>NC_069473.1:22064783-22237283 GCF_026875155.1 Cherax quadricarinatus | reverse complement strand
AAATAAGAGAATTTGCTAGTGTCTACCTAGTAATGGTTTGGAAGGCTCATCATGCCCAGTCCTTGACCAGGCTTTCTGGTCCACCGTACCGTTTGCGGTATCACAACTGAACACATCAGTAAGAGGTTTGTAGAAACATCAGTTCCATGGTAAAGATAATTTGGTGTATGTTAGAAAATTTTGCACATGAGTCTACCTACCTGGAGGTTTTAAAACCCTTGCGTCTTGTGTTCTTGTTGAATTATGTTTTAGTGTATTGCACCCTGTAGCTCGGTTGCTAGCGCACTCAACTAAAACATTGAAGTCCGTGGTTCGATCCCCGTTACGGGTGGAAACATTGGAGGCGTGTTGCCTTATGACACTTGCTGTCCCTGTTCACCTAGCAGTAAATAGGTACCTGGGTGTTGGTGGACTGGTGTGGATCACATCCTAGGGACAAAACCTAATTTGCCCGAAGTGCTCTGCATAACAAAGGGATTTCTGTATAGTATGTCATTGATGACAGCTGTGGTTTGTATAAGTTTTATCGTGTACTTGTAGAAATAAAGATTATTATTATTATTATTATTATTATTATTATTATTATTATTATTATTATTTAGGGCTGTTTTGAAGGGTTTTCTATTCCTCCCACTCTAATAAGGATTGGTTTTAGAGACTAGATTTAGAACTAATTCCTTCAGCGTTTTCCAGCTGTAAATTATGATGCATGGTTGTCTGCTGTGTTGCAAATATGTCAGGCGCTTTAATATGGCAAATTTATTACTTGGCTTCTCTTTAACAAATCTTATCTGAAGACGATTTCCTGGGATCATCGCCCCAGGGCTCAGTCCCAGACCATCCATAAAGGAACACTGTATCAACATTCGTGGCCCCAGATTATTGAGCATCTTACCAGAAGATATCAGAAAATTGGCCGGGACAAGTGTAGAAGTCTTCAGGAAGAAACTGGACAATTATCTTTGCCAGGTGCCAGATCACCCAGGCTCTGATGGATATGTGGGGCAGCGGGCAACCAGCAGCAACAGCCTGGCTGTTACGTAAAAGGACACAAGTGCAATTAATGTGACATTTTATTGCAGCGAAACATTGCCACAATAAAATGTCACTTTAGTTGCACTTGTGTCCTTTTACCCAGCATATTGTCGGTAATTCTGCCAAGATTATTACAACAGCCTGGTTGACCAGGCTGGCACCAGACGAACCTGGACCATGGCCGGACTCCGGGAGTAGAAACACACTCGAAACTCATCAAAGGTATATTCCTGGTTACTAGCCCGATCAACCAGGTTGTTTGAACAGCCCTGGTTAAACCCTGTTAAAGTCTTCTTAAAATCCAGTGTGACTTTTCATTAAAAGTTTTGGTTTGTTGATAGAGGTCTTCAGATGAGTCCTAACCATTGCGGAGTTCATTTTAACGGCCAGGATGTAGACATGATGGCTGAGTACCAAGCGTCTACCAGTCTTCCTCACCTCCCAACAAGTAACATGTTGTCTACATACTGTCATCATGCTATTCTCAGTAATTAATGTAACCTGGCATTGCTTGTCCCAGGCACATTGAGCAGGAAGTTAGTAATAGTTGGTCAGTAGTGATCAACACTTAGCAAGGTGTGTGTTGCAGGTGAAGTCAGTACAGAAGCAAGATAGTTCCTGACTATGGAACTGAACTTCTCCAGGCCGAGGGACTGACAACCTCAAATTCTACGACTTTAAGGGTGATGGACTGATTACATCGTCTTCACATCTCTACTGCTCCTGCCTACTTTCTGTATTCGACTGAAGAAGCCTACTGTGTAGGCGAAACGTTTCGGAATAAAGATGTCTAACTGTTGCATATGTGTCTTACCTAACAGAAGCAAGGTGTGTGTGTTGCAGGTGTGGTCAGTACAATAGCAAGGTATGAGCGTTGCAGGTGTGGTTAGTACAATCGCAAGGTGTGTGAGTTGTAGGTGTGGTCAGTACAATAGCAAGGTGTGAGTTTTGCAGGTGTGGTCATACAGTAGCAAGTTGAGGTTGCAGGTGTGGTTAGTACATGAGTGTTGCAGGTGTGGTCAGTACAATAGCAAGGTGTGAGTGTTGCAGGTGTGGTCAGTACAATAGCAAGGTGTGAGTGTTGCAGGTGTGGTCAGTACAATAGCAAGGTGTGAGTGTTGCAGGTGTGGTCAGTACAATAGCAAGGTGTGAGTGTTGCAGGTGTGGTCAGTACAGTAACACGGTGTGAGTGTTGCAGGTGTGGTCAGTACAATACCAAGGTGTGAGTGTTGCAGGTGTGGTCAGTACAATAGCAAGGTATGAGCGTTGCAGGTGTGGTTAGTACAATCGCAAGGTGTGTTAGTTGCAGGTGTGGTCAGTACAATAGCAAGGTGTGAGTTTTGCAGGTGTGGTCAGTACAGTAACAAGGTGTGTGTTGCAGGTGTGGTCAGTACAGTAGCAAGGTGTGAGTGTTGCAGGTGTGGTCAGTACAATAGCAAGGTGTGAGTGTTGCAGGTGTGGTCAGTACAATAGCAAGGTGTGTGTTGCAGGTGTGGTCAGTACAGTAACACGGTGTGAGTGTTGCAGGTGTGGTCAGTACAATAGCAAGGTGTGAGTGTTGCAGGTGTGGTCAGTACAATAGCAAGGTGTGAGTGTTGCAGGTGTGGTCAGTACAGTAACACGGTGTGAGTGTTGCAGGTGTGGTCAGTACAATAGCAAGGTATGAGCGTTGCAGGTGTGGTTAGTACAATCGCAAGGTGTGTTAGTTGCAGGTGTGGTCAGTACAATAGCAAGGTGTGAGTTTTGCAGGTGTGGTCAGTACAGTAACAAGGTGTGTGTTGCAGGTGTGGTCAGTACAGTAGCAAGGTGTGAGTGTTGCAGGTGTGGTCAGTACAATAGCAAGGTGTGAGTGTTGCAGGTGTGGTCAGTACAATAGCAAGGTGTGAGTGTTGCAGGTGTGGTCAGTACAGTAACACGGTGTGAGTGTTGCAGGTGTGGTCAGTACAATAGCAAGGTGTGAGTGTTGCAGGTGTGGTCAGTACAATAGCAAGGTGTGAGTGTTGCAGGTGTGGTCAGTACAGTAGCAAGGTGTAAGTGTTGCAGGTGTGGTCAGTACAGTAGCAAGGTGTAAGTGTTGCAGGTGTGGTCAGTACAGTAGCAAGGTGTAAGTGTTGCAGGTGTGGTCAGTACAGTAGCAAGGTGTAAGTGTTGCAGGTGTGGTCAGTACAATAGTAAGGTGTAAGTGTTGCAGGTGTGGTCAGTACAGTAGCAAGGTGTGAGTGTTGCAGGTGTGGTCAGTACAGTAGCAAGGTGTGAGTGTTGCAGGTGTGGTCAGTACAATAGTAAGGTGTAAGTGTTGCAGGTGTGGTCAGTACAGTAGCAAGGTGTAAGTGTTGCAGGTGTGGTCAGTACAATAGTAAGGTGTAAGTGTTGCAGGTGTGGTCAGTACAGTAACAAGGTGTAAGTGTTGCAGGTGTGGTCAGTACAGTACAAGGTGTAAGTGTTGCAGGTGTGGTCAGTACAATAGCAAGGTGTGAGTGTTGCAGGTGTGGTCAGTACAATAGCAAGGTGTGAGTGTTGCAGGTGTGGTCAGTACAATAGCAAGGTGTGAGTGTTGCAGGTGTGGTCAGTACAATAGTAAGGTGTGAGTGATACCTCACTCAAGTGTCTTCTTAACGTCTTAAGAACTGTCAGTGTCTTATTAGTCGTCCCCTACCTTCTTTTCCATCTTTCCTCTTTATCATTTCTTCTTTCCCATTTCCTCTATCTCCACCTTTTCCACTCCTCCACCTTTTCCACTCCACCTTTTCCACTCCCTCCACCTTTTCCTTCCTGTTTTACTCTCCCTTCCCTTTTTCTTTTCCTATCTTCCCTTCCCTTCCCTTTTCCTCCCCCGTTTCCTCCCTTTTCCTCCCCCGTTTCCTCCCTTTTCCTCCCCCGTTTCCTCCCTTTTCCTCCCTTTTCCTCCCTTTTCCTCCCTTTTCCTCCCCCTCTCCCTTTCCTCTTCCCTCCCCTTTTCCTGTCACTCCTCCATAATTTACAGGATGTATACAGTCTGGGAGATCTTAGTGTTGCTTCAAGGGAATGGAAGTCTTCTCCACTCCAGCGAATCAAGGCTCATTACCCTCCATTCTGAGGCGATAATCTTTTACGCGATTACCGCTTCTCAAAAATTATAATTATAATCTTGGTGTTAATTTCTCGCCCCGCTCAACCAGTCTTTCCCCCACTACACCCTCGTTCCTATATTGCCCTTCTCATAACTTCATTTTGCCCTCCTCTATTTTTTGTTCCTGAGTGTGAGGTGACACACGTTATATTTATACCTTCCTTTTGTTTCCCTTGGGCACGCTGCTCGTGTAGTGTGTCATGTTGTGTAGTGTGTCTTGTTGCTCTTGTTATGTAATGGCACCTTCATTGTTTCTCATCCTCATACGAGACTAGACAAAGACTCTAGCTACTGCTTTGTATCATCCTTCGCGAAAATACCAAAATTAGCAGGAAAGTCGCGTTGGTAGAGAACGCGGAAAATTTACAGATAGGTATCAACAAAGACTTCCAGCAGGTAACAGATATAATTTGATGTTTAATGACAACAACTCCAACTGTTTAGGTATGGAAAGAATGAAGATCTCAAAAGATCACCCGGTACATAACGCATATTAGGAAAGCAATATGTAAAAAACATGAGTAATAATATCGGATGACCAGTCATTTAGAGAACTAGGAAACTGTCGGTGAATAATGAGAACTTTTAACGGGAGAAAGCTTCCCAGTGGTGACACTTCAAATAACTGAGGCTTTCTCGTTTAGGATATTTAGTGTTGACTTCGTTGAAGGATAGCCAGATATCAGAGCTGGAGAAGATACTGCCTGCATAGTCAATAAATTATTTAAACTACTGGGAATGTCTCATAGTACTTGGAGTGTATTCTCATGAGCGAAGTATCTGAAAGATACTTGAGAGACGTAACATAGTATATGTACACTGCCATTACGCACTAGAGAGAGAGATACGAGAAGAGTAAGATAGACCTCGGGCAAAATAGGGGCACCATGGTCACAATAAGAGAACACATTGTTATCATCCATGGCCCAGGACTTGAACTTGCTACCAGCAGATATCAGAAACATTGCCGGAGCAAGTGTAGTAGTCTTTAAGAGGATACTAGATCACTACCTCCACCTAGTGCCAAATCAACCAAGCTGTGATGGGTATTGTGGAGCAGCGGGCTGCCAACACCAACATCTTGAACATTAAAATGGTATAAAATACCGACAGGTTGTTAGGTAAGACACATATGCAACAGTTAGGTATCTTTATTGTGAAACGTTTCGCCTACACAGTAGGCTTCTTCAGTCAAGTACAGGAAAGGGTGATAGAAGCAGAAGATACTTGAAGACGATGTAATCAGTCCATCACCCTTAAAGTTTTGAGGTGGTCAGTCCCTCAGTCTGGAGAAGAGCATTGTTCCATATTGTTTCATACTATGGAACAATGCTCTTCTCCAGACTGAGGGACTGACCACCTCAAAACTTTAAGGGTGATGGACTGATTACATCGTCTTCAAGTATCTTCTGCTTCTATCACCCTTTCCTGTACTTGACTGAAGAAGCCTACTGTGTAGGCGAAACGTTTCACAATAAAGATACCTAACTGTTGCATATGTGTCTTACCCACCAACATCTTGGTTGACCAGGCAGGACTGCCAGGGTAGAAAAACTCGAAATCAGAGGTATAACATGTTATTTATCGTAAACTCACTGGAAAATTTTGTTGCTCTATATTATTAACTTTTATTATGGCTTCTTTCATGTTTGTTTTTCATGCTTGTGTTCGGTTGAGTTGTGTAGTTCGTTGATTTTTATAAAATTATTACTTACCTTCTTATTACTTAGAGATTATTATGAGTGATATTAGTGCTACTGATCTGCGGTTTGTTGCTATTGATTTAACATCACCTTTGTGTAGTGAAGCTGTGTCTATCTGACAGTCGACTCTGACGTGTGTACTACACTTGTGTTCAAACTGTGCAGATAATACAGAAAATACTCTTCTTTGTTATCTTCTTTCTCCACCAGTCTTCCTTTGTGTGGAAAAACACACTTATGTACAGTTCAGGACATTTGTTACAGGAAACGTTTCGCCACGAGTGTCTTCTTTAGACTGAAGAACCACTCGTGGTGAAACGTTTCTTTTAATAAATGTCCTGAACTGTATATAAGTGTCTTTTTCCACACCTTGTCAAGAGAGAGCTGGACAGATACCTAAAGTCAGTGCCGGATCAGCCGGGCTGTGGCTCGTACGTCGGACTGCGTGCGGCCAGCAGTAACAGCCTAGTTGATCAGGCCCTGATCCATCGGGAGGCCTGGTCATGGACCGGGCCGCGGGGGCGTTGATCCCCGGAATAACCTCCAGGTAACCTCCAGGTTGTCGGTATCACCATAACATTTCTCAGTCTTCGTTTCCCTGCATCTTGTCGTGTCCTCGTCAACCTAGTTGACAGCTTTTAAAGGAATAAATTTCTCAGCTCCTCTACTTAGCGCTCACGAGGCGCCAGGGGCAAGGAATTTTTTTTTAAGCTGTTTTTTTTTTTGCGTTACCTTTAGTTACAAGCAATGTTTTTAATAATTTTGTCCAGCTGTACCTTGAAGGAATATCGTATTTGCGTTAACAGTTTATGAGGCCAACATGAAACGTTGTTCTACGTAGGCAAAGTATTATTATGAACATTTTATTACGTTTCTTTTAAATGAGTTTTATATTTTTATATTACGTCTCTTTTAAACGAGTTTTATATTTTTATATTACGTCTCTTTTAAACGAGTTTTATATTTTTATATTACGTCTCTTTTAAACGAGTTTTATATTTTTATATTACGTCTCTTTTAAACGAGTTTTATATTTTTATTTTGCTCTGCATTTGCAGTAATTCCTTTAAAAATAAATGTATAATTTTTTTGGCATATCTTTAAAGCTTTTAATTTTTTCTTGTATTCTCTGCTTTCTTAAAGAAAGTACGTATTACTTTTATTTTATGTATGTTTTAAGTACACTTAGTGTGTATCTACTTCAGCTTCTCCACTTGAGGATTGTTCAGGTATAAGAAGGAATGAAAGAAGGAAAATACTGTTGAAGCATAGTGTGACTGCACTGTGAAAGGTAGTGGTGGCCTCAGGCTCTGCTGCCATGGTATACCTGGAGAGGGTTTCGGGAGGGAGGTCAACGCCCCCGCAGCCCGGTCTGTGACCAGGCCTCGCTTGCACTGACAACCACTGTCAGCTCTTGTTTGTTTACAACCCCGGTGGTTGAAGGTTAGGGCTAGGTTGAGCCTTTCACTATACTTCACTTCTTCGCATTACCACCACGCCGTACAATGTGGTATCAGTTATACATTATGGTGCCACCAGGTTTTACTCTTGAAGCTGCTAACAGGTTTGTTACAGTTGAGCATGAAAACCAACGGGGAAATTGACGGGAAGAATAATGTTATAAGTATCTTCACCAGGCGCCAGATCAACCAGGCTGTGATGGATATGTTGGGCAGCGGGCCTCCAGCAGCAACAGCCTGGTTGATCAGGCAAGCACAGGACGAGCCTGACCCATGGCCGGGCTCTGAAAGTAGTTAAACTTTTGGAACTCTTCAAAGGTATGTCAAAGGTAAGGTAACTACAGGACGGACAGTTATAAAGAGGAGGATGTGCATAATACAGGATGGCAGTCAGCTAGAAAAAAACATCAAGGATAAAAAAACAAGAACGAGAAGAGAATGAGAAGAATGAGGAATAGGACGAAGTGGAGGATGAGAATAAGGAAGAGTTAGTGGCAAGGAAAACGACTGACGAGAGAGTATGAGTAAAAATATTTGTTGGTGCCGAAAAGAGCAGGAAAGCTGTTTATGATGACATAAATAGCAAATGTTGTGGGAGACTATTATTTTGTGTAGCCCAGTGTGATGGAGAGAGAGAGAGAGAGAGAGAGAGAGAGAGAGAGAGAGAGAGAGAGAGAGAGAAATATGGAGACTGAGGGAGAAAGAGGACTAGGAACTCGAGAGTAGTGGGAAAATTTGGAGAGGAAAGTGTAACCGAATGAGAGAGAGGGAGGAGGAGGGGAGAAGGACAATAGGATACATGAAATATATACAGTATGTAAAAAAAAAAGTGTTAGGTTAAAACTAGCATAGGATTACACCTGTGTGTTGACGTTGTGTAAGAAGCGTGAAGCTGCAGGTATCATGTGCTGCTGCTGCTGCTGTTGTTGCTGTCCTCACCCATCACCCTCCCCTGGGGATTATTATGCTGTTGTACCTGTGTCTGTTGGCCCTACCTGTACCTGTGTCTGCTGGCCCTACCTGTACCTGTGTCTGCTGGGCCTACCTGTACCTGTGTCTGCTGGCCCTACCTGTACCTGTGTTTGCTGGCCCTACCTGTACCTGTGTTTGCTGGCCCTACCTGTGTCTGCTGGCCCTACCTGTACCTGTGTCTGCTGGCCCACGAGTCTGGGCCTGGAGCAGATTGCAGGCCCCACGGTCAAGCTGACGGATTTCACTACCTGATGTATGAAACCTACCCGGTGTTATGAAATATGACAGAGAAACGTAGCTAGTCTCATGCACCCAATTTTTTTGGGGGGGGGGGAATAAAAAAAAATCCCTCCTCTCCTGTGTGTGTGTGTGTGTGTGTGTGCGCGCGCGCGCGTGTGTACGCGCTTGCATGTGCGTGTGTACGCGTGCATGTGCGTATGTACGCGTGCATGTGCGTGTGTACTCACCTATTTGTGGTTGCAGGGGTCAAGACATAGCTCCTGGCCCCGCCTCTTCACTGATCACTACTAGGTCCTCTCTCTCCCTACTCCATGAACTTTTATCATACCTCGTCTTAAAACTATGTATGGCTCCTGCCTCCACTACATCACTTGCCAGACTATTCCACTTCCACACAATACTTCATAACATTTCATTGACTCGTCTGAGTTTTCAGCTTCCAATTGTGACCCCTTGTTTGTGTGTCCCATCTCTGGAACATTCTGTCTTTGCCCACCTTGTGTGGGTGCGCGCGTGTGTGTGTACCCACCTAGTTGTGCTCATCTAATTGAGGTTGCAGGGGTCGATTCCAAGCTCCTGGCCCCGCCTCTTCACTGGTTGCTACTAGGTCACTCTCCCTGAACCGTGAGCTTTATCATACCTCTGCTTAAAGCCATGTATGGATCCTGGCTCCACTACATCGCTTCCCAAACTATTCCACTTCCTGACTACACTGTGGCTGAAGAAATACTTCCTAACATCCCTGTGATTCATCTGTGTCTTCAACTTCCAACTGTGTCCCCTTGTTGTTGTGTCCCATCTCTGGAACATCCTGTCTTTGTCCACCTTGTCAATTCCTCTCAGTATTTTGTATGTCGTTA
This sequence comes from Cherax quadricarinatus, assembly GCF_026875155.1. Taxonomy (NCBI): domain Eukaryota; kingdom Metazoa; phylum Arthropoda; class Malacostraca; order Decapoda; family Parastacidae; genus Cherax; species Cherax quadricarinatus. Next base: position 22,227,904 of record NC_069473.1, on the reverse strand, counting down.
TCATGTCCCCCCTATCTCTCCTGTCCTCCAGTGTCGTCAGGTTGATTTCCCTTAACCTCTCCTCGTAGGACATACCTCTTAGCTCTGGGACTAGTCTTGTTGCAAACCTTTGCACTTTCTCTTGTTTCTTTACATGCTTGGCTAGGTATGGGTTCCAAACTGGTGCAGCATACTCCAATATGGGCCTAACGTACACGGTGTACAGGGTCCTGAACGATTCCTTATTAAGATATCGGAATGCTGTTCTGAGGTTTGCTAGGCGCCCATATACTGCAGCAGTTATTCGGTTGATGTGCGCTTCAGGAGATGTGCCTGGTGTTATACTCACCCCAAGATCTTTTTCCTTGAGTGTGTGGGTGCGTGCGTGTGCGCGTGCGTGTGCGCGTGCGTGTGCGCGTGCGTGTGCGCGCTCTTACTGTACCTCATATAACAGAGTGATAACGTAATGGGCTTAATATTGTATTTTTCGTGTATGTATTATCTGTTATGTGGCCTCTTGATTTTGTACATGTCACTTGTGAGTGTCTATATGTACGTTCATAATTGATGAATTCTTGAATGTTCACACGAGTGTGTGTGCATTGTAATTGCATATTTGTTTGAGTGATTAGATACGTGGGTTCATGTGTGTGCATGAGTGCATTTGGTGCACGCACTTGCGTGAGATTTCTCACATGTGAATATACGAGTGCGTGCAGTTGTGTTCCCAAGAACCATTAGAGGATTAAAAGAGTGTGTGTACACCGGTTTGTGTTTGGGAGGGTCGATACTTAGCTCCTGGTTCCGCTTTACTGACGTCTAGCCTCTTGAACCCTATCAAATCTGCTCTTGAATGTGTGAATTGAGCTTGCCTCCACCACTGCTTCCTCCAAGTCATTCCAATCTTCAATCATCCTGAAACTAAAATACAGTACTTGCTTACATCCCTGTGGCTCATCTGTGTCTTCAACCTCCACCTGTTTTCCCTTGGTCCTGGTCCTTTAATTCAAACAATCTGTCCCCGTCAGCCCTATCAATTCCTTTTGTTCTCTTCGTCGTCAAGTTCAGGGCTTTCAATTTCTTGAAGTGATGATCACTTCAACTCAGGATGAGGCAGCCTCTGGTCTGCCCCAGGAGCCAGTGATGATCACTTCAACTCAGGAGGAGGCAGCCTCTGGTCTGCCCCAGGAGCCAGTGATGATCACTTCAACTCAGGAGCCGGCAACCTCTGGGCTACCGCCTGCTTCTCATTACTGCTCGTGACGCGCGCTCACTCGTCACTACTTCCACATCCTCTGTAACCCTCACATCTCTACTCTGCACTCCTGGGTAGAGCGTTCCAGTTACACTCGAGACGAGACGTATACCTGTGATCGTAAGGGCAACTCTTCTAACATTTGCCGTCCCTGCTCACCTAGCATTGAATACACACCCAGGTATTAGTCGACTCTTGTGGGTGGCATCCTCAGGAAGACCACTGACGGACAGTCATGGAAATAAATCACACTTCTTGGCTTTGTAAGCTTATTCTCATTAACCCTCCAGGATTAATTATTTTTATACCTGCTCTTGAAGCGTCTATTCCACTTTCTTACCATCCCGAGATTACAGTAGTAATTCAAGCATCCCTTTCATGGCTCTCTTGTGTGTATATGATTCTATATACATGTATTTGTGTGTACGCAGTCTGTATACGAATTCATACGGACTTTCTTTCATTTTTTTTTTAATCAGGACTTGCTGATTTGGTTTATTAAATAAAGATCATTTTGCCAAACATGTTCGAGTGTATAGTTTTTTTTTTTTATATCTGCAAAAATAAGCTGGAACATTAACAAATTATGTCATTGATGTTAATAAGGGTAACCCTGTATATAGGTATGATCAGTGTTTACGTTACGCGAACTTTACCAAGTTTGTTAGGTTATGTTTGTTTTGTTTCAAAATACAAATTTTGCACACTAAATTAATTCTCGGGAATATATATATGCATCCATAGCTATGAAAAAATACAAGAAAAAATGATTTTAAGAACATTGATATGGTTAAAATGTGTTGGCAAAAGTCTGACATATATACATAGAGGATGTTGAGCAGGGGTAGGAGAATCGTTTATCTCTGAGCCTGTGGGCATTCTGGTTCATGAGTTCAATGTAAACTGGGCAACGTGCAAGTGCAGTGGAGCAAGAAATACGTTTCCCAGACCTCTTGTCCTTGCTCCAACCTTCCACATTCCTCGCCTTGTATACACTAGCTTCTCCGCCTGAAGGAGCTGCAGTGTCGTCACTGCCCCTGCTCCTGCAAACTACGGATTGGGTAAGGCTTGAACTCGTGGCAAGTGAGTCCTAAAACTCTAGGCCAGTGCGTTAGCCACTAGGCCACCTGGCTATGATAAAATTCATCCAACTAGGTATATTTATACACCATAGGAAGGTTATCCAACTTTCCTATGGTGTATAAATATGCCTAATTGGATGAATCATATTGTAGCCAGGTGACCTAGTGGCTAACGCGTCGATCTGGAGTTTTACGATTCACTAACCGCGAGTTCAATTTCCGCCCGTAGTATGGTTTGGTTGCCCTAGTTGGGGGTTATACCTTCCAGTGTTCACTTGCCTAAGTTAAAATCACACTTGGTTATCTTTGCTTGCTCAAGTTAGAATCTTGCCTCGCTGTAACGGGTCAAGTTAAGGCAATTTTTTCATGCCCTGTCCCCTTCCTCCTTTTGCCAAAGTTGGCAGGTACCCTGCTTGCCTGAGTCATTCATGTTCTTTTCTTGCCCAAATTAAGAGTCACGTTTCTCTTTTTCACATGTTGAGAACAAGTTTTCCAGTGCGGCGGTTTTAACTGATGCCGGTTATAATAACTGATGCCGGTTATAATTGATGTCGGTTATAATTGATGCTGATTATAATTGACGTCGATTATAATTGACGTCGATTATAATTGATGTCGATTATAATAACTGATTTATATTATTTTAAACTTATGCCGGTTATTTTAACTTGATATTATAGTTACATATAGCTTTTATTGTTTGTGAAGTGGCGTAGAGTGCCAGTCCCCAGGCACTCTATGACCCTTTTGGGTTTAGTACTTTTCTATGTTGGTAATAATATTTGAGTGTCATCTTGCAGTCCCCTCCCGGGACTGCAAGATGACACTTTCATATGAAGAGCCTTGACCGACTGTACAAGTACTGTGCGGGGGCGTTGACCCCCGAAACCCTCTTCAGGTATACTCCAAGTTTACAGTGAAAACCATAGGCACGACGAGTACACTGAGAGAGAACTCGATAAGTGTCAGAGGACCCCGACTTTATAACGCCCTCCCTTCATGCATAAGAGGAATTACTGACAGACTCCTGACTGTCTTCGGGAAGGAACTTGAAAAAAGTTCCTCAAATTATTTCCTAACCAGCCGGGCCGCGGGGGCGTTGAGCCCCGGAAGCGTCCTCCAATCTTTTTCAAGAAGAGCAGAGGTTCCAGCAGTGATCCTTGGGGAACACTGAGTATTACTTCCCACCATTCTAGTGTTGCTGCTCTCGCCATGACTCTTCGCTTCCTGTTTTCCAGGAAGGGAAGTTCCAGAGATCATCGCCCCGACGGCCTGTTCTCAGCCCAGGTCTCCTAAATTGGTTTATGTTTATACTGCACTACATATGGAATAATGTATATTGATTGATTCAGTGGAGTATATTGATTGATTCAGTGGAGTATATTGATTGATTCAGTGGAGTATATTGATTGATTCAGTGGAGTATATTGATTGATTCAGTGGAGTATATTGATTGATTCAGTGGAGTATGCATATCCTGACGACGCAAGCTTGATTTTCCAGTTTGTAAATGTGTAACTAATCCCATCTTAGAACCTTTAGATTTAGCTGCAAACCTGCTAGTCTATGGTGTACCTCATATCCATCCTGTGGACAGTAGTGCAAGAGCATATGGATACACAAAAGGCCTTGGGACTAGGTCCCAAAACGGTTAACAGGAGTAAAATTTGGATTTATATCTACAATATTAGGATAATAGCTAAATATGTCTTTCAGTAATTGGATACCTTGACAAATCACATAGGTTATTGTACCATGTATATCTATATGCCTCAGTAAGAGTGCAGTCAACTATATTGTTCAAGAAAGTGATCATAAGACTGACCACGTACCTTGTTTTAAACGTTGCGAAAAGACCATGATGTTACAACGTATGTGGTGTATTTTTTCCTTTTTTACTGGGCGGAGGGTAAACCTTTAGAAGGCGTCGGTGAGGTGATCACCGTGGGTTATCATGTGACTGACACTCGTTGAGTGTGGGTTATCATGTAACTAACACTCGTTAAGTGTGGGTTATCATGTAACTAACACTTGCGCCTTGAGAAATTTTCCCATTCCTCCTGACAAGAAAAAACACCAAGACCACCTCGTATAATGGTGCTGGCTGACTGCAGGTTGAGTCAAGGAGTTAAAACTCTGGGCTTTGGTGGTAGATGATGTGCTTACAAATGTCACAGATGGTGGTGTGTTCACAGATGTCCCAGATGCTGATGTGTTGACAAAGGTTACAGATGTTGGTGTGTTTTCTGAGGTCGCAGATGTTGATGTGTTTATAAAAGTCGCAAATAAAATTCATCGTGGAGAAATGTCAGGATTTAACCTGAATATAATGATTCAGTACTTGCAGAGTCGATAATATAGATCTTAAACCGATTGCTATAAAAAACGAGGATTCTTTTTGGCTACGCTGGACTGCGTGCAGCTGGTCTGGTGAGGCCTGGTCTGGGACCTAGTCATTGTGGCTGTGACCCCCGGAATCAACTACAGGTAAATTACAAGTAGCTGAATTGTAGAGCTGAAGTAGGAATGTGTGTAGTATTATGATATTCAGTATATGGGAGTGAGAGATTATTCAACATCTTACCAGAAGACCGGACCCCACAGCCCGGTCATTGACCAGGTGTCCTGGTGGATCAAGGTCTGATCAGCCAGTCCAACCTACGACCCATAGTCCGGCTGGTCAGGACTGATTTGAGGAACTTATCCAGTTCCCTCTTGAAGACAGTCAGGAGTTTGTTGGTAGTTTTCCCTCGTGCACGAAGTTAGGGCGTTGAAATGTCGGCAACCTCTGACACTTAGAGTTCTCTCTGTGTACTCGTGGCGTTCCTGCTTTCCATTACCTTCTCCGGGTATATTCCAAGTTTACAGTGAAAACCATAGGCACGACGAGTACACTTGAGAGAGAACTCGATAAGTGTCAGAGGTACCTAGGGGCCGCGCCAGAATTTCTATACTGAGGGTTCAGAGGTGGCTATCTTGTTTGAAGGTGGGGGGTACTAAGATACATAACGTATTTTCCGGCATATAAGGCTGCACCGTTTTTCCCCACAAAAAGCCTTTGAAAATCACTCTGCGGCTTATATGGTCAGGATCAAGGGTAGGTTTTGGGTTATACTTTAGCATAAAGTAAGAGGGTAATTAACCCTTAAATATGATTACTAATTCATCGTTATGATACTTCTGTCGTGCTCTTTATATGCCGGAAAATACGGTATTTTGAAGCAGCATTATTATTATTGTTTATATTGGGTGGGCTTTGTGGGGCTGAGGGAATTTTGTGGTGGCTGAAGACTTCCGAAGCTGCTCCTTGACGCCGTCTTAGTTTGCACAGTCTGCCAAGGCTGGAAATCTCTTATGTGTTTTAAGTTGTGCACTGTACAGTGTTGGTCATACCTGTGCCGTGTATTATCCTCAAGAATTAGGCGTTAGTGCAACATTTGTATCTTGATTGTGAAAACGTTTCACGAGCCGGTGATGGATATATGGTTCAGTAAGGCACCAGGATATTTTGTCCACCTGTGACGCCGCCTCACTTGTCTGCAGATATTTTGTCCACCGGTGACGCTGCCTCACTTGTCTGCAGAATATTTTGTCCACCGGTGACGCCGCCTCACTTGTCTGCAGGATATTTTGTCCACCGGTGACGCCGCCTCACTTGTCTGCAGGATATTTTGTCCACCGGTGACGCCGCCTCACTTGTCTGCAGAATATTTTGTCCGCCGTGACGCCGCCTCACTTGTCTGCAGAATTTTGTCCACCGGTGACGCCGCCTACTTGTCTGCAGGATATTTTGTCCACCGGTGACGCCGCCTCACTTGTCTGCAGGATATTTTGTCCACCGGTGACGCCGCCTCACTTGTCTGCAGAATATTTTGTCCACCGGTGACGCCGCCTCACTTGTCTGCAGGATATTTTGTCCACCGGTGACGCCGCCTTACTTGTCTGCAGGATATTTTGTCCACCGGTGACGCCGCCTCACTTGTCTGCAGAATATTTTGTCCACCGGTGACGCCCCCTTTACTTGTCTGCAGGATATTTTGTCCACCGGTGACGCCGCCTTACTTGTCTGCAGGATATTTTGTCCACCGGTGACGCCGACCTTACTTGTCTGCAGGATATTTTGTCCACCGGTGACGCCGCCTTACTTGTCTGCAGGATATTTTGTCCACCGGTGACGCCGCCTTACTTGTCTGCAGGATATTTTGCCCACATGTGACGCCGCCTTACTTGTCTGCAGGACATTTTGTCCACCGGTGACGCCACCTTACTTGTCTGCAGGACATTTTGTCCACCGGTGACGCCGCCTTACTTGTCTGCAGGACATTTTGCCCACCGGTGACGCCGCCTTACTTGTCTGCAGGATATTTTGTCCACCGGTGACGCCGCCTTACTTGTCTGCAGGACATTTTGTCCACCGGTGACGCCACCTTACTTGTCTGCAGGACATTTTGTCCACCGGTGACGCCGCCTTACTTGTCTGCAGGACATTTTGTCCACCGGTGACGCCGCCTTACTTGTCTGCAGGACATTTTGTCCACCTGTGACGCCGCCTCACTTGTCTGCAGGATATTTTGTCCACCGGTGACGCCGCCTTACTTGTCTGCGGGATATAAACCTCTTCTCCGTACATACGCTGTACTAGACATAAATTTCTAGAACAGTTGGTTATAATTATAACCATAATTTTTAAAGGGGTGGACCGGTAAGCCAGCAGAAGGCCTCGATCAGGTGACTAAAAGCTCCAGCTGTGGGTCGTCAAATGAGTAAGACTCGCGTCAGGAAACACTTGTCCTGTGTCGTGACAAACCTATTACCTACCATATGCTAGATTTTATCAGGATTGATGGACTGAACACATCTCCAGGTTGAGGGACTGATTACGTCAAACTTCTCATGTTCCACTGTTCTTCTCTGTAATGGACTGAAGAAGCCACTGGCTGGCGAAACGTTTTCAGGATAAAGCTACCCAAATGTTGCACAGGTGTCTCATTCATCAACTTGTCTGTTTTCTGCATCATTTATATATATTATCCTTAAGGAATGTTTGCTGACATTCGTGAAATGTTTTCAATATTTGCCAACATTGCATACCCACCTGACGTTATCTTGTTTCTGTGAGTTCCCGGCGATATCGTCATCCTTTACCAAGTCGGTGCTGCTTCCGCTGACACCAGCACCTGGCTTCCACACTGCTGCTACGGTATTACATATCTGGTGGTGATGCTTCTACTGACACCAGCACCTGCCTTCCACGCTGCTGCTATGGTACTACGTGTCATCTCTTTCCTCTCTTTCTTATTATTGATAAACTGCGCTATTGATTATCCATATCTTGTTCTTCCGTTGTTACTTTTATCAGTGCTACCTCATTCACAACTATATAGTATACTATACATAGGTATCAATATGCTCTGAGAGATGGTTCATGAACTCTCCTGTAGTTCTGTTTGCATGTGTGGATTCTTAGCTTCTGGCTCCGCCTCTCAACTGTTATCAACCGGCTTTCCTGATTTCAGGCTTCCAGAATCAGTATTAGCTTCCATAGCCAGAAATCGACTTCCAGAGCCAAAAATAACTTCCAGATCCAGAAATAGGTTTCTAGAACCAGAAATCAACTTCCAACTGTGTTACTACACGCGCGCAACTGGAAGCTGTGTCTAGTCATTAATGAAATTAAAGGGACTCGAGATACTTTGTCCTGTGCAGAATTCAGGGCAAACTTTCAGTGATGGTAACATATACTCTTTTTAATTTATTGCATGGCGTGCGTTCATGCATACGTAAGTACCTACGATCATGCATGCTAGGAGGTGGACATTATGAAGCAGGGAGCAAGACGTCAAGTTTGTTGCCGAGGCGCCCGGATATCCTCTAGCCACAGCTTCGTTGTTTTGTGTGTCTGTCTCTCACACACACACAAACACGCACGAGGAGGGATTTTTTTTATTCAAGAAAAACTGGTTGCACGAGCAGTGTGATGGTATCTTGCTTAATATGATAGTCGCACAGTGATTAGAATGGCTAGCTACGTTTCTCTTGTCAAATTTCATAACACCAGGTAGGCTTTATACATCAAGTAATGAAATCTGTCAGTTTGACCGTGGGGGCTGCATTCTGCTCCAGGCCCAGACTCGTGGAATTCCATGCATATCAAAATTTGTAAGAAACCACTATCTCTGGACCTTAAGTATTTTATGGAAAAGGAGCCTGGACTTTGGTGTCATCCCATAATCATTGAAGCCTGCTGATATTGCCACCGCTTCACAAATGAAGTAGTAAAACAATTGTAAATATAACTGTAGAACAGTAGTTCTGACTTCAAATAGTATCAGAATAGTTGAACGGGTCATAAGAAGCAAGATTGCCAGTCAAATGGAACCATATTACTTGCACCATCCTGAGCAGCATGGGGTAAAGGCTAGTTGCTTTCTTCCTTTCACAATTGCTAGATCATTACGATGTGGTCCTTGAGGCTCTAGTAGTATAAGCTAATACTGATACACTGTACATTGATATTTGCTAAAGCGTTCAGCAAGTGCGACCATGGTGTAATTGCACTCAAAAATGCGTTCAGAAAGAATAACTGAAAAAGTAAGCAGATGGATATTTAATTTCTTAGCATATAGAACCCAGAGGTAGTAAACAGGGAGGTCGGAGGCTGCCATAGTGGAAAACTCTGTTCCTTAACGCACCGTAATCACCCCACTTCTGTTTCTCATTCTTGTATCCGACATTGACAAGGACATCAATCATGGCACCGTTAATATCCTTTGCTGATACCAGAATCTCTGAGAGACTGGCATCCGTTGAAGACAAAGTGATTAATCAGGCAGATATAAATAAAATCTTCCAATGAGTATCAGACGACAATATGATGTTTAACGTGGAGAGGCTTTGATTACTCTTCTATTGATTATTATTATTAGTATAATCAAAAAGAAGCGCTAAGCCACAAGGACTATACAGCACTCTTTTATTGAAACATAAAAAAAAAAAAATACTGTAATGGGAGTAACAGGGCAAATTCAGATTAGTCAGTAGAGCGAAAGTCTATGCCACACTTAGGAGTAATAATTTTGGATATCTCTCTCAAAGATTGTTGTCATTGCTATTGTAATAAAACTGCAAGGCTGGTTAACTAGAAGTTTCAAGAAAAAGAGATCCTGAGACAATGATGATACACTTTTAAGTCAATTGTTCTCTCCAAGCTGGAATAATGCTGTAAACTGATGGCCTCCTTCATGGCAGGTGAGATTACCGAGCCGAAATTACTCCGCAAGACAAAAAACTTGGCTGAGGGTGCAAAGTACATCCACCCAAAAGCAGGGGCGCGACGAGTACACTAAGAGAGAACACGACGAGTGTCAGCGGTCCCCGTCTTTTCAGTGTCCTTCCTTCGTGCATACGGGGAAATACTAACGAACATCCGGAGGTCGTCAAGAGGAACTGGACAAGTTCCTCAGATCAGTGCCTGACCATCCGGGCTGTGGTTCGTATGTTGAACTGTGTGAGACCAGCAGTAACAACATGGTTGATCAGGCCTTGGTTCTCCATAAGGCCTGTTTTGGGACCAGGCCGCGGGGGCATTGGCCCCTCGAAAACGCTCTTTAGTTATCCTTCAGGGCGATGAAGATAAAAGAGAAAGAGGGAGGGTAGAGAGGTTGGTGTGGTGGTGTTCGGGAGGGTAAGAGTTAAGGTGTTGGGAATGTCACTGGTCATTTGCATAATTACAGGCAGTGTTGGGGGTGTGGTGGGAGGAGGAGACGTCACATTCCCTAATGTAAATGGTGGTTGGACTGCCACATTCCCTGCTTACCTTCCACTTCCCCTCGACGCTGGGTCACCTTGACATGGTGGCGGTTACTCTAGGTTAGGTTTGTCAGGAAACAGGACAGGTGTTTCCTGACTAGGGTCTTTGTCATATGATGACCCGCAGCTGGAGCTTTTGGTCATTTGACTGAGGCCATCTACTGGCCTATCCCTCCATCCCTTTAAAATTTATGGTTATTATTATAATCATGAATGATTATTAACTAATGCGTGGCGGTCTTTAAGTGGTTTGTGCTTTACGGTAGTTTGTCTTCCCTGGGAGGAGTTCCACTCTTACAAAGGTTGACGTAACTACCCAGCATCTCTTTTTCCATAAATGGTGGGCGAAATTTGCCCTACCGTTTAAATTTGCTGACAGTGCTATGACAGGGAACGAATTATGACGATAGATTGTAGAATGTGAAAGCTTCAATTTGAATAGTTTTAATTGGGAACAAAGAGAGACAATACCGTGACTGGAACAATACACAGGTAACCCGTACATATGAGAAAGAAACATATAAGGACGTTTCGGTCCCACTTGAACCATTAATACTGCGCACACTGAGTGTTAAGACCCATTCTATACTGACCAGGCATTTCAGGCCAATCATGCCAAATTTGGAAGTAGGAAAAATGAAACGTAGATCTACGTTTGGAGCACTAGCGGGACAAACCTAGATCTACGTTTGGAGCACTAGCGGTACAAACGTAGATCTACGGTTGGACAATTTAAGGGTCATCTATCGTCATGTTTCTTTCTCCTATGTGCGGATTATTGTATAGTATTAACTATCTGGTGATAACGATTTTTGTAATATGGCTGAATAGTTTTAATACCTTTGTGGTCTTGATTTTTGTATATGGCTAAATAGTTTCAATTTCTTTGCAATTCTGAGAGATATGGCTAAATTGTTTCCGGCTTCCCACAACCCGGTGATCACTGGTCACTTGTAAATCACTGCTCCAATTCTTTGGGCATCGCAATAATAGTGCTTTGAAAATCACGGCTTCACTGTTTTATACATTACGTTTCCAGTATTTTGTAAATTTTGATTCAAGTTCTTTGTAAATCTTGCAAAACAAAAACTGAGAGTAGTATTTAAGTGGAACACTGATATTAGTATACAGGTGGAGCACTGATAGTAGTATACAGGTGGAGCACTGATAGTAGTATACAGGTGGAGCACTGATAGTAGTATACAGGTGGAGCACTGATAGTAGTATACAGGTGGAGCACTGATAGTAGTATACAGGTGGAGCACTGATAGTAGTATACAGGTGGAGCACATACTTCACACTGAATCATAGAGACAGATATAAGTGGTTAAGTTTAATTACAACTCACAAACAAAAGTATATGAACGACTGTGTACCGTATTTTCCGGCATATAAGGCGCACTTTTTTTTCCCCACAAAAAGCCCTGAAAAATCATCCTGCGCCTGATATGCTCAAGGTCAGGGTCAAGGGTTGGCTTTGGGTTACGCTTCAGCAGTTGTTTACTAACGGTACGTTACAACTGCTTGGTAACATCGTCTTCATTGGCATGTAAGTTCCCCCGACTTCTAATAATATACTCATTTTTCCACTATAATCTGCGGAAAAATGAGAATATTATTAGAAGACGTGGGAACTTACGTGCCCCTTAATTAAGTCTTGTATGATAGTGCGCCTTATATGGCGGAAAATACGGTATAAACCTTCTTTATTCTGGACATAGTCCTTCTCATCCTTCCCCTCCTCACTCTCTCGCTTCACTGGGCCTCCATCTTGGCATAACTTTCACCGTTCAGTTTCATTAATGCTGCACTGCCTCCCTCTTCTGGCACCAACTTGCTCCCTTTCCGCCACCCCTTTTTTTTTCCTTTTTGCGTCCCCCCCCCTTTCCTCTCGTATTTCAGGGCAAGCAGGGCAGCCAGTTTTCCCTTAGTGCCTCGTTGCCTTATTCTTCTACCCTCCCCCTCCCCCATCCCCAGGCAGCTCATTGAAGAAACACACAGGAGAGCCACTTGGCTGCCACTTACACCCTTCACTGCCACTTACTCTCACCTAATATCACTGGCTCCTAGGAAAGTGGTGCTCTTATTTACCTGTCTTTTGTTGTACTCTTATTTCTCCTCTTCTTACTCTCCTCTTGATTCCATCCTTTGTTGTACTCTTGTTTGTCCTCTTCCACGTTGCTCTTGCGCTGTTTTCTGGGAGGATTTAAATTTGCGACTTCGACATTTTCCCTCGTCCTTGACCTTGTATGTTTACTTGACTTTGTGGTTTTTCCTTGACCTTGTGTTCTCCTTGACTAGTTGAATATACCTTGACCATGACAAGTGATGGTACGATTCCAAAATTTTTTGCCGATAACAATACTCAATTTTAAAGCAGGACCAATTCTGTCAAAATTAACCGATACCTACACCGATACTGATACTTTGGCACCCACCTACCCCGATACTTTGGCACCCACCTACACTGATACTTTGGCACCCACCTACACCGATACTTTGGCACCCACCTACACCTATACCGGTACTTTGGCGCCCACCTACACCGATACCGACACTGGCACCCACTTACACCAATACCGATACTTTGGCATCCACCTACACCGTTACCAATACTTTGGCATACCTTAATTAACTATGACCCTGCACTTAGTGACTTCGATCTGGCATCCTACCTCCAGCCCAGTCATCTTGACCTTTCCTCTCTGCAGACATGTCTCCCCCTCTTGGCAGGCGTCCCCTCCCTCTTGGCAGGTTTCCCCCTTCTTGCCTTGGTGAGAGCCTAGCAACAGCCGCCGAGGGTGGGTAGGGGCAGGAGAGGGGAAACAGCAGCGCCCCTTTGAGTCGTCAATACTGGGGTGCTGCTCCCCTCTCTACATCTCCCCCGCTGCTCCTTCCTCTGCTGCTGCTGCTGCTGCTGCTGCTGCTGTTGCTGTTTCTTTTTACTTGTCGCTGTTGAATCTGCTGTTGCAGTTGCTACTAAATCATTATCTACCTAACCCAGATCAAGATGAACGAGGCTGAGATGGATATGAGGACCAGGGGGCCGCCAGCTGCAACAGACTGATTGACCAAGCAAGCACCAGACAAGCCTGGCCCAGGGCAGGGCCCCGGGAGTAGGATAACTCTCGAAACCGATCTAAAGTATGTCACAGGCATACCCATGCATCTTTTCCGGTATTGGCCCTCATGTCAAAGGAAGTTCAGTAACCGATGACGATTAGTTATATCCTGAAGGAACAAAGTGAATCAATCCAATCCATAACTCTACAAATTATATATCTGCCATAATAGTACACTTTCTACAGACCTTGAAAAAAGAGACAAGTGTCAGGGGCTCAAGATTGCTCAACTGCCTCCCTGCATACATAAGAAAGATTACTAATAGACCCCTGGCTGTCTTCAAGAGGCACTGGACAGGCGCCTGAAGTCAGTACCTGACCAGCCGGGCTGTGGCTCGTACGTTGGTTTGCATGCGGCCAGCAGGAACATAAGAACATAAGAAAGAAGGAACACTGCAGCAGGCCTACTGGCCTGCTGGTTGATTAGGCCCTGATTCACTGCGAGGCCTGGTCACGGACCGGGCCGCGGGGGCGTTGACCCCGCGGTATACTCCAGGTATGCCCGTGAACGTTTCACATGGGGGTATTTATAAATAAATGCTTAATGCATTAGCAGGAGTACTCATTGTTTTTTTTTTTTTTTTTGGGGGGGGGGAGAGTTTAGATTCAGGTTAAATCCAAGAGACCCTGAAAAAAAAAATGTGGACCTGACGCTAACATCAAACATCATAAAATTTTTGAAAGGATGCAGAAACCAAATTAATGAAATGAAAAAAAAATGAGCTTCACAGGTGCAGCCGACATGGTTTTAAAAGCGCAGGAGGATTATGCCTGTCACAACGTGTAGAACATAACAACATCGCCGTGGCCCTGGAAAATAAAAAAAGGCGGGTTTTGCGATGGTATTTGACAAATGCAATCATGGAGTGATGAGTTTATTAAATAAGGTAAATAGGTATTACAGGAAAGGTAGGGAAAGGATGTTCATATTTGTGGCAGACAGATCACGACGAGTGATTTTGTTAAAAATGGTATACAATAGAGATTTTATACCATTTTTAACATAACGAGTGGTAGTAAATCAAAAGAAATCAACTCTTAAAAGTTCACTACCCGAAGGCACTCTTTTGGCACCTTTACTGTTTCTCATACAGACATACACCTGTGATGTACCTGTGACCGGTTTCGAAAGCTTTTCTACCCTTGCTGTCTGTATATCTGTCGCATCCTGGTTGATCTGGCACTTGGCGGAGGGAATGATTCAGTTACTCCTTGAAATCTTTCAGTTGTTTTTTCTAGCAATATGTATATCTAATGTCCGTTTCGCTGCATCTATTTTACACTTCTTTCCATGTCTCGCACCCAAATATGTTGTTTTGGTAGTGTATAGATTAGGGACTAAGCACGCATACCCACGAAAAATATTTAAGGGTCATGACCCCAATCTGCACACTGCCATAACTTACTGGAGTGAGAGAGCTGGGAGGAGGTATAGAATACACCAAGAGACAAGCACCTTAGCACAAGTAGAGAAGATTGTCACATAAGAGGTTCAAGACTTTTCAACCTTCTACCAGCACATATAAGAAATGTTGCTAGAGCATATGTAGACGTTTTCAAAAGGGAACTTAGTATCCGAGCAGCCAGATTGTAGGTGCTCAGGCTTATAACAGCAATAACCTACTTGACCAAGAAGTCAACAGGGAAGTCTGGTATAAGGCCGATTTACGAAATCAAGTGTCATGTGCATATCTGCTGTTTTATTCTTTCCTTTTACTGTATCCCTTCTGTAACGTTAACTTAAAAAAAATAGTATTTGTTGTACAAGAAGTGTACTCTCCCTACTCTTGTTGTCTGTCTCGTATCTGTTGTCACCACAGCGTGATCTGGTGTTGTGGTAGCAGTGAACGTCTGGTGCAGCGTGATCTGGTGTTGTGGTAGCAGTGAACGTCTGGTGCAGCGTGATCTGGTGTTGTGGTAGCAGTGAACGTCTGGTGCAGCGTGATCTGGTGTTGTAGTAGCAGTGAACGTCTGGTGCAGCGTGATCTGGTGTTGTAGTAGCAGTGAACGTCTGGTGCAGCGTGATCTGGTGTTGTGGTAGCAGTGAACGTCTGGTGCAGCGTGATCTGGTGTTGTGGTAGCAGTGAACGTCTGGTGCAGCGTGATCTGGTGTTGTAGTAGCAGTGAACGTCTGGTGCAGCGTGATCTGGTGGTGGTGTAGCAGTGAACGTCTGGTGCAGCGTGATCTGGTGGTGGTGTAGCAGTGAACGTCTGGTGCAGCGTGATCTGGTGGTGTGGTAGCAGTGAAACGTCTGGTGCAGCGTGATCTGGTGTTGTGGTAGCAGTGAACGTCTGGTGCAGCGTGATCTGGTGTTATGGTAGCAGTGAACGTCTGGTGCAGCGTGATCTGGTGTTGTGGTAGCAGTGAACGTCTGGTGCAGCGTGATCTGGTGTTGTGGTAGCATGTGAACGTCTGGTGCTAGCGTGATCTGGTGTTGTGGTAGCAGTGAACGTCTGGTGCAGCGTGATCTGGTGTTGTGGTAGCAGTGAACGTCTGGTGCAGCGTGATCTGGTGTTGTGGTAGCAGTGAACGTCTGGTGCAGCGTGATCTGGTGTTGTAGTAGCAGTGAACGTCTGGTGCGCGTGATCTGGTGTTATGGTAGCAGTGAACGTCTGGTGCAGCGTGATCTGGTGTTGTGGTAGCGTGAACGTCTGGTTGCAGCGTGATCTGGTGTTGTGGTAGCAGTGAACGTCTGGTGCAGCGTGATCTGGTGTTGTGGTAGCAGTGAACGTTTGGTGCAGCGTGATCTGGTGTTGTGGTAGCAGTGAACGTCTGGTGCAGCGTGATCTGGTGTTGTAGTAGCAGTGAACGTCTGGTGCAGCGTGATCTGGTGTTGTAGGTTGCAGTGAACGTCTGGTGCAGCGTGATCTGGTGTTGTGGTAGCAGTGAACGTCTGGTGCAGCGTGATCTGGTGTTGTGGTAGCAGTGAACGTCTGGTGCAGCATGATCTGGTGTTGTGGTAGCAGTGAACGTCTGGTGCAGCGTGATCTGGTGTTGTGGTAGCAGTGAACGTCTGGTGCAGCGTGATCTGGTGTTGTGGTAGCAGTGAAACGTCTGGTGCAGCGTGATCTGGTGTTGTGGTAGCAGTGAACGTTGGTGCAGCGTGATCTGTGTTGTGGTAGCAGTGAACGTTCTGGTGCAGCGTGATCTGGTGTTGTGGTAGCAGTGAACGTCTGGTGCAGCGTGATCTGGTTTGTGGTAGCAGTGACGTACTGGTGCAGCGGTGATCTGGTGTTGTAGTAGCAGTGAACGTCTGGTGCAGCGTGATATGGTGTTGTGGTAGCAGTGAACGTCTGGTGCAGCGTGATCTGGTGTTGTGGTAGCAGTGAACGTCTGTGCAGCGTGATTCTGTTGTGGTGCAGTGAACGTCTGGTGCAGCGTGATCTGGTGTTGTAGTAGCAGTGAACGTCTGGTGCAGCGTGATACTGGTGTTGGGTAGCAGTGAACGTCTGGTGCAGACGTGATCTGGGTGTTGTGGTAGCAGTGACGTCTGGTGCAGCGTGATCTGGTGGTGTGGTAAGCAGTGAACGTCTGGTGCAGCGTGATCTGGTGTGTGTGGTAGCAGTGAACGTCTGGTGCAGCGTGATCTGGTGTTGTGGTAGCAGTGAACGTCTGGTGCAGCGTGATCTGGTGTTGTGGTAGCAGTGAACGTCTGGTGCAGCGTGATCTGGTGTTGTAGTAGCAGTGAACGTCTGGTGCAGCGTGATCTGGTGTTGTAGTAGCAGTGAAGTCTGGTGCGCGTGATCTGGTGTTGTAGTAGCAGTGAACGTCTGGTGCAGCGTGATCTGGTGTTGTAGTAGCAGTGAACGTCTGGTGCAGCGTGATCTGGTGTTATGGTAGCAGTGAACGTCTGGTGCAGCGTGATCTGGTGTTGTGGTAGCAGTGAACGTCTGGTGCAGCGTGATCTGGTGTTGTAGTAGCAGTGAACGTCTGGTGCAGCGTGATCTGGTGTTGTAGTAGCAGTGAACGTCTGGTGCAGCGTGATCTGGTGTTATGGTAGCAGTGAACGTCTGGTGCAGCGTGATCTGGTGTTGTGGTAGCAGTGAACGTCTGGTGCAGCGTGATCTGGTGTTGTAGTAAGCAGTGAACGTTTGGTGCAGCGTGATCTGGTGTTGTAGTAGCAGTGAACGTCTGGTGCAGCGTGATCTGGTGTTGTGGTAGCAGTGAACGTTTGGTGCAGCGTGATCTGGTGTTGTGGTAGCAGTGAACGTCTGGTGCAGCGTGATCTGGTGTTGTAGTAGCAGTGAACGTCTGGTGCAGCGTGATCTGGTGTTGTGGTAGCAGTGAACGTCTGGTGCAGCGTGATCTGGTGTTGTGGTAGCAGTGAACGTCTGGTGCAGCGTGATCTGGTGTTGTGGTAGCAGTGAACGTCTGGTGCAGCGTGATCTGGTGTTGTGGTAGCAGTGAACGTCTGGTGCAGCGTGATCTGGTGTTATGGTAGCAGTGAACGTCTGGTGCAGCGTGATCTGGTGTGTGGTAGCAGTGAACGTCTGGTGCAGCGTGATCTGGTGTTGTGGTAGCAGTGAACGTCTGGTGCAGCGTGATCTGGTGGTTTGTAGCAGTGAAACGTCTGGTGCAGCGTGATCTGGTGTTGTGGTAGCAGTGAACGTCTGGTGCAGCGTGATCTGGTGTTGTGGTAGCAGTGAACGTCTGGTGCAGCGTGATCTGGTGTTATGGTAGCAGTGAACGTCTGGTGCAGCGTGATCTGGTGTTGTGGTAGCAGTGAACGTCTGGTGCAGCGTGATCTGGTGTTGTAGTAAGCAGTGAACGTTTGGTGCAGCGTGATCTGGTGTTGTAGTAGCAGTGAACGTCTGGTGCAGCGTGATCTGGTGTTGTGGTAGCAGTGAACGTCTGGTGCAGCGTGATCTGGTGTTGTGGTAGCAGTGAACGTCTGGTGCAGCGTGATCTGGTGTTGTGGTAGCAGTGAACGTCTGGTGCAGCGTGATCTAGTGTTTTGGTAGCAGTGAACGTATGGTGCAGCGTGATCTGGTGTTGTGGTAGCAGTGAACGTCTGGTGCAGCGTGATCTGGTGTTGTAGTAGCAGTGAACGTCTGGTGCAGCGTGATCTGGTGGTGTCGTAGCAGTGAACGTCTGGTGCAGCGTGATCTGGTGGTGTAGTAGCAGTGAACGTCTGGTGCAGCGTGATCTGGTGGTGTCGAAGTGAACGTCTGGTGCAGCGTAATCTGGTATTGTGGTTGCAGTGAACGTCTGGTACAACGTTATCTGGTGTTGTGGTAGCGAGTGAACGTCTCTTGTGACCAATATTGTTCCATCGTACTCCTTCACCCCGGGTCTGGCTGGCTGGCTAGCCAGCCAGCCAGCCAGCCAACCAGCCAACCAACCAGCCAACCAACCAGCCAGCTAGCTAGCTAGCTAGCTAATGTGTACCTCGACAATTACCTGATTACAATAATGTATTTTTATTTATTTATTCGTAGCTACTGTATTGGAGCAGAGTTATCTCTGCGGGTGATTTGTCATCTTTACTATTTACTGAATTATAAACATCTTTAAAAAGTTTCCAGTAGATGAATAAGTCACTTGTAGAGCACCTGTGCTGGGCATCTTTATTATAGACAAGATAGGCCGGTACTGGACGTGTGCCTTATTGATCACATTGTCGTTACTGTATACCATTATTGTAAAGGTAAGTTTCCAGTGCGGCTGACCCCCGAAAACGTCCTTCATGCGTTCTCTAGGCGTCACCCCAAGTATAGTTATGGGTAGCTATCTAATAATTTTGATAATATTGGTGGATATTGGCTGGCTGGATGATAGTGAGTATTGGCTGGCTTTATGATAGTGGGTATTGGCTTATTTTAATGATATTATTGGGTACTGACTTATTTTGATGGTTTTCGTACTGCAGACAATTTGGTATCATCCCATCACTAATGTTCTGTGTATACCTGAAGGGTGTTCCGGGGGTCAACGCCCCGCGGCCGGGTTCATGACCTCATATTTATGGCTTTAACAAAGATTTCTTATCCGTTCTTTTCATATTGCAGTTATATGGTCAGACTTGTAATAATAATAATAATAATAATAATAATTAATAATTGAGCTTTAGCACTCGAGCCAACATCTTAAGTTTACATTACTTGACATTATCTTGATTTCTCATATCTTACACTACTGCTCTGCATTGTTTATTTATCCTACGTTGCTGTAGTCCCTCCCACTTTGCTTCTGCCCTCACGCTATTAAGGTGTTCTCTAAGTCTGTGTGAGATATGTGGGCGTTCACTTTGCTTTATTTTGCATGTGTATATCCTCGTCTTGGTTGCTCTCATGCCAAACTACCTTTGTGTGCTTTGTTTCCCAGTTTTGTATGGTGGTTATGTTCTTTCTCTTTATCAGGTTGTCTCTTGATCCTCTCAATCCGCTTTCTCGTTTTTTTTTCTGAGGTTTGTTGCATTTTACAGAATAACTGTAAGTTGAGGTAGTGCTAGGCTAAACAGCCAAGGATGAGTGTACTGTCTCACGCATCAGGCCACAGTAGCGGCGTGTCGATTATTTGTGCTATGATGCATTGTCATTATGACGGTATGTTCACTCACTGAATGAGTGCCCACAGTAAACTCGTCTCTCAATGTATAATACTGAAAAAAAATCTCAACAGTCCCAATGTTGTTGCAGAATAAAAAAAAACAGTACCGTGGAGGTAAGGTTTGCAACAGCATACAAATAACCTGCACATAGGAGAAAGAAACTTACGAGGACATTTCCGTTCTACTTGGACCATTAACTACTGTGACCAGTTAATGGTCTAAGTCGGACCGAAACGTCGTCACAAGTTTCCTGCACCTATGTGCGGGTTATTTGTATGTTGTAAACGTTACCTGGTCGGTTTTATTAAGTGTGGGCTCCCTGCCGATGCTACTGAAGAGTTGGTTGAACATGCGTTGTAAAACATTCTGGCTGCATGTGTTTTACAGGTTGCTGATTATATGAACTATCACCGCTTAGTGGTGAGAGTCTTGGCTCATCAACCAGATCCAAGGATTAAACCTCTGTCCGGAAAACAATAAATTGTAATAAAAGTCTCCAACATTATTTAGTTCATTTATGCATGAGAAGCGGTTCTATTGTTTACTGTGAAGTTGCGCTTTTTGTCTGGTCTTCATGTTCACTCGCACATTTTATTATTATTTTACGTTTGCTTGAATTGCAGTTCAGAAACCATTTTTCCCAGCACTACTGTAGCCCGACCAGGTCGTGTTGTAGTCTTTGTCAAGCTTCGTTGGATGTTTTTCATAAGCGAACATTGATATGAGCGGTTATAGGTGACTGGGGACCTCACATTCAGATCATTTCCTTTTTCACCATGACACTTTCCTATCATTTATGTATTCTTTTGTTCATTATTTTGCTTGCTACCTTTAGCCTTTTTAGATTGCTTATAAGTTTTCTGCCTGGTATTATGGTAAAGGATTTTTTCATAATCAAAATATATACAGACCATTCAATTCCGTTTTTTTTTTGTCACAGTTTTTAAAGTCAGTGTTAGGCTTCTGTTCAGTTCATCACCCAGGATTTTTTATTTTTGAAAACAAACAGTTTCTTTTCATATATGCTAGGTGGATATGTGGGCCAGCGGGCCGCCAGCAGCAACACCCTGAATGACCAGGCAAGCACCAAATAAGCCTGGCGCAGGGCCGGGCTGCGGGGGTAGAAAATCTCTTGAAACCCACTTGTCCTGTTTCCTGACGAACCTTACCTTACCTAACTTAATCTGTCGAAAGTAAGGGCAAAGTGTTTGAGCTAACGATCCGCAGACCCACATAGCTATCACAACTCTGTTGATCCGGCGCTTGTAGCAGGTGGCTGTCAAGCTGCTACTTGCAAATTTTTGTCTTCGTCCAGAAGATAGAAGAGTGTTTGGACAAGTATTTTCACGAGCCTGGCCCATGGCCGGCCTCCGAGAGTAGTGAAACTCTCGAAACTCTTCAAAAGTAAGGTGCCAGATCAACCAGGCTGTGATGGATATGTGGGCCAACGGGCCTTCAGTAGAAACAGCCTGATTGACCAGGCTAGCACCAGACGAGCCTGGCCCATGGCCGGGCTATGGGAGTAGTAAAACTCGAAACTCATCAGCGGTATATCAGAGGTATTGTGCCATGGATGTTGACTCCCATGAAATTCCCTTGCTTTTCACTCTGGACGGAGGCCTGGTCGTGGACTGGGCCGCGGGGGCGTTGATCCCCGGAATAACCTCCAGGCAGGTAGATATTCCACCCCAGTAAGTTGTTATAGCAGTGTGCAGGTTAGAGACCAAGATCCCAGTATGGAACATGTCCACACACCCTTGTCTTACCTACCTTGTCTCTCTTAACATGTAGACTGCAGTCGGTAAAGAGTGTCACACTGTGAGGGAGGATTGAGCTTATCTAAACGCATGCTGCTTGTCGTTTTTGAGGCTTGTCTCCATTACCTAGGATAGTGTACATGTCATTGAGAGCGTTTTGTAGTTCACTATCTTAGTATAACCAGAATTCACTCACACAGTACTTGTTATATATAACACTTCCTTAAGGGGAGGTGTATTGTTGCTCGTGAAGAGCTGAGAAACTGCACCAACCCTCCCATTTTTCCCATCAAATCTGATTAAATATAATAATAATAATTATTATAATAATAATAATAAAGTTCATGATCTCGTGTTTATTTCACAAATAAGTAGCTTCCCAGTGTGTTTCTGATTTTGTTTCTGAAATTATTTACCGTATTAGATTTTAAGTAGGTATATTGTGTCTAAAGAGTAAGACTCGGATACAATACTTGGGTATGTTCATTGTCTAAACGTGTCGCCTGCACAAGAGACTTCTTCACTGACGGACCTTACAAACTTGTATACACATTACTTTCCTTCATAATAGCATTTAAGCTGGTAATGTTTCGTCTCCATGTGGTTCGTACGTTGGACTGCGTGCGGCCAGCAGTAACAGCCTGGTTGATCAGGCCCTGATCCACCGGGAGGCCTGGTCGTGGACCGGGCCGCGGGGGCGTTGATCCCCGGAATAGTCTCCAGGTAGACTCCAGGTAGGAGTGGTGTGAGAGGGTCGTGGGGAAGACAGTCCCCAGAACACCAACTTACTTCCACATCCTTCCATCTTTATTGAGTGAGACTTTATCTTCAGCTCTTTTTTAGCTTCTCATCAGTACATTCTGCAGCGTTGGCAGTGTTCCACGCTGATGCTCTGGTCACTTACCCAGATCTGCTCTCCGACCTGGACCGGACCGCGGGGGCGATGACCCCCTCGGAATCGTCGTAAGGTAAATGTAAGGTCAACTTAGGTCATTTCTTTTCTTGGAGATAAGGGTAAGGGAGGTGGGGGTGAGTTGCTTAAGGGGGTAGGTAAATAGGCCTGCCTGGGTGATGGTAGACAGGCCTGTCTAGGTGGTTGGTAGATAAGCTTGCCTAGGCGGTAGGTAGATCGGCCTTCCTAAGTGGTATGTAGATAGTCCTTCCTAGGTGGTTGATATAGGTCTGCCTAGGTGGTTAAGTAGATAGGCCTGCCTATGTGGTAGGTAGGCCTGCCTAGATATGTAGATAGGCCTGCCTGGGTGATAGGTCGAAAGTTGAGCCTGCCCAGTAGGCCTGTCTAGGTGGCAGATAGATAGGCCTGTCTAGGTGGTAGGTAGATAGGCCTGCGTCTGTTGGGTTGAGATGGAAGGCGTAGAGGCGTAACCTTGGAGACCACGTCTGGGCGTTGTCTCCAAGAAGTGAGGGAAGTAGGGACGGGGGGCGGAGATTTGGTGGGAGGGCAAGCCAGGGAGGGAAAAAGGGAAGCAGGGAGAGAGGGAGTTAGGGGAGAGTGTGGGCGGCATGGAGCACCTAGCATGTGTACGCGGGCGTGTGCGTACGTATGTGAATGTGTGTCTGGTACTATTGATTGGCATAAGCGACCACGTGGTCCTTCCCTTTACTAGCACGCCGCCATGATGCTGCTCTCCCCCCCCCCTCTCTCTCTCTCTCTCTCTGTTTACTTATCTCCTTTTCCCTTCCTTTCCCATGCCTCATTTTTGTCCTCCCTCATCTTTATCCATCTCATTTGTTCTCCCTCCTTTCCCATCATTCTTTTCCCTCTCTCATTCCATAATCCATTTTTTTTTCCATTTTTTCCATTCCCTCTAATGCTCCCCACCCACTTAGCAGTTTTCGCCCACCCTCTGTTCTCTACAGTTTCACTCTCATCCATTTCTTGCTATGCCTCTCTCTCTCTCTCTCTTTTCTCTCTCTCTCTCTCTCTCTCTCTCTCTCTCTCTCTCTCTCTCTCTCTCTCTCTCTTTCCCCCCCCCACTTTTCTCACGTGTTTCCTTCCTGTATATTATCCTAAATGTTCCTTATATGTTTTTCTTGTTCTCTACTAAAATTTTTCTGACTTTTTAATGTTCTCTCTTGTACACTTTTATCAAAATTGAATACACCAGCATTGTGCTGCTGTTACTTTATTCTGTGTGATTATTACATAGTGGGAGCAAAAACTGTAGCTATTTCTTGTACATTTAATGTTAGATCACCTAATGACTCCCCGTGTGGTAATTGTTGTTGTTGGCTCGTTGAGGGAGGGAAGGCGGGAGGGGACTAGGGAGGGAGAGGAAAATAATGAGGTAGGTAGGTGAGTAGGATATGAGGGAAGAGAAGAACGTATGTACGTACGTGTGTGTTTGTGTGTGTGGGTCGTTGGGTGTGGTTCCGTCATCCGCGTGTGTGCTGCTGTTGTTGCTCCAACTTTAAGGCCCAACCCAGCCCAGCCCCTGTTCCAGTCCCTCGTTCAGCCACTGCTGCAACCCTTCTTCCATTCTCTGCTGCAGCCCCTGTTCCAGTCTCTACTGCAGCCCCTCTTCCAGCTTCTGCTGCAGCCCCTGTTCCAGTCATTGCTGTAGCTCATGTTCCGGCCTCTTCTGCAGCCCCTTTTCCAACTTCTACTGCAGCCCCTGTTCCAGCATCTACTGCAGCCCCTGTTCCAGCTTCTACTGCAGCCCCTGTTCCAGCCTCTACTGTAGCCCCTGTTCCAGCCTCTGCTGCAACCCCTGTTCCAGGCTCTGCTGCATCCCCTGGTCCAGCGTCTACTGCAGCCCCTGTTCCAACCTCTGCTGCAACCTCTGTTCCAACCTCTACGGTAGTCCCTGTTCCAATCATTGCTGCAGCCCCTGTTCCAACCTCTACTGCAGTCCCTGTTCCAACCTCTACTGCAGCCCCTGTTCCAGTCATTGCTGCAACCCCTGTTCCAGCCTCTGCTGCAGCCCCTGTTCCAGCGTCTACTGCAACCTCTGTTCCAGCCTCTACTGCAGCTCTTGTTCCAGCTTCTTCTACGGTCTTCTCTCCCTATTCCAGTGTTACTACTGCTGTGGCCTCTGCTTCACATGACCACACTGTTAATCTTCTGAATAATTCATATGAAACTGGTATCCTGCCGGAGAAATGCAAGAAGCTCAGTGTCATACCTATTTACAAAAGTAGAGATAAGTTTCTGTAACTTTAAAAGACCAGTTACCTAAAGTCAGCGCCGGATCAGCCGGGCTGTGGCTCGTACGTTGGACTGCGTGCGGCCAGCAGTAACAGCCTAGTTGATCAGGCCCTGATCCATCGGGAGGCCTGGTCATGGACCGGGCCGCGGGGGCGTTGATCCCCGGAATAACCTCCAGGTAACCTCCAGGTACCCGCCTGGTCTCAGTAATGAGTAAATTAATGGAAATATTGCCAGACGAATTGGAAAAATCATCTAGACGCCTTTATGCTGAACAGTGTCAAGAACAGCACTTAAATTGATTGATTTGGCTTCACCGAAGTATTTTAAATGTGCGAAAATAATGTAGTCTTTCATGAGGAAGCTCGATCAGTATGTTGTGCCAGATCAACCTTGATGTGTGGACCAACGGGTAACCAACTGCAAATGTTTCATTGACCAAGGAAGCACTAGACATGCCTAGCTCAGGGCCGGCAAACGGGAGTAGGCGAACTCTTGAAACCAGTCAAAGGTATATCACTGGTATTTGTAACCAGATACCAGCAAAATGTTCCACTGGGCAAAGAAATGCAGCCCGCTAGATAATGGTGAGAAATTCCTTCTGCGTCGATACGGAAGAATGAAAAACTCAAATGCAGAATAAAAACACAGACCCGCTCATATAACGGTGGGAGCAGCTAAGATTTCAGGGAATATTGATGTTAAATGATGATGTAACCAATGGCAAGGAGTAATAGAGTGCTTTATAAGTACTTTTAAGGCAAGTCACACCACGGATGGTACTCTTCAACCCACTTTGTACTCCCGCTTATAATACTCTTCTCTTATCAAATCTTCCTTCAAAGCAGATGAGATATCCGTACTGGAAAATATGCACACAATTTTCAGCTTGCATAATCTCGTTATTTTTTCTTTTTTTTGAGCAACTCAAAGCAGTCATTGTAGATACATTGAACAGAGAGGAGAGAGAGAGACTTCATTTATACATGGAAAATGTTTGTAGTCAGGTTTTTAACCTGCACACAGCCATAACTTACTAGAATGAGCTATGTGGAAGGAACCTTAGAAGTGAAGAGCAGGGGTGCCATAAGCACAATTAGAAAACAGTGTTAACGTGTGAGATCAACACTCAGACTTGCTGCTAAAGATATCAGAAATATTTCCCGAACTAAGTTAGATGTTTTCCAGAGGAAACCTGATCACTACCTGCAAAATGTGACAGATCAGCTAGGTTATGCCGGTTGTGTAGGCGTGTGGGTTACATAACAATAACTTGACAGAAGACTATCTCGAAACCGCTCACAGGTAAAATTTTAGTCAGTTATTGTAAAATGTCGACTCGTTTCAAAATTAATGTAAGATGAATTACAAAGAGACCTAACTGTTCAAGAGGGAAGTAGACACCTTTCTTCAAACTGTTCCTGATGAGCCGGGTTGTGGTACGTACTCCAATTAATTTGTGATCGCTTGCCGCGAGCACCAACAACTTAACCGAACAGTGCTGATACACGGATGTGGGTGTATGGGCGTGTGGGAGTGAGTGTTGCCAGACGCAAGGAAGCTGGGACATACCTTGGCACGTTGCTAGGGACGCCTTGCTGGGGGAGCAACATAAGTACTACCTCTCTTCCTCTCCCTTCTGCTCCCTCATCCCCAACACACACCTTAATCAATCTTCCTCTCTCATGTCCATCACCTCTATTACTACTACCATATTTCCTTCTCATTCCCTCACCTTCTCCTTGTGGGAACACAGAAGTCTGATACTCTAGCACTTCCTTTACATTTCATTAAGGGTTGACCTACTAGTTTTTGCTGCAGGACCATGAGACTAACACCCCAGGAGAACTAAATTATGTTGAAAATTGTATAAAATACCGGCCAGTTGAAGATTAAGACACATGTGCAGCAGTTGGATATCTTTATTGATAAAAGTTTGGCCTACACAGTAGGCTTCTTCAGAGGAAGCAGGTGTAGTAGTGAAATAATGATGTAATCAGTCCATCAACCTTGGAGAAGGATTTGAGGTGGTCAGTCCCTCAGCCTGAAGAAGATTTCGGCTCTATGGTCTCCATGGCTTGTGAACCATGGAAGGAAGATAGTAGAGTGTGGTACAAGACTATGGCTTGTGAACCATGGAAGGAAGATAGTAGAGTGTGGTACAAGACTGTGGCTTGTGAACCATGGAAGGAAGAAAGAAGAGTGTGGTACAAGACTGTGGCTTGTGAACCATGGAAGGAAGATAGTAGTGTGGTACAAGATTTTGGCTTGTGAACCATGGGAAAGGGGAAAAAAAGAGTGTGGTACAAGACTGTGGCTTGTGAACCATGGAAGGAAGAAAGAAGAGTGTGGTACAAGACTGTGGTTTGTGAACCATGGAAGGAAGAAAGAAGAGTGTGGTACAAGACTGTGGCTTGTGAACCATGGAAGGAAGAAAGAAGAGTGTGGTACAAGACTATGGCTTGTGAACCATGGAAGGAAGATAGTAGAGTGTGGTACAAGACCCGTGGTTTGTGAACCATAGGAAGAAAGAAAAGTGTGGTACAAGACTATGGCTTGTGAACCATGGAAGGAAGATAGTAGAGTGTGGTACAAGACTATGGCTTGTGAACCATGGAAGGAAGAAAGAAGAGTGTGGTACAAGACTATGGCTTGTGAACCATGGAAGGAAGATAGTAGAGTGTGGTACAAGACTGTGGCTTGTGAACCATGGAAGGAAGAGTGTGGTACAAGACTGTGGCTTGTGAACCATGGAAGGAAGAGTGTGGTACAAGACTGTGGCTTGTGAACCATGGAAGGAAGAGTGTGGTACAAGACTGTGGCTTGTGAACCATGGAAGGAAGAAAGAAGAGTGTGGTACAAGACTATGGCTTGTGAACCATGGAAGGAAGATAGTAGAGTGTGGTACAAGACTGTGGCTTGTGAACCATGGAAGGAAGAAAGAAGAGTGTGGTACAAGACTATGGCTTGTGAACCATGGAAGGAAGATAGTAGAGTGTGGTACAAGACTGTGGCTTGTGAACCATGGAAGGAAGAAAGAAGAGTGTGGTACAAGACTATGGCTTGTGAACCATGGAAGGAAGATAGTAGAGTGTGGTACAAGACTGTGGCTTGTGAACCATGGAAGGAAGAAAGAAGAGTGTGGTACAAGACTATGGCTTGTGAACCATGGAAGGAAGATAGTAGAGTGTGGTACAAGACTGTGGCTTGTGAACCATGGAAGGAAGAAAGAAGTGTGGTACAAGACTGTGGCTTGTGAACCATGGAAGGAAGATAGTAGAGTGTGGTACAAGACTGTGGCTTGTGAACCATGGAAGGAAGAAAGAAGAGTGTGGTACAAGACTGTGGCTTGTGAACCATGGAAGGAAGATAGTGTGGTACAAGACTGTGGCTTGTGAACCATGGAAGGATGATAGTAGTGTGTGGAACAAGATGTGGCTTGTGAACCATGGAAGGATGATCGTAGAGAGTGGTACAAGACTGTGTGGCTTGTGAACCGTGGAAAAGGAGAGAGTAAGGGAGAGAGGGAAATGAAAAGAAGCAATATAGGCAGTAAAGGAGCCTGGCAATGGTCGTTATGGGACTTCCACACGACTAGCTGTAAGGGCTGGGGTGATTTGAGGCAGAGATATCTTTGGCTGCAAGCACAGTGTGTGGTGAGCACAGATACCAAGACAGTGAAGCAGAGATGTCTTCACAGTGTTACGACATTGATTATTTTGAAAGTTGAGAATGACAAGCATCTCTTTGGGTAATAATAACTTTTGTAATAGTCACCATATATCTACTAGATTATACATATTCGGAATCAGAGTACAAAGATTCCATCGGTGTAAGTTTTATTTCTCTAGGTTAAAAATAGGATGTTAGATACTTCAGGTATCAACTGACAGAAATATTCAGCGAAAAATAAAGGCTGATGTACTTGCTATAAGAAACTGTAATAAAAAACTTAGCTTACACTGATGTGTACCAATGTTATTGAAGAGACCCAGAGGTTACACTGATACGTACCAATGTTATTGAAGAGATCCAGAGGTTACACTGATATGTACCAATGTTATTGAAGAGATCCAGAGGTTACACTGATATGTACCAATGTTATTGAAGAGACCCGAGGTTACACTGATATGTACCAATGTTATTGAAGAGACCCAGAGGTTACACTGATATGTACCAATGTTATTGAAGAGACCCAGAGGTTACACTGATACGTACCAGTGTTATTGAAGAGATCCAGAGGTTACACTGATATGTACCAATGTTATTGAAGAGACCCGAGGTTACACTGATATGTACCAATGTTATTGAAGAGACCCAGAGGTTACACTGATATGTACCAGTGTTATTGAAGAGATCCAGAGGTTACACTGATATGTACCAATGTTATTGAAGAGACCCAGAGGTTACACTGATACGTACTAGTGTTATTGAAGAGATCCAGAGGTTACACTGATATGTACCAATGTTTTTGAAGAGACCCGAGGTTACACTGATATGTACCAATGTTATTGAAGAGACCCAGAGGTTACACTGATACGTACCAGTGTTATTGAAGAGATCCAGAGGTTACACTGATATGTACCAATGTTATGAAGAGACCGAGGTTACACTGATATGTACCAATGTTATTGAAGAGACCCAGAGGTTACACTGATATGTACCAATGTTATTGAAGAGACCCAGAGGTTACACTGATACGTACTAGTGTTATTGAAGAGATCCAGAGGTTACACTGATATGTACCAATGTTATTGAAGAGACCCAGAGGTTACACTGATATGTACCAATGTTATTGAAGAGACCCAGAGGTTACACTGGTATGTACCAATGTTATTGAAGAGACCCAGAGGTTACACTGATACGTACCAGTGTTATTGAAGAGATCCAGAGGTTACACTGATATGTACCAATGTTATTGAAGAGACCCAGAGGTTTCACTGATATGTACCATGTTATTGAAGAGACCAGAGGTTTTCACGGTATGTACCAATGTATATGAAGAGACCCGAGGTTACACTGGTATGTACCAATGTTATTGAAGAGACCCAGAGTTACACTGATATGTACCAGTGTTATTGAAGAGACCCAGGTTACACTGGTATGTACCAATGTTATTGAAGAGACCCAGAGGTTACACTGGTATGTACCAATGTTATTGAAGAGACCCAGAGGTTACACTGGTATGTACCAATGTTATTGAAGAGACCCAGAGGTTACACTGATATGTACCAGTGTTATTGAAGAGACCCAGAGGTTACACTGATATGTACCAATGTTATTGAAGAGACCCAGAGGTTACACTGATATGTACCAGTGTTATTGAAGAGACCCAGAGGTTACACTGGTATGTACCAATGTTATTGAAGAGACCCAGAGGTTACACTGATATGTACCAGTGGACAAATAAATACTTGTTTATTCAATATCCAGTGTCCTTTATGAAGAGATAAGAATCAAAAAAAGATATTTGAAGAAACAAGAATGAAATTTGTGTAAAGACAGAAGTAAGAAATTGAAATTACTGGTATATTAATTGCATACTTGAAAATAAGTTGTATTATGTAATTGTAGGCGAATATTCAGACGAATTTGATGATTTCCTAAGTAACTTTCTTCGTGTGTAGTTTCCAGCAAATGAAACTAAAACCCTGAGGGAGGATATTCTTGAAAGAAGCTCGTGGATCAACAGGCGAGTATGACCCCAGGCCGGGCTCTGGGAGTAGAAAAACTCGGAACTCATCAAAGGTATGTTAAAGGTAAGGTGTACCAAGACATTGTTACTGAAGTCATGATTACTGTAGTAACGTTTAAAGGAGGAACCACGCTACAATACTCGTACACATTTCGGCTTGAAGAACATAAATACACTCATGAAGCGAGTTTTCAACAGCTAGTCTTGGTTATTTAATTCTAGACTAGTAGCAGCGTACACTTGTAATTGTACTACCTAGCCAGTGTCTGATTGTAGTTAATTGTATAAGTCATAGGACTAGCTCTTTGTGCATATTTTTATCTTACTAATTAATGTAAATGCATAATATGAATGTACCATTATAAATAATTATTGTTTATTGTCCCGTGTATTTTTTTGTCGTGAAATTTGCTTACTATTAAAATATCATGTTTTAACTAAGATTAATATATATTGACTGATAAAAATGGGCTCGGTAGATTTAGTTGGAACTTATTAGCAAGAAAAACATGTATATGTACAGATAATTATTTTAGAAAAATGATTTGTTATGCTAACATTGAGAAGGGAGTCACCAAGGTAGCCTGACCTCAGGTCTGATTGTCAGGGTAGACGATCCCTCAGCTTGACCTCAGGTCTGATTGTCAGGGTAGACGATCCCTCAGCTTGACCTCAGGTCTGATTGTCAGGGTAGACGATCCCTCAGCTTGACCTCAGGTCTGATTGTCAGGCTAGACGATCCCTCAGCTTGACCTCAGGTCTGATTGTCAGGGTAGACGATCCCTCAGCTTGACCTCAGGTCTGATTGTCAGGGTAGACGATCCCTCAGCTTGACCTCAGGTCTGATTGTCAGGGTAGACGATCCCTCAGCATGACCTCAGGTCTGATTGTCAGGCTAGACGATCCCTCAGCTTGACCTCAGGTCTAGTCAGGCAAGACGATCCCTCAGCTTGACCTCAGGTCTAGTTGTCAGGGTAGACGATCCCTCAGCTTGACCTCAGGTCTGGTTGTCAGGCTAGACGATCCCTCAGCATTTACCTCAGTCTGTTGTCAGGGTAGACGATCCCTCAGCTTGACCTCAAGGTCTGATTGTAGGTAGACGATCCCTCAGCTTGACCTCAGTCTGATTGTCAGGCTAGACGATCCCTCAGCTTGACCTCAGGTCTAGTTGTCAGGGTAGACGATCCCTCAGCTTGACCTCAGGTCTGATTGTCAGGCTAGACGATCCCTCAGCTTGACCTCAGGTCTAGTCAGGCTAGACGATCCCTCAATTGACCTCAGGTCGATTGTCAGGGTAGACGACCCTCACTTGACTCAGTCTTGATTGTCAGGTAGACGATCCCTCACTTGACCTAGGTCTATTGTCCAGGTAGAGAATCCTCAGCGACCTAAGGTAGTTATCAGGTAGACGATCCCTCATGACCTCAGGTCTGATTGTCAGCTTGACGATCCTCACTTGACCTCAGGTTAGTCAGGCAACGATCCCTCAGCTTGACCCAGGTCTAGTTGTCAGGGTAGACGATCCCTCAGCTTGACCTTAGGTCTGGTTGTCAGGCTAGACGATTCCGGTGGCCTGGTGGCTAAAGCTCCCGCTTCACAGACGGAGGGTCCGGGTTCGATTCCCGGCGGGTGGAAACATTCCGACACGTTTCCTTACACCTATAGTCAGTTCACTAGCAGCAAATAGTAACCTGAGTTAGTCGACTGTTTGGGGCGCATCCTGGGACAAGATTAAGGACCCCAATGAGAATAAGTTAGCAGTCCTTCGATGACGCACTGACTTTCTGGTTATTTCCCGTGGCTAACCCTCGAGGTTAAACCTGAACAAAAAATCTTTAACATCTCAAAACCTACACACATCTGCGGAATAGACACGAGTTGTAAGGATATCTTTATTGGATGCCTGTCGGTTTTGGCACCTTATTCTTTCCAAGGATTTTGAAACCAAGCCCTTTAATGAAACCTATCCAATAGAGATGCGTTAAGTGTATATACATTTATTCATTCCGTCCATTTTGTCGTACATATACTTCTATTTCACAGTAATGGGTATAACGTTGTGTGTTGCTGGTGTGGTGTGTGTTTAAGATTAATAACTATACAAGTGAGAGTTTAACAAATCGTAAACAATGAGTAATATGTTAACAATGTTTTGTAAACGCAGTAAAATTAATACCTCCACAGAGAAAAGCTTTTCCTTGAGGCACAGTGCTCTCTCCATTCTTCTTCTCATGTGTTACTTAGACAAAGACACAAAACATAGCACCGTAACATCCTTGTGGATTTTACTGAGTATGTAAGCATGACATTTCATGGAAGCCGCGGAGTCACAGAAAACAATTTTATGTTCACAGATTTCTAATTTCAGCTACTATACAATGAAAATAAAAATTATAGCTGACTTTACTACATTATTCCATCAACATCCGTCTTTCCAGACATTTTTTTTTATCTTACCAGAATATATATATCTGCCTGGAGTCTACCTGGAGGGAAATCCGGGGATCAACGCCCCCGCGGCCCGGTCCACGACCAGGCCTCCCGGTGGATTAGGGCCTGATCAACCAGGCTGTTACTGCTGGCCGCACGTAGTCCAACGTACGAACCACAGCCCGGCTGATCCGCCACCGACTTTAAGTATCTGTCCAGCTTCCTCTTGAAGGAAGTAAGGGGCCTATTGGTAATTCCCCTCATGGGTGGTGAGAGGCTGTTGAACAGTCTTGGACCCCGGAAACTTATGGTGTTTTAGTGTACTAATGGCCCCCCTACTTTTCTTTGGGGGTATTTTGCACCGCCTGTCCAGTCTTTTGCTTTCGTAGGGGGTGATTTGTGTGTGCAGCTTAGGGACCATTCCTTCTAGGATATTCCAAGTGTACATTATAATATATCTCGCCTGCGTTCCAGTGAGTACAAGTCAAGTGCTTCCAAGCGTTGCCAGTAGTTGAGGTGTTGGATAGAACTTATATGTGCAATAAAGATTCTCTGTACACTCTCTAGATCTGCAGTTTCACCTGCTTTGAACGGAAATGTTAATGTACAGCAGTATTCCAGCCTAGAGAGAATAAATGATGGCATCTCTTGTCTTGAATTTCTCATTATCCATCCTATCATCTTTTTTGCAGTTGTGAACGTGGCACTGTTGTGATCCTTGAAAGTGAGATCCTCAGACATTACCACTCTCAGGTCCCTCACATTATTTTTCCGGTTTATTGTATGATCAGAGTTTGTATTATACTCAGTTCTAGTTATTATCTCCTCCAGTTTTCCATAACTGAGTAGTTGGAATTTGTCTTCATTGAACACCATATTGTTTTCCGTTTCCCATTGGACAACTTGGTTTATATCTTCTTGGAGGTTAACTGTGTCCTCAGTAGATGAGTCTCATGCAGATCGTAGTATCGTCTGCAAAGGATGACACGGTGCTGTGGGTTACATCTCTCTGATATGAGGAACAGGAACAGGATGTGGGCGAGTACTGTGCCTTGTAGAACAGAGCTTTTCACTATGGCAGCTTCCTATTTTACTCTGTTGACCGCTAATCTTTGTGTTCGATTGGTTAGAAAGATTGCAGGAACAAGCGTAAAAGTTTTAGAGAAAATTCGACAAATACCTAGTCAAGTGGCAGATGAACCAGACGGTGATGGATGTTGGGGTCAGCGGGATGCCACAAGCCATAGCTTCGCTGACCAGGCAAGCATCAGACAAGCCTGGTCCAGCGCCAAGCTGTGGCAATAGGAAGGCTCTCGAACCTCATTGACAAATATTTAAGAACGAGTGAGACCAGTGAGCAAAGCAAACAGGCAGGCAAGCATAGATATTAGGTGGCAGTAAGGTTTGTGGGGTTGAGTCATCCAGACAAGGAAATGACGTGTAGGTAGGAGTAGGCTAGGTGGGGATGGGTAGGTGGGAAATGTTACGGGGGGGATGTATTACAAGGAGGTTGTGGGCGTGGTAGGGTGGGGTGGGCGGGGTGTTACAAGGATCTAGTGGGTGTGAGGGTTAGTGAGCTTGTGTTTACTTAAGCCTGACGCGCCTGTGCTTCTGTCTATGATGTCATCTTTATGTAATGCATTGTGTCACCTTCAACACTGTCCCACCTCACCCTGGCTCTCTCCAACACTCCTCCGCCTCACCCTGGCTCTCTCCAGCACTCCTCCGCCTCACCCTGGCTCTCTCCAACACTCCTCCGCCTCACCCTGGCTCTCTCCAACACTCCGCCTCACCCTGGCTTTCTCCAACACTCCTCCACCTCAACCCGGCTCTTTCCAACACTTCTCCGCCTCACCCTGGCTCTCTCCAACACTCCTCCGCCTCACCCTGGCTCTCTCCAACACTCCACATCACTGGCTCTCTTCATCGTTAAGTTTTTGAAGTTATGTGTGTGTATGTATGACACCGGAAGTGTAAGTGTAGTGTGTGTGTGTGTGTGTGTGTGTGTGTGTGTGTGTGTGTGTGTGTGTGTGTGTGTGTGTGTGTGCGTGCGTGCGTGCGTGCGTGCCGGCCACTTTACCTCCTGGGGAAGTGGTTAATTACTCTACCGTTTATAATGTGAAGTTCATTGTAATTGAAGAGATGCTGCTTAGGGAAGGTTCCTGCATGCTGCTGAGGGTAGGTTCCTACGTGCTGCTGAGGGTAGGTTCCTACGTGCTGCTGAGGATAGGTTCCTACGTGCTGCTGAGGGTAGGTTCCTACGTGCTGCTGAGTGTAGGTTCCTACGTGCTGCTGAGGATAGGTTCTTACATGCTGCTGAGGGTAGGTTCCTACGTGCTACTGAGGGTAGGTTCGTACATGCTGCTGAGGGTAGGTTCCTACGTGCTGCTGAGGATAGGTTCTTACATGCTGCTGAGGGTAGGTTCCTACGTGCTGCTGAGGGTAGGTTCCTACGTGCTGCTGAGGATAGGTTCCTACGTGCTGCTGAGGGTAGGTTCCTACGTGCTGCTGAGTGTAGGTTCCTACGTGCTGCTGAGGATAGGTTCTTACATGCTGCTGAGGGTAGGTTCCTACGTGCTGCTGAGGGTAGGTTCGTACATGCTGCTGAGGGTAGGTTCCTACGTGTTGCTGAGGATAGGTTCTTACATGCTGCTGAGGGTAGGATCCTACGTGCTGCTGAGGATAGGTTCTTACATGCTGTTGAGGGTAGGTTCCTACGTGCTGCTGAGGATAGGTTCTTACATGCTGCTGAGGGTAGGTTCCTACGTGCTGCTGAGGATAGGTTCGTACATGCTGCTGAGGGTAGGTTCGTACATGCTGCTGAGGGTAGGTTCCTACGTGCTGCTGAGGGTAGGTTCCTACGTGCTGCTGAGGATAGGTTCTTACATGCTGCTGAGGGTAGGTTCCTACGTGCTGCTGAGGATAGGTTCGTACATGCTGCTGAGGGTAGGTTCGTACATGCTGCTGAGGGTAGGTTCCTACGTGCTGCTGAGGGTAGGTTCCTACGTGCTGCTGAGGATAGGTTCCTACGTGCTGCTGTGGATAGGTTCCTACGTGTTGCTGAGGATAGGTTCTTACATGCTGCTGAGGGTAGGATCCTACGTGCTGCTGAGGATAGGTTCTTACATGCTGTTGAGGGTAGGTTCCTACGTGCTGCTGAGGATAGGTTCTTACATGCTGCTGAGGGTAGGTTCCGACGTGCTGCTGAGGATAGGTTCGTACATGCTGCTGAGGGTAGGTTCGTACATGCTGCTGAGGGTAGGTTCCTACGTGCTGCTGAGGGTAGGTTCCTACGTGCTGCTGAGGATAGGTTCCTACGTGCTGCTGTGGATAGGTTCCGACGTGCTGCTGAGGATAGGTTCTTACATGCTGCTGAGGGTAGGTTCCTACGTGCTGCTGAGGGTGGGTTCTTACATGCTGGTGAGGGTAGGTTCCTACTTGCTGGTGAGGGTAGGTTCCCACATGCTGGTGAGGGTAGGCTCCTACGTGCTGCTGAGGGTAGGTTCCTACGTGCTGCTGAGGATAGGTTCTTACATGCTGCTGAGGGTAGGTTCCTACGTGCTGCTGAGGATAGGTTCGTACATGCTGCTGAGGGTAGGTTCGTACATGCTGCTGAGGGTAGGTTCCTACGTGCTGCTGAGGGTAGGTTCCTACGTGCTGCTGAGGATAGGTTCCTACGTGCTGCTGTGGATAGGTTCCGACGTGCTGCTGAGGATAGGTTCTTACATGCTGCTGGGGTAGGTTCCTACGTGCTGTGAGGGTGGGTTCTTACATGCTGGTGAGGGTAGGTTCCTACTTGCTGGTGAGGGTAGGTTCCCACATGCTGGTGAGGGTAGGCTCCTACGTGCTGCTGAGGGTAGGTTCCTACGTGCTGCTGAGGATAGGTTCTTACATGCTGCTGAGGGTAGGTTCCTACGTGCTGCTGAGGATAGGTTCGTACATGCTGCTGAGGGTAGGTTCGTACATGCTGCTGAGGGTAGGTTCCTACGTGCTGCTGAGGGTAGGTTCCTACGTGCTGCTGTGGATAGGTTCCGACGTGCTGCTGAGGATAGGTTCTTACATGCTGCTGAGGGTAGGTTCCTACGTGCTGCTGAGGGTGGGTTCTTACATGCTGGTGAGGGTAGGTTCCTACTTGCTGGTGAGGGTAGGTTCCCACATGCTGGTGAGGGTAGGCTCCTACGTGCTGCTGAGGGTAGGTTCCTACGTGCTGCTGCGGGACTCCTCATCTAAGCACCTCACCTGATTTCCTTCCATTTCCGCAGGCGCTGTATGTCTCATATGGGTTTAGCGTTTCCCCATGAATGTGGTAATTGCTGCTACTTCGTGCTGCTGCTGCTGATTCTTCGTGGTGGTGATGGTGATGGTTGTTGTGGTTGTGGTGGTGATGGTTGTTGTGGTTGTGGTGGTGATGGTGATGGTTGTTGTGGTTGTGGTGGTGATGGTGATGGTTGTTGTGGTTGTGGGGGTGAGGGTGATGGTTGTTGTGGTGTGGGGTGAGGTGAGGGTTGTTGGGTTGTGGTGGTGTGGTGATGGTTTTGTGGTTGGGTGGTGATGGTTGTTTGGTTTGGTGGGGGTGATGGTTGTTGTGGTTTGGTGGTGTGGTGATGGTTGTTGTGGTTTTGGTGGTGAGGTGGGTTGTTGTGGTTGTGGGGTGAGGGTTGTTGTGGTGTGGGGGTGTGGTGAGGGTTGTTGTGGGGGTGGGGGGTGATGGTTGTTGGGGTTTGGGTGGTGATGGTTGTTGTGGTTGTGGTGGTAGGGTTTTGTGGTTGGGGTGGTGATGGTGAGGTTGTTGGGTTGTGGGGGTGAGGGTTTGTTGTGGTTGTGGGGGGAGGGTTGTTGGGGTTGTGGGGGTGAGGGGAGGGTTGTTGTGGTTGGGGTGGTGAGGGTTATTGTGGTTGTGGTGGTGGGGTTATTTGGTTGTGGTGGTGAGGGTGGTTGTTGGGGGTTTGGGGTGATGGTTGTGGTTGGGTGGTGATGGTGATTTTTGGGGTTTTTGGTGGTAGGTTTTGGGGTTGGGGGGTGATGGTTGTTGTGGTTGTGGTGGTGATGGTGATGGTTGGGGTGGTGATGGTTGTTGTGGTTGTGATGGTGTGGTTGTGGTGGTGGTGCTGCTGTTCGTACTGCTGGGATGCTTTTTCTACTTCAAGAGTTTCATTAATTTTTTGGGTCTTTTTTAATGTTGGAGGGGGGGAAGGAGGGGGGGGTGAGTGGGAGGGAGAGCATTTGTGGAGGTGATTGGAGAACAAGGGGTTTGTGGTGTGAAGAAAAGTTTGTGTAAAGGGTTGAAATATTAGGAGCGAGGGAAAAAAGATGGGGCTCTTTCAAAAAGCCCCGAACATTTAGAAATTTCTGAAGATTCATCCAAAATTGTGGGTTTTAAATTTTTATTGGGGTAATGGTTGTAGGATGGTAGAGGTTCAATTGTATGAAGTAGGGGGTCATGATAGTACGTTGGTAAAATATTTGGGGGATGGTCATGCGGTGATAGTAGTATGGGTTTTGTAGTACAGTGACGGTGTTGTAGTGGGGATGTTCAGTGAAAATGTAAAGGGAGAAGGGAAACGGACGAAGCTCTTAAGGTTTTCCCTTTTTCCCCGCTTTCCCACTCCTCGCCCTTCCCCCTCTTTTTCCCTTTCCCTCCTTTGGTCTTCTTTTCTTTCGTGTTTACCTGTTAATGCCATTGATTTAAAGCACGGTCCCAGACCCGACCCCGAGTTGATGGCCTTATCAGTTAGGCTGTTGGTGCTAAGGGTCGGGTCTGTAGGTAATTCCCTTTATGTATGAAGGAAGGTTGAAAAGTCTTGGTCCCTTTACACTTAATGAATTATCACATAGTGTACTCATGGCATGGGGTATTTTGCGCTGTCAGCCAGTCCTCTTATTTTCGTAGGAAATGATGTGTGTGTGAAGACTTGGGACCAGATCTCCCAGGAACTGTTGCCTTGGATGGTGCAACTGTTGTCATATTATACGTTCAGTAATTTTATTTCCTAGTACTCGATGATTTTGATTTTGTACCATATTTATGCTATCTTTCTGTAGTTTTTTTTTTTTTGCGATTGCTTTACTTTCACTTTCAGAGAGTAGTGGAATGTGTGTTATTAATGAAATTCAAGACTAATATACAGTGTTCAATAACATCTTGAAACCTACTTGTTGATGCTTCATCCATTATTCATCCTCCTGTACTTCTTGTGTCTGCTAGCTTTTCTACCCTCATATAGTGTCCCATATGTTACGTTCATAGCTGTTGTATCAAGAGGTATTCATATAAACTCTCCTAACTGATGAAACCTTGCTTGAATGCTTGACGATATCCTCATCGCCCCACTCAAGTCTCCCAGCTCGGGCTGATACATTTCAACACCTGATACCGGAAGGACCTTGGAAGAATCCCACCTGTAAGATGGAATATGACACAACATAATTAGCTTTGTTAACACTGTGTGACTATCATTTAGAATGAGATAACAGGATAATGCCTATGTATAAAACAAGTTTTGACTAGAAAAATCGTGGAAACATTGGGGGCGTGTTTTCTTAAGACACCTGCTGTACCTGTTCACCTGGCAGTAAAGAGGTACCTGGGTGTTAGCCGACTGGTGTGGGTCGCATCCTGGGAACAAAATTGACGTAATTTGCCAGAAATCCTCTGCATAACAAGGGACTTTCTGTATAGTATGTCATTGATGTCAGCTAAATCTGTATACCTTGTACATGTACTTGTAGAAATAAAGATTATTATTATTATTATTATTATTATTATTATTATTATTATTATTATTATTATTATTATTATTATTACCCTCCTACAGCTCTATTGTGTAATTAGAGTTTGTTGTATACGTACTCGGTTCTAGTTATTACTTCCTCCAGTTTTCCATAATGGAGTAGTTGGAATTTGTCTTCATTGAACATCATATTGTTCTCTGTTGCCCATTGGAAAACTTGGTTTATGTCTTCTTAGAGATTTGCCGTGTCCTCAATGGATGACTCATGCAAATCCTAGTATCGTCTGCAAAGGAAGATACTGTGCAGTCATTGTATGTTTTGCAAGTGCAATCATTGTATGTTTTATTAACCCTTCGGTGTTAATTATCCTAACACAAACCGCACATTGAAGCTTACGACGACGTTTCGGTCCGACTTGGAGCATTTACGTAGTGGCTCCCTCGCTCTTTTGTGTTAGTGTGACTTTGTAAATGGTCCAAGTCGGACCGAAATGTCGTCGTAAGCTTCTACGTGCGGTTTGTGTTAGGTTAATTAACCCCGAAGGGTTAATAGCCCAGGATACCCCCCCTCCCCTCCCCCCCAAAAAAATATTCTTTGCATGATGTGATACTTAATAGTCGAATAAGACATAGGTATCTCTTTACTGCAAGGTGAACAGGGACAGTAGGTGTTAGGAGACTTGCCCATAAGTTACTCTCGTTCCAGCCAAGAGTCGATCATTTAGGCTGTGAACAAACAAGGCAGAAGTGAGCTACAGCAGTGTGATGCTGCTCACACACCGCTGATAATTATGACTGACATGACAGTGGTGGTGTGGCAGAGGAAGAGCTTGCTGCTTGATGAGCAGAAGGGGAGGGGGTGGAGAGAGAGGAAGAGTAGGGGGAGGGAATAGTGGAAGAGGAGGGAGAGGTAGAGCGTAGGAGAATGGAAGAGTGGAAGAGGTGGACGGAGAGGCAGAGGAAAGGGCCAGTAGGAAGAGAAAGGCAGAACAAGTAGGGAGAGGGAAGGGAGGGGTAGAGAGGGAGGAATATGTAATTAATGGGAGAGGATTGAGAAAGAAACAGGAAAGAAGGCAGAACCAGAGACGGTGAGAAATTTAACGGAGACACTTGACAGTCTCCCAGATTAGTCTGTTATACGGAGGGTTTACTGTACTGAAGTAAAGCACGCTGCAACAGAGCACACTAGTAACAGCCTGGTTGATCAGGCTCTGATCCACCAGGAGGCCTGGTCACAGACCGGGCCACGGGGGCGTTGACCCCCGGAACTCTCTCCGGGTAAACTAGTAATATCAAGACTGGACAGCTTTAGGACAAGCAGCTAGTTCCTGTTTCCTGTACTGGAAATAGGAAAAAAACTAGTTCCTTTTTCCTGTACTGGAAATAGGACAAACAGCTGATTCCTAAGTCCTGTACCGGAAATAGGTGATGTTCTCATACCAGAGCATCTGTAGACCTTGGTTATATCACTCATATACGGATAAAGAGACCTTTGGACCATTCAGGTCATTTATTAAAGGAAACGTTTCACTATGAGTGGCTTCTTCATCTACTTGAGGTGAAATAATTAGTTTAATAATTGTCCCAAAAGGTAGATGAGTGTATTTATCCTTGCACAAATAACCCACACAGGAGAGAGAAGCTCAAGACGACATTTCGGTTTGACTTGGACCACTTACAAGTCAGTGTGACCGAAACATAAAAAGCTTCTCTCTCTCTTATGTTGGGTTGTTTATGTATTGTTCCAGTCAGGGTATTGTGCCTTTTTGTTTTTTTATCCATAGCATCAGACGGGCCAGGCTTGGGGAGTAGAAAGACTATCAAAACTCATCAAAGGTATATTAAAGGTATAGTTTGAGAGTTTTGCAAAACTAGGTGCTACCAAGGCTAATGCTTGGAAGCCACAGTCAACAACTAGTACATCAGATACATTTATCTATCCCTTGCTCTTCACCAGGGTCAGCGCCAAAATTTTTATGCTGGGGTGTTTAGGGATGGCTATCTTGTTGAAGGGGGGCTAGGAGACTTGTTTTGACGTGCTGTTGGAGTGTAAGCAAAGTAACATTTATGAAGGGATTCAGGGAAACCGGCAGGCCGGACTTGAGTCCTGAAGATGGGAAGTACAGTGTCTGCACTCTGAAGGGGGGGGGGTGTTACTGTTGCAGTTTTATAACTGTAGCGTAAGCACCCCTCTGGCAAGGCAGTAATGAAGTGAATGATGATTAAAGTTTTTCTTTTTCGGGTCACCCTGCCTTGGTGGGAATCGGCCGATGCGTTAATAAAAAAAATTGTCGAGAGAGGTTTGGAGGCTGAAGCCCCCTAAGCTTTCCCCTCCTTGGCACAGCCCCTGCGTGCCACTTACCTTGTCCTGTCAGAGACATGTTCAAAAGGTGACAAGTCTGCTAAACTAGATCTAATGTTTACACTAAATAAGTCAGATATAGAAAATTGAATATGAAGGACCATTGAGTAGCTGGTGAAAGTGGGGATGGAGGGAGATAGGAAGGTGGAAATAACAGAAAACTAAACTGAAAGGAAATGGCACAAAGCCAACAATTGGAGGAAAAAAGGCACAGTTGCAGAGAGAAATTTTAAGACTTGCCTGTAGAACATACTGATAAAGCCTATTTCACAGGCAAACATCTCCTCTCTACAATTGTGCCAGGAAAGAAAGCTGCAAAAAAGTATGCAAGAAACTGAACAAAAAATTCTGAGGGGTATACTGTATATTTCCCATTACCAGTGTGGGGAACATGCTTAACTTCTTTGGTATGTTGATTCCTCTCACTTCTTGTGGCTTCTGGTTGTGGTGTGTGAGCTCTCATATGATAATGGCTCTCTGTCTACTCTTGGATAATGTTTGTGCCAGCTTGAAGCTCCGCTGGATTATGGTGGTGTGAGGATGGTGGGTAGACGGGGTGAGTGGTGGTGGTGTCTTTGTTGATTTTTAAATTGTTTTATACTTTTAATACTTTTCTTAAATCAAATATCACGCCACTCTCTTAAGTTATAATTTGTTTATTTTTTAAACTCTGTCTTGTGAACTTAATTTATACTAGTCACCATTAATATTTTGATTGATTTTCAATGCAGATCACTTGTGAGATGAAAGTTCTTAAAAATTATCAGTTATGATTAGTGTTTCTCTTTATGTAATCTATATTTAATAATTTAAATTAGTATACTTAGTATTATATTTATACTATGTTTTAGTGCTTATGTTTTCCCTGGTCTAAGTCTTGATTTGTATTTTGTTTCAGATTTATCCAAGAATAGATTTAGTGAGGTACCCGCAGAAGTGACTGACTACACCTCATTGGAGCAACTCAACCTCTACCAGAATGTGATAAAACACCTGTCCGACTCTCTGGCTGCACTCCAGTCCCTCACGCATCTTATCCTTAGGTGAGTCGCTGCTGCTGCTGACTTGTTTTGCGCAGCTTAATTTTGTTGCCTAATATCTGTTAAAGTACCTCACTTCATTCCATAGTCTGGCCCTAGCTTAAGTGCTGTATATTACCAACCCTCAGGATGAGCCTTCTATCCATGTCTTCTTCAGCTACCTTTATGTGCTAACATTTCTTCCTTTTTTTTTTCCCCCATATCAGTATCTCATGCTCTACATCATTTTCTACCTCTGCCTTTTTTTCTTTAATTCAGCATCTACTAGTATCCTTGTTTCTTGTTGTCTGACACACTTCCATTACTTTTTTTTTTAATTGGTTAGAGTGAAGATAAATATCCCCATTTAGTTGCTATGGTCATTCAGAATAAACAAAAATATACATTAATTGCTACTTGTATATCTACTTGAGGGAATGGAGATAGTGTCAGGGATGATATGAGATCTTAGTTTCACAGTTCCAGGATGGACAAAAACTTTGTCTGGCTTTCATTCCCAATTCTGGTCAAAGGAACTAATGAGAAATAGTTTACCCAGAACTACATCAAGAAATGAAACCTTGATAAATTAGATACATGTGCAACTCTTGGGTATCTTTATTGGGGAAACGTTTCGCCACACAGTGGCTTCATCAGTCCATACAAAGGAGAATCTTGAAGAACAGGAGGAGAATGAGGTAATCAGTCCCTCAACCTTGAGTGGATGTGGTCAGTCCATCAATCTTGGATAGAATACGGCATGTGAGCGGAGGAGCTTATAAACCGTAGGTAGGAGAGGTGCAGCAGTCGTAGATGGTGTCGCATTTGTTCAATGTGGAAGTAGGTCGTGCCCAAGGGTTAGGCAAGCGACTTTTTAACAAGCACTTTTAACAAACACTTTTAACAAGTTCAGATATTTGAAGTTTCCAAGACAAGTCAAAGTGCTTGCAATGTGTTACGTAACAATAGGAGATTAAACTTGAGGTTACTGAGTTTCCATAGTGAGGCTGGTAATAAACAAGTTTGTTATAATGGAGTGAGTGAAACCTCTGTTGTATTAAAATTTAATGTGATTAAATTGAATGCCTCAAAAACTTGTGAAATTGAGGTCAGACGTAAAATACTGAACTAGATAGTGGATAGCAACAGAATAGGGAGCCAGAGACGTGGATAACAGATAAATTCACATTATTAATTAGTATTACACTCTTGGAGAAGTGCCAGATCCATGACATACCACTTGAGTAATGGACGGCAATCAGGTTTGATTCAAGGAAGGGGAAGGGTAGGTCCAATACCTTGGGTCGAGAGCATTTTCATCAGCTTCAAGACCCCTACCCCCTCCTGCTTGAAGGAGATCATTAGGGAGGACTTATTAAGTTTCAGAGTGGTAAGTGGGATGCTTTAGAAGTTTAAATTTAGGTGTTAGAGGCATATACTAAACACACTGGAAAGTAAATGTGATCAGTCCCTAGAGACCAGAAAAGCAGGTCTATAGAAGAGGAGCAAGCAAGCAAGCAAGTTTCCTAGCTGGCTCATCTTACAACCATACTGCCTCTCTTAATGGAAGACTAATTCAGCTGTCCCAGTACCTTCAGTGGTGTTGCTTTCATGCTGCTGAAGGGTTCATAATCCAAAGAATCAAGAGCTACTCTTCCCTTCCTTAGGTCAAATCTGATTATTTCCCATTCCCCAAGCAATGTATTATTGCCCCAACAAGTTAAGCAGTTTCCCATGAATACAATAATTGTTATAGGAGACCTAGTATAAGACCAGACCTCAGGAACGACAATCGTGT
This sequence comes from Cherax quadricarinatus, assembly GCF_026875155.1. Taxonomy (NCBI): domain Eukaryota; kingdom Metazoa; phylum Arthropoda; class Malacostraca; order Decapoda; family Parastacidae; genus Cherax; species Cherax quadricarinatus. The sequence continues at coordinate 22,183,148 of NC_069473.1, read as the reverse complement.
GTTTAATATGTGTTGGTGGGGGAAGGGGCAGGGAGACGGCCAGTGTGTTTATATATATACAGTATGTATGTATGTACAGTGGAACTCTGGATTTCGTCCAGTGAGGATATCGTACAATTCGAATTTCGACTACTTTTTTGGGCGAAATTTTACCCGGTGTTTCATACCTCCTCCCGGAAATCATCCATCGTCCGTATCAGACTTGTCCACCCGCCCTGGACGCGCCGCTCACAGGTGACTCAGTCTGCCTCTGTCACTTGTTCATTGAGCAATACCACACGCGTTCATCCAAAACATTGGTGGTAGAGGGTGGTAGTGATGGTGGTAGAGGGTGGTAGTGGTTGTGATGGTGGTAGGGGGTGGTAATGGTTGTGATGGTGGTAGAAGGTGGTAGTGGTTGTGATGATGGTAGAGGGTGGTAGTGATTGTGATGGTGGTAGAGGGTGGTAGTGGTTGTGATGGTTGAGGGTGGTAGTGGTTGTGATGATGGCAGAGGGTGGTAGTGGTTGTGATGGTGGTAGAGGGTGGTAGTGGTTGTGATGGTAGAGGGTGGCTGTGGGCCCAGACTAGTTGAGCCCAAGATTACTGAGAAGATGTGCAGACCAGCTAGCAGCACCTCTAACTCGCATCTTTCAGCACTGCCTAGTACAGTGTAAATGGCCCTCTCTATGGAAAGAGGCAAATGTAGTCCCTGTTCACAAAAAGAAGAGCAGAGCAGAAATCAGCAACTACAGACCAGTGTCACTCCTGTCAATCACTGGTAAGATCCTAGAGACAATAATCTCAAGACAAACGACAGAGTTTTTTGACTATCACTCACTACTTTGTGATCGTCAATATGGCTTCAGGAAAGGTTACTCTGCTGCTGCTCTGTTGTTAAACCTCTCCACTAAGTGGCACCAGTCACTGGATGAATCCAAAGTCAGCTGTGTGGTAGCACTGGACATTGCTGGCACTTTCGACCGGGTGTGGCACCAGGGCCTCTTAGCAAAACTTCAAGCACTGGGAATTGCAGGCTCTACGCTATGTCTCCTCAGTGATTACCTTCATGGTAGATCTCTAAGTGTAGTTCTCAATGGAACGGAATCAGCAAGACATCATATTGGGGCAAGTGTTCCACAAGGAAGCGTGCTGGGACCATTGTTATGGAATGTCTACTTCAACGACCTTCATCTCATCCCAGAATCACAAGCATATGCAGACGACTGTACACTGACATTCACTTATCCAAGAGAAGAAATGACAGCTGCTCTAAGCTACGTCAATCACCAGCTAAGAGCTATATCAGCTTGGGGAAATAGATGGCAAGTAACATTTGCACCTGAGAAAACGCAAATGATGATCATCTCTAGGCACCATGATGGTAATGCTGGTGCAGTAGTAAGGATGAATGGGAGGGTGTTGGCACCTGGAGAAGAAGCTGATACCCTTGGGGTGAAATTTGACTCCAAACTAACCATGAAGAACTATGTTGTAAATCTTGCAAACAAGGCAGCCAGGAAGCTTACAGCATTTCGCCGTATCTCGCATCTGCTCGACAGTAGGGGTTGCAAGATTCTGTAAGAGGCACAAGTATGCTCACACCTTGAATATGCTCCACTTTCTTGATTTGTCTGCCCCCCCTCCCCCCACACTTATCTGCGACTGCTTGACAGAGTAGAGAACAGAGCAAGACGTCTCATCTCTCGCCTGGACCCATCCTGGATAGATCTGTCATTTCAGCAGAGCCTTCAACACAGGAGGGATGTGGGTGGCCTTACTGTTATGTACAAGGCCAAACCATACCCCCGGCCGGGATTGAACCCGCGGTCATAGAGACTCTATGACCGTGGGTTCAATCCCGGCCGGGGGTATGGTTTGTTTGCAATCGTGTCATTACGATTTCTTAACTCATGTACAAGGCCAATATTGTTAAAGTACCACACTTGGATCCACTAGCTTGTCAATAAAGCTAGGGATCCTTAACCTTGTCAAACCCTGCGTAAAACAGAGCGAGAGAGAGAGAGAGGGAGAGAGAGAGAGAGAGGGAGAGAGAGAGATAGAGGGAGAGAGAGAGATAGAGGGAGAGAGAGAGATAGAGGGAGAGAGAGAGATAGAGAAGAGAGAGAGAGATAGAGGGAGAGAGAGAGATAAGAGGAGAGAGAGAGATAGAGAGGGGAGAGAGAGAGAGAGGGAGAGAGAGAGGAGGAGAGAGGGAGAGAGAGGAGGAGAGAGAGAGGGGGAGGGAGGGAGAAAGAGAGAGAGAGAGAGAGAGAGAGAGAGAGAGAGAGAGAGAGAGAGAGAGAGAATGCTCTTAACTTGTCAATAAAGTTAGGAATCCTTAACTTGTAAATAGCTTGTCAATGAAGTTAAGGATCCTTAGCTTGTCAAACCCTGTGTAAAGAGAGAGAGAGAGAGAGATAGATAGATAGATAGATAGATAGATAGATAGATAGATCATCTGAGATCATATATACCCAGGATGACTCGTGTCTGGAACGCATTCGTACAGCATTATGATGTCAAGGAGATGAAGTCAGTTGATCAAGTGAAAATGCTGGCCCACAGATGGCTCCAACTTCTTCCCGTTCCCTACTTGTATGTCTCATAACAATAAAAAATACTTTCAAATGAGCTGATGTAGGTAACAGCTCTTAGTTTGCCAATAATGTTGGGAATGCTTAACTTTTAAATAGCTTGTTAATAAACCTAGGGATCCTTAAACTAACCTTGTCAAACCCTGTGTAGAAAAAAGAGAGGGGGCCTGGTGGCTAAAGCTCCCGCTTCACACACGGAGGGCCCGGGTTCGATTCCCGGCGGGTGGAAACATTTCGACAAGTTTCCTTACACCTGTTGTCCTGTTCACCTAGCAGCAAATAGGTACCTGGGTGTTAGTCGACTGGTGTGGGTCGCATCCTGGGGGACAAGATTAAGGACCCCAATGGAAATAAGTTAGACAGTCCTTGATGACGCACTGACTTTCTTGGGTTATCCTGGGTGGCTAACCCTCTGGGGTTAAAAATCCGAACGAAATCTTATCTTATCTTATCTTACTGCACTGTTACAGCCGCAACCAGCTGTCAGTGGTGCCTGGGTGTGTGTGTGCCCTGGCTGCCCTACGTGTCCTTGATGTCTCCGGTAACCGCCTGGTCAGCCTCCCTGAGGAGGTGGGGCACCTTAGAAATCTCATGGAGCTCAATGCCTCCTATAACCAGCTGGCACACCTGCCTCCTGCACTGGGCGAGCTTGACACCCTACGCAGTCTCAACCTCCGCAGAAACTTGCTCCAGACTCTTCCCCCAGGTAAGTTACATAGTTATACCTTTGATTTCTTATGTGGGTTTGTATTATTGTTACATCTACTCACTGGGGCAGAGGAGAGAGATACATGATAATATATACATACCTGATAATATATATGTACCTGGAAAGTACTCGAGGGCATGGTCCCAAATCTGCACACTGCCATAACAACATACTGGAGTGAGAGATAATAGAAAGTGAAAAATAAACCAATTGAGGAGCAGGGGTGCGGTGGGGACAATAAAGGAATACTGTATCAACATTTGTGGCCCCAGACTAGTCAACATCTTACCAGAAGATAGCAAAAACATGGCTGGAACAAGTGTAGAAGCCTTCAAGAGAAAATGGACAAGTATCTTCACCAGGTGCTAGATCAACCAGGGTGTGATGGATGTGTGGGGCAGCGGGTTTTCAGCAACAGCCTGGTTGACCAAGCAAGCACCGAACGAGCCTGGCCCATGACCAGGATCTGAGAGTAATGAGACTCTCGAAACTCATGAAAAGTATACCAAAAGTTCTGAGTGATGAACATAAGATCTGTTTGTCAAACAAGCTTTTATTAGGACTATGTTTCACAGTTTAGGATTATGTTTCCTCTGTAGAGGTTTTATCAAGTTTTGAGTGATCTGATAGGTCAAAGCACTCTTCAAACCCCACAACTTTCTTCGTCTTCAGACAAGTAAATTATTTGGCTAAGTTTGAAGCCTACCAACCACTTCTTTCCAAACTGTGCCTGCACAGATGCTGAACAAGCAATCAGCTGCTTCTCACCGATAATTTTGGTGAGGCCTAACCAAAGATATATACAATTGAAGAACAACCTGAGGGCTCCTATTATTTATGCTCCTTGATATGAAGCCAAGGATTCTGTTCGCTTTATTGCAAACACTTATGCACTGTTGTCTTGGTTTTAGATTACTGCTAACCAGAACTCCCAAATCTTTTTTGCAATCAGTAACATTAAAATCTGCATTATATAGTTTATATGTGGCATGGTTATTTTCTTGTCCAATGTTGAGAACTTTGCAGTTGTTTATATTAAACTGCATCTGCCACTTCTCCAACCACTGCATCAGTCTATTGAAATCTTCCTGGAGTGCTCTAATGCCCTCATTAGAATGAATTAGGTGACCTATTTTAGTGTCATCGGCAAACTTGCTTATGTCGCTATTTATTCCCTCATCAGTGTCGTTTATATAAACTGTGAACAACAAAGGGCCCAACACTGACCCTTGTGGAACACCGCTCGTGACGCACCCCTACTCTGATTTTCCCCATTGATGCAAACTCTCTGCTGCCTGTCTGTCAACCACACCTCTACCCAGTAAAAAAATTTTCTTGTTTTGTGTGCCTTAATTTTCCTCAATAGCCTGTGATGTGGAACTCTATCAAAAGCCTTACTGAAGTCCATATATACACAATATTATATTCATTACTATGATCTACGTCCTCAAATATCTTGGCGATAAACGTTAGTAAATTCGTAAGGCAGGAACGCCCCTTTGTATAACTGTGCTGAGATTCTTTAATCAATTTATACCTTTAAAGATGGCTACGAATTGCCTCGGCAATTATTGATTCCATAAATTTTCCCACTATGGAGTTAAAGCTTATTGGTCTATAGTTTGAAGCTAAGGGCCCCTCTCCTGCTTTGTAAATAGGTATTACATTTTCCATATTCCACTTGTCTGGCACCATGCTAGTTTGTAGTGATATGTTGAAAAGACTAGCCAAAGGTTTGCTAAGCTCCTCTTTACATTCCTTTAACCCTTTGGGGGTCGCCAGGCCCTCTAAGGGTCGCCAAAATTTAAAAAAAAAAAAAATTATTTTTTCTTATGAAAAGATAGAGAATCTTTTCCCGATCATAATGACACCAAAAGTATGAAATTTGATGGAAAACTTAAGGAATTATGCTCTCACGAAGTTAGCGGTCTCGACGATGTTTACGCATCAGCGATTTTGCCCACTTTGAGCCCTATTTTTGGCCAATTCCAGTGTACTAGTCGACAAAAATCATAACTATTTCGCTAGAACTCTGTTTTTTTTCTATCGAATGAGTACAAGAAACCACCCATTTACCGATATCAACTATCCAATAAAGTGGTCAGAATTTAGCAATTTTTGCCAATTTCACGCAAATTTCAAAAGATGCCAATTTCCAAATAGGGTCCAGAATAAACTAGAAAGACATTCCTGGCACTAAAATAACATTTCCTCTGTTCATTAGTCACATCCCCAGGCCTTTCTTACATTTCGTTTACTTTCCACTTTGATTTTTTATTCTCAAAAAAAAAAAAAAAAAGATTTACTGTTATGCAGACTACTGCATTAGTGTAGAAATGGTATAAATAATATCGGCACACTTGTGAAAGAATATTAAGACTCGCCAGTTGACGTGTATTGGACGCTTAGTATGATTTGTTTACTTTTGAACTTTGGTAAAAATCGAACATTTCTGCTACTTTGTGCTCAATTTCAAGGTACTTTTAATTGTAAAACCAGTCAAAATAATCTCAATTCTGTAATATGTCTCATTCTATAAAATGAGACCAAGAAAACTAGAATACAACAATAAATACCATACGAAAATACGGTGCAAAGTCGCTGTTTATTCCAAAAACACGATCAAAGTTTTTTTTTTTTTCATTACGCACTGTGTGCTGCAGGATTTTTTTTATACTGCGCACACTGACCACATAGACCCATTCTTTCATATGTAGGCCTACCAGCTTTCTCTTGCTAGATTTGAGGGCGCTAGAATTTATGAGTACCAGTACGTCAAATCCCTGATGCGTAAGCCGTACTAGTATGGCCAAAACCCCCGAAGGGTTAAAACTCTTGCAAACAGTTCATAAGGGCCTGAGGATTTGTTAGGTTTTAATTTCTCTGTTTGTCTGAAGACCATGTTGCTAGCTACCCTAATCGTGCACAGTTTATTATTGTCCTATTCTACATAATTTATTATTTCTGGAATTTCGCTGGCAACTTCCTGTGTAAAAACTGAGAGGAAAAAAGAGTTAAAAATTTTACACATTTCCTTATCACTGTCACTGATCTGACCTGAGTTACTTTTGAGTGAGTCAGTCTTGTCCCTAATCTTACTTCTATGTATCTGAAAGAAACCTTTTGGGTTGTCCTTAGCTTATAGTGAGTGGTGAATGTATTTATGGTAGGAAGTTTGAATAAATGGAGAAATGGTATAATTGAAATCTGCTGCATTAGCAAAACACTGTATAGTGAAGCTCTGTAAAGCAGGGCTCTCCTGTATTGCAAGGATTATTGAAAATAATGAATGTCAGAGTTATGGTAGTTCATTAGGTACAGTAGCTTTATTTCCCCGTATGGTGCATTACAGAATTTTGTATTATAGTGTGTATGTAGTAATATAACCCCTTCTCCTGTATAAATTACTAAGTTTAAAAAGAGAAACTTTTGTTTTTCTTTTTGGGGCCACCCTGCCTCGGTGGGATACAGCCGCTTTGTTGAAAGAAGAAGAAAAAATGTAGTAATATGTAAAGACTAGTTGCTCATTTTTTGTCTTATATTTCTGATAAATGCTTTCCACTTTTATATATTTTCAAGATCTTGTTAGATTTCATATTTCTTTCAGAATTGTGTTTTCTGCGGTTGGTATTTATGGACCTCAGTTGTAACCGGATAGCGACACTACCTACTGAACTGCGATTCATGTCCTCCCTCATTAGCCTCACTCTTGACAATAATCCCCTTCAGCATCCACCTGCTAATGTGAGTACATGGTCATCTTCCCTGTGGGTAACTTGGCTCTCAAACTGGCATTCTGAACTTTTGTTTCTGGTGAGTCAAGGTGCTGTGAGCAGGCTGAAGGTGGTGAAAGATTTGACATAGAAGGAGATGTAGCACTGATACAAGAGTACAATACATTGTATGCACAGTTATCACAAATAGCCCACACTTTGTAGAGAAATTTTTGGACATCGTTTTGATTCATCCTGGGCGTTTTTCAAGTCCCCAACAGATTTTGACTTAAATAACAACCTTGGAAAACAAAAATGTTTTCCCTCCCTTTTCCTCTAAAAAAATGGGGGGTTTTTTGGGGAATTTTTTCCTTCCATGGTATTGAAATTTTTCCCTTTGTTTTTCCCTTTCCCTTAAATCATTTTTGGGGGATCCTTCTTGTTCTCCAATTTTTTTTGATACAGAATACAAGAATAAAACAAATCTAAACCTACCCAGAATAATTTCCCAGTAGTTGCATGGGGGGTAAAAGAGCTGTTTGGTATATACTAATGCACAGGTATCTTCATTTGGGTTTTGGGCCCTAGTATACCTTTAGGAAATTTTTAATAGCTAAAAAGCTGCTCTTTTCCATCTGAAAAACCCTTTACTTTTTTTTTATTATTTTTATTATCACCCACCGGGCCCCGAATCCCCCCAAAGGGGCAGGGGGGCCCCCGAAAAAGAAAAATTTTCCCCATCATTCACCCATCACTGCTTCCCAAAGGGTGTTTTAAAACTAAAAGTTTTTTAAACTGCAACATTAACACCCCCCCTTAAAAAAGTGCGGGCCACTGTACTTCCCACCCTCCAGGACCCCAAGCCCGGGCCCTGCCGGTTTCCTTGAACCCCCCCCATAAATTTTACTTTGCCCCACTCCAACAGCACGTAAAAGTTTTAAAAAACCATTTGTCTCCTTTTCCACTCCTATAAAAACCATGCTCACGCATCCTGCGGGAAGTCAAAGCCCCCCCGAAACTTACAAAACCCCCTTTTAAACCCCCTCCCCCCGGCCTTCCTGGGCCGACCCCCCCCCCCGCCTTCCTTCCACTACAGACTGATACATTTCTTGAAGCCCATTCTTTTTTCGCTCCATTCTCTCTACATTTCCGAACCACCTCAACAACCCTTCCCCCCAGCCCTCTGGAAAAACATTTTTGGAAAACCCGCACCTCCTCCTCCCTTCCAAACTACAAATTCCTGAAATTAAATTCAAAACCACCCCTTCCCCCCAGACAGACATCCCCCACTGCCCCCCAGCCTTCTCCTCGCTGCAACTTTCATCACCCATGCTTCCACCCATATAAACGTTGGTAAAGCAAACCCCCTCATGCTTTTCCCCTCCCTTTTTGCCCCCCTTCCCAAACCCCCCTTTTCCCCTTTTTGGCCCCTCCCCGTTTTTTTGGGGGGAACCCCCCCTTTTAAAAAGGGGGGGGGGGGGGGGACCCCCCCAAAACAAAAACCAGGGGGGGTTTGGGAATTTTAAATTAAATATTAAAAAAAATTTTTATTAATTTTTAAAATTTGAAAAAATTTATTTTATATAATCTTTTTTTGTTTTAAAAACCTTACTCTTTCCTGTTTTTTAAATTTTTTTTTTGTTTTCCCCCTTCCAAAATTTCTCCCCCAAAATTCTGCAATTTCTTAAAACCCCAAGGAAAAGTGTCCACAAAGACCCAAATGTGAAAACCTCCCACTTTATGTGTGTTTTCTTTTTTTTTTAACCCCCAAAGCCCCCTTCCCAAAGACCCCGAAATTTGCTCTTTTTACAACCCCTCTAAAATAAAAAAAAATAACCACGGGACACAAAACATCCTTGCCCAAGGCCTACTTTTTCTGGGAAAAAATTTTTCCCTCTTTACAACATACTCTAATTTGGAGCCTCATTAATCCCAAAAAAAAACTTTTCACTGTTTTTCAGTAACCCACCTCCTACACCATAAAACCTGCAACATCTGCCACATTGTCCCCCTACCCCCACCCTGTCATACCCCTTTTCCCAAAATTTCCATAAATCCCACAAAGACCTCTTTGGGCCTTTATCTAAAAAACTTTTTCACTTTTGTTTTCACTGTAAACACCTGGTCCACCCCACCCCCTCCCTTTTCCCTAAGGTAGGGGGTGTGCTATCCTATTCTCCGTTTTTACTTTTTAATTCTTTAAATAATAACTCCCCAAACACTTTACCAGGTATACTCAACAGCTTATCCCCCTAAAATTTTTTGCACCTCTTTTGCCCCCTTTTTCCTTTATAAAAAGGGAAAACTATGCATGCTCCCCTCCCAATCCCTAGGTCCCTTTAAACCCTTTTCCCAACATTTTTTTAAATAATTGCCCCCAACCACCCCCAAAACAAAAATCCCCCTGCTTTTAACATTTCATTTTTAAATCCCATAAATCCCACTGCCTTACCCTTTTTCCCTTTTACCCTATCCCCTCACGAATTTTTCCCCCACACCACAACGGGCTCTTCCTCACCCCTTTACAAGATTTATTCCTCCTTGCCCTATAAAACCGAAATCACAGTTTCCCTATCTTCATCAACTTTTAAAACAATTCCTAAAATATTCCCTCCACTTCCATCTACCCCCTAACTCTCCATTTAATAACCTCCTCCCAAATTTTTAACCCTGACAAATCCTTTTTTCTCTGGGTTTCCTTTAATTTTTTTTTTTTTTTTTTTTTTTTTTTACACGGGGTTTGACAAGGTTAAGGATCCCAGCTTTTTTTTGACAACTTTTTACGGGTTTAAAGGGTTTCCCTAACTTTATTGGCAAGCTAAGAGTTTTTTTTAACCCTACATCAGCTCTTTTGAGAGCATTTTTTTTGTTATGAACATACAAGTAGGGAACGGGGATGAATTTGGGACCCAAATCTGGGGGCCCCCAGCATTTTCATTTGATAAAACTGACTTTATCTCTTTGACATCTTTTAGGGCTGTAGAATGTTTTTCCATACTCGAGCCCAACCTGGGTATTATGATCTCAAAATGGAGTGATTTTTGGGGGAGAAGGGTACACCCAGATTAAATTTTGGGCCTGCTTTCTGCCCTTTCTTGTGGCATAAAACTTGTTTCCCCGCTGCCCCTCGAAGGGGTTTCCAAGTGTGGAAATTTTGACAATTTTGGGCCTTTTTACAAAACAGAAAGGCCACCCACCCCTTTCCCCATGTTAAAGGGTTCTGCGGGAAGTGCCAGATCTATCCGGATGGGTCCGGGCGAGAGATGAGACGTCTTTCTCTGTTCTCTACCTGTCAAGCAGTCGCGATGAGGGGGGGGGGGGCAGCAAACCAAGAAAGTGGAGCATACTCAAGGTTTGAGGGGTATTGTGCCTTTGTAGAGGATCTTTTCAACCCCTACTGTCCAAAGGGAGATGCGAGAAACGGCGAAGTGCTGTAAGTTCCTGGCTGCCTTGTTTTTCAAGATTTTCAACATGGTTTTTCCCTGGTTATTTTTTGGGGGTCAAATTTTTAAACCCCAAGGGAAACAATTCTTCTCCAGGTGGGCCCAAAACCCCCCCCATTCATCCCCTTTCTAAATGCAAATTTACATTACCCTCATTTTTGCCTAAAGAGATCATCATTTGTGTTTTTCAGGTTGGGAAATGTTTTCTTGCCCCCTCTAAATTTCCCCCCAAACCCGCTAAAGCCTCAAACTGGTTTATTGATGTACTTAGAGAAGCTGGCATTTTTTTCTCTTGGGTAAGTGAATGTCAGTGTAAAAGTCCCTCTGCAAAATTTCATGGATTCTGGGATGAGATGAAAAAGGTCATTGAAAATAGACATTCCATAACAATGGACCCCCGCATGCTTCCTTGTGGAAAAACTTGGGGCCCCAAAATATGTCTTGCTGATTTTTCCCTTCCAAATTTAGAATTTCACTTAGAGAAACTACCCTGAAGGTAATCACTGAGGAAACCCTACTAGAGCCGGGAAATTCCCCGTGCTTGAAGTTTTTTCTAAGAGGCCCTGGTGCCCTCACCCGTCGAAGCGCCAGCAATGTTCCAGTGCTACCCACACAGCGACTTTTTGGGTTCATCCAGTGACTGGTCCACTTAGTGGGGAGGTTTAAAAAACAATCAGCAGCGAGTAAAACCTTTTTCCTTTTAAGCCCTATTGGGCATCCCCAAAAAAAGTGGGGTGGGGAGTCAAAAAAAATCTGTCATTTGTCTTGAATTATTGTCTCAAGGATCTACCAGTGATTGACAGGAGTGACACTGTCTTGTAGTTGCTGATTTCCCGCTCTGCTCCCTTTTTTTTGTTTAACAGGGGCTACATTTGCCTCCCTTTTTATAGAGAGGGGGCCCTTTTACACTTACTAGGGAGTGCTGAAAATGGGGAGTTTGAGGTGCTTTCTAGCTGGTCCCGCACATCTTCTCAACAATCTTGGGCTCAAAATTTTTTTGGGCCCACAGCCTTTTCCTTGGTCAAACGATTTAAAAAGGAAATGCACCCCCCTCCGCCTTATTGTCACCACTGACATTTTGACACAGTTCTTTCCCGCTAGCCCCAAAGGGGGGTCCCCGCTGGAAACAAGGGAAATTGCATTTTGGGAGCAAAGTGTTCAGCAAAAGAGTCCGCCCTTTTCTTTTACTTTCTATTTAAAGGGGGGTTCCCCCTCCTGTCGATTTAGGGGGTTTGGAAAAAGTTCATCAGGCAGATAAACCCTTTTCTGTCCTTGACCAGGACCACCAGGTTTTTGGGGCCTTTCCCCCCTTTATGCTTTCTTTCTTTTAGTGTCCAAACCCCCCATTTAAACAAAGGCCCCTTTTTAAAAGTCACCCTATGCCTACAGGCTTGCCCTGGCAAGGGTTTCCCGTTATAGGGGTAGGGTGTCCCCTTATACCTTTGCCAGCTTTGTAAAATACAGTACAGCCCCATCTCTACAAAAGAAAGCCAAACCAAGGCTGATCTGGGAGGCTTCGTCCCCATATTGCCTGTGGGGGAATGTGTGCCTTTTTTGTAGATTTAAAGGAAAGTGCCAGGAAGGCTTTTTATTTGGTTGTCAAAATCCCTTTGGGGAAGAGCATTCCCCTCGGGGGTGGGAAGCTCAGAGGGAAAGGGCTGGGCCAAAATTTCCTCTTTTCCCCTAGCCCGGTTTTTGCGGTTTGGGCTCCTCACCCGTTCTGTTGGGGTTTTTAAGGTTTTTTAAAAACAGCCTTGTGGGCAGAAGATTTCCCAAAGTAAACCGGGTTGACAAATGACTATGCCCTTTTGCCCCGATCAAATCACTACTGGGTCAAAGGGAGGAACCAGAGATATGAGTAGGGAAATCAACAAAATTTCTCATGTCAAACACGCAAGAAGGTCATCAAAGTCCCTCTGTATAAGGGGCTGGTTGAGGTCAAAACCAAAAATTATAATATGTTGACAGTTGTGTTTGTAGCAGAAGGGGGTCAGTATTTTCCAAATTTGGAATTGATGGGGTCTGCATGTTGCCACTGAGGTCTGGGACATTGCCAAAATTTCTAGTACAGAGGTACCAAATGTTTTTTTCAGAAACTTGAAGAACAACAAATTTTAAGATGGTAGGGGTGGCAACATCAATGTTCTGGGCAGAACACTTTTTTTAGAAAACACACAAAACAACAAACCCCTCCTTGCCTGTCTCTTCCATCCATGGGGTAGCCCCAATTCTTGCAAAAATTTTTTGGGTCCTGTTTATCCAAAAAATTTTTTCAAAAAACACTTTTATGTCCGGGGACGTCGAGTTTTCACAAAACATGTGTAGCCCCTCCAACATTTTGTAAAGAAACCTTTTAATGTTTGGGGCCCACAGGGTGCTGATTTGAAATGGCTCCCATGATGAAGTGGGGCAGCCTTTAAAGGGGGTGAGTGTGTAGGGGGAAAGTAAGGTGCCGCCCTTGAGAGAGGTAGGGTACTGGGGGCAGCTCAGGGATGTTGGCTGTGGGCTTGTATAAGGGACAATACCATTTTAATCCCCACTTCCCCAAAAATTTTTCCTTATTTTCAACAAAATTTGTTGATAACATCCAAACCCCCTCTCTCATTTTCTCTCTTTTTTTCATTGCTTTAAACCCCTCTCTTTAAACCCCCTCCCTTTTTTGCCATATTTTTCCATTACTTATATTTAACTAGATACGTATTGATTAAAAATTTTCTTTTTAAAGCCCACAATTTTTTAGTTTTTTCTTGAAACCCCTTTAAAAAAACACTTTAAAATGAAAATTTTTTTTTTTGGGTGTCCCCTCTAATTAGAATTTTTCAGTTTTTGTTTACTAAATTGAAATAAAAAATTGTATATAAAATGTCTCTCTATTAAACTCAGGGGAAAAAAAACTTTTAGACTGTTTTTTTGTGTAAAAAAAAACCTTTACATTGCCTTTTCCCGCAACGTGCGGAGGTGTTAGAAAGGAGTGAATTTGGAAAACCCAAGGTATTGGGGCCTTACGATCTGTTGGAGTGGGGAGCAGGGGAATATTTAGTTAAGGGATTCAGGGAAAAAAAGGGTTAAATTTTATATAGTTTGGACCCTTTAGTCCGGGAAAAGGGAAGTACAAGCCCGCCCCTTTAAAGGAGGGGGTTTTGGGGTATTGGCAGTTTGGAGGGGTATGTTGTGTATCTTTATTTGTGTATGCTTCTTTGACTGTTGTAAATTTTGAGCACCTCTGGGAAAAAAAAGTGATAATGTGCGAGTGGGGGGAAAGGTTGAATGATATGAAAATTTTTCTTTTTGGGGATTTTCTTTCTTTTTTTTGGGGCACCCGCCTCGATGGGAACGGCCGACTTGTTTAAAAAAAAAAAAAAAAAAAAACTTACATTGCCTTTAGTTTTTTGGGATTGGTTGTCCGAGTTATAATAATGTACGAAGTTGATTACTGTACTTCTCTTCTGGGGATTATTTATGATGTATTATAGCAGAAGATTTTGCTTAGATTTTTTTTTTTCCTTTTTTTTTTTTTTCAACAAGTCGGCCGTCTCCCACCGAGGCAGGGTGACCCAAAAATGAAAGAAAATCCCCAAAAAGAAAATACTTTCATCATCATTCAACACTTTCAGCACACTCACACATTATCACTGCTTTTGCAGAGGTGCTCAGAATACAACAGTTTAGAAGTATATACGTGTAAAGATACACAACATATCCCTCCAAACTGCCAATATCCCAAACCCCTCCTTTAAAGTGCAGGCATTGTACTTCCCATTTCCAGGACTCAAGTCCGACTATATGAAAATAACCGGTTTCCCTGAATCCCTTCACTAAATATTACCCTGCTCACACTCCAACAGATCGTCAGGTCCCAAGTATCATTCGTCTCCATTCACTCCTATCTAACATGCTCATGCACGCTTGCTGGAAGTCCAAGCCCCTTGCCCACAAAACCTCCTTTACCCCCTCTTTCCAACCCTTTCGAGGATGACCCCTACCCTCTTTCCAACCCTTTCGAGGATGACCCCTACCCCTCTTTCCTTCCCCTATAGATTTATATGCTTTCAATATCATTCTACTTTGATCCATTCTCTCTAAATGACCAAACCACCTCAACAAACCCTCTTCTGCCCTCTGACTAATGCTTTTATTAACTCCACACCTTCTCCTAATTTCCACACTCCGAATTTTCTGCATAATATTTACACCACACATTGCCCTTAGACAGAACATCTCCACTGCCTCCAACCGTCTCCTCGCTGCTGCATTTACCACCCAAGCTTCACATCCATATAAGAGTGTTGGTACTACTATACTTTCATACATTCCCTTCTTTGCCTCCATAGATAACGTTTTTTGACTCCACATATACCTCAACGCACCACTCACCTTTTTTCCCCTCATCAATTCTATGATTAACCTCATCCTTAATAAATCCATCTGCCGACACATCAACTCCCAAGTATCTGAAAACATTCACTTCTTCCATACTCCTCCTCCCCAATTTGATATCCAGTTTTTCTTTATCTAAATCATTTGATACCCTCATCACCTTACTCTTTTCTATGTTCACTTTCAACTTTCTACCTTTACACACATTCTCAAACTCATCCACTAACCTTTGCAATTTTTCTTTAGAATCTCCCATAAGCACAGTATCATCAGCCAAAAAGTAACTGTGTCAATTCCCATTTTGAATTTGATTCCCCATAATTTAATCCAACCCCTCTCACGAACACCCTAGCATTTACTTCTTTTACAACCCCATCTATAAATATATTAAACAACCATGGTGACATTACACATCCCTGTCTAAGACCTACTTTTACCGGGAAGTATTCTCCCTCTCTTCTACACACCCTAACCTGAGCCTCACTATCCTCATAAAAGCTCTTTACAGCATTTAGTAACTTACCACCTATTCCATATACTTGCAACATCTGCCACATTGCTCCTCTATCCACTCTATCATTTGCCTTTTCTAAATCCATAAATGCAATAAAAACTTCCCTACCTTTATCTAAATACTGTTCACATATATGCTTCAATGTAAACACTTGATCTACACATCCCCTACCCACTCTGAAGCCTCCTTGCTCATGCGCAATCCTACATTCTGTCTTACCTCTAATTCTTTCAATTATAACCCTACCGTATACTTTTCCTGGTATACTCAGTAAACTTATTCCTCTATAATTTTTACAATCTCTTTTGTCCCCCTTCCCTTTATATAAAGGGACTATATATGCTCTCCGCCAATCCCTAGGTACCTTCCCCTCTTTCATACATTTATTAAACAAAAGTACCAACCACTCCAACACTATATCCCCCCCTGCTTTTAACATGATCCCATCAGTTCCAGCTGCTTTACCCCCTTTCATTCTACGTAATGCCTCACGTACCTCAACCACACTTACATTCTGCTCTTCTTCACTCCTAAAAGATGGTATACCTCCCTGGCCAGTGCATGAAATTACCGCCTCCCTTTCTTCCTCAACATTTAAAAGTTCCTCAAAATATTCTTGCCATCTACCTAATACCTCCCTCTCCCCATCTACTAACTCTCCTACTCTGTTTTTAACTGACAAATCCATACTTTCCCTAGGCTTTCTTAACTTGTTTAACTCACTCCAAAATTTTTTCTTATTTTCATTAAAATTTCTTGACAGTGCCTCTCCCACTCTTTCATCTGCTCTCCTTTTGCACTCTCTCACCACTCTCTTCACCTTTCTTTTACTCTCCATATACTCTGCTCTTCTTATAACACTTCTGCTTTGTAAAAACCTCTCGTAAGCTACCTTTTTCTCTTTTATCACGCCCTTTACTTCATCATTCCACCAATCACTCCTCTTTCCTCCTGCCCCACCCTCCTATAACCACAAAATTCTGCCCCACATTCTAATACTGCATTTTTAAAACTATTCCAACCCTCTTCAACCTCCCCCCCCCCACTACTCATCTTTGCACTAGCCCATTTTTCTGCCAATAGTCGCTTATATCTCGCCTGAACTTCCTCCTCCCTTAGTTTATACACTTTCACCTCCCTCTTAGTTGTTGTTGCCACCTTCCTCTTTTCCCATCTACCTCTTACTCTAACTGTAGCTACAACTAAATAATGATCCGATATATCAGTTGCCCCTCTATAAACATGTACATCCTGGAGCCTACCCATCAACTTTTTATCCACCAATACATAATCTAACAAACTACTTTCATTACGTGCTACATCATACCTTGTATATTTATTTATCCTCTTTTCATAAAATATGTATTACTTATTACCAAATTTCTTTCTACACATAGCTCAATTAAAGGCTCCCCATTTACATTTACCCCTGGCACCCGAAATTTACCTACTATTCCCTCCATAACATTTTTACCCACTTTAGCATTGAAATCCCCAACCACCATTACTCTCACACTTGATTCAAAACTCCCCACGCATTCACTCAACATTTCCCAGAATCTCTCTCTCTCCTCTACACTTCTCTCTTCTCCGGGTGCATACACACTTACTATAACCCACTTTTCACATCCAATCTTTATTTTACTCCACATAATCCTTGAATTTGTATATTTGTAGTCCCTCTTTTCCTGCCATAGCTTATCCTTCAACATTATTGCTACTCCTTCTTTAGCTCTAACTCTATTTGAAACCCCTGACCTAATCCCATTTATTCCTCTCCATTGAAACTCTCCCACCCCCTTCAGATTTGTTTCACTTAAAGCCAGGACATCCAGTTTCTTCTCATTCATAACATCCAGTATTATATTCATATATTCTTTCAACACATCGGGCATATCCCACCGAGGTGGGGTGGCCCAAAAGGAAAAACGAAAGTTTCTCCTTTTACATTTAGTAATATATACAGGAAAAGGGGTTACTAGCCCCTTGCTCCCGGCATTTTAGTTGCCTCTTACAACATACATGGGGCACAGAGGAAGAATTCTGTTCCACTTTTCCATGGAGATAAGAGGAAATAAACAAGAACAAGAACTAGAAAGAAAATAGAAGAAAACCCAGAGGGGTATGTATATATACACTTGTACATGTATATGTAGTGTGACCTAAGTGTAAGTAGAAGTAGCAAGACGTACCTGAAATCTTGCATGTTCATGAGACAGAAAAAAGGACACCAGCAATCCTACCATCATGTAAAACAATTACAGGCTTTCGTTTTACACTCACTTGGCAGGACGGTAGTACCTCCCTGGGCGGTTGCTGTCTACCAACCTACTACCTAGGTATATTCATATATATTACCCATTAATTATAAATGTGTAAGATGCCAAGTAAGTATTGCAATTAATACTGATATTTAGTATGCACTACATGCATGTGAAGGTACTTATATGTTTGTGTGTACACACTTACCATATCTGATTGTTTTCTGTGTTTCTTAATACAGTAGTTCTTGCTTTCATAGTGCTTTCTTTTAATTCCATGGGGAGGTGGGTTAGAATCCTTCCTTCATGAGCATTGAGTTGTTGGAATGTATATGGTGTAGTGCATATAATGGGAAAGAATGAGAGGCTTTTGCAATGTATATATGATAAACAGAAGGTAGAGTATATGGAGAGAAAAAAAACAAAAATTAAAATGAATGGTGACGGAGTGCAGGGTGAAAAAATAGATCCAATGACTAGTTGAATTTTTCTTAGCAAATTTTGCTGAGACTAAGAAACAGTTTTGGTGAGAGAGTAATAAGTTGAGAAAGCTTGGGGAGCAAATACACTTGCTAGTTAAAAGGAAGGGAGAGCTAGATGGAGAGGTGGAGGTACTGGAAAGATGGAAGGAATGTTTTGAGTTCTTACATGTTGTTAAAATGGAGATGGTGATTTCATGCACTGGGAGAAATAATAGCTAGTAGGAATTAGGAAGTGCAAGATGTGAATGTGGGGAAATTGATTTGATTTTCTTATATCCCTAACCTAAATGTGTTTACCCCTCCCCATTGCAATTCTCCTACCCATTTTAGCGCTAGAATGTATAAGTAAACTAGTATATTAATCAGGCTTTGAGTACAGTATTTAAATTAATTTCTTCAACTTTGATGTTAATTTCTTTTTGTTTTTCAACATATCAGCCATCTCCCACTGAGGAAGGGTGACCCCAAAAAATAAAGAAACACTTTCACCATCATTCACACAATCACTGTCTTTGCAGAGGTGCCCAGATATGACAGTTCAGAAGTCACTCCAAACAGCCAATATCCCAAACCCCTCCTTTAGCCCTTTGAGGGTCGCCAGGCTCTCTCAGAGACTTGTTCTCAGGGTCGCCAAAATTTCAAAAAAAAAAAAAAAAAAAAAAAAAAAAATTTTTCTTATGAAAAGATACTAAATGCTGTAAAGAGTTTTTATGACGATATTGAGGCTCAGGTTAGGGTGTGCAGAAGAGAGGGAGACTACTTCTCAGTAAAAGTAGGTCTTACCTGGAGGTTATTCTGGGGATCAACGCCCCCGTGGCCCGGTCCATGACCAGGCCTCCTGATGGATCAGGGCCTGATCAACTAGGCTGTTACTGCTGGCCACACGCAGTCCAACGTACGAGCCACAGTCCGGCTGATCCGGCACTAACTTTAGGTATCTGTCCAGCTCTCTCTTGAAGGCAGCCAGGGGTTTATTGGCAATTCCCCTAATGCTTGATGGGAGGCTGTTGAACAGTCTTGGGGCCCAGACACTTATGGTGTTTTCCCTTAGTGTACCAATGGCACCCCTACTTATAATTGGGGGCATTTTGCATCGCCTACCAAGTCTTTTACTTTCGTAGGGAGTGATTTCTGTGTGCAAATTTGGGACCATTCCTTCCAGGATTTTCCAAGTGTAGATTATGATATATCTCTCCCTCCTGCATTCCAACGAGTACAAGTCAAGTGCTTCCAAGCATTCCCAGTAGTTGAGGTGCTTGACAGAACTTATACGTGCAGTAAAGGATCTCTGTACACTCTCTAGATCTGCGATTTCACCTGCTTTGAATGGAGATGTTAATGTACAGCAGTATTCCAGCCTAGAGAGAACAAGTGATTTGAAAAGGATCATCATTGGCTTGGCATCTCTCGTTTGGAACATTCTCATTATCCATCCTATAATTTTCTTTGCACGTGCGATCGTGGCACTGTTGTGATCCTTGAAAGTGAGATCCTCAGATATTACTACTCCCAGGTCCCTTACATTATTTTTCCGCTCTATTGTATGGCCAGAGTCTCTAGTATACTCTGTTCTAGTTATTATCTCCTCCAGTTCTCCATAATGGAGTAGTTGGAATTTGTCCTCATTGAACATCATATTGTTTACCGTTGCCCACTGGAAAACTTTGTTTATATCTTCTTGGAGGTAAACCGCATCCTCAACAGATGACAGCCTCATGCAGATCCTAGTATCATCTGCTAAGGATAATACGGTGCTGTGATGTATATCTCTGTCTATGTCTGATATGAGAATGAGGAATAGGATGGGGGCGAGCACTGTGCCTTGTGGAACAGAGCTCTTCACTGTGGCAGCCTCCGATTTAACTCTGTTGACCACTACTCTTTGTGTTTGATTTGTTAGGAAGTTGAAGATCCATCTCCCCACTTTCCCAGTTATTCCTTTAGCATATATTTTATGGGCTATTATGCCATGATCGCATTTGTCAAATGCTTTTGCAAAGTCTGATTATATAACATCTGCATTCTGATTTTCTTCCAGTGCATCCAAGGCCATATCATAGTGATCCAGTATTGTGAGAGGCAGGAGCGACCTGCCCTGAACCCATGTTGCCCATGTTTTGGAGAGAGAGTAATAAGTTGAGAAAGCTTGGGGAGCAAATACACTTGCTAGTTAAAAGGAAGGGAGAGCTAGATGGAGAGGTGGAGGTACTGGAAAGATGGAAGGAATGTTTTGAGTTCTTACATGTTGTTAAAATGGAGATTGTGATTTCATGCACTGGGTAAGGAGAAATAATAGCTAGTAGGAATTAGGAAGGGCAAGATATGAATGTGGGGAAATTGATTTGATTTTCTTACATACATTGCAATTCTCCTACCCATTTTAGTGCCAGAATGTATAAATAAACTAATATATTAATCATGCTTTGCGTACAGTATTTAAATTAATTTCTTCAAATTTGATGTTAATATTTTTTTGTTTTTCAACATATCAGCCATCTCCCACTGAGGAAGGGTGACCCCAAAAAATAAAGAAACACTTTCACCATCATTCACACATAATCACTGTCTTTGCAGAGGTGCCCAGATATGACAGTTCAGAAGTCACTCCAAACAGCCAATATCCCAAACCTCTCCTTTAACCCTTTGAGGGTCGCCAGGCCCTCTCAGAGACTTGTTCTCAGGGTCGCCAAAATTTAAAAAAAAAAAAAAAATATTTTTTCTTATGAAAAGATACTAAATGCTGTAAAGAGTTTTTATGAGGATAGTGAGGCTCAGGTTAGGGTGTGCAGAAGAGAGGGAGACTACTACTCAGTAAAAGTAGGTCTTAGACAGGGATGTGTAATGTCACCATGGTGGTTTAATATATTTATAGATGGGGTTGTAAAAGAAGTAAATACTAGGGTGTTCGGGATAGGGGTGGGATTAAATTATGGGGAATCAAATACAAAACGGGAAGTGACCCAGTTGCTTTTTGCTGATGATACTGTGCTTATGGGAGATTCTAAAGAAAAATTGCAAAGGTTAGTGGACAAGTTTGGGAGTGTGTGTAAAGGTAGAAAGTTGAAAGTGAACATAGAAAAGAGTAAGGTGATAAGGGAATCAAATGATTTAGATAAAGAAAAATTGGATATCAAATTGGGGAGGAGGAGTATGGAAGAAGTGAATGTTTTCAGATACTTGGGAGTTGACGTGTTGGCGGATGAATTTATGAAGGATGAGGTTAATCATAGAATTGATGAGGAAAAAAAGGTGAGTGGTGCGTTGAGGTATATGTGGAGACAAAAAACGTTATCTATGGAGGCAAAGAAGGGAATGTATGAAAATATAGTAGTACCAACACTCTTATATGGGTGTGAAGCTTGGGTTGTGAATGCAGCAGCGAGGAGGCAGTTGGAGGCAGTGGAGATGTCTTGTCTAAGGGCAATGTGTGGTGTAAATATTATGCAGAAAATTCGGAGCATGGAAATTAGGAGAAGGTGTGGAGTTAATAAAAAGTATTAGTCAGAGGGGTTGTTGAGGTGGTTTGGTCATTTAGAGAGAATGGACCAGAGTAGAATGACATGGAGAGCATTTAAATCTGTAGGGGAAGGAAGGCGGGGTAGGGGTCGTCCTCGAAAAGGTTGGAAGGAAGGGTTAAGGGAGGTTTTGTGGGCGAGGGGCCTGGACTTCCAGCAGGCGTGTGTGAGCGTGTTAGATAGGAGTGAATGAAGACGAATGGTATTTGGGACCTTACGATCTGTTGGAGTGTGAGCAGGGTAATATTTAGTGAAGGGATTCAGGGAAACCAGTTATTTTTACATAGCCGGACTTGAGTCCTGGAAATGGGAAGTACAATGCCTGCACTCTAAGGGAGGGGTTCGGGATGTTGGCAGTTTGGAGGGGTATGTTGTGTATCTTTATACGTATATAATTCTAAGTTGATGTATTCTGGGCACCTCTGGAAAGACAGTGATTGTGTGTAAGTGAGGTGAAAGAGTTGAATGATGATGAAAGTATTTTCTTTTTGGGGGTGAGTGACGGGGATGTGGAAGAGTTGGTGGAGGACCACAGGGAAGAGCTAACCACTGACGAACTGCAAGAGCTTCAACTGGAACAGCATCAGACCACAGCTGAGGAATGAGGTTCCTTCTTCAGTGATTAAGGACATGTGTGGAATGTGGAATGAGTTGCAAAGTTTTGTTGAAAAGTATCACCCTGACCAAGCTGAAACGAGCCATATCTGCAACATGCACAATGACAGTGTTTTGTCCCACTTCAGGGAAATCTTAAAGAAATGCCAGAAAAATACCTCTCTGGACAGATATTTTGTGTGACAGGGGTCCAGTGACTCTCAAGTTGTTCCCAGTGGCATTAAAAGAAGAAGGGAAGTAACCCAGATAAAGACTTGCTACCTAAATTCCTAATGGAAGGAGATTCTCCTTCTAAACAATAGTGTACACCTTCCTCCTATCCCCTCCTCCCATCTTCCATCCACCCAGAAGTCTTCAGTAAATGTAAGTGTAATGTTATTATTATTTTTTATATGCATGTACTTGATTTCTCATTGATTTCAGTATATAAATCTTTATTTAATTTGAAAAAAAATATTTTATTTTAATATTTTTGGGTGTCTGGAATGGATTAATTTTATTTCCATTATTTCTTATGGGGAAAATGGTTTCGAGTTTCATGAATTTTGACTTTCGGCAGGCTCTCTGGAATGGATTAATCATGAAACTCGGGGGTCCACTGTATATACATATATATATATATATATATATATATATATATTATAGGTAGTAAGTTGGTAGACAGCAACCACCCAGGGAGGTACTACCGTCCTGCTAAGTGAGTGTAAAACGAAAGCCTGTAATTGTTTTACATGATGGTAGGATTGCTGGTGTCTTTTGTCTGTCTCATAAACATGCAAGATTTCAGGCATGTCTTGCTGCTTCTACTTACACTTAGGTCACACTACACATACATGTACAAGCATATACAGTGGACCCCCGCATAACGATCACCTCCGAATGCGACCAATTATGTAAGTGTATTTATGTAAGTGCGGTTGTATGTGTATGTTTGGGGGTCTGAAATGGACTAATCTACTTCACAATATTCCTTATGGGAAAAAATTCGGTCAGTACTGGCACCTGAACATACTTCTGGAGTGAAAAAATATCGTTAACCGAGGGTCCACTGTATATACATACCCCTCTGGGTTTTCTTCTATTTTCTTTCTAGTTCTTGTTCTTGTTTATTTCCTTTTATCTCCTTGGGGAAGTGGAACAGAATTCTTCCTCCGTAAGCCATGCGTGTTGTAAGAGGCAACTAAAATGCCTGGAGCAAGGAGCTAGTAACCCCTTCTCCTGTATATATTACTAAATTTGAAAGGAGAAACTTTTGTTTTTTCTTCTGGGCCACCCCGCCTCGGTGGGATACGGCCGGTGTGTTGAAAGATATAATATATATATATATATTTTTTTTTTTTTTTTTCAACAAGTCGGTGTCCCCACTGAGCAGGGGTGACCCAAAAAGAAGAATCCCAAAAGAAATTACTTTCATCATATTCCATTTCCCACACTCCACTTATCATATTAATATTATATATATTATATATATTATATATAAAATATTTTATTTTATATATTTTAGTTTTATATTTATATTATAAATTAATAATATTTATAAAATATATTTTTATATATATATTTTTTAATTAATTATATATATATATAATATTATATATATTTTATAATATACTATATATTATAAAATAAATATAATATTTTATTATATATATATATATATTTATATTATATTTTTTTTTTTTTTTTTTTTTTTTTTTTTTTTTTTTTTTCAACAAGTCGCCGTTCCAACCGAGGCAGGGTGCCCAAAAAAGAAAGAAAATCCCAAAAAAAAAATACTTCATCATCATTCAACACTTTCACCCACCCCGCACATTATCCACTGTTTTTTGAGAGGTGCTCAGAATACAACAGTTTTGAAGCATAAAAATATAAAGATACAAAAATATCCCTCCAAACTGCCAATATCCCAAACCCCTCCTTCAAAGTGCAGGCACTGTACTTCCCATTTCCAGGACTCAAGTCCGATTATGAAAATAACCGGTTTCCTGAATCCCTTCACTAAATATTACCCTGCTCACACTCCAAAAAGATCGTCAGGTCCCAAGTACCATTCGTCTCCATTCACTCCTATCTAACACGCTCACGCACGCTTGCTGGAAGTCCCAAGCCCCTTACCCACAAAACCTCCTTTACCCCCTCTCTCCAACCCTTTCGAGGACGACCCCCACCCCGCCTGCCTTCCCCTATAGATTTATATGCTTTCCATGTCATTCTACTGTGATCCATTCTCTCTAAATGACCAAAACCCCCTCAACAACCCCTTTTTCTGCCCTCTGACTAATACTTTTATTAACTCCACACCTTCTCCTAATTTCCACACTCCGAATTTTCTGCATAATATTTACACCACACATTGCCCTTAAAAAAGGACATCTCCCCTGCCCCCAACCGTCTCCCCGCTGCTGCATTTACCACCCAGCTTCACACCCATATAAGAGTGTTGGTACTACTTATACTTTCATACATTCCCTTCTTTGCCTCCCTAGATAACGTTTTTTGACTCCACATATACCTCAACGCACCCTCACCTTTTTTCCCTCATCAATTCTATGATTAACCTCTCCTTCATAAATCCATCCGCCGACACGTCAACTCCCAAGTATTGAAAACATTCACTTCTTCCATACTCCTCCTCCCCAATTTGATATCCAATTTTTCTTTATCTAAATCATTTGACACCCTCATCACCTTTCTCTTTTCTATGTTCACTTTCAACTTTCTACCTTTACACACATTCCCAAACTCATCCACTAACCTTTGCAATTTTTCTTTAGAATCTCCCATAAGCACAGTATCATCAGCAAAAAGTAACTGTGTCAATTCCCATTTTGAATTTGATTCCCCATATTTAATCCCACCCCTCTCCCGAACACCCTAGCATTTACTTCCTTTACAACCCCATCTAATAAATATATTAAACAACCATGGTGACATTACACATCCCTGTCTAAGACCTACTTTTACCGGGAAGTAGTCTCCCTCTCTTCTACACACCCTAACCTGAGCCTCACTATCCTCATAAAAACTCTTTACAGCATTTAATAACTTACCACCTATTCCATATACTTGCAACATCTGCCACATTGCTCCTCTATCCACTCTATCATATGCCTTTTCTAAATCCATAAATGCAATAAAAACTTCCCTATCTTTATCTAAATACTGTTCACATATATGCTTCAATGTAAACCACTGATCTACACATCCCTACCCACTCTAAAACCTCCTTGCTCATCCGCAATCCTACATCTGTCTTACCTCTAATTCTTTCAATTATAACCCTACCGTACACTTTTCCTGGTATACTCAGTAAGCTTATTCCTCTATAATTTTTACAGTCTCTTTTGTCCCCTTTCCCTTTATATAAAGGGACTATACATGCTCTCTGCCAATCCTAGGTACCTTCCCCTCTTTCATACATTTATTAAACAAAAGTACCAACCACTCCAACACTATATCCCCCCTGCTTTTAACATTTCTGTCATGATCCCATCAGTTCCAGCTGCTTTACCCCCTTTCATTTTACGTAATGCCTCACGTACCTCCCCCACACTTACATTCTGCTCTTCTTCACTCCTAAAAGATGGTATACCTCCTGACCAGTGCATGAAATTACTGCCTCTGTTTCTTCCTTAACATTTAAAAGTTCCTCAAAATATTCTCGCCATCTACCCAATACCTCCATCTCCCCATCTACTAACTCCCCTACTCTGTTTTTAACTGACAAATCCATATTTTCCCTAGGCTTTCTTAACTTGTTTAACTCACTCCAAAATTTTTTCTTATTTTCATTAAAATTTCTTGACAGTGCCTCTCCCACTCTATCATCTGCTCTCCTTTTGCACTCTCTCACCACTCTCTTTACCTTTCTTTTACTCTCCATATACTCTGCTCTTCTTATAACACTTCTGCTTTGTAAAAACCTCTCATAAGCTACCTTTTCTCTTTATCACACCTTTACTTCATCATTTCCACCAATCACTCCTCTTTCCTCCTGCCCCACCCTCCTATAACCACAAACTTCTGCCCCACATTCTAATACTGCATTTTTAAAACTATTCCAACCCTCTTCAACCCCCCCACTACTATCTTTGCACTAGCCCACCTTTCTGCCAATAGTCGCTTATATCTCACCCGAACTTCCTCCTCCCTTAGTTTATACACTTCACCTCCCTCTTACTTGTTGTTGCCACCTTCCTGTTTTCCATCTACCTCTTACTCTAACTGTAGCTACAACTAAATAATGATCCGTATATATCAGTTGCCCCTCTATAAACATGTACATCCTGGAGCCTACCCATCAACCTTTTATCCACCAATACATAATCTAATAAACTACTTTCATTACGTACTACATCATACCTTGTATATTTATTTATCCTCTTTTTCATAAAATATGTATTACTTATTACCAAATTTCTTTCTACACATAGCTCATTAAAGGCTCCCATTTACATTTACCCCTGGACCCCAATTTACCTACTACTCCCTCCATACATTTTTACCCACTTAGCATTAAAATCCCCAACCACCATTACTCTCACACTTGATTCAAAACTCCCCACGCATTCACTCAACATTTCCCAAAATCTCTCTCTCTCCTCTACACTTCTCTCTTCTCCAGGTGCATACACGCTTATTATAACCCACTTTTCACATACATATATATATATATATATATATATAATATATATATATTTATATATATTTATATATATATATATATATTTATAATATATTATAATATAATAAATATAATATAAATATATATATAATATATATATATATATTATTATATATAATATTTATATATATATATATATATATAATATATATATATATACTATTTATATATATATATATATAAAATATCAATTATTTATTTATTTATATATTTATATTATATTTTATCTACAGTCGGCTCGTCTCCCACCGAGGCAGGTGACCCAAAAAGAAAGAAAATTCCTTCAAAGAAAATACTTTCATCATCATTCACACTTACCACACTCGCACATTATCACTGTTTTTGCAGAGGTGCTCAGAATACAACAGTCTAGAAGCATACACATATAAAGATACACAACATATCCCTCCAAACTGCCAATATCCCAAACCCCTCCTTTAAAGTGCAGGCATTGTACTTCCCATTTCCAGGACTCAAGTCCGACTATATGAAAATAACCGGTTTCCCTGAATCCCTTCACTAAATATTACCCTGCTCACACTCCAACAGATCGTCAGGTCCCAAGTACCATTCGTCTCCATTCACTCCTATCTAACATGCTCTCGCATGCTTGCTGGAAGTCCAAGCCTCTCGCCTACAAAACCTCCTTTACCCGCTCTCTCCAACCCTTTCGAGGATGACCCCTTCCCCGCCTTCCTTCCCCTATAGATTTATATGCTTTCCATGTCATTCTGCTTTGATCCATACTCTCTAAATGACCAAACCCTTCTTCTACCCTCTGACTAATACTTTTATTAACTCCACACCTTTTCCTAATTTCCACACTCCGAATTTTCTGCATAATATTTACACCACACATTGCCCTTAGACAGGATATCTCCACTGCCTCCAACCGTCTCCTCGCTGCTGCATTTACCACCCAAGCTTCACACCCATGTAAGAGTGTTGGTACTACTATACTTTCATACATTCCCTTCTTTGCCTCCATAGATAACGTTTTTTGACTCCACATATACCTCAATGCACCACTCACCTTTTTTCCCTCTTCAATTCCATGATTAACCTCATCCTTCATAAATCCATCCGCCGACACGTCAACTCCCAAGTATCTGAAAACATTCACTTCTTCCATACTCCTCCTCCCCAATTTGATATCCAATTTTTCTTTATCTAAATCATTTGATACCCTCATCACCTTACTCTTTTCTGTGTTCACTTTTAACTTTCTACCTTTACACACATTCCCAAACTCATGCACTAACCTTTGCAATTTTTCTTTAGAATCTCCCATAAGCACAGTATCATCAGCAAAAAGTAACTGTGTCAATTCCCATTTTGAATTTGATTCCCGAAAATTTAATCCCACCCCTCTCCCGAACACCCTAGCATTTACTTCCTTTACAACCCCATCTATAAATATATTAAACAACCATGGTGACATTACACATCACGGTCTATGACCTACTTTTACCGGGAAGTAGTCTACCTCTCTTCTACACACCCTAACCTGAACCTCACTATCCTCATAAAAACTCTTTACAGCATTTAATAACTTACCACCTATTCCATATACTTGCAACATCTGTCACATTGCTCCCCTATCCACTCTATCATATGCCTTTTCTAAATCCATAAATGCAATAAAAACTTCCCTACCTTTATCTAAATACAGTGGACCCCCGCATAACGATCACCTCCGAATGCGACCAGCTATGTAAGTGTTATTTATGTAAGTGCGCTTGTACGTGTATGTTTGGGGGTCTGAAATGGACTAATCTACTTCACAATATTCCTTATGGGAACAAATTCGGTCAGTACTGGCACCTGAGCATATTCTGGAGTGAAAAAATATCGTTAACCGGGGGTCCACTGTACTGTTCACATTTTTTTTTTTTATTATTATCACAC
Source organism: Cherax quadricarinatus (assembly GCF_026875155.1). Classification (NCBI taxonomy): domain Eukaryota; kingdom Metazoa; phylum Arthropoda; class Malacostraca; order Decapoda; family Parastacidae; genus Cherax; species Cherax quadricarinatus. Next base: position 22,154,351 of record NC_069473.1, on the reverse strand, counting down.
TGGCTGATTCGCACCAAGGCAGGGTGGCCCGAAAAAGAAAAACTTTCACCATCATTCACTCCATCACTGTCTTGCCAGAAGGGTGCTTTACACTACAGTTTTTAAACTGCAACATTAACACCCCTCCTTCAGAGTGCAGGCACTGTACTTCCCATCTCCAGGACTCAAGTCTGGCGTGCCGGTTTCCCTGAACCCCTTCATAAATGTTACTTTGCTCACACTCCTACAGCACGTCAAGTATTAAAAACCATTTGTCTCCATTCACTCCTATCAAACACGCTCACGCATGCCTGCTGGAAGTCCAAGCCCCTCGCACACAAAACCTCCTTTACCCCCTCCCTCCAACCTTTCCTAGGCCGACCCCTACACCGCCTTCCTTCCACTACAGACTGATACACTCTTGAAGTTATTCTGTTTCGCTCCATTCTCTCCACATGTCCGAACCACTTCAACAACCCTTTCTCAGCACTCTGGACAACAGTTTTGGTAATCCCGCACCTCCTCCTAACTTCCAAACTACGAATTCTCTGCATTATATTCACACCACACATTGCTCTCAGACATGACATCTCTACTGCCTCCAGCCTTCTCCTCGCTGCAACATTCATCACCCATGCTTCACACCCATATAAGAGCGTTGGTAAAACTATACTCTCATACATTCCCCTCTTTGCCTCCAAGGACAAAGTTCTTTGTCTCCACAGACTCCTAAGTGCACCACTCACCCTTTTCCCCTCATCAATTCTATGATTCACCTCATCTTTCATAGACCCATCCGCTGACACGTCCACTCCCAAATATCTGAATACATTCACCTCCTCCATACTCTCTCCCTCCAATCTGATATCCAATCTTTCATCACCTAATCTTTTTGTTATCCTCATAACCTTACTCTTTCCTGTATTCACTTTCAATTTTCTTCTTTTGCACACCCTACCAAATTCATCCACCAATCTCTGCAACTTCTCTTCAGAATCTCCCAAGAGCACAGTGTCATCAGCAAAGAGCAACTGTGACAACTCCCACTTTATGTGTGATTCTTTATCTTTTAACTCCACGCCTCTTGCCAAGGCCCTCGCATTTACTTCTCTTACAACCCCATCTATAAATATATTAACCCTTTCAGGGTCCAAGGCCCAAATCTGGAGTCACGCACCAGTGTCCAAGAATTTAAAAAAAAAAAAAATAGTTATTTTTTCTTATGAAATCGTAGAGAATCTTTTTGTGAAGGTAATAAAACAAAAAGTACGAAATTTGGTGGAAAATTGACGAAATTATGCTCTCGCGAATTTTGATGTGTCAGCGATATTTACGAATCGGCGATTTTGCCGACTTTGACTCCCATTTTAGGCCAATTACATTATTCCAATCAACCAAATTCTTAGCTATTTCACTAGTATTACTTCTATTCTATCGATTGAGCACAAGAAATCGCCAAGTCAACTGTTTCAACTACGAAATAAAGTGATCGGAAATTGTTAATTTGGCCAATTTAACACAAAGTTCAAAATATTCCAATTTCAAAATAGGGTCCAGAATGAACAATGTAGGCATTTCTGGCACTAAACTAACATTTCCTCTGTTCATTAGTTATGTTTTGAGGCTTTACAAATAAATTCAATTTTGATTTTTTATTCACATAATGAATTTTTATTCACACCAAAAAATAGAAGATTTACTGTTATGCAATACTGTAATAGTTGTACAAATATCATCACCATATTTGTGAATGTATATTAGACCCACCAGCTGACGTGTATTAGACGTGTGAGGTCGTTTGTTTACTCTTGAATATCAGCAAAAATTTAACATTTCTGCTACTTTGAGCTCAGTTTCAAGCCATTTCGAGTGCTAAAACCAATCAAAATTATCTCTATTTCTGTAATATGTCTTCCATTCTATCAAATGAGACCAAGAAATCGCAAATACAACTATAAAAAACATACGAAAAAACACTGCAAAGTTGCTGTTTTAATCGAAAAATCATGATTTCATTTTTTTTCTCTCATTATACACAGTGTGCTGCAGGATCTGTTTTATGTGGTGCACACATACCACATAGATGTATTCTCTCATATCTAGGCCCAAATGTACCACTCACAGTTTATCAGAGTGAGCTGAGCTCATGGCGTAGATCTACGGTTTGGACCCTGAACGTAAAGCCGTAGATCTACGGGACGGACCCTGAAAGGGTTAAACAACCACAGTGACATCACACATCCTTGTCTAAGGCCTACTTTTACTGGGAAATAATTTCCCTCTTTCCTACATACTCTAACTTGAGCCTCACTATCCTCGTAAAAACTCTTCACTGCTTTCAGTAACCTACCTCCTACACCATACACCTGCAACATCTGCCACATTGCCCCCCTATCCACCCTGTCATACGCCTTTTCCAAATCCATAAATACCACAAAGACCTCTTTAGCCTTATCTAAATACTGTTCACTTATATGTTTCACTGTTAACACCTGGTCCACACACCCCCTACCTTTCCTAAAGCCTCCTTGTTCATCTGCTATACTATTCTCCGTCTTACTCTTAATTCTTTCAATAATAACTCTACCATACACTTTGCCAGGTATACTCAACAGACTTATCCCCCTATAATTTTTGCACTCTCTTTTATCCCCTTTGCCTTTATACAAAGGAACTATGCATGCTCTCTGCCAATCCCTAGGTACCTTGCCCTCTTCCATACATTTATTAAATAATTGCACCAACCACTCCAAAACTATATCCCCACCTGCTTTTAACATTTCTATCTTTATCCCATCAATCCCGGCTGCCTTACCCCCTTTCATTTTACCTACTGCCTCACGAACTTCCCCCACACTCACAACTGGCTCTTCCTCACTCCTACAAGATGTTGTTCCTCCTGCCCTATACACGAAATCACAGCTTCCCTATCTTCATCAACATTTAACAGTTCCTCAAAATATTCCCTCCATCTTCCCAATACCTCTAACTCTCCATTTAATAACCTCCTCTCCTATTTTTAACTGACAAATCCATTTGTTCTCTAGGCTTTCTTAACTTGTTAATCTCACTCCAAAACTTTTTCTTATTTTCAACAAAATTTGTTGATAACATCTCACCCACTCTCTCATTTGCTCTCTTTTTACATTGCTTCACCACTCTCTTAACCTCTCTCTTTTTCTCCATATACTCTTCCCTCCTTGCATCACTTCTACTTTGTAAAAACTTCTCATATGCTAACTTTTTCTCCCTTACTACTCTCTTCACATCATCATTCCAACAATCGCTCCTCTTCCCTCCCGCACCCACTTTCCTGTAACCACAAACTTCTGCTGAACACTCTAACACTACATTTTTAAACCTACCCCATACCTCTTTGACCCCATTGCCTATGCTCTCATTAGCCCTTCTATCCTCCAATAGCTGTTTATATCTTACCCTAACTGCTTCCTCTTTTAGTTTATAAATCTTCACCTCTCTCTTCCCTGATGCTTCTATTCTCCTTGTATCCCATCTACCTTTTACTCTCAGTGTAGCTACAACTAGAAAGTGATCTGATACATCTGTGGCCCCTCTATAAACATGTACATCCTGAAGTCTACTCAACAGTCTTTTATCTACCAATACATAATCCAACAAACTACTGTCATTTCGCCCTACATCATATCTTGTATACTTATTTATCCTCTTTTTCTTAAAATATGTATTACCTATAACTAAACCCCTTTCTATACAAAGTTCAATCAAAGGGCTCCCATTATCATTTACACCTGGCACCCCAAACTTACCTACCACACCCTCTCTAAAAGTTTCTCCTACTTTAGCATACAGGTCCCCTACCACAATTACTCTCTCACTTGGTTCAAAGGCTCCTATACATTCACTTAACATCTCCCAAAATATCTCTCTCCTCTCTGCATTCCTCTCTTGTCCAAGTGCATACACGCTTATTATGACCCACTTCTCGCATCCAACCTTTACTTTAATCCACATAATTCTTGAATTTACACATTCATATTCTCTTTTCTCCTTCCATAACTGATCATTCAACATTACTGCTACCCCTTCCTTTGCTCTAACTCTCTCAGATACTCCAGATTTAATCCCATATATTTCCCCCCACCGAAACTCCCCTACCTTCTTCAGTTTTGTTTCGCTTAGGGCCAGGACATCCAACTTCTTTTCATTCATAACATCAGCAATCATCTGTTTCTTGTCATCCGCACTACATCCACACACATTTAAGCATCCCAGTTTTATAAAGTTTTTCTTCTTCTCTTTTTTAGTAAATGTCTACAGGAGAAGGGGTTACTAGCCCATTGCTCCCGGCATTTTAGTCGTCTCATACGACACGCATGGCTTACGGAGGAAAGATTCTTTTCCACTTCCCCATGGACAGTAGAAGAAATAAAGAGGAACATGAGCTATTTAGAAAAAGGTGAAAAACCTACATGTATGTATATATGTATGCATGTGCGTGTCTGTGAAGTGTGACCAAAGTGTAAGTAGGAGTAGCAAGATATCCCTGTTATCTAGCGTGTTTATGAGACAGAAAAAGAAACCAGCAATCCTACCATCATGCAAAACAGTTACAGGTTTTTGTTTCACAGTCATCTGGCAGGACGGTAGTACTTCCCTGGGTGGTTGCTGTCTACCAACCTACTACCTACACCAACCTTTCTTTTTCACATATATGCTTCAATGTAAACACTTGATCTACACATCCCCTACCCACTCTGAAACCTCCTTGCTCATCCGCAATCCTGCATTCTGTCTTACCTCTAATTCTTTCAATTATAACCACTTTTCCTGGTATACTCAATAAACTTATTCCTCTATAATTTTTACAATCTCTTTCGTCCCCTTTCCCTTTATATAAAGGGACTATACATGCTCTCCGCCAATCCCTAGGTACCTTCCCCTCTTTCATACATTTATTAAACAATAGTACCAACTACTCGAACACTACATCCCCCCCTGCTTTTAACATTTCTGTCATGATCCCATACATACATACATACATACACAAGGTAGTAGGTTGGTAGACAGCAACCGCCCAGGGAGGTACTACCGTCATGCCAAGTGAGTTTAAAATGAAAGCCTCTAATTGTTTTACATGATGGTAGAATTGCTGGTGTCCTTTTTTCTGTCTCTGAACATGCAAGATTTCAGGTACGTCTTGCTAATTCTGCTGACACTTAGGTCACACTACACATACATGTACAAGCACATATATACACTCCCCTCTGGGTTTTCTATTTTCTTTCTAGTTCTTATTCTTGTTTATTTTCCTCTTATCTCCATGGGGAAGTGGAACAGAATTCTTCCTCCGTAAGCCATGCTCGTTGTAAGAGGCGACTAAAATGCCAGAAGCAAGGGGCTGGTAACCTCTTCTGCTGTATATATTACTAAATGTAAAAGGAGAAACTTTCGTTTTTCCTTCTGGGCCACCCCGCCTCGGTGGGATACGGCCAGTGTGTTGAAAGAAAGAATATACATACATCTACCTACCTACCTACCTCCCTCACTCACTCACTCACTCATTCGCTCTTGCATTTGTATGACTTGCAAGTAGTCCAAGGTGTACTGAAATGTCATCATAAGCTTCTCTGTCCTAAGTGTTGGTTATTTGTATATACTACTACTATTTTTTTTTTTTTTTCCAACAAGTCGGCTGTCTCCCACCAAGGCAGGGTGACCCAAAAAAGAAAGAAAATCCCCTAAAAGAAAATACTTTCATCATCATTCAACACTTTCACCACACTCACACATTATCACTGTTTTTGCAGAGGTGCTCAGAATACAACAGTTTAGAAGCATACACATATAAAGATACACAACATATCCCTCCAAACTACTACTACTAATAATACTAATACAGTATTCCCTCCTGTATCCGTGGGTGATGCGTTCCAAGCTCTACTGTGGATACCTGAAACCATCGATAGTAGCGAACCCTGTATATGTCAGTTTTCGTTTACATACATACCCATGATAAAATTTAATTGATAAATTACGTACAGTTAGTTGAGAATTAGCACTGCTTCACAGATGGGAAGCACTTTATGACCTCTCTTAGGCTTTCAGCAATTGGCACCATCACAACTTCTGTGCTTTGGTGTCGTTATTAAGGAAAATTAAGGGTTATTTTCGATCCATGGTAAACTGTGGATAACCTGAATCTGTGGATACAAGGGTTCTACTGTATACATTTTGAGGGGATTGGATTGTTCTTATTCATTTTATTTTCTCATTTTCAGCTTTGTATGAGAGGGCGAGTTCATATTTTCAAATGGTTAGAGATGGCAGCAGCAAAAGAGGATAAGAAGAGAGGTATTTTGACAACTGAAGCTGAGTTTCGAAAATTACAGTTACGAAAACCATCTTCTTGCACAGATTTTAGGTATGGTTTATATGTACTTTTACTAACAGGATGTACACTATTATCAATAACTAACCAGATATATAGTTTTTGTATGTTTTTATGATTTCTGCTTATGTATACTGTAGTTATTTTTGAAGTATTTTGACCCCAACACTTACTGTTTTTGTTGTTAGGTTTGGTCATAATTTTGTATGATATATACAAATTTTTAGTGTTTTATATCTAATTTATTGAGTTTGCTTCACTCATGTATAATATTATTAAATACCCGTATACTCAGGTAGTCAAACAACCTGATAAATTCCTTTCATAACATTGATAATCCTATACATTTACATTTTACTGGGTAAGTAGGAAATTATTTTGTATTTAATTGCATAAAAATTTATACTTATACCTGAATGAAGCATATATGTGAACAGTATTTAGATAAAGGTAGGGAAGTTTTTATTGCATTTATGGATTTAGAAAAGGCATATGATAGAGTGGATAGGGGAGCAATATGGCAGATATTGCAAGCATGTGGAATAGGTGGTAAGTTACTAAATGCTGTAAAGAGTTTTTATGAGGATAGTGAAGCTCAGGTTAGGGTGTGTAGAAGAGAGGTAGACTACTTCCCAGTAAAAGTAGGTCTTAGACAGGGATGTGTAATGTCACCATGGTTGTTTAATATATTTATAGATGGGGTTGTAAAAGAAGTAAGTGCTAGGGTGTTCGGGAGAGGGGTGAGATTAAATTATGAGGAATTAAATAGAAAATGGGAAGTGACCACAGCTACTTTTTGCTGATGATACTGTGCTTTTGGGAGATTCTATAGAAAAATTGCTAAGGTTAGTGGACGAATTTGGGAGTGTGTGTAGAGGTAGAAAGTTGAAAGTGAATGTAGAAAAGAGTAAGGTGATGAGGGTATCAAATTATTTAGATAAAGAAAAATTGGATATCAAATTGGGGAGGAGGAGTATGGAAGAAGTGAATGTTTTCAGATATTTGGGAGTTGACGTGTCAGCGGATGGATTTATGAAGGATGAGGTTAATCATAGAATTGATGAAGGAAAAAAGGTGAGTGGTGCATTGAGATATATGTGGAGGCAAAAAAAATGTTATCTATGGAGGCAAAGAAGGGAATGTATGAAAGTATAGTAGTACCAACACTCTTATATGGGTGTGACGCTTGGGTTGTATAGGCTGCAGCCAGGAGGCGGTTGGAGGCAGTGGAGATGTCCTGTCTAAGGGCAATGTGTAGTGTAAATATTATGCAGAAGATTCGGAGTGTGGAAATTAGGAGAAGGTGTGGAGTTAATAAAAGTATTAGTCAGAGGGCTGAAGAGGGGTTATTGAGGTGGTTTGGTCATTTAGAGAGAATGGATCAAAGTTGAATGACATGGAGAGCGTATAAATCTCTAGGGGAAGGAAGGCGGGGTAGGGGTCATCCTCGAAAAGGTTGGAGGGAGGGGGTAAAGGAGGTTTTGTGGGCAAGGGGTTAGGACTTCCAGCAAGCATGCGTGAATGTGTTAGATAGGAGTGAATGGAGACGAATGGTATTTGGGACATGACGAGCTGTTAGAGTGTGAGCTGGGTAATATTTAGTGAAGGGATTCAGGGAAACCAGTTATTTTATATAGCCAGACTTGAGTCCTGGAAATGGGAAGTACAATGCCTGCACTTTAAAGGAGGGGTTTGGGATATTGACAGTTTGGAGGGATATGTTGTGTATCTTTATACGTATATACTTCTAAATTGTTGTATTCTGAGCACCTCTGCAAAAACAGTGAGTGTGTGTGAGTGAGGTGAAAGTGTTGAATGATGATGTAAGTATTTTCTTTTTGGGGATTTTCTTTCTTTTTGGGTCATCCTGCTTCGGTGGGAGGCGGCTTACTTGTAAAAAAAAAAAATCTGAATGGGGAATTTCACTAAGACATTAATTAAATTTTGCAATAATAGAATATCAAGTACATAAATATATGATAAAACAACATCAATACAGGAAAAAATTATTAGAAAAAAAAAAGGATGTTTGAGGAATTTAAAATCTCTGTACTATATATTGTGATGATGGTGTAAATTTACTGATAGATTAATAATCATTATTACCACCTTTTTACATACACAGTAAATGTATGTGTGTGAATTGTATATTTTTATCTGGTTGGACAATGTTTGAGAGATTTTAAACTACTGTACTGGGTTCTTTTAAAGGGAAGCTTGTTGTCTTGTGAGAGTGTAGCCCTTTTAATGTATGGAGTAGTGAACGACTGACTAATTCTAATGTTTCTCAAATTCCAAAGCATCTTATCCTGCATTTCATATATGTTTGGGCAACATACTGTATAAATAAGAGAACATGAAATTCTATAATACTGTATAAATAAGAGAACATGAAATTCTATAATACTGTATAAATAAGAGAACATGAAATTCTATAATACTGTATAAATAAGAGAACATGAAATTCTATAATACTGTATAAATAAGAGAACATGAAATTCTATAATACTGTATAAATAAGAGAACATGAAATTCTATAATACTGTATAAATAAGAGAACATGAAATTCTATAATACTCTATAAATAAGAGAACATGAAATTCTATAATACTCTATAAATAAGAGAACATGAAATTCTATAATACTCTATAAATAAGAGAACATGAAATTATTTTTTTTAGTTAAGTAATTTGAATTGTTCAACAAGGATTTCTAGTGTTGCAGGGTAATACTATACCTGAAATGTTGAAGTCCTCTACCTCTCTTTGTGTTATTCTAACCATCTCTAATGTTTGTACTTGTGTATTAATTCTTCCATGAGTAGGAAAAAAGTTGGCTGCTATATAGCAAATGCTTTTTTTAACAGTGTAAGCCACTAAAACTATACATGCTTCACTGTAATGATGTAGAGTGTTTTCTGCTAAATGTAATGCCGTTTTTGATACAGTGAAGACGGTAGTGTTTAGCAAGATAAATATTGCCAAGCTTGGTGGCTTCTCTCTATTTGAACTGTCTATATACTGTATAAATAACATAAACTAGGCTTTATATATAGCATTTTGTTTTAAGTTGGAATTGTTGCAGCACTGTTACTACTAATTGTATTGTGAAAATTTGTGTAATGTCCAAGACACTTTAAGCAGGAAAAAAGCTTTACTGTATGACATTTCACCCATAGTGGGGTTCTATCAAATACAATACCCTGTATTTGATTAAGCTTCGTTGTGGGTAACACAGCGCATGATAAAAGTTTTACTCTGCTGAAAGTGTCCTCGAAATTACCACTTCTTGGTACAGTGGAACCTAGAGTTTCGGCCACCCCCTGTTTTGGCAGTTTTGAGTTTCGGTCACTTTTTGGGGCTAATTTTTGTCTTGAGTTTTGAAAAGTACATTGAGTTTCAGTTACCATACCAGACCTGTCCACCTGCCTGCGCCCACACAAAGCATCCCACGCATGCGTTGAGTCAGTCTGGCTTTGTTTCTTCTCGAGTGAACATTACCCTGCACTATCATCCAAACATTTCACAATAATCCATTGTTTTTTGTGCTTGTTGATTAAGTGCGACTGCTACATAATTAACCATGGGCCCAAAGAAACTTCCTAGTGCCAGCCCTTTGGTAAAGAAAGTGAGAGAAACAATAGAATTGAAGAAAGAAATTGTAGCAAAGTATGAAAGTGGAGGAGGAAGAGAGAGGGGAGAATGTGCCTTCTTTAGTGATTCTACGATATGTATGATACTAAAGCAGCAGGAGTCGATAAAGGCAATAGCGCCAGCCTTAACAGTGTAGCAAGTAAGTTGAGGAATTAAGCGATAGAAAAAGGACACGAAACTAACTCCTCCAGTGTTATTGGAGGTATATAGGGCCACTGACAACACTGCCGCTGCCACTACCACTATATTGCTTATGCTGCCAATGGCCCTGATAACCCAGCACCACCACCACCGCCACCACTTGTGACATACGTAATGACATATTTTATTCATTCTGAAGTATATATCATGTTTCTATGTTATTAATATTGTTTATTATGTCATATTAGATCAATTGTGATAGATAAATAAGCAGTAGAGTTGATATTAACATCATATTGAAGGAGTATCTTGTCCTGTCTCCGAACAAACTCTTCTTCTTCCATAAGCCATCAAGAGTCATCAGTAAAGGTATGTAATGTTTATATTTATTTACATTTATTTCTCATTGTTTTCTGTATGTAAAACTATATTTATTCTTTAAAAAATTAAATTTTTGCGAGTATTTTTGGGTGTCTTGAATGGATTAATTGGATTTACATTATTTCTTATGGGAAATATTGCTTTGACTTTCGAACAGTTTGAGTTTCAGCCGAGCTTCTGGAACGGATTACTGACGAAACTTGAGGTTCCACTGTATATGCATTATCCATCAAGATAATTTGTGATCATACTACTGTATATTGTCCTCATACTACTGTATATTGTCCTCATACTACTGTATATTGTCCTAATTTGTGGTTTTCCACAATGGCCGTTGTATAGCAATAAGATACTGAAACTCAAGAACTTTCTATATACTATATTTATACTGTAGTCTGTTTAGTCCCACAAATAGAGAAAATAGTTAGCTTAAAGCACAAATTATGTAGTAATAGTTGTTTTAGTTTGTGTGTTGGTGTTAGCAGTACAGTACAGTATGGTACAGTGAACCCTCTAATTAATGGACTAATATGTTATTGTCTGTAAAGTCTGAATTATGAAATTAATTTCCTGTGATTGTGAGAAACAGAAAATACTGATTCAGCAGACTTGGTCCACTGATCCAGTAGACTACTGGATGCTATAAATACAGGTATTGTAATCTGTAAAACAGTACAGTACTTTACAGATACAGTACAGTACTGCATTGTAAATACAGTACTGTATCTGTATAGCACTGTATAATACAGTAGTACCTGTATTGTAAATCAAAAAAAATAAAAGTACAGTACTGTACATGTACAGTACTGTTCTCTATAGTAATTTTATAGTATATAGTATACAGTAATTTTATTTATGTTTTTGTGGTGGAGAGATAAGATGTGAATGGTTTGTTTCTTAACACATACCACTAGGGCACTACCCTTAACCTTCCTGATTAGTTCTAGTTTCTGCTTAACACTGAGAGCCACACATTTCCTCTTAGCACTACTCCCTGCTTTAGAAGCCAGTGTTAACTGTGATTAGTTAATATGTTGATAAAGTCAGAAAACATTGCATCCTGGGAAAATTGGAGACTAAGTGATGAGTGTATGTGTGAAGGAGCACAGACAATAAACTGGCATGGGTGCCTGTGACTCGAGGAACAATGAAAATAGACAGATTTGGGATGTGGACACAAGTGTAAGAATCATTGGACTTAGTCTAATGATTCAGAAGACAACCAGGCATTTTTGTTATGGATAAAATCCGTAATAACAAACTTTTTTAAATTTTATCTGATGATTCCATTGTATGTCAGGCTATTGTTTTTGTCCATAATATTTGAAATCTATTAAATGGCAGTCTGTTAATTAGAGGTTTTACTGTAGTTATTATGAACAGTATCTTCAAGCATTAAAGCTTTGCATAGTTTTATGGTAAACCACTGCCAAATATAGTATAATAGTTGTCTGATTCCAGTTTTGTGGGATTTAGTGGATTACCATCCTTTATTAGTTTTCATTATTATAACCTGAGCATATGAAACCTAGTACTGTTAAATAATCTAACATTTGAAACCTTAATTCATCTCAGGAAAACATTTTATCTGCGATTGAAAGAAGAGTGGCACTTAGGGATATTAAAACTTAACAGACCATATGTCTTTAATTTTTGTGTGTTATACATTCTTAATTGGTAATGTATAAAGCTGAACATCAAGTAGAAAATTGTCAAAGGTAAAGGTGAAACAGCCACATACATAAGGCAACATAAATAAATACTTTGGAAATAGACATCTTTTATACCTCAATTTTTAGGGAAGTCGAGGAATCTCCGTCAGAGGTCAACAAGGAAAATTTAGATGCTCTGGATTCTACTCTAGCCAACGTGGGGTGGTCGCTACCTCTCCTGCATTGTGTGGTGGCCGTGGTAGTTGTAGTACTTGTAGCCTATGTAAGTTGTGAGGCATGATGTGTGTGTGCGTGTGTGTATATAGCAACAGCTAACTCGGTAAAGCGCTTTAACAATTAATTCTGGAAGGCCTTGTACAAAGCAACAGCAACTTCAAGTTGTTCAGCTGTTTTCAAGCTACTCACAGCTAACCCAAAGTTTGGAGAAGGAACTCAAGGTAATGTTTCAGTCAGTCTTGGGCCATTATCAAGTCAGCTGATTAATTAAATGTGAAAAGTACCTAAAGACAAGTCAGGTGAGGAATAAGTTAGAATACAAGTTGCCTAAAGTTTCCTCACTAAATTGTGGGTTAGTTGTGATTTGTTCCAGCCACAATATTGCGACTTTTATTTTTGAAGCCACATTACATAAACTTTGACGCTGTGGATGTAGACTTTCTGGTTATTTGAGATTTAACAGAAATGTTTTTATGTAAAAAATATTTGAACGTATTGTGAGGCTGCTGTTGTTGACCTTAAAATGGCAAAATTTTAGCCTGGAATGGGAAAACTAATATGTACTTTTTAGTTTACTCTCTTGTCTATGCACCTTATTTCATACTTAATGATTATTAGTCTTATATTTTTGCTAATGAATTCTCTCTTTTTTTTTTTTTAAGCTGAGCATTTATGAATACTAATATGTAGTATAAATACAGGATAAATTTCCAGCCATGTGAGTTTAAATATATTCTAAACAAACATTATTAATTAAATCTTTATGCATTTCTGTAATAAACTGGTAATTTTATAATTTACATACTGCAGTGATGTAATATAGAATTTGTGCTAAAAGTGAATTGAAAATGAGATGTAGAAATTACCCCCATCTTCCTATCTGCCCATTAAAGTGATTATTTAGCTGCCTGTTAAATAATCACTGAGGACAACTGGCCTGTTGCTCTTCATTTTTAAGGGCCACTGAGGAAGGTACAAAGGGTATCATATCTGCATCCCAATTAGTGGATGGAGGATCAAGCTTTTGTATTTAATCTTCATTTTAATACAGTGCACTTTCAAGAGGTTTTCTGTATCTGACAACTATTTGGCAGACATTCCTATTGTCCTACATTTTTGCCTTAGTCTATTTGCAGGGATATCCCATTATCTGTTGTCTTTCCCATAACTGAAAATTGAGGCATTTTCTCAACATGATTGTTCTTTTCCTTAATAATTAAGGAATTTTAAAAATTCGATACCTAACGTTAAGAGAAAGTTGTTGGAGTAACAGTTATATGTGTAGCTTTATGAATAAATGAGGGATAAGGAATGCAGGTGAAGCACTATCAGACTTCACCTGTTTCTTTGCCTAAGTATTTTTTATCCAGATCAGTTTGGATATATTAATGAGATATGTGTAATTCATAATAATTTTGTACTTGTAGTATTACAAAAATGTGGTTTGTGTTAAAGTAATGAATAATTCTCACAGTTTTTGAGTTGTACTTTTTCTTTGTTCTAGGTTTGTGAACGGGTTCTTCGATCCCCGACACAAGCGTAGTACGATGGACAGTGGGTATAGTACTTGTGAAAGTGTTGACCAGAGATGGTCAAAGGAAAGTCAAGAGGTGAGTATCCAGTACAGTTATAAATATCTTCTCAAGTGTAAGTTTTCTTATTCCTTTGCAAGATAAATTTGGAAAATTTGTTACATGTATCTCACAAAATATTGATACAGGTATTGTATTTTCTGGCATATAAGATGAATGAGCATATAAGACACACTCCAGTTTTGACAGGCATATTCTAGGAAAACTAAAAAAAAAAATCCAGTACTTGCTTCAACATGAGAGTGAGTCAGTGGCTGGCTCTTATGCGCACAGCATAGATGAAAGAGGTGGGACCTTGTGCAACGTGTCTACTCCGCCGCCACCAACCACCTAAACAAACATATCTACCTGTTGTTAACAGATAGCTACTCTACAATTATTTACAAATGTAGAAGTTGTTTACTTATTACATTTGGTAATATGTAAATTATAAGTTGTAATAGTTACTAATCACTGAAGTAATATGGGAAACACTTTTGTAGAAAGAAGGAGCATTTGAAGTTTAGTTTATTAGTATCAGCACTGAAACCACCACTTACTAGTAACCCAAATCTTACTCTCATTCCTGACCATGAGCATATAAGATGCAGGGTGATTTTCTGAGACTCTTGGGGAGAAAAAGCATATCTTATTTGCTGGAAAATATGGTAATTGCTTACATTGAAAATGGTTTCAATAATGAGAACACTGTGTATCAAAATTTTTTGTTTTGTGTTTAGAGCTTGGAATATGAAGACCCACGTAAACTGGCTGTTAGGGCTGCTGCATGTACCAAGGAACAAAGACAAGAACGGGGTCGTAGTGGCCCTTCATCTCGACCAGTCAACAGTATTCCTAATGGGAGCATTAGTCCAGGGGTAAATGGCTCTCAAACTAATATGGGGCAGGGAATGAATGGCTCAGGTTATAGTACACAGCCACTTGGAGAGCATACAACCAGTGGTTTGTCAACACCAAGCACACTTAGTCCAGGCGATGGATTCAACTTAGAAGATGAATTCAATAAGGTAATGTGCTGCATTTCAAAGCTCAGGATTTCACGATTTGGCCCTATGTAGTCTTGATCATACTGTATTTTTAAAAATAGCTTGAGAATTATTTCTCCTTATTTTTATCTTTGTGATTAACATCTCATAGCAGAATTAAAGTCATGTACAAGCACAGGTTGTCTCTAGTAAATGAAGGGGTTCATTCCCAAAAATAATTTGTGAGGTTAATTTTTATAAAACTAATTACATTTTCAAGTACAGTAGATTTCTGTGATGTAAATTTAGCTATATTTGAAAAAAATTGTATGAAGCATAAATTAAAAAGAAAAATTACCCGAGAAATATCCAGTTACAGTATGTATATATGAAATGCTTCATATTAAGTTGGAGAGAGCAAATTCTTGGGAGTGTGAGTAAACAGTGTGATGAGGTGTCACTTACCCCTCCCTTCCTCCCAGATAGTTCATGCATGTATCTTCCTCCTCTGAGACATCAGCTTTGGCCTTTTGGAGCTCCTATATATGAGGTCAAATGTAAACTAATCGTAAACTTGGGTAAGATAAAGCAACATCCCAATTGTAGCCTTTTACATAGGCTACTATCTGTTTTAAAACAAATGGTAGGAAGGGAGTCTACAATTCTAGACTGGCAAGCCTAGTTGCAAGAGGTACATGCCTTCGTCAGGTCAGCGAGTCAAGTAATGTGAGGTATTCACTGAGCGAATTAATCATTTCTTGTAGGATTTTCTTACCTAATTTTTTACTTTGGTAGGGACTTCCTGTATAACAATTCATCAAAAATCCCACTTTTGTTCCATAATAACCATGGTACGGGTGGGGTTAGAACTCCACGCAAGTGCATAAGCCACTGGGCCAGTTGTCCCAGTGGCTTATGCACTGGCCTGGAGTTTTACAACTCACTGACCGTGGGTTCTAACCTCACCCATACTGTGGTTTGTTTGCGGTTGTGTTATTACGATTTTGTAAGTCTTGTTCCATACTGTTTTGTTGCTGCTTTCAATTTCCTGCATTAGGCTACCTTTTCTTGCATGTTATTTAGCATGAAAATACCCTATATTTTGTTCGTGTCTTTTATTTGATTGATAAGAAATAAAAGATAAGTAACATTCAGTACAAGAATGTGCTTTATTTTTTAAGTTTCAACTGTAACTTTATTCAAACTGTTACAAAAAGTGTATTATTGTTAATGGGTTTTGACGGCTTGACTCTGATAAATTTAATTAACTGGGACCGTAGAGAATGGAGTCACTTGAAATGTTTAAACAAAAGTGGTTTAACTTTTGAGGTGTTAAAAGTTAAGATGTTGCGGCCACATTATCAGTTTTATGTACTAATAAGTACACTGCTAAAATTTAGAGAAACTCATTGCTGTTTAGAATGCAATATTTTTTGGTAGTTTTGAGATTTGAGTAATCAGAAATTAATTCATATGAGCTCCTGTATGATATAAGTATTTTTCTGAAGTGTTGTTATTTTGTTATTTGTGTTTCAGGCCCTGAAAATGAGACAGGACTATGAGAATGTTTATGTGAATGACCATTCATCTGTTAAAGAATGCCAAAAGTGAGTATTATTTGTTTCTGTTTTGTGGGAAAATGACACAGCATGAGTTACAGATACTGAACCAGTAATTCCTGTTCTGTGGCAGTGAAACATAAGCTAATTTCCTATGCATTCATCCTATAACAGATTCTGTTTCATACTTAAATCATTTAACTACTGTACAGACAAACATGCACGAATAAAGTATAAAATGAGAACCTGTTACAAGGATCATTACATAGGAAATTGCCATACACAAGACTTGCACATATGCCCTAACTCAAGCACAGTTAAAATTGACTTCATGTTGATATACAATACTTTTTATGTGTTGCTCATTTTCATTTGAGGCATATGGAAATAAAGGGATGAACAGGACAAGAAAAATGTATGTTATTTGCATAAAACAGGTAAATGTTGTATTGATGTTTAGCCAAGAATTTATTAACTCCTTGTTGAGCATGCTCTTGCCAGCTCTGCACTGAAACCTCTGCTACCCCTATGCTAACTCAGCATGCCTCTTTTATATCAGTTTGCTTTCGGCTTTGTGTCTTAGTGTTATTGCTTAACAGCATGGTTATCTTAATCTTGTAAATTCATAAGTGTTTAATGCCAAATTATTTATATGGATTGTTTGTTCATTTGGAAGCAGATGCATATGTATGCCATAAAAAGAGTACTGTATATTAATTATGCTAGGCAAAATCCATGGTGATCTGTTTACAGTTATTGACTACTGTACAGTATGGTGTTGTCTTGCATGTCTATGCTTCTCCACATTATTCTCTCTCTTTTCACTTGTCTTGTCTTCTATATGTACTAGAAGTGAATTATAATATTGATCTGCTAGTTTACTATTATAAAAAAATGTACAACCTACTACTTTTGGTGCATTGAAGTGACCAGTAATTTTGGCTCAAACTATCTTGATGTAAATATAAGTAGTAGTCTCAAGCAATTTAACTCTTAGAAATATAGCAAAAATTTTAAAGAGACTGATTATATATGTATTTTTTATGAATTTTATTTGTAGTTACTACAGCTGTTTGTGTTATTTTTTACTATTAAATTGGTTGTTGAGTACTGTGCATTTATGACACTACTTCCTTGTGTCTGAGGAGCATTTGCACAACATCTTGCACAGCACAGTGCTGCAACAGGCAAACATTCACTTGTGTATTATGAGCACTTCAATTCTTTCTGCACAGCAGGTACCTTGTACTGTATATGGTGTATTTTGGATTATTTCCACTATTCAGAGTTTAAAAAGTATACCTTACTTATCAGTTGATAGGATGCCATGCACAGATAGTAGAACATCAACATGTAGCACATGCAGTTGATTCAAAATAAGATTATCTTCTCATGTATATATGAAAAATCGGCATAATTTTTTAACGTTTAGCTGTAGTTTTATATCTAAATTTTTTCTTGCCTGATAAAATTATGTTGTCTGCCTTTGTATAATTTTTCGCTGCCACCATTAATTATATTAAGTCTAAAAGTGATCGAGTTGTAAAACGTTGAGCTTGCCATTTTAAAAATTATAGGTGATATTGCTGTGTATGTTGTTTTAAATACAGTAAACCCTTGTGCAACACAGTAGCTACCATCTTGACAACCACCATATATAATACTAAAAAAAATAAACATTGCTATACTTACTTGAAGACCTTATGGAAAAAATAAGGTTAGGTTCCTGGTTTACAAAATAATAGTGTTTTTTCTTGACACATTCTGGCAACCTGAACTGCTTGTAGACAGTTGCAAAATTATTAGGCTGAGGTGAAATACTGTCGTGAGTATATGGATGTTGTTGAAGTGACTTTAGATGTTGGCAGTTGTTGTGATGGGTTAGTGTTTTTGTCATGTCTCTGCACTAATATCTTGCATTGATCTGTAGATCAGTTCATGGAGTAAGACAATATACACAGGTAAGACATTTACTGAAAGGAGGTATTTTGCCTAATTAGGATGAAACAGCCACCAATGACAAAACTTTTCCTTCAGTAAATAGCTTGACTGTTAACATGACTTACGAAATCGTAATGACACGATTGCAAACAAACCATACCCCGGCTGGGATTGAACCCGCGGTCAGAGAGTCTCAAAACTTCAGACCGTCCTAGTTGGACGAATCTTATTGTGGCTAGCTGGTCTAGTGGCTAACGCGACGGTCTGTAGTTTTGAGACTCTCTGACCGCGGGTTCAATCCCGGCCGGGGTATGGTTAGCTTGACTGTTCATATGCATCTCATGTTGCAATCTGTTTGTATTAACATAGTTGACAGGTACTGTAAAGAAAACACTTCTGAACATTCTTTTCAGCACCAAGCAAACATTCTTTTAGGATTGGTGGTGTGAGTTGTTTCTCCTCTTCCTGCTTTATTTCCTCTTCCACTTTGATCATCATCTGTATTTTTTTCTCATTTGGGTCTGTGGTCTCATTTAACACTTTTTCTATATCTGGCATGTTCTTGAAGCCCTCAGTGTCTAAACTCTTTGCTTATTATTTTAATCACATTCACTTGATGCCTGAGTGTAGGGAAAACCTTGAAAGATATAGAACACAGCACTCCATGGTTCCCTCACACTGCATTTATAGTATCTTGGCTCATTTTATTGTGTGCTAAATTTACATTTATATTTGAGCTGGTGATGATGAATAAAAGGTCACATTCTGTTTTTGCTCAAATCCTTGATCAACTTCTTCATAGTTTTGTTGATGTAGTGGCACTTTGGTCTTCAAAACCATTTTGATCTAAGGATTAAGTTTCAGAAGTCATTTGGGATCTAGTAAACATGACCTTTACATGTGGGCTGCCTTCCTGTAACATCACATCACAGGAACATTCAGTACAAGATTGTGTCAGAAATGTGTCTGTTATGAAATAAAGCAGTCTGTGAACCAATCATTGAACAGAGAGCACTGTCATCCCTGCCTTCTTGTTAGACTGCCAGAGGACAATTTAAAAAATCTTTCTCATTACCTTTTAAAACAGTGCACCAGCATAGGTTGTGCATATAATCTGCTAATGAGTTGGTGTAGAGGAGCAAAGTCTCTCTCTTTGGTGGCTTTGAATATAACTATAATCCTCCTTGTACTTGTTGATGTAGATTCTTTATGGCATCTACTTTTAGAATTACTCTAATTCAAGGACATTGAGGACTTGGCCAGGGTTGTGATTGTCACCAGAAAACTCAGCAGGGTCTCTAAGTAACTGCATGGTCACTAGTTGCACACTACAAAAATTATTATTTTGAAGTTTGTTGCACTTCTTAAAATTTTTAAACCAACCAATATTAAATTGACACTGCCTTGAAAGTTAACCTATTGACAAGCATTATAGAAAAATGTATGTTTCTTTTTTCTTGAATATGGCTCACCTTGGTTCACTAACATGAGCCATAGCTGTTTTTATAAATCCTTACTTCCATAGATTACTCTCTCTTCCTAATTGTATGAATGGTTGATTCATTTTCAGTTAGGGTTAATAGGCAATGATGATGATGTATGCAGAGTTCAGAAAGAGCTTGGTAAACACATGGAAAATGAGAGAAGATAAATAGTGGCACAGCTTTACCTAAGATGCGGGTTGTTGGGGTGTTGGTACTTGGACAGTACTACGCGACATGTGAACTGTCCTGGCCAGTTTCCTAGAGTAGTGAGCACAATTAAAATTTCTTTTATTTTTTCCCTAACTCAACAGTACTCTGCCAAGAAAGTGCCATGATGTAGACATTACAAGTATCAAACAATGAATCATATTTAATGATAAACAGATTAGAAATAACCATTGTATAAGGGTTTACTGTATGAGATAAAAAATGTGAAATCAATATTGTGTGTGAAGGGAGACATACCTCATAACATCACATGATTTTTGGAATAAAAATTATATTGTAAATTTTTTAAAAAATTTGGATTAGTTGCTATGTACATAGCAAAGCAGTAGAACATCAACAGAGCTCTGGAGATCAATTAAATACTGCATGTTAAAAATGAGCATGTACAAGTCTTGTCCTGTTTGTCTGAGAGAAGCATGTTTCTTCCCTATAACTATTAAGTGTAAGATTCCGAGTCAGCACATTAATGTCATAGCATACACAGAGTTTCCCAGGAGTTTAGATCACCTTCATGCATTTACTGTCATTACAGTGTTTGTGTTTTTATTTGAAAAAAAAAAAAAGCTTATTTTTGGATTTTAGAATAGTGTGCTTAATTTAGTCATTGGAATTATTTTTAGATGCCTTGAGTTTTTTTGTATTTATTTATTATTTTACAATACATTGGTAAAATTCTTTAATGTTCAATCCCAAATCCATCCCTGGATGAGTTAGTCAATTGGTAAAACACAAGGTGTGCGTGTGTGCATGGGTGCATGCTGATTGTGTGGCCATCGGTTGTGTTTCAGCAACAGTGGTGCTATTTGGAATGTTGGGAGCAGCAGCCACAGCAGCAGCAGCAACAGCAGCAACAGCAACCACAGCAGCAGCAGCAACGGGGTCATCACCCTTCGCCACCCCCCAGAACCCCCCCTTCCCCATAACCCTGATCCTGGAGGGGGCTACATTCCTCCCAACTACCCCTCCCAAAATTCCCACGCTCACGTCCCCACCTACAGGTTGGTGTCCCAGCCTTGCTTCACTGCCTCATCCAGGGCTCCTTGAGTTCCTTACTAAGTCTAGTTATGGAGAGAGGAAGAGAGATAGGATTTGCCAACTAGTATGGTGGCTATCTTGTTGGTGGCTATAATCAGAAGGAATTTTTACGTTACAGTACATTGATTTTTAATGTTTTTTTGCTTATTGGAAGTAGATATAGAGTATATTAATTATCTGACAACTTTGAGACTTTGACCTTTTGATTTAAAAAAAGAAAATTGCAGTAAGACACAAAAAAAATCTATGGGATATTAAAACAAAAAATGGTATGTTCTGGTGTGCATCAAAGCTGGCCAGGTCAGATCAGGATGAATGAATGTGTATACCTTGTAATTGCTTGTTTAAGTTTAAGGTGCAGTGAACTCTTGACTTGTGGTTTGGCCTTTTTAACATTTTTGCCATCTGACATGATTAAGCCCTGATATTTGTAATTTAAAACCCCAGTATATAGTCTGTGTCTGTTGTGTCATGGCTGAGCTCATTTTACTTCACCATTCTTACATTGAAAATGTTTCTTGATTTCCTTGTAGCTCATTTGGTCATGTAATTTTCAAGCATGCTACCTTATTCTTGTTGCATACCTCATAAAGAGTCAGTCCATTTCTTCCCTTCCTGTGCCCTATTGTATTTTGTATGTAATTTTTGCATTCTATATTTGTCTCATTCCTCTCATTTGAGGTACCAGTCTTGATGCACTTCTTTGCACTCTCAGATTTTGCCTTGGTTTTACTAGGTGATTGTTCCACATCAGCATTGCATACTTAAGCTCTTTTTGATTTCTGAATGCCTCACTTGTATATTTTTTAGTTTAGCTTGTAGTGCTAAAGTTGTTGTATACATGCAGTTCAGTGAATACAGTTTAAGTAATGATTATTCCTAGGTTTCTTATTTAACTGTGTTCATGACCTTTTTTCAAATTGTACTTTGTTTTTGGTCTTGGTTTACCTTTTTCCCAGCTTTATAACTTTGCTTTTGTTGTTGATTTCTGGTATCCATTTATTAAGTTTTTTTAAGTCTGTCTGAAGTGTGTTCAAACCGTCCTGCGGCCTTCGTCTATACTCTTTCATTTGTATTCTCTTCATTATTTAGTTCTCATTGACAATGATACGTAGGAGATAATTCCTCCTGTCAGTTTTCCAGACAATTTATAAATCTACATTTCATATTTCACCTTACTGAAAGAGGTTGAAACATTCAAGGAGTTAATCGATTTATTTTCTCCACATATAGACTAAGTGTATATCACCTCCTTTTTGGTATAGATCTCGATTGGGATTAAATTGCTACTCGACTCATTCTCTCGAGGTGCTTGTTAAATTCATGTTATTCATATCTTCTCAGTATAGAGTAAGGTTATGGCTTATTTATTCCCACTTATTATGTATATGGTTTGAAGTAAATTTGTAGAATTCTTATAACAATGCAGACCTGGACTTTGGTTAGGTGATAATCTAAGTTTAAAGCCAATTCCATTATTCTAGTCAACCATATTTTTAACTATTTTGCTAGTATGCCTTCCATTCTATCAGTTGAATATAAGAAATCACCTGTTCAACTATTTTAACTACCCTATAAAGTGCACAGAAGTTGGTAATTTGGCCAATTTTACACAATTAAAAATAATTTAAAAATAGTCCATAATAAACAGTAAAGACATTGTTGCCACTAAAACATTTCCTCTGTTCATTAATTATGTCCTCAGGGCTCTTCTATATTACACTTGCTTTCATTAATTATGTCCTCAGGTCTCTTCTATATTACACTTGCTTTCATTAATTATGTCCTCAGGTCTCTTCTATATTACACTTGCTTCATTAATTATGTCCTCAGGTCTCTTCTATATTACACTTGCTTTCATTAATTATGTCCTCAGGTCTCTTCTATATTACACTTGCTTTCATTAATTATGTCCTCAGGTCTCTTCTATATTACACTTGCTTTCATTAATTATGTCCTCAGGTCTTTCTATATTACACTTGCTTTCATTAATTATGTCCTCAGGTCTCTTCTATATTACACTTGCTTTCATTAATTATGTCCTCAGGGCTCTTCTATATTACACTTGCTTTCATTAATTATGTCCTCAGGTCTCTTCTATATTACACTTGCTTTCATTAATTATGTCCTCAGGTCTCTTCTATATTACACTTGCTTTCATTAATTATGTCCTCAGGTCTCTTCTATATTACACTTGCTTTCATTAATTATGTCCTCAGGGCTCTTCTATATTACACTTGCTTTCATTAATTATGTCCTCAGGGCTCTTCTATATTACACTTGCTTTCCTTGTTGAATTCATAATTACACAAATATTGAAAATTTACTCTGTATCTCGGATAATTAAATATAACCAGGAATGATTGGTCATAGTTTATAGTGTCCCAATAATCAGACTTATTAAAAATTCATAAAACAGACTGGGGGTGTAGGGGAGGTCTTACCCATCCTCAGGAAATTTGGAAAAAATCAAATATTTCCACTAAGCTCAATTTCAAGCTACTTCCTGTTTTGAAACCTACTAAAATTATCTTTGTTTCGGTATTATGTCTTCCATTCTGTCAATACCAAGAAACACTCAAAACCATAAAAACCATCCAAGAAAACACCTCAAAGTTGCTATTTTAAACCAAATTCAGTAGGTAGTAGGTTGGTAGACAGCAACCACCCAGGGAAGTACTACCATCCTGCCAGATGACTGTGAAACAAAAACCTGTAACTGTTTTGCATGATGGTAGGATTGCTGGTTTCTTTTTCTGTCTCATAAACACGCTAGATAACAGGGATATCTTGCTACTCATACTTACACTTTGGTCACACTTCACAGACACGCACATGCATATATATATACATACATCTAGGTTTTTCTCCTTTTTCTAAATAGCTCTTGTTCTTCTTTATTTCTTCTATTGTCCATGGGGAAGTGGAAAAGAATCTTTCCTCCGTAAGCCATGCGTGTCGTATGAGGCGACTAAAATGCCGGGAGCAATGGGCTGGTAACCCCTTCTCCTGTAGACATTTACTAAAAAAGAGAAGAAGAAAAACTTTATAAAACTGGGATGCTTAAATGTGCGTGGATGTAGTGCGGATGACAAGAAACAGATGATTGCTGATGTTATGAATGAAAAGAAGTTGGATGTCCTGGCCCTAAACGAAACAAAGCTGAAGGGGGTAGGAGAGTTTCAGTGGGGGGAAATAAATGGGATTAAATCTGGAGTATCTGAGAGAGTTAGAGCAAAGGAAGGGGTAGCAGTAATGTTAAATGATCAGTTATGGAAGGAGAAAAGAGAATATGAATGTGTAAATTCAAGAATTATGTGGATTAAAGTAAAGGTTGGATGCGAAAAGTAGGTCATAATAAGCGTGTATGCACCTGGAGAAGAGAGGAATGCAGAGGAGAGAGAGAGATTTTGGGAGATGTTAAGTGAATGTATAGGAGCCTTTGAACCAAGTGAGAGAGTAATTGTGGTAGGGGACCTGAATGCTAAAGTAGGAGAAACTTTTAGAGAGGGTGTGGTAGGTAAGTTTGGGGTGCCAGGTGTAAATGATAATGGGAGCCCTTTGATGAACTTTGTATAGAAAGGGGTTTAGTTATAGGTAATACATATTTTAAGTAAAAGAGGATAAATAAGTATACAAGATATGATGTAGGGCGAAATGACAGTAGTTTGTTGGATTATGTATTGGTAGATAAAAGACTGTTGAGTAGACTTCAGGATGTACATGTTTATAGAGGGCCACAGATATATCAGATCACTTTCTAGTTGTAGCTACACTGAGAGTAAAAGGTAGATGGATACAAGGAGAATAGAAGCATCAGGGAAGAGAGAGGTGAAGATTTATAAACTAAAAGAGGAGGCAGTTAGGGTAAGATATAAACAGCTATTGGAGGATAGATGGGCTAATGAGAGCATAGGCAATGGGGTCGAAGAGGTATGGGGTAGGTTTAAAAATGTAGTGTTAGAGTGTTCAGCAGAAGTTTGTGGTTACAGGAAAGTGGGTGCAGGAGGGAAGAGGAGCGATTGGTGGAATGATGATGTAAAGAGAGTAGTTAGGGAGAAAAAGTTAGCATATGAGAAGTTTTTACAAAGTAGAAGTGATGCAAGGAGGGAAGAGTATATGGAGAAAAAGAGAGAGGTTAAGAGAGTGGTGAAGCAATGTAAAAAGAGAGCAAATGAGAGAGTGGGTGAGATGTTATCAACAAATTTTGTTGAAAATAAGAAAAAGTTTTGGAGTGAGATTAACAAGTTAAGAAAGCCTAGAGAACAAATGGATTTGTCAGTTAAAAAAGGAGAGGAGAGTTATTAAATGGAGAGTTAGAGGTATTGATAAGATGGAGGGAATATTTTGAGGAATTGTTAAATGTTGATGAAGATAGGGAAGCTGTGATTTCGTGTATAGGGCAAGGAGGAATAACATCTTGTAGGAGTGAGGAAGAGCCAGTTGTGAGTGTGGGGGAAGTTTGTGAGGCAGTAGGTAAAATGAAAGGGGGTAAGGCAGCTGGGATTGATGGGATAAAGATAGAAATGTTAAAAGCAGGTGGGGATATAGTTTTGGAGTGGTTGGTGCAATTATTTAATAAATGTATGGAAGAGGGTAAGGTACCTAGGGATTGGCAGAGAGCATGCATAGTTCCTTTGTATAAAGGCAAAGGGGATAAAAGAGAGTGCAAAAATTATAGGGGGATAAGTCTGTTGAGTATACCTGGTAAAGTGTATGGTAGAGTTATAATTGAAAGAATTAAGAGTAAGATGGAAAATAGGATAGCAGATGAACAAGGAGGCTTTAGGAAAGGTAGGGGGTGTGTCGACCAGGTGTTTACAGTGAAACATAAAAGTGAACAGTATTTAGATAAGGCTAAAGAGGTCTTTGTGGCATTTATGGATTTGGAAAAGGCGTATGACAGGGTGGATAGGGGGGCAATGTGGCAGATGTTGCAAGTGTATGGTGTAGGAGGTAGGTTACTGAAAGCAGTGAAGAGTTTTACGAGGATAGTGAGGCTCAAGTTAGAGTATGTAGGAAAGAGGGAAATTTTTTCCCAGTAAAAGTAGGCCTTAGACAAGGATGTGTGATGTCACCGTGGTTGTTTAATATATTTATAGATGGGGTTGTAAGAGAAGTAAATGCGAGGGTCTTGGCAAGAGGCGTGGAGTTAAAAGATAAAGAATCACACACAAAGTGGGAGTTGTCACAGCTGCTCTTTGCTGATGACACTGTGCTCTTGGGAGATTCTGAAGAGAAGTTGCAGAGATTGGTGGATGAATTTGGTAGGGTGTGCAAAAGAAGAAAATTAAATGTGAATACAGGAAAGAGTAAGGTTATGAGGATAACAAAAAGATTAGGTGATGAAAGATTGAATATGAGATTGGAGGGAGAGAGTATGGAGGAGGTGAACGTATTCAGATATTTGGGAGTGGACGTGTCAGCAGATGGGTCTATGAAAGATGAGGTGAATCATAGAATTGATGAGGGAAAAAGAGTGAGTGGTGCACTTAGGAGTCTTTGGAGACAAAGAACTTTGTCCTTGGAGGCAAAGAGGGGAATGTATGAGAGTATAGTTTTACCAACGCTCTTATATGGGTGTGAAGCATGGGTGATGAATGTTGCAGCGAGGAGAAGGCTGGAGGCAGTGGAGATGTCATGTCTGAGGGCAATGTGTGGTGTGAATATAATGCAGAGAATTCGTAGTTTGGAAGTTAGGAGGAGGTGCGGGATTACCAAAACTGTTGTCCACAGGGCTGAGGAAGGGTTGTTGAGGTGGTTCGGACATGTATAGAGAATGGAGCGAAACAGAATGACTTCAAGAGTGTATCAGTCTGTAGTGGAAGGAAGGCGGGGTAGGGGTCGGCCTAGGAAAGGTTGGAGGGAGGGGGTAAAGGAGGTTTTGTGTGCGAGGGGCTTGGACTTCCAGCAGGCATGCGTGAGCGTGTTTGATAGGAGTGAATGGAGACAAATGGTTTTTAATACTTGACGTGCTGTTGGAGTGTGAGCAAAGTAACATTTATGAAGGGATTCAGGGAAACCGGGAGACCGGACTTGAGTCCTGGAGATGGGAAGTATAGTGCCTGCACTCTGAAGGAGGGGTGTTAATGTTGCAGTTTAAAAACTGTAGTGTAAAGCACCCTTCTGGCAAGACAGTGATGGAGTGAATGATGGTGAAAGTTTTTCTTTTTCGGGCCACCCTGCCTTGGTGGGAATCGGCCAGTGTGATAAAAAAAAAAAAAATAATTCAGTCAGAGTTTTGCTTTTTCCATCATGCTTTTGCATAAGGCAGGATTTTCTCGTATACTGTGCACACACTGCCCAGACCTATTTCTCTTATGCCTAGATCAAAATTTTCTGCTTACAGCTTATCTGAGCGAGCTGAGCTTATGATGTAAAACTGCGTCTGGGATCCTGGCCTGAATGATGTAGTTCTACATGATGGCCACTGAAAGGGTTAAGAACGAGTTTCAAAAGGCAGTTTTGAAAATAATTGTACATTGAATGCAGTCATACAGTTACAGACATGTATGACTAATAATTATCCTTTGTACTATCATTTTTGGATTACCCTGCTTTGATAGAATACAACTATTGAGATAAAATAATGTATCTTACTATTTCTTATTAGTGAAAATAAACCCATTTTCAATTAGTATAATGAATTGTAAGGTATTTAGAGACTGTCTCCTATAGTATCCATCAAAATGCAATGTTGTATGTGTTTACAAGGTCAGTAAATGTTAAGCACAAGTGGCCAAAGCAATTGCTATTACTGTCCATAACAGTACTGTACATTATAAACAATTAAGACAAGCCGTGCACATTTTAAGCTGGCCAGTTCAATGTAAAGCTAGTTTAATGCTAACATTCATTTTAATTTTAATGTTTTAATGTCCCATAGTTTTTTTTACTCTAAATTGTTTTTTTGAAAATTGAGCCTTCAGGTCCTGATGCTGTCAAAATTTCAGTGATTGACTGTATACAAAAATAAGATCATGTCTTAGGACTGAATAAAACATCTGATATAGATATTACATTATAGTACTGTACAACTGTCTCACATATTGGCAGCCAGATCTCTTGCCACTTAGAGCTAAATTTGCACTTCTGTAAGCATTCCATCCTTTTGCATTCCATTATATTGTTGTGCCTCCTTGATAATGGTGGCAGTAAGTGCATTTTCCTAATAATGATAGCACTAAGTGCAGCTCCCTGATAATGATAGCTTGGCTTACCCTCAGTTTAGGTCCAAAGCAACTTAGTCATATTTCTTGAGCTGCACACACCTCTCACTCATCCTTTTGATCAGTTTATTATCAGTAACTCATCACACAGTCTCACGAAACTTCTTCAGTCATTCTAATTGTACCAATGTTCACATTATTTGTCATATTCTCGTTATATGTTCATTCAGAGCCTCTCTAACGTGTACATATTTTCTTGAGCAGTGTCATATTTTCTTGGTTCCAGTATCTCTAGCAATCCTCTTGGATGTATGATTAATAGACAATGATGAGTATAGGGTAGGGTCTCTTAGAGGATTCTGAAGACAAAGTTCAAAGATTGGTGGACGAATTTGGGAGGGCTCGATACAGTGTATGCTGTCAGTGGCCCTGAAACCCCAACAGAAGAAGAAGAGAATGGGTCTGTGTGGTCAGTGTGTACCACATAAAAAAAATCCTGCAGCACGCAGTGTATAATGAGAAAAAAAAACTCCGACCGTTTTTTATTTAATTAAAATGCCGAACTTGTGGTCTATTTTCGTTTAGGATTTATCGTTGTATTCTCGTTTTCTTGGTCTCATTTGATAGAATGGAAAACATATTATAGAAATAGAGGTGATTTTGATTGGTTTTACTATGAAAAGAACCTTGAAATGGAGCCCAAAGTAGGGGAAATGTTTGATTTTTGCCAATGTTCAAAAGTAAACAAATGATGTCATTTTCCAATGAATGTCCAAGTATTCATTCTAATATGCAGTCATGAATGGGTTGATAGTATTTATACAATTATTACAATATTGCAGTAGTCTGCATAACAGTAAATCTTCTATTTTTTGTTTGAATAAAAATTCAAAATAGAAAGCAAGAGTAATATCAGAGGGACCTGAAGACATGACTGATGAACAAAGAAAATGTTATTTTAGAGCCAGGAATGTCTGCAGCGTTCATTCTGAACCCTATTTTGAAATTGACATATTTTTTTAATTTTCGTGAAATTGGCCAAATTGCAAATATCTGACCACGTTATTGGGTAGTTGAATTGGTAAATGGGCAGTTTCTTGTACTCAATCGATAGAAAAAAATGGAATTCTAAAGCAATAGCTATGAGTTTGGTCGACTGGAACAATGGAATTAGCCGAAAATAGGGCTCAAAGTGGGCGAAATCACTGATTCGTAAATGTCGCCAAGGTTGCTAACTTCGTGAGAGCGTAATTCCGTCAGTTTTCCATCATCTTTCATTCTTTTGGTATCATCACAATCGGGAAAAGATTCTCTATCATTTCATAACTTTTTTTTTTTTTTTTTTTAAATAATTGCAGAGACAGCTATTTTTTTGTGTATAGTGTGTTCATTTGGATCAAACATGGAAGCATTACCTTCCTCCTCCCCTCACCAGCAGCATGTATTTTGTACAAAAAAAAAAAAAAAAAAAAAGGAAATTTTGTTTGGCAACAAATAAGAAAAATACAAGAGGAACATGTAAGTGATAAGTGACTTGTTGGCAGGTATTTCTAAGAGTAGAATGAGGCAGGAATTTACACTTAGCATATTTGTTGATGTAATGTTTACACATGATGTTAGACTCGTCTACCAAGTCACAACTTGTCTTTTCTAAAGGTAAATAATGACAGGTCATGTGTGATATGTACCTGGAGCAAAATTTTTATATCATTGCAAAATTACATCTGCTTAATCATAGCTATCAGCCAAATTAGCTTATATTCCACGCTGAATGTTTATATGCAAGACTGGTATGCTCTTTCAGCTTTGTTATACGTAGCAATACAAGTTCTCTTCACTGTTATTCAGCAATTTGTAGAGGAAACTTTAGATTATGATTTTGAGTAAAATGTCTTAAGTTTGATCTTCAAATTGTGGAGTAACGTTGAGTTGTTCCAGCTGCAGTATTGTGACTTGTTTTTCTATAAGAATTCTTCTCATACTATGTAACTGATCAGCAAATTTTCAGAAACATTTGTATTTCGGTCAGAATTTATAATATGGGAGGAAGAGTAATGCACACTACCATTATATACAATGAATTATTCATTATCCAGAATCATCTGGCATTTTAAAATGCCAGATTGATGATTTTTACTGAAACATATTTTTTTTTTTTTTTAGTGACCTGTTTCTGACACAGAACACTGTACTGTCAGATAGAAAATTTATTACTTTCATTGTTCTAGGATATTCAGTAATGCATTTGAACATAAACTGGCACCTTTGTGTAATGTAAGTTGCCAGGTAGATCCTAATTTTTTTTTTTACAACCATTCCTGACTAGATCAAAGGTATAAAATGCTGACGAAAAAGGAAACTTATTTAGGAACTGTGGAGGTAGTGGTGTAAAGGAGTATTGGTAGTAGTAGTAGCAGTAGCAACAGCAGTAGTAAGTTTATTCAGGTATACACAAATACAGTCATATAGATCATCATACATAGCAGCATACAGTTACATAGATTATCATACATAGCAGCATACAGTTACATAGATTATCATACAGAGCAGCATACAGTTACTAGATTATCATACATAGCAGCATATGTGTAGAGAACCTAGGATAACCCAAAAAAGTCAGTGACTTATCTCCATTGGGGTCCTTTGTAGTAATGCTGTAGTAGTAATAGTGGTCACATAAGTGTAGATTGGGCTTGTTAATGGAGATGTAATTTAATTTGATGGCCATAGAAGTGTTGGTCAGGTTTGACATACAACATAGTGATAGTCAGATAAGTATAGGCAGGGCTTGCTATTGGAAAAACCATCTCTTTCATGGATGTGTCTAGGTGCTTTAAGATTAGCCTACTGGCATCATTAAATTAGATTTATAATGCTGATATATTGATGATAACAGGGATATCTTGCTACTCCTACTTACACTTTGGTCACACTTCACAGACACGCACATGCATATATATATACATACATCTAGGTTTTTCTCCTTTTTCTAAATAGCTCTTGTTCTTCTTTATTCTTCTGTTGTCCATGGGGAAGTGGAAAAGAATCTTTCCTCCGTAAGCCATGCGTGTCGTATGAGGCGACTAAAATGCCGGGAGCAATGGGCTAGTAACCCCTTCTCCTGTAGACATTTACTAAAAAAGAGAAGAAGAAAAACTTTATAAAACTGGGATGCTTAAATGTGCGTGGATGTAGTGCGGATGACAAGAAACAGATGATTGCTGATGTTATGAATGAAAAGAAGTTGGATGTCCTGGCCCTAAGCGAAACAAAGCTGAAGGGGGTAGGGGAGTTTCAGTGGGGGGAAAATAAATGGGATTAAATCTGGAGTATCTGAGAGAGTTAGAGCAAAGGAAGGGGTAGCAGTAATGTTAAATGATCAGTTATGGAAGGAGAAAAGAAATATGAATGTGTAAATTCAAGAATTATGTGGATTAAAGTAAAGGTTGGATGCGAAAAGGGGGTCTAATAAGCGTGTATGCACCGGGAGAAGAGAGGAGTGTAGAGGAGAGAGAGAAATTTTGGGAGATGTTAAGTGAATGTATAGGAGCCTTTGAACCAAGTGAGAGAGTAATTGTGGTAGGGGACCTGAATGCTAAAGTAGGAGAAACTTTCAGAGAGGGGGGTGGTAGGTAAGTTTGGGGTGCCAGGTGTAAATGATAATGGGACCCCTTTTGATTGAACTTTGTATAGAAAGGGGTTTAGTTATAGGTAATACATATTTTAAGAAAAAGAGGATAAATAAGTATACAAGATATGATGTAGGGCGAAATGACAGTAGTTTGTTGGATTATGTACTGGTAGATAAAAGACTGTTGAGTAGGCTTCAGGATGTACATGTTTATAGAGGGGCCACAGATATATCAGATCACTTTCTAGTTGTAGCTACACTGAGAGTAAAAGGTAGATGGGATACAAGTAGAATAGAAACATCAGGGAAGAGAGAGGTGAAGGTTTATAAACTAAAAGAGGAGGCAGTTAGGGTAAGATATAAACAGCTATTGGAGGATAGATGGGCTAATGAGAGCATAGGCAATGGGGCCGAAGAGGTATGGGGTAGGTTTTAAAAAAGTAGTGTTAGAGTGTTCAGCAGAAGTTTGTGGTTACAGGAAAGTGGGTGCGGGAGGGAAGAGGAGCGATTGGTGGAATGATGATGTAAAGAGAGTAGTAAGGGAGAAAAAGTTAGCATATGAGAAGTTTTTACAAAGTAGAAGTGATGCAAGGAGGGAAGAGTATATGGAGAAAAAGAGAGAGGTTAAGAGAGTGGTGAAGCAATGTAAAAAGAGAGCAAATGAGAGAGTGGGTGAGATGTTATCAAAAAATTTTTTTGAAAATAAGAAAAAGTTTTGGAGTGAGATTAACAAGTTAAGAAAGCCTAGAGAACAAATGGATTTGTCAGTTAAAAATAGGAGAGGAGAGTTATTAAATGGAGAGTTAGAGGTATTGGGAAGATGGAGGGAATATTTTGAGGAATTGTTAAATGTTGATGAAGATAGGGAAGCTGTGATTTGTGTATAGGACAAGGAGGAATAACATCTTGTAGGAGTGAGGAAGAGCCAGTTGTGAGTGTGGGGGAAGTTCGTGAGGCAGTAGGTAAAATGAAAGGGGGTAAG
The DNA here is from genome assembly GCF_026875155.1 of Cherax quadricarinatus. Classification (NCBI taxonomy): domain Eukaryota; kingdom Metazoa; phylum Arthropoda; class Malacostraca; order Decapoda; family Parastacidae; genus Cherax; species Cherax quadricarinatus. Next base: position 22,121,352 of record NC_069473.1, on the reverse strand, counting down.
GCAGCCGGGATTGATGGGATAAAGATAGAAATGTTAAAAGCAGGTGGGGATATAGTTTTGGAGTGGTTGGTGCAATTATTTAATAAATGTATGGAAGAGGGTAAGGTACCTAGGGATTGGCAGAGAGCATGCATAGTTCCTTTGTATAAAGGCAAAGGGGATAAAAGAGAGTGCAAAAATTATAGGGGGATAAGTCTGCTGAGTATACCTGGTAAAGTGTATGGTAGAGTTATTATTGAAAGAATTAAGAGTAAGACGGAGAATAGGATAGCAGATGAACAAGGAGGCTTTAGGAAAGGTAGGGGGTGTGTGGACCAGGTGTTTAACAGTGAAACATATAAGTGAACAGTATTTAGATAAGGCTAAAGAGGTCTTTGTGGCATTTATGGATTTGGAAAAGGCGTATGACAGGGTGGATAGGGGGGCAATGTGGCAGATGTTGCAAGTGTATGGTGTAGGAGGTAGGTTACTGAAAGCAGTGAAGAGTTTTTACAAGGATAGTGAGGCTCAAGTTAGAGTATGTAGGAAAGAGGGAAATTTTTTCCCAGTAAAAGTAGGCCTTAGACAAGGATGTGTGATGTCACCGTGCTTGTTTAATATATTTATAGATGGGGTTGTAAGAGAAGTAAATGCGAGGGTCTTGGCAAGAGGCGTGGAGTTAAAAGATAAAGAATCACACGCAAAGTGGGAGTTGTCACAGCTGCTCTTTGCTGATGACACTGTGCTCTTGGGAGATTCTGAAGAGAAGTTGCAGAGATTGGTGGATGAATTTGGTAGGGTGTGCAAAAGAAGAAAATTAAAGGTGAATACAGGAAAGAGTAAGGTTATGAGGATAACAAAAAGATTAGGTGATGAAAGATTGGATATCAGATTGGAGGGAGAGAGTATGGAGGAGGTGAATGTATTCAGATATTTGGGAGTGGACGTGTCAGCGGATGGGTCTATGAAAGATGAGGTGAATCATAGAATTGATGAGGGGAAAAGAGTGAGTGGTGCACTTAGGAGTCTGTGGAGACAAAGAACTTTGTCCTTGGAGGCAAAGAGGGGAATGTATGAGAGTATAGTTTTACCAACGCTCTTATATGGGTGTGAAGCATGGGTGATGAATGTTGCAGCGAGGAGAAGGCTGGAGGCAGTGGAGATGTTATGTCTGAGAGCAATGTGTGGTGTGAATATAATGCAAAGAATTCGTAGTTTGGAAGTTAGGAGGAGGTGCGGGATTACCAAAACTGTTGTCCAGAGGGCTGAGGAAGGGTTGTTGAGGTGGTTCGGACATGTAGAGAGAATGGAGCGAAACAGAATGACTTCAAGAGTGTATCAGTCTGTAGTGGAAGGAAGGCGGGGTAGTGGTCGGCCTAGGAAAGGTTGGAGAGAGGGGGTAAAGGAGGTTTTGTGTGCGAGGGGCTTGGACTTCCAGCAGGCATGCGTGAGCGTGTTTGATAGGAGTGAATGGAGACAAATGGTTTTTAATACTTGACGTGCTGTTGGAGTGTGAGCAAAGTAACATTTATGAAGGGGTTCAGGGAAACCGGCAGGCCGGACTTGAGTCCTGGAGATGGGAAGTACAGTGCCTGCACTCTGAAAGAGGGGTGTTAATGTTGCAGTTTAAAAACTGTAGTGTAAAGCACCCTTCTGGCAAGACAGTGATGGAGTGAATGATGGTGAAAGTTTTTCTTTTTCGGGCCACCCTGCCTTGGTGGGAATCGGCCAGTGTGATAATAATAAAAAAAAAAAAATATTGATGATAAGATTCCTGTGCAATAACTTAAGTATTATTGTTGAGTGAAGTTTCACCTGCAAGCCATTGAGTCTTAGTACAGAGATTATCTACTACAACTTCATGGCTTAGTCTTTGGCCCACTTTATGGGCATGACCTATTTTCACTCGTGGGCTCCACTCACAGGTGACTGTGTCTTAACTACTGTATCTCATAGTCTTAATATGAAAGTCTCTGTCCTATTTCCTTTTTTTTTTTTAACCCTTTGACTGTCGAAAGGCACAATCCTGAAGTGTCTCCTGGTGTCGCAAAATATTTGAAAAAAAAAAATTATTTTTTCTTATGAAAATAAGATTATTTTTCTGATTGTTTTAGTCCCCCAAAAAAAAATATTTCCCATCAGTACTTACCGAGATATAGAGTCCTGAAGTTTGCTGAAATTGATCTGCGAGCGGCAACAGCGGCGACTGCCGCTCACCCGGTAAACTTTGATTTACTTGTATTCGATGTTTTTTTTTTTTTTCACTATTTTATTTTTTCACGTAACTTTTGTGGCCTGTGAGACCAAATTATTGTGCAATGTTCAAATATACACTCGTTGAATGTAACACAATTATAGCAAAAACACTCGTATCATTATAATGTTGCTAAAACTTGTTTACACAAACAATGTAAACAAATGTTTATTACGATTGTTTTATAATATATATACATATGTACAATCACTGGACACTTTTCTAGAAGTGCTGCAGCTTGTGGAATTCTTTGAAACATGGGTATAAGCACAATGGTGTCTTACACTCCTCACACACAAAACGAGTGTCTCTGCGTTTTTGTGGGCGTTTTGTGGTATGTCCACAGACAAAACACCTCTTCTGAGCGTTTTTCTTGGCAGTAGTAGCAGGCAGTGGTATGGGGTAGTGATCACCAGGCCTCAGACGAGAGGACATGTGTTGATAATTTCGTGGGCGCTGGTCTATTGCAGGTGTTGTTTCTTGGTACTTGAATATTATTTGTCTGATGACTGACAAACAAAATTCACCATATTTGGGTTTCTTCTTGGTCTTCAACTTATACATATTATAAGCATTCAGCATGGAAATGTCAAGATGGAAAAACAGTTTTATGTACCACTTATAACTCTTGCAAACACAGTTAGCAAACCCAATCTGCATGTCACATTTGTCCACTAAGTGGATATTGAGGTTGTAATCCATCACAGCTGCAGGTTTTACAATGGGTTCATTGGTCTCTCTATTCTGCTTGCCTGTGTCTACCATTTTGTGTCAGTGAACTGATGTCAGCAGTGTGACATCACGTTTGTCATGCCACCGAAATGCCATGATGTCATTGGCAGCAAACACCTGCACTTCACCTCTACGACTGCCAGCATCGAACCTAGGCATATGTTTACGATTTCTACGCACTGTGCCACACACATCTGTCATGTTCACTCGCAAGAAATCACTGAGTATAGGGCTTGTGTACCAGTTGTCAGTATATAAAATATGCCCCTTACCAAGATATGGCTCCATCATTGTTCTAACCACATCACCAGAGATACCCAGTAACTTTCTGGTATTTCCATTGTTTTACCGCCAGTGTACACAATTATATCCAAAACCAGACCAGTTTTGCAATCACACAGAACAAATAACTTTATACCAAAGCGTTTCCTCTTGCTTGGTATATACTGCTTGAATGAGAGTCTTCCTTTGAACAAAATCAAAGACTCGTCAATAACAAGCTTCCTGAAGGGATAAAAATACATACAGCACTTTTGTTTCAGGTACATAAACACACGTCTGATCTTATATAACCTGTTGCTTCTGTCAGGCCTGGTTTTGTCTGAAAAGTGTAACATACGTAACAGTAACACAAAGCTATTCACTGGTATAATGTCACTGAAAGCAGGGGTTGAAACCAGGCAGTCTGTCGCCCAGTATGTGTTGACACTATGCTTATACACATGTGGCATAAGCATTATTGTGGCAAAGAACAGATACATCTCTGCCACAGTTGTGTCCTTCCACTGGTGTAGGCGTGATCTTGGTGACAGAATAGTGTTTGCCATGGTGTACTCATAGTATGTATTGCTTTCCCTGATGATAATGTCCATCAGGGGTTCATTGAAAAACAACTGAAAGCATTCCAGTTCAGTGGGATTGTTCCCAAGTGTACATGATGGCCGTATTCCACTTTGTCCTCCATCAAAGTCATGGGGATTGGGAACAAACTCGTCATCTTGCTGCCAATCCCAGATGCGGTCAGCTGGTGCGTTCTGGATATTGTAATGTGGTTGTGGTTGTGCAGGTTGTGGTTGTGGGAGTGTGGGGTCGGGTGAGGCTGGTTGTAGTTGTGCAGTGTCAGCAGCGCTGGTAGTAGCATGGCCTGCTGCTGGTGTCACATGACTCATGCCACCATCACTATCACCACCACCGCCTGCTGCCTCACTCACATCATTTATACCCATCGTAACAATATCGTCATCTTCACTATCAGGACGTGGTGTAGGGCCACGGGATGTGCTCCGAGATGTACTCCTTCCTCTTGGAAGAGCATATGGCATACTACCAGACCGCATGCGACGTCGTATATACTGCCGCTTCACTGGGGAATATTCATCCTCGCTGTCACAATTAGAACTGCTTTCAATAACCTTGAAATCACTATCACTATCACTTGCACTGCTCACATCTGAGTCTTGTACACGGGCAAATAGTTTCCTCTTTCGTCCTGGTACAGGTGAACATGAACGAGCCGGCCCAGCACCAGAGGTGGAAGGTTGTGGGTCATCTGGATTTTCATCACTAATTATGTTATCCTGGGTAATTTTTTCGGTCACACCCGCTTCAAAACCAGGGAATTCACTTTCACTGACACTATCATCACTGTTTGAGCTATCACTTGGGAACAAAAGACCTCCAATTCGCCGAGGAGTGAGGAACTTCTTACCGCAAGGCATGGTGAAGATGGACTACCAAGATGGCGTTCCCACAGTGCACCGCTGAGTCCCAGATTTTTTTCACAGGGTGCACACCGACCACTGAGACCCATTCTTTCTCATGTAGGCCTACCAGCCCTCTCCCGCTTGATTTGAAGACGCTAGAATTTATGCGTATAGATACGTCAAACACGGTATCTCCCATGACGTATATATACGACCGCGACAGTCAAAGGGTTAACAAGTCGGCCATCTCCCACTGAAGCAGGGTGACCCAAAAAGAAAGAAAATCCCCAAAAAGAAAATACTTTAATCATCATTCAACACTTTCACCTCACTCATACATAATCACTGTCTTTGCAGAGGTGCCCAGATACAACAGTTTAGAAGCATATATAAAGATATATATATATGCTTCTAAACTGTTGTATTCTGAGCACCTCTGCAAAAACAGTGATTATGTGTGAGTGAGGTGAAAGTGTTGAATGATGATGAAAGTGTTTTCTTTTTGGGGATTTTCTTTCTGTTTTGGCTCACCCTGCCTCGGTGGGAGACGGCCAACTTGTTAAAAAAAAAGAAAAAAAAAAAAGATGTATAACATATCCCTCCAAACTGCCAATGTACCAAACCCCTCCTTTAAAGTGCAGGCATTGTACTTCCCATTTCCAGTATTCAAGTCCAGAAATATAAAAATAACCGGTTTCCCTGAATCCCTTCACTAAATATCGCCCTGCTCACACTCCAACAGCTCGTCAGGTCCCAAAAACCATTGTCTCCATTCACTCCTATCTAACATGCTCACGCATGCTTGCTGAAAGTCCGAACCCCTCGCCCACAAAACCTCCTTTACCCCTTCCTCCAACTTTTTTGAGGACAACCCGTACCCCACCTTCCGTCCCCTACAGATTTATACACTCTCCATGTCATTCTACTTTGATCCATTCTCTCTAAATGACCAAACCACCTCAACAACCCCTCTTCAGCACTCTGGTTAATAATTTTATTAACTCCACACCTTCTCCTAATTTCCACACTCTGAATTTTCTGCATAATATTTACACCACACATTGCCCTTAGACAGGACATCTCCACTGCCTCCAACCTTGCATTAGATTAATAAAGCCTCCTTGCATGGGCAAAACATCTCTCAGTAAAGATATCTAGGTGTTACACATGAGTCTTATTCATCAACTTGTCAGCATTATACCATTGATCTAATGATGTGCTCTTCTGTTTAACCCTTTCAGGGTCCAGAGAAAAAATTTCAAAGGGTGCACCAGTGTCCAAGAATTTAAAAAAAAAAATTTATTATTTTTTCTTATGAAATGGTAGAGAATCTTTTTCTGAAGGTAATAAAACAAAAAGTACGAAATTTGATGGGAAAATTGACGAAATTATGCTCTCGCGAATTTTGATGTGTCAGCGATATTTACGAATTGGCGATTTTGCCGACTTTGACTCCCATTTTAGGCCAGTTACATTATTCCAGTTGACCAAATTCTTAGCTATTTCACTAGTATTACTTGTATTCTATCGATTGAGCACAAGAAATTGCTAAGTCAACTGCTTCAACTACAAAATAAAGTGATTGGAAATTGGTAATTTGGCCAATTTAACACAAAGTTCAAAATATTCCAGTTTCAAAATAGGGTCCAGAATAAACAATGTAGGTATTCCTGGCACTAAACTAACATTTCCTCTGTTCATTAGTTACATTTTGAGGCTTTACAAATGAATTCCATTTTGATTTTTTATTCACAATGAATTTTTATTCACACCAAAAAATAGAAGATTTACTGTTATGCAATATTGTAATAATTGTATAAATATCATCACCACATTTGTGAATGTATATTAGACCCACCAGCTGGCGCGTATTAGACGTGTGAGGTCGTTTGTTTACTCTTGAACATCGGCAAAAATTTAACATTTCCGCTTCTTTTAGCTCAGTTTCAAGCCATTTACAGTGCTAAAACCAATCAAAATCATCTCTATTTCTGTAATATGTCTTTCATTCTATCAAATGAGATCAATAAATTGCAAATACACCTATAAAAAACATATGAAAAAACACTGCAAAGTCGCTGTTTTAATCGAAAATCACGGTCTCGTTTTTTTCTCTCATTATACACAGTGTGTTGCTGGATTTGTTTTATGTGGTGCACGCATACCACATAGATGTATTCTCATATCTAGGCCCAAATTTACCACTCACAGTTTATCAGAGTGAGCTGTGCTCATGGCATAGATCCACGGTTTGGACCCTGAACGTAAAGCCATAGATCTATGGGATGGACCCTGAAAGGGTTAAGGCACATAATATCAAGCATGGGAAGAGCCCTGGGCACAATATGAAAATACTGGATTAATATTTTTGGGTTTAGACCTTTCATCTACTATCAGTAGATATCAGAAACATTGCTGGAACAAATGTAGTAGCCTTCTGGAGGAAACTAAACTGCTATCTCTGTTGTGATGGATATGTAGGCCAGTGGACTGCAAATAGCAAAAGCCTGGTTAATCAGGCAGTCAACAGGGAGGACTGGCCCAGAGCTGGGCTGTGGGAGTAGGAAAACTCCCAGAACAGAAGACAGATAAATGTACTTGGTAAAATGCTGAGCAAAAATCAATTTAATTCAGTTTCAAGGAAAATCATCATTATTAAGCCTTCATATACACAGGAAGTCATCACATACCTAGGAAGTCACCATATACCCTGGAAGCCTTCACATACCAAGGAAGCCTTCACATGCCTGGGAAGCCATCACATGCCTGGGAAGCCATCACATGCCCAGGAAGCCATCACATACCTTGGAAGCCATCACATACCTAGGAAGCCTTCACATACCCAAGAAGTCATCAAATACTCAAGAAGCCATCATATACCCAGGAAGCCATCACATACCCAGGAAGCCATCACATACCCAGGAAGCCTTCAAATAACCATGAAGCCATCACATACCCAGGAAGCCTTCACATAAAGAAGCCTTCACATACCCAGGAAGCCATCACATACCCATACCCAGGATGCCTTCACATACCCAGGAAGCCATCACGTACCCAGGAAGCCATCACGTACCCAGGAAGTCTTCACATACCCAGGAAGCCATCAAATATTCAGGAAGCCATCGCATCCTAGGAAGCCATCACATCCCTAGGAAACCATCACATACCCAGGAAACTTTCACATACCCTGAAAGCCTTCACATACCCAGAAAGCCTTCAAATAACCAGGGAGCCATCACATACCCAGGAAGCCATCACATACCCAGGAAGCCATCATATACCCAGGAAGCCATCATATACCCAGGAAGCCATCACATGCCCAGGAAGTTTTCACATAACCAAGAAGCCTTCACATACTCAGGAAGTTTTCACATACCCATGAAGCCATCACATACCCAGGAAGCCAGAAGCCATCAAATATTCAAGAAGCTATCACATACCCAGGAAGCCCTCACATACCCAGGAAGCATCACATACCCTGGAAGCTGTCACATCCAGGAAGCCATCACATACCCAGGAAGCCATCACATACCTTGGAAGCCATCACATACCTAGGAAGCCCTCATATACCTAGGAAGTCATCACATACCTAGGAAGCCATCACATACCTAGGAAGCCATCACATACCCAGGAAGCCATCACATACCCAGGAAGCCATCACATACCCAGGAAGCCTTCACATACCCAGGAATCCATCACATACACAGGAAGTTGTCACATATTCAGGAAGCCTTCACATAACCAAGAAGCCTTCACATACCCAGGAAGTCTTCACATACCCAGGAAGCCTTCACATACTTGGGAAACCATCACATACTCAGTAAGCCATCACATACTCAGTAAGACATCACATGCTCAGGAAGCCATCACATACCCTGGAAGCTGTCACATTCAGGAAGCCATCACATACCTGGGAAGCCATCACATACCTTGGAAGCCTTCACATACCCAGGAAGCCATCATATACACAGGAAGTTGTCACATATTCAGGAAGCCTTCACATAACCAAGAAGCCTTCACATACCCAGGAAGCCTTCACATACCCAGGAAGCCTTCACATACTCAGGAAACCATCACATACTCAGTAAGACATCACATACCCAGGAAGCTATCACATACCCTGGAAGCTGTCACATCCAGGAAGCCATCACATACCCAGGAAGCCATCACATACCTAGGAAACCATCAAATATTCAGGAAGCCATCACATACACAGGAAGTTGTCACATATTCATGAAGCCTTCACATAACCAAGAAGCCTTCACATACCCAGGAGGCCTTCACATACCCAGGAAGCCTTCACATACCCAGGAAGCCTTCACATTCTCGGGAAACCATCACTTATCCAGGAAGCCATAAAATATTCAAGAAACCATCACGTACCTAGGAAGTCATCACATACCCAGGAAGCCATCACATACCCATGAAGTCTTCACATACCCAAGGAGCAATTACATACCCAGGAAGCCATCACATACCCTGGTAGCCATCACATACCCAGTAAGCCTTCACATACCCAGTAAGCCATCACATATCCAGGAAGCCTTCACATACCCAGGAAGCATTACATAACCAGGAAATCACATAACCAGGAAGCATCACATACGAAGGCATCCATCATATAACCAAGAAACCATCACATACCCAAGAAGCCATCACATAACCAGGAAGCCATCACATAACCAGGAAGCCATCACATAACCAGGAAGCCATCACATACTGAGGAAGACATCACATACCCAGGAAGCCATCACATAACCAGGAAGGCATCGCATACCCAAGAATCATCACTTAACCAGGAAGCAATCACATACCCAAGAATCATCACATAAACAGGAAGCAATCACCAATCTGTCATGCATAAAATAAGCATACCTGAAGTACAAGTTTGTTTGGTGAATGAATAATGCAGAAAAATTGATTGAAAATATTTTGTGGTGTGTGTTTAAAGATGGTGTCAGGCAGACAAGATGGTGTCAGGCAGACAAGATGGTGTCAGGCAGACAAGATGGTGTCAGGCAGACAAGATGGTGTCAGGCAGACAAGATGGTGTCAGGCAGACAAGATGGTGTCAGGCGAACAAGAGCACCAGATAATGGGAGGGTGATTTACTAGATTTCAGGATAACTAACAGTTATTCTTTTTATTAAATGTGATGTCTTTTCATTTTTAAATGGAATGTCTTTCATCATTTGGGTTATTACATTATTTAGGTTTGGTTTAGTGTCATTGTATCAGTTGTGAGGTCTTACATCACTTGCAACCTGCTGTTCTAGACAGTCTTGGGTAGTTCTCGACTCATTCTTGGATAGTTCTTTATTTGTTTTTCAGATATGGTATATCGTTAGTGTGGAAGGCAGCATTTAAATTTGGTTTTGTGTATTTTATTCCATCAATTATAATGTTTATAAGTTGAGATAGTGTGAATGATGGTGAAAGTGTTTCTTTTTCGGGTCACCCTGCCTTGGCAGGAGAGAGTCAGCGTGTTGAAAGAAAAAGTTTTAATATATTATTCTTGATCAGGTGTTGTATATCATTCTTGCATGAGGCATTGTATATCATTCTTACATGAGGCATTGTATTTCATTCTTACTTGAGGCATTGTATATCATTCTTACATGAGGTGTTGTGTATCATTCTTACATGAGGTGTTGTGTATCATTCTTACATGAGGCATTGTATATCATTCTTGCATGAGGCATTGTATATCATTCTTTCATGATGCATTGTATATCATTCTTTCATAAGGCATTGTATATCATTCTTACATGAGGCATTGTATTTCATTCTTACGTGAGGTATTGTATATCATTCTTACATGAAGTGTTGTGTATCATTCTTACATAAGGTGTTGTATATCTATCTTATATGAGGTGTTGTATATCATTCTTACATGAGGTGTTGTATATCATTCTTACATGAGGTGTTGTATATCATTCTTACATGAGGTGTTGTATATCATTCTTACATGAGGTGTTGTATATCATTCTTACATGAGGTGTTGTGTATCATTCTTACATGAGGTGTTGTGTATCATTCTTACATGAGGTGTTGTGTATCATTCTTACATGAGGTGTTGTATATCATTCTTACATGATGTGTTTTATATCATTCTTACATGAGGTGTTGTATATCAGTCTTACATGAGGTGTTGTATATCATTCTTACATGAGGTGTTGTATATCAGTCTTACATGAGGTGTTGTATATCATTCTTACATGAGGTGTTGTATATCAGTCTTACATGAGGTGTTGTATATCATTCTTACATGAGGCATTGTATATCATTCTTATATGAGGTCTTGTATATCATTCTTACATGAGGCATTATGTGTCATTTTTACATGAGGTGTTGTATAGCATTCTTGTATGAGATACAGTAGACCATTTTTAAATAAGATGTTACATTCAGTTTGTTTAGTTACACTTCTTCACTTTGCCCCCTTAAAGGATCCACTTGTGTCTTTTTAATTTCAACCAGTTAAAATACATAAGTTTTTTTTAACACAGTGGACATCTTCCATCCAGGTAGGGTGACCCAAAAAAGAAGAAACACTTTCATCATCATTCGTATCATTATTGTCTTGATAGAGGCACACCGGCATTGCAGCTCAGATGTCCCTCCAAATTGCCATATCCAACCCCATCCCCCCTCCCCATCCTTAGTGCAGGCACTGTACTTCCCACCACCTGGACTCAAGTCCGGCTAATTATTTTCCCCGAATTCCTTCATAAATGTTACCTTGCTCACATTCCAACAGTACATTAAGTCATAAATGTTCTTTTTAAATTTAGTAATTAATACAGAAGGGGTTACTAGCCCCTTGCTCCTGACATTTTAGTTGCCTTTCGTGGCACGCATGGCTTACGAAGGAAGGATTCTTCTCCACTTTCCCATGGAAAAGAAAGAAATAATATAGGAATAAGAGTCATTAAAAAACAGAAGAAAACTCAGAGGGGCATGTTCACACATGTACATGCATGTGTAGTATGAACTAAGTGTAAGTAGAAGCAGCAAGATGTACTTAACGTGTTAATGAAACAAAGAAAAGACACCAGCAATCCTACCATTGTGTAAGACAATTACAAGTTTCTGTTTCACATTCATTTGGCAGGATGGTAGTACTTCCCTGAGTTGTTGCTTCTACTGACTTACTACCTCGTTTTTAATCATAGCTTATTGGCAATAATAAATAATTTTATAATAATTTTGCCAGCGTTCTGTAGGTAGGCTTTTGGCTTTATATTTATCTAATTGTTCATCATCTGTTTTTCTCTCCATCTTTATACCCATATCAATCTGTTTATCTGATGCCTCAATCCTTCTGGGAGCCTTGAAAGCATGACTTATCTCTGCCTTCCCACATTTCACTAACTGACCATTTCATAATATGATTCTTACAAATGTATATACAGAAAAAATCATCTTATCAAAATCTTAATTCTAAAAAGTTTAAAGATGCCATCATAGTCCATTTATATGGATATTTCATGAAAGTAGGGTAGAGTGGGAACTTGGGACTTACGTAGTGAAGAGGAAGCAGTTCTTACTATTTGTACTCCCTGTAAATTTAGCAGATTTAATCTTTTGAAGTCACTGGTTGTAGTGGTATTGTCACAGTGTTGTTAGAGTATTGCTTATAGTACTATATGCAAATTTGGGAACATTAGATAGTAAGAGTTGTAAACAAGGGACTTCATACTGTAGTGAACATGTGCAGTACATCAGCAAGCAATCTATTTCCAGTTATGTGAATGAAATGTTGGACCCACTTACTGTATCCTCCTCCTACTCCTCCTTCCCTCCTCCAATTCCTGTTCCTCCTCCTCTCCATGAGTTCTTGGTTCTTTAACTGCCTATGCAGATGGTTAATGGGCAATTAGTAATAACCCTTTCCTAACCTATCCTTACCTAGATCAAACTGTGCTTTCAAATGGCTAAATATCAGACTACCACAATTATGCTAGTAAATATATTAATACAGCTTTGTTCTGATGTAATTATTCAGTAAATGATTGATAGAGCAATTCATAGATGATTTTTATATATATTGTTCAACAGTGTTGTCTTTAGTAAGTCTTAATAGGCTTTTACAGACTTCTTTATCTTGATGTTTGGTTTACCATAGTTATTTATCATAGTAATTAAAAATATTTCATTTGAGCATATTATTACATTGGCCATATATATTTATTAACATGTAATGCTTACCTCCACAGAGAGTATGTCGAAGCTAAATTACAAAAACGGGCGATGGAAAACAATAATATCTATAGGCGGCAAGCAGGAGATGGAAGCACTCCTTCATCTGAAAACGGGACACATAGATCAGTAGAAAATTTGTCCCATCGAACAGATGTTGCATCACAGCCTCGGCCAAAGCCAGTGGGAGCTGCAAAACCATGCAATGGTGTACGTAACTATTGTAATTATCTTAGAGTTTTTGAAATGTTATGAGAGGGCAACTGCAGGACTACAGATCACATCAGTTTTCTAGGGTATATATATATATATATTTTTTTAACAGACTGCTCTTCTCCCATCAAGGTAGGGTGACCCTATAAAGAAGAAACACTTTCATCATCACTCCCTCCATCACTGTCTTGCCAGAGGTGTGCCGACACGACAACTCAAGTGCTCCTCCAAACTGCATTATCCCCACCCCTAATTTAGGGTGAAGACACTGTACTTCCCACCTCCAGGACTGACTGGCATCCTTGAATCCCTTCACAAATGTTACCTTGCTCACACTCCGACAGCACATCAAATCGTAAAAACACTTGCCTTCACTCCTATCTAACATACACATGCTTGTTGGATGTCCAAGGTCTTTGCATATGAAACTGCTTTTATCCCAACCTTATAACCTTTAACCCTTTCAGGGTTTCCGACGTACTAGTACGCCTAAATTCTAGCACCTTCAAATCTAGCAAAAGAAAGCTGGTAGGCCTACATATGAAAGAATGGGTCTATGTGGTCAGTGTGTACAGTATAAAAAAAATCCTGCAGGACACAGTGCATAATGAGAAAAAAAAACTTTGTGTTTTTGGTTTAAAACAGCGACTGTGCACTGTATTTTTGTATGGTATTTATGGTTGTATTCTAGTTTTCCTGGTCTCATTTTATAGAATGGAAGATATATTACAGAAATTGAGACAATTTTAATTGGTTTCACAATGAAAAGTACCTTGAAATTTAGCTCAAAATAGCAGAAATGTTCGATTTTTGCCAAAGTTCAAAAGTAAGCAAATCATGCCATGCGTCCAATACGCATCAACTGGCGAGTCTAATATTCTTTCACAAGTGCTGATATTATTTATACCATTCATAAATTAATGCAGTAGTCTGCTTAACAGTAAATCTTCTATTCACAAATAACCCGCACATAAAAGAGAGAAGCTTACGACGACATTTCGGTCCGTCTTGGACCAATTCCAAAGTCACACTGTGTATCGTTCCAGTCACGGTATTGTGCCTTTTTTTGTTATTACATCTTCTATTTTTTGTGAGAATAAAAATTAAAAGTGGAAAGCAAAAGAAATGTGAGAGGGGCCTGGGGACATGACTCATGAACAGAGGAAATGTTATTTTAGTGTCAGGAATGTCTGTCTTGTTTATTCTGGACCCTGTTTGGAAATTGACATCTTTTGAAATTTGTGTGAAATTGGCAAAATTGCCAATTTCTGACCACTTTATTGGATAGTTGAAATTGGTAAATGGGTGGTTCTTTGTATTCATTCAATAGAAAAAATGGAGTTCTAGCAAAATAGTTATGATTTTTGTCGACTAGTACACTGGAATTAGCCGAAAATAGGGCTAATCGCCGATGCGTAAACATCGTCGAGACTGTTAACTTTGCAAGAGTATAATTCCGTAAGTTTTCTGTCAAATTTCATACTTTTCATGTCATTATGATCGGGAAAAGATTCTCTATCTTTTCATAAGAACGTTTTTTTTTTTTTCCTGAAAAATCTTCGACCCTGAGAACAAGTTTAGGAGAGGGCCTCACGACCCTGAAAGGGTAAATAGGATAATCCCTACCCCTTCTTCCCTCCAAGTCATCCTGTTATGCTCTATCCTCTCTAAATGTCCAAATTACCTCAGCAACACTTCAGGATATTACTCTTAGTAACCCAACACACCATCCTAATCTCCAAACTACAAACTCTCTGCATACTATTCACACCACACATTGCCCTTGGACACAACATCTCCACTGCCTCCAGCCTTCTCTTTGCTGCAACGTTCACAACCCATGCTTCACACCCATGTAAGATCATTGGTACCATTATACTGTCATACATTTCCCTTTTTTGCCTCCATGGATAACATCCTTCATCGCTACTGATGCCTCAGTGCACCATTCACTTCTTTCCCTTTGTCTGTTCTGTGATTCGCCTCGTCTTTCATAGACTTGTCTACTGGCAAGTCCACTCCCGATTATCTGAACATATTCACTTCCTCCATACTTCCTCCATCCAATTTGATATCCAATCTTTCATCAGCTAATTTTTTGTTGTCCTCATCACCTTTTCTTTCCTATGATTACTTTGAATTTCCTTTTATTTACAGACCCTTCCAAATTCGTCCACCAACCTTTGCAACTTCTCTTCAGAATCTCCCAAAAGCACCATGTCATCAGCAAAAAGCAACTGTGATAACTCCCATTTTGTATTAGATTCTGTATGTTTTAATCCTACACCTCTCTCCAACACCCTAGCATTCACTTCTTTTACAACCCCATCTATAAATATGTTAAACAACTGGTAAAATAATGTATTCCTGTCCACGGCCTACTTTTA
Source organism: Cherax quadricarinatus (assembly GCF_026875155.1). NCBI lineage: Eukaryota > Metazoa > Arthropoda > Malacostraca > Decapoda > Parastacidae > Cherax > Cherax quadricarinatus. The sequence continues at coordinate 22,105,882 of NC_069473.1, read as the reverse complement.
CTGAAAAATAATCTCTCTCTTTCCTACATACCCTAACCTGAGCTTCATTACCCTCATAAAACCTGCTTTCAGTTACCTAGCACCTGTTTTATACATTTGCAACATCTCCCACGTTGCTTCCCTATCACCCTTTCATATGCCATTTCTAAATACATAAATACAATGAAAACTTTCTTGTCCTTATCTAAATATTGTTCACTTACATGCTTCAGTGTAAACACTTGGTCTACACATCCCCTAACCTTCGTAAAGCCTCCTTGATCCTCTGTGATCATGCTCTTTGTCTTAACCTTAATTCTTTTAATAATAACTACCATACACTTTACCTGGCATATTCAACAAGCTTTTTTATTTAATATTAATACCAGCCATCTCCCATCAAGGCAGGGTGACAACAGGCTTTATTCGCCTATAATTCTTACACACGCTTTTGTCCCTTTTTCCTTTATATATGCTTTCTGCCAATCCTTAAGTACCTCCCTCCCCCTTTTATGCATTTATTGAATAAATGCACCAACCACTCCAAAACTATATCTCCACCTGCATTTAGCATATCTGTCTTGATCCCATCAATCCCAGCTGCATTATCCCTTTTTTACCCACAGCCTCATGCACCTTTCCCCACGTTCACTTCTGGCTCTTCCTCACTTGTAAAGGATGTTACTCTTTCTTGCCAATGCATGAAATTCACTGCCTCCCTCTCTTCATCAATGTTTAATAGCTCTTCAGAATATTTCCTCCATCTTCTCAATGCTCCCACCTCCCTATCTAGTAACACCCCTCTTATATTTTTAACCCATAAACTGTCCAAACGTAGATCCACGTTCATACGCGTAGCGCTCAAAACTAGATCTACTTTTTTTTACATAAAGAATGTAAAATCGAACGTAGATCTACGTTCAGAGCGCTACTTTATGAACGTAGATCTACGTTTGGACAGTTTAAGGGTTAACTGCTAAATCCATTCGTCCTCTAGGCTTTCTCAATTTATTAATCTCCATAACTTTTTCTCATTCTCAACAAAATTTGTTGTCAGAACCTCACTGTGCTCTTATTTTCTCTCCTTTTACATTTGCTAATCACTCTCTCTTTTACTTTCTATATGCTCTACTTTCTTTATATTACAGTGGAACCCCAGATTTCGGCTGTAATCCTTTCCAGGAGGTCGGCCTAAATCCGAAAAGGCTGAAAACCGAAGTAATATTTCCCATAAGAATTAATGTAAATACAATTAATCCGTTCCAGACATCCAAAAATATTAACAAAAAATACATTTTTGAAGATTGCCTGTAGTTTTACATACACAAAACGGTGAGAACTAAATAAAATGACTAATGAAATGCATATATGAACATTTAACATCACATTTACCTTTATTGAAGATTCTTGTTGGCATATGGAAGACAGGAAGGAGGAGAGAGGGAGGACTGATTATTGTTTGGAAGTGGGATCCCCCTCCATAAGGACTTCAGGTATCAAGTCTCTATCCGGGATTACTTCCCTTCTTTGTCTTTTACTGGCTCATGGACTAAGGTTGAGAGTTACTGCACCCCTGTCGCACAAAAAAACTGTCCAGTGAGGTCTATTTCTGGCATCTCTCTAAGATTTGCCTGAAGTGGGACAAGGTTTGTCACTGAATTCTATCGTGTTTCTCAATTTCTTTACCAAAGAGCCCAGGTGGCTCATTTCGCAGTCACACTCGGTAAACAACCATAAAAAGCAATGGATTATAACGAAATGTTTGGATGAATGCATGGAGTGTTGCTCACTCGCCGAGAGACACAGCCAGACTGATTTGTGCATGCAGCGTGGCGGGCAGATGCATCCAATATGGTCGATTTCTGAGTTGCTGGCCAAAATCAAGGATAGAATTTTGGCCAAAAAAGTGGCTGAAATCTGATTTGGCTGATATCTGAACCAGCCAATATCCGGGGGTCCACTGTACTTCTACTTTGTAAAACCTCTCATACTCTTATTTTTCTCTTACCACTCTTTACCTCATCATTCCACCAATTGCTCCTCTTCCCTCCTACATCCACAAACTTCTGCTGCACATCCTAACACTGCATTCTTAAATCTACCCTATACTTCTTCAAACTACTACTCGTTACTAGTACTCTCTAGCCCAAATTTCTCCCAATGGATGCATATATCTTAGCCTAATTGCCTCCTTCTTTAATTTATAAACTTTCCCTTCTCTCTTACTGATGCCATTTTCCTTATGTCCCATCTGCCTCTTCCTCTAACTCTAAGTAATGATCTGATATATGTGTTGCCCCCACTAAAAACACGCACATCCAGAAGTCTACCCATCAACCTTTTATCCGTTAATACCTATATTCATTTTCTTTAACAGCGCACCAGCTGTCACCCACCAAGACAGGGTGACCTGAAAAAGAAGAAACAAAAGTTTGTCTTCTTTTTACTTTTTTTTTTTTCAACACTTCGGTCATATTACTTTCATCTTCATTCAATACTTTCACCTCACTCATACATAATCACTGTCTTAGCAGAGGCGCTCAGATAGGACAGTTTAGAGATCCCTCCAAACTGCCAATATCCCAAACTATATCCCCACCTGCATTTAGCATACAGGTCTCCCTCCACATTCGCAAGGGTTAGGGGATCAAGAACCTTGTGAATGTTGAAAAATGCGAATGTTTGGTGCGCAAATATATTGTAGGGAAATATAATAATAGCATTTACTTAACCTAACAATACTGCTTCCTTAACCTACTGAACCATGAACAATTGTAAAGCACATGAACACATCGTAAGATATTTTACTAGTGCCAGCCCTTTGGTAAAGAAGGTGAGAAAAACTATAGAATTCAAGAAAGAACTCGTAGCAGAGTACCAGAGTGGAGGGGGAAGAGAGAGGGGAGAATGTGCCTTCTTCAATGATTCAATCATTCTATGTTATGTACGATACTAAAGCAGCATGAGTCGATAAAGGCTATAGTGCCAGCCAGCGATAAAGTGTAGCGTTAACAGTGTAACAAGTAAGTTAAGCAATTAATTGATAGAAAAAGGACAGCATGAACCTAACTCCTCCAATGTTGTTGGAGTTATTTAGGGCGACTGACAACACCGCCGTCTCTAGTCTCGACCGCCTCTGCTGCCACCTCCACCACCACTATGTAACGCTTATGCTCTCAGTGGTCCTTAGACACCCAACAACAACAACACAGCAACAATTGTGACATACTTAATGACGTATATGTCATGTTTCTATGTTATTAATATTGTTTATTGTGTTGTATTAGATGAACTGCGATAGATAATTAAGCTGTAGAGTTGATATTAGTGTTATATTGAAGGACTATCTTGTCCTATCTCCAAACAAACTCTGCCACCACCACAATTCCTAACATATTTTAAATATGATTGGGCGGGTGGGAATTCGCGAACGTTCGAAGCCTGCGAAAGTGGAAAACGCAAATGTTGAAAGAGACCTGTATCTGTCTTGATCCCATTAATCCCAGCTATCCCAGTATCATTTTACATATAATAATTTATAGTCTCTCCTCACTTAATGATGGAGTTCCGTTCCTAAGACCACGTCGGTAAACAAATTCATCGCTAAGTGAGGAATATACTGGAATGGTAGTGAGTTTGTGTCAATCATCTGTGATATTTTTCAGTGTCACCTTTGCACCATTTATAACATTTCTGGTATATTCTTAAATGTTTATACAGTAGTGTACTATATATTGTAATAAACAGAATGGAGGAAATCAACTCTTATATACATTATTTAGGTATGCATACTGGTCAGAGAGCCCGTCTTAAGTCCGAGGTGTCGGTAAATGAGTACGTATGTTGCTAAGTGAGGAGAGGCTGTATGGAAGAGGGTTACTTGCTCTCAGCATTTTAATCGTTTCTTACAGCACTCATGGCTTACAGAAGAAGGATTCTTACTATACTTCCTCTTATTATTATTTGCAGTATCGTGCAGTTTTATTTACATTGTATTCTATTACTCTTGAGTCAAAATACGACAGTTTAGAAGTATATACCTATAAAAATACACAACATATCCCTCCAAACTGCCAATATCCCAAAACCCCTCCTTTAAAGTGCAGGCATTGTACTTCCCATTTCCAGGACTCAAGTCTGGCTATATAAAATAACCGGTTTTCCTGAATCCTTTCACTAAATATTACCCTGCTCACACTCCAACAGCTCGTCAGGTCCCAAATACCATTCGTCTCCATTCACTCCTATCTAACACGCTCACACACGCTTGCTGGAAATCCAAGCCCCTCGCCCACACGACCTCCTTTACCCCCTCCCTCCAACCCTTTCGAGGATGACCCCTACCCCGCCTTCCTTTCCCTACAGATTTATACGCTCTCCATGTCATTCTACTTTGATCCATTCTCTCTAAATGACCAAACCACCTCAACAATCACTCTTCAGCCCTCTGACTAATACTTTTATTAACTGCACACCTTCTCCTAATTTCCACACTCCGAATTTTCTGCATAATATTTACACCACACATTGCCCTTAGACAGGATGTCTCCACTGCCTCCAACTGCCTCCTCGCTGCAGCATTTACAGCCCAAGCTTCACACCCATATAAGAGTGTTGGTACCACTATACTTTCATACATTCCCTTATTTGCCTCCATAGATAACGTTCTTTGTCTCCACGTATACCTCAACGTACCACTCACCTTTTTTCCCTCATCTATTCTATGATTAACCTCATCCATCATAAATCCATCCGCTGATACGTCAAGTTCCAAATACGTATCTGAAAACATTCACTTCTTCCATACTCCTCTTCCCCAATTTGATATCCAATTTTTCTTTATCTAAATCATTTGTAAAAGCTGTATTTTTTATTAATTGTTTTACAATGCCTTTATCAAACCCATGAACCATTATGGGTTTGGGTCCCGAACGAATTTTTCCCAACCAGTTTTCTCTTTTGTTGGCTCTTATCACTATTCTTCTTAGACCCCATGGTGACTTATTTATACAAAAACTGTAATATAAAGAAACACCAAAAGATGTGAAGAAAGATGAAATAGTTTTCAGCGAAGTTTGGCAGGTCATGTTTGTTTGGTCGAGTGCTGAGCAAACGGTCGACCAACGAGTGATTTTTTTTACCAAACAAAGCTTTCGAATACCTAATTGTTTGAGTAAGGAGCAGTTCAAGTACTGAGGTTCAACTGCATTTCTCACACTCGACATTCTTTATTAACCCTTTCAGGGTCGGCAGGCCTTCTCCTAAACTTGTTCTCAGGGTCGGAAATTTTTTGGAAAAAAAAAAAAAAATTTCTTATGAAATGATAGAGAATCTTTTCCCGATAGTAATGACAGCAAAAGTATGAAATTTGATGGAAAACGTACGGAATTATACTCTCGCGAAGTTAGTGGTCTCGACAATGTTTATGCATTGGCGATTTTGTCCACTTTGAGCCCTATTTTCGGGCAATTCCAATGTACCAGTCGACAAAAATCATAACTATTTTGCTAGAACTCCATTTTTTCTATCGATTGAGTACAAGAAACCACCCATTTACTGATTTCAACTATCCAATAAAGTGGTCAGAAATTGGCAATTTTGCCAATTTCACACAAATTTCTAAAGATGCCAATTTCCAAATAGGGTCCAGATAAACAAGACAGACATTCCTGGCAATAAAATAACATTTCCTCTGTTCATTAGTCACATCCCCAAAGCACTTGTGAAAGAATATTAGACTCACCAGTTGACGTGTATTGGACGCATGGCATGATTTGTTTAACTTTTGAACTTTGGCAAAAATCGAACATTTCTGCTACTTTGAGCTCAGTTTCAAGGTACTTTTCATTGTGAAACCAATCAAAATCATCTCAATTTCTGTACTATGTCTTCCGTTCTATAAAATGAGATCAGGAAAACTAGAATACAACCATAAATAGCATATGAAAATACACTGCAACGTCACTGTTTTAAATCAACAACACGGTCGGAGTTTTTTTTTTCTCATTATGCACTGTGTGCTCCAGAATTTTTTTTTATACTGTGCACACTGACCACATAGACCCATTCTTTCATATGTAGGCCTAGCAGCTTTCTATCGCTAGATTTGAAGGAGCTAGAATTTATGCGTACTAGTACGGCACCAACCCTGAAAGGGTTAATTCATGTTTCTTTTTAACACTAAGAGCCACACGTTTTCTCTTGGCACCACCGCTTGCTTTAGATGCCATTATTAATGGTACTTTACTTAATATGTTACTAAAGTCTTACTAAAGACTGTAAATCCAGGGATAATTGCAGACAGAATGATGAGCGTGTATGTGAGGGAGCATGGTATAGATGAAATCCAGAATTATGGACTTTTTCTTTTTTCACTTCATTCAATGATTACAACATTTGTCAAGTCAATTTTTTTGTCCGTAATTTCAATTTAATAATGGGGGTCTACTATAACCACCATACTGGCCTCCCATTACCCTCCATTAGTCAGTTATATTGAGGGTTTACTGTATTACAAGCTTTTGAAAATGATGCATGTGTGTTACGTTATCAAGAAAAAGAGAAACCTACATGCAAACTAACCCATACCATGGGCTGGGATTGAACTTGTTGCAAGTGAGTCGTACTTCAGGCTGCAGTAGCCTGATGTGATTTTGAATGTTGAGCCGCAAATGCTGCACCAAAAATTTTCACTGCCGTTTTTCCCTGTATAATCCTCTTACGGCCTTAATGTTGAACTTCCATATAAAAAAATACTTGTTTGGTCTTGTATTCTAATTAATTAATTGAACATACAAGTATTCTCTGAAAAACTCAGTGTCTGATTATATTGATTTTGTGACATGAATGTGATGCTGAAAATTTGCTTTATTGTATTTGTTTAATATTTGATCTTAATTACATTAGTAATGAAATTTCAACAAAAATCTTGATCAAAAAGTACTAATGATTATAGCAGTGTACAGGCTAAGAGTAAGTCTGTCACATTCTGCCTCAGGCTTCATTCCAACAAACTGACCATAATTGATTTGTTGTTCTGATACAGTAATTTTTTTTTTTTTATCCAACAAGTCGGTCGTCTCCCACTGAGGCAGGGTGATCCAAAAAGAAAGAAAATACCCCCCCAAAAAAGAAAATATTTTCGTCATCATTCAACACTTTCATCCCACTCACATAATCACCGTCTTTGCAGAGGCGCTCAGATGCAACAGTTTAGAAGTCCCTCCAAACTGTCAGTATCCCAAACCCCTCCTTTAAAGTGCAGGCATTGTACTTCCCATTTCCAGGACTCGAGTCCGCCTAGCCGGTTCCCCTAAATTTTTTTTCTTTTTCAACAAACCGGCCGTATCCCACCAAGGCAGGGTGGCCCAAAAACAAAAACGAAAGTTTCTCTTTTTAAATTTAGTAATTTATACAGGAGAAGGGGTTACTAGGCCCTTGCTCCCGGCATTTTAGTCGCCTCTTACAACATGCATGGCTTACGGAGGAAGAATTCTGTTCCACTTCCCCATGGAGATAAGAGGAAATAAATAAGAACAAGAACTAGAAAGAAAATAAAAGAAAACCCTGAGGGGTGTGTATATATATGCTTGTACATGTATGTGTAGTGTGACCTAAGTGTAAGCAGAAGTAGCTAGACATACCTGAAATCTTGCATGTTTAAGAGACAGAAGAAAGACACCAGCAATCCTACCATCATGTAAAACAATTACAGGATTCCGTTTTACATTCACTTGGCAGGACGGTAGTACCTTTCCCTAAATCTCTTTGCTAAATATTACCCTGTGCACACTCCAACAGCTCATCAGGTTCCTAAAACCATTTGTGTCTATTCACTCCTATCTAACATGCTCACACATGCTTGCTGGAAGTCCAAGCATGTACAGTGCTTCTATAGTTTAGCATAATTAACAACGTACAGTAATGTACGCTGTGTAAAAAAAAATCCAAAAATGATATCTGAAAGTGTTCTACATATGTATATTGTTAAGTGAGGATTACTTGTAGATTTTTTTTTTTTAACACATCAGCCATTTCCCACTGAGGCAGGGTGACCCTAAAAGAAAGAAAAACCCAGAAAGAAAGAATAAACTTTCATCATTCAACACTCACCATCGCTCATACATAATCATTGTCTTTGCAGAGATGCCGAAATATGACAGCTTAAATGTCCCTCCAAATTTCCAATATCTCAAACCCCTCCTTAAAGTGCAGGCATTGTACTTCCCATCTTCAGGACTCAAGTCTGGCTAACCAGTTTCCTTGAATCCCTTCACAAAATATTACCCTGCTCACACTCCAACAACTCATCAGGTCCCAGAAACCATTCATCTCCATTCACTCCTATCTAACACACTCCCGCATGCTTGCTGGAAGTCCAAGCTCCTTTGCCCACAAAACCTCATTTACCCCATCCCTCCAACCTTTTTGGGGATGACCCCTACCCTGCCCTCCCTCCCCTATAGATTTAAATGCTCTCCAAGTCATTTTACTTTGTTCCATTCTCCCTAAATACCAAACCACCTCAACAGCCCCTCTTCAGCCCGCTGACTAATACTTTTAGTAGCTCCACACCAACTCCTAATTTCTACACTATGAATTTTCTGCATAATGTTTACACCACACATTGCCCTTAGACACGACGTCTCAATTGCCTCCAGCCATCTCCTCGCTGCAGCATTTACAACCCATGCTTCACACCCATATAAGAGTGTTGGTACCACTATTCCCTTGTACATTCCCTTCCACTAAAGATATCTTGATCCTTGGAATGGGAAGTTCCTTTCTCTTGATTACAGTCAAACTCCCTGGCATTCACCTGTTTAATAATCTGTCCTTCAATTACATGGTGCACTGTTTTTATTGAAGGCCCTTTCACGAATAGCTTCCTTTATTCATGCTTTTTCTCGATGCCTATTTTCTTTTGCCTTAGTGCACAACCCTAAATCGAAAAATATCCATAGTATTTTCTTTAAAATGTACTAATTCCTTATGCATACTTTATCACTATTAAGCAGTTTAGAGTAAAATTTAGAGTGATGGCCAAGAAACACTTCGATAATTCTAACGTGAAGTTTATTAACCATTTCACCCTGTGATGGTGCCGTAGTATTACACCAAAATTCTAGTGGCTTCATATCTAGCGGGAGAAAGCTGGTAGACCTACATATGAGAGAATAGGTCTGTGTGGTCAGTGTGCACAATATAAAAAAAATCCTGCAGCATGCAGTGGATAATGAGAAAAAAAAAAAACTCCGACCGTGTTTTTGGTTTAAAATGTCGACTTTGAGGTGTATTTTCATATGGTATTTATGGTTGTATTCTCGTTTTCTTGGTCTCATTTGATAGAATGGAAGACATATTACAGAAATAAAGATGATTTTGATTGGTTTCACGATGAAAACTATCTTGAAATTGAGCTCAAAATTTAGGAAATGTACGATTTTTACCAATGTTCAAGACACAGAGAGCAAGTTTGTGAGCAGGGGCCTCGAGAGTGAAAGGGTTAATATCCGAGGCTTTGGGACTCGTGTCACCTCCAGGAACTTTACTTCTGTAAAGTATGGGGTTCAACTATACTATTTATTTCTCAGTTGCTATATGGCCCTTACAAGTTCAGTGCTCTTTTGTATGATTATTATTTATTATTATTATAATAAAAAATTATTATAAAAAATTTTGGAGTGAGTTAAACAAGTTAAGAAAGCCTAGGGAAAGTATGGATTTGTCAGTTAAAAACAGAATAGGGGAGTTAGTAGATGGGGAGATGGAGGTATTAGGTAGATGGCGAGAATATTTTGAGGAACTTTTGAATGTTAAGGAAGAAAGAGAGGCAGTAATTTCATGCACTGGTCAGGGAGGTATACCATCTTTTAGGAGTGAAGAAGAGCAGAATGTAAGTGTGGGGGAGGTACGTGAGGCATTACGTAGAATGAAAGGGGGTAAAGCAGCTGGAACTGATGGGATCATGACAGAAATGTTAAAAGCAGGGGGGGATATAGTGTTGGAGTGGTTGGTACTTTTCTTTAATAAATGTGGGGGGGATATAGTGTTGGAGTGGTTGGTACTTTTGTTTAATAAATGTATGAAAGAAGGGAAGGTACCTAGGGATTGGCGGAGAGCATGTATAGTCCCTTTATATAAAGGGAAAGGGGACAAAAGAGACTGTAAAAATTATAGAGGAATAAGTTTACTGAGTATACCAGGAAAAGTGTACGGTAGGGTTATAATTGAAAGAATTAGAGGTAAGACAGAATGTAGGATTGCGGATGAGCAAGGAGGTTTCAGAGTGGGTAGGGGATGTGTAGATCAAGTGTTTACATTGAAGCATATATGTGAACAGTATTTAGATAAAGGTAGGGAAGTTTTTATTGCATTTATGGATTTAGAAAAGGCATATGATAGAGTGGATAGAGGAGCAATGTGGCAGATGTTGCAAGTATATAGAATAGGTGGTAAGTTATTAAATGCTGTAAAGAGTTTTTATGAGGATAGTGAGGCTCAGGTTAGGGTGTGTAGAAGAGAGGGAGACTACTTCCTGGTAAAAGTAGGTCTTAGACAGGGATGTGTAATGTCACCATGGTTGTTTAATATATTTATAGATGGGGTTGTAAAGGAAGTAAATGCTAGGGTGTTCGGGAGAGGGGTGGGATTAAATTTTGGGGAATCAAATTCAAAATGGGAATTGACACAGTTACTTTTTGCTGATGATACTGTGCTTATGGGAGATTCTAAAGAAAAATTGCAAAGGTTAGTGGATGAGTTTGGGAATGTGTGTAAAGGTAGAAAGTTGAAAGTGAAAATAGAAAAGAGTAAAGTGATGAGGGTATCAAATGATTTAGATAAAGAAAAATTGGATATCAAATTAGGGAGGAGGAGTATGGAAGAAGTGAATGTTTTCAGATACTTGGGAGTTGATGTGTCGGTGGATGGATTTATGAAGGATGAGGTTAATCATAAAATTGATGAGGGAAAAAAGGTGAGTGGTGCATTGAGGTATATGTGGAGTCAAAAAACGTTATCTATGGAGGCAAAGAAGGGAATGTATGAAAGTATAGTAGTACCAACACTCTTATATGGGTGTGAAGCTTGGGTGGTAAATGCAGCAGCGAGGAGACAGTTGGAGGCAGTGGAGATGTCCTGTTTAAGGGCAATGTGTGGTGTAAATATTATGCAGAAAATTCGGAGTGTGGAAATTAGGAAAAGGTGTGGAGTTAATAAAAGTATTAGTCAGAGAGCAAAGAGGGGTTGTTGAGGTGGTTTGGTCATTTAGAGAGAATGGATCAGAGTAGAATGACATGGGAAGCATATAAATCTATAGGGGAAGGAAGGCAGGGTAGGGGTCGTCCTCGAAAGGGTTGGAGAGAGGGGGTAAAGGAGGTTTTGTGGGCAAGGGGCTTGGACTTCCAGCAAGCGTGCATGAGCGTGTTAGATAGGAGTGAATGGAGACGAATGGTACTTGGGACCTGACGATCTGTTGGAGTGTGAGCAGGGTAATATTTAGTGAAGGGATTCAGGGAAACCGGTTATTTTCGTATAGTCGGACTTGAGTCCTGGAAATGGGAAGTACAATGCCTGCACTTTAAAGGAGGGGTTTGGGATATTGGCAGTTTGGAAGGATATGTTGTGTATCTTTATATGTGTATGCTTCTAAACTGTTGTATTCTGAGCACCTCTGCAAAAACAGTGATAATGTGTGAGTGTGGTGAAAGTGTTGAATGATGATGAAAGTATTTTCTTTTTGGGGATTTTCTTTCTTTTTTGGGTCACCCTGCCTCGGTGGGAGACGGCCGACTTGTTGAAAAAAAAAAAATGATTATTATTTTTATTATAATACAGTGGACCCCCGCATAGTGACCTTAATCCATGCAAGAGGGCTGGCTGTTATGCGAAATCTTCGGTATGCGAATGAATTTTCCCCATAAGAAATAATGGAAATCAAATTAATCCGTTAATGTTAATTTTAATACACACAAACTGAAAAAGGCATGCACAATTACATGACACTTACTTTTATTGAAGATCTGGTGATGATTGATGGGATGGGAGGAGGGGAGATAGAGAGTTAGTGTTTAGAAGGGGAATCCCCTTCCATTAAGACTTGAGGTGTCGAGGGGTTACTTCCCTTCTTCTTTTAATGCCACTAGGACCAGCTTCAGAGTCACTGGACTTCTTTCGCACAACATATCTGTCCATAGTGGCCTGTACCTCTCGTTCCTTTATGACTTCCCTAAAGTGTGTCACAACATTGTCAGTGTAATAGTCACCAGCACGGCTTGCAATAGCTGTGTGAGGGTGATTTTCATCCATAAAGGTTTGCACTTTCAGCCACATTGCACAGATTTCCTTAATCTTTGTAGTAGGCAATTCCTTCAATTTCTCTCTCCCCTCCTTTGAACCAGTTTCCTCAGGTCTGGCCTCTTGCTGTTGAAGTTGATCTATCAGCTCATCAGTGGTTAGTTCTTCATTGTCCTCCTCCACCAACTCTTCCACATCATCCCCACTAACCTCCAACCCCAAGGACTTCCCCAATGCCACAATTGATTCCTCAACTGGCATACTCCTCTCAGGGTTAGCCTCAAACCCTTCAAAATCCCTTTTGTCTACACATTCTGGCCACAGTTTCTTCCAAGCAGAGTTCAAGGTCTTCTTAGTCACTCCCTCCCAAGCCTTACCTATAAGGTTTATACAATTGAGGATATTAAAGTGATCTCTCCAAAAGTCTCTTAGAGTCAGTTGAGTTTCTGAGGTCACTACAAAGCACCTTTCAAACAGAGCTTTTGTGTACAGTTTTTTGAAGTTTGCAATAACCTGCTGGTCCATGGGCTGTAGGAGAGGAGTGGTATTAGGAGGCAAAAACTTCACCTTAATGAATTTCATGTCCCCATAAAGTCGCTCTGCCACGTCTGTAGGATGACCAGGGCATTGTCTAACACCAGGAGGCACTTAAGTTCTAATTTCTTTTCAGTTAGGTAATCTTTCACATTGGGGGCAAATGCATGGTGTAACCAGTCATAGAAAAAGTCCCTAGTGACCCATGCCTTACTGTTTGCCCTCCACAGCACACACAAATTTTCCTTGAGGACATTCTTTTGCCTGAACGGTCTGGGAGTTTCAGAGTGATACACTAATAAAGGCTTCACTTTGCAATCACCAGTAGCATTGGAACACATCAACAAAGTAAGCCTGTCTTTCATTGGCTTATGTCCTGGGAGTGCCTTTTCCTCCTGAGTAATGTAGGTCCTGCTTGGCATTTTCTTCCAAAACAGGCCTGTTTCATCACAATTAAACACTTGTTCAGGTTTCAGTCCTTCACTGTCTATGCACTCCTTGAATTCCTGCACATATTTTTCAGCCGCTTTGTGGTCCGAACTGGCAGCCTCACCACGCCTTATCACACTATGTATGCCACTACTCTTCTTAAATCTCTCAAACCAACCTTTGCTGGCCTTAAATTCACTCACATCATCACTAGTTGCAGGCCTTTTTTTAATTAAATCCTCATGCAACTTCCTAGCCTTTTCGCTTATGATCACTTGAGAAACGCTATCTCCTGCTAGCTGTTTTTCATTTATCCACACCAATAAGAGTCTCTCAACATCTTCCATCACTTGCGATCTCTGTTTCGAAAACACAGTTAAACCTTTGGCAAGAACAGCTTCCTTGATTGCCTTTCTGTTGCCCACAATAGTAGAGATGGTTGATTTGGGTTTCTTGTACAACCTGACCAGGTCGGCGATACGCACTCCACTTTCATACTTATCAATGATCTCTTTCTTCATCTCTATTGGAATTCTAACCCTTATTGCTGTAGGGTTGGAACTAGAAGCTTTCTTGGGGCCCATGGTCACTTATTTTCCAGATAAAGCACCGAAAACACTGTAATAATATGAAATATTCCGATTGTATGCTTGGATGTTACCGCGGAGGCTGGCTGGTAAACAATGCCACCGGCGGAACATATGAGGCTGGCTCAGGCCGCACATTGGACGTGTCTCGGACGAAGGGCGGTGAGCGGGTTTTTGGGCGGTATGCGAGGCAAAATTTTAGCGATCAAAGCGTCCGGTATGCGGATTGTACGTTATGCAATGCGTCCGGTATGCGGGGGTCCACTGTAATAATAATTTTGAAAACTCCTTAAATGCAGTAGAGAGAAGCCCATTCAATAAACTGACAAACTTCAGAAGACTTTCGCATACATTCATCTGCTGTCATGCGAAAAACGAAAACATACAGTATACATTAGCCCAAAATTATAATATGCAGCTGTAATATGGTTTCCTTACCAAAAAAATGTGTGTAAAATATAAAAGTTCACTGACATTATGATGCATAATAGAACCCAGAGTTAAGAAATATGAAAGACAAAGAAAGACTGAATTAACTTCGTTTCCTGGAAGTTTATAAGACTCAAGCAATGACTGATATGCTGCCAGTGAAGGGAGGCCATTCTCATTTATATTTTGTATTCTCTAAGGTAAGTGCTTAGTGAGTTTTGGTGGCTTTCAGAAATAGTTCTTAAAAGTATGATAGCATTTAGTCAGAGTGACAGAAGTCAGAAATCATCAGCAGTTTTCTCTTGTGTAAAGACATGGCAGGTGAGATGGTGGTAAGATGTTAATATTTGTAGAATTTTTAGATTTACTTTACTAATGCAGGCTAACGCTGAGTTAAGTAAACACATCATTTACTTTATTTGCTCATTGGAGAACTGCCTTTGTTATAAGGATGATATGCATTTCAAGCAAAGATTTGTTGTGTGCATTTAACATAATTATCCTTAGCATAAGTTTTGATAAACCATTAATCAGAATTGAAAGATTTGTTTTTATTGTAACTTTTTTTTAATAAGGCATCTTATATCATGGGCATTCTTAATTATTAAGTAAAGAAACTTACTTTACCTTGTAAAGCTATTAAAATACTGATTTTTTTTTCTTTTTGCTGTAGTGGTTTTTCTGTAGAAGATTAATGAATATTTTCTAATTTTGTATGGCATTGATGTAATAATGTAGTTCAGTTTGTATGCTGTATTTCTTACTGCTTTGTTGTATTATTTTGTAGGTAGTTACTTATTTGATATTAATTGTAACTTTTAAAGGCTTGTTTTTTGCATTCAGCCCAAAATGTATTGTGTGTTGTATGAGACAGTAAGAGTTGACATCGAGATTCTTCGTTTCCAAACATACTGAGTAGTTCTCACTCTCTGTGTAATCCGCACTGGACACCTTCACAACATTGTGATTGAACACTTACCAAACTCCTTAGTGAAAAATGTGCTTACAGCTTGATGGATATTCTCAGAGGTTGCCTAGTCAACCACGACCACAAGACCTCATTCGGGAGGACATGACACGAGCAGACGTCAAGACTATACAGAAGGAAGCTGTCTTGTCTTACATAAAGGTGAGGCCGTTGCTCCTCACACCAGGTTGGGCAGTAATGTAAGCATTAGGCAAATGCCATAACACTGGAAGTCTTGCACATTTCGGTTCAGAGGACACACTGAGCTTGGAAAGCTTGTCTTTTATTAAAAAGTCTTGTTTTGCAAAATTTCTGATAGATTGTAAATATATAATCTGTACTCTGCTGTAATTAATTTAAACAAAGGTATTAGTGTTCTATTACTACTACTATTATGTGTTTCAAAATTTATCATCACTGTTAAAAAACTAAGTCATACGAGCTTTAAATTTGAGTTTTAAAAGTCGTGTGGGGTTTATCAGCATATTTTCTTATAAGTAAATGGCATTTGTTCTGGATCCTCTTATTGTGTCATGAGAAATAACTTTCTTCTGGGCCTCTCTTTATGGGCTGTGGTCAGTTACATTCTTTATTATCTTAATTGTGCTAAAAATATAATACATGTATAATACTGGCATGAGTGTGCTATAAGAATGCTTCTCATTTCCTATTATTTATCTAGAAATTCTGTGTAATTGCTTCATATTATATTTCACTTATCCTTAATAATGTCATAATCACATAACTTCACCTTTCAGTTTGACATTGATTTTGATTTCTGAGGAGTCACTTAAAATGCTGTACACTGAATAAAAAAAATTGCATTTTGAAATATTAAAAAGCTTTGTTTTGTACAATATTATTGATCTTAAAATGCTCTATAATAATATGTTTTCTAAACTAGCTGTTACAACATAGTGTTTCTGGGAAAAATAAAAAACTCGTATTATTTGAGTTTTTTCGATGAGCATGTTTATTCACTTACTAGCTGATATATTTCTTGTGCATGGAACTTTAAAGTTTTGCTTTGGGTCACAAGGCATACTGCTCAAAAATTTTGTATGTTTTATTATTAGATAATTTGTATTTGAGGTTCTGCATTACATTACCTTAGTTTACAGTTTTCTTTTCTATTGAGTCACAGTTTTGTCACAGGTTTCCATGTCTTGCTCAAGGAATAGTGTGTTGGTGCTATTAAATGAATTTGTGTATTGTATTGTGACTCTGCTTCTTTCATTACTGTTTATTTTTACTTCAGTAATGTTCTGTTCATAATCATAGTTATTATCTCTGGGAATTAGAAAAGGTAATTTATTATGTGTAGTAAAATACTCAGCTGCAGTTAGCAGTAAGAACTTTCGATGGTATGGGATGCCAACAACAAATCCAATCTTCTAGTTTCTTTGGTAAAATCATTAAGAATCTTCTGACATTCTAAATTACTGGCAGAAGGATATTAAAGGATTATTATTAAACCCTAATAATGAGCAAACAGTTTTACATTTTTTAGCTTTCTCCTTGAGTGATGTGTATATTGATATAATGTTACCCAGAGCAACTGGAGATTCTTCACCTAACTTGTGATTTTTCTTAATGATTATATATTTCACATTATAATTTTATATGATTGCAGCTATAATCTATATGAAAAATATGCTGTTAGCTTTCATATAGTTCCTTCAGCCCTTCAAGTGTATGCCTGCCTGCTTGCAATTAATTTTTTTTTTTCAATAACATGCTTGCAGAGTATTTTTTTTATGTTTAATATTGTTACATCTGTACCTTCATACTTCTCTTAATTTACTAGTGCTAAAGGTCACCTTCCATTGGCTTTGGCTTATTTTGTAAGCACTTCCTCGTGGTATTTAAGGTAAGGAACATAAGAGGTACAAATTTAAAGCATGTTAGTATTATATTTTTTACCTGATTCAATGTCATGATCTAATTAAAATTTATTTTATCAATTTCAGTCTCGCGTCAGTCCTACTAAAGGATCTTCCTCCAGTTCACCGGATGTGAGCTTCGATTCTGGAGATGGCTCCTCTTACCTTCCCAACCATGCCAGTTCCTCTCATCCCCAACATGCTGTGCCACACACAAACTATTCATCTAGTCAATACACTAGCCAAACTATTAGTTTTCCAGTAAATGTAACACAGGTAACCAGTACACCGTATTCAAGTAGCAGTAACCCTTATACAAGTACAGGCCACCACACTTCGACACTTCCCCCACAAACCACTACCACCACTACTACATACACTGTCCGAGGAAGTACTAGTTCTTTACCTAAAGCACCCACTACAGTGAAGGCCAGAAAGCGAAGTGGTGGAGGACGACCTTTCGATCCAGATTCCTCTCCTGCTCATCTCAGTTTTACATATAGAAGGGAACTGGAGAAGCAACAGCATGAGAAGCAGTTGATTGAAAATTTAAGAAATGTAAGAGAAACTTAGATGTGTGTTTGTTATTCATAAATGAAATAATAAATTGGTAGAGATAAAAAGGATATAGTATAAGATGTAGTCCTAAATTTTGTTCACTGATAAAACCACAACAGAGATGCAAGGCAGTGAGTTCTGAAGTGATGTGAAAATTTAGGATTTTGTAGTATGTACTGATAAAATGTGATAGTTGAAGAGTTAGCAGAGGGAACAGTTATAAAATTTGTTGTGCCAGAGAGCAAGCTAATTAAATATTAGTATCAGTGGTATAAGGGAGTGTGATCAGGCAATTCTTTTTTATTATCTCAACAGCCATATCCCTTCCAGGCAGGGTGAATTTTTACCAGTACTACAACACTGCTAACAGTATAAACACAATGGCCATGTCTCTTTTCTTTCATTCTACTGGATACCAAGACACCTAAAATGTTTGCTTGGAAAAGCAGTGTTTTTTTTTTTTTTTTATAAATGTCCTTCACTTCAGCCTTCTAACAACAATGTTATCATCAGTTTCATATAGATCCAGAACTACTGGAACTTTAAATGCCAGGATTTGAGAAGCATCTGCAACCTTAGGGTTCTCTGTATTTCTATAATTAGAAATTGTCCAGCTCCCAGGGGTTCAGAATACTGCATCTTGTGGTCTTCCTTTTACATTTGTGCACCATCCTGTAGATGAGAAACTTTTTTTTTTTTTTTCTCAACAAACCGGCTGTATCCCACCAAGGCAGGGTGGCCCAAAAAGAAAAACGAAAGTTTCTCTTTCTAAATTTAGTAATTTATACAGGAGAAGGGGTTACTTGGCCCTTGCTCCCGGCATTTTAGTCGCCTCTTACAACACGCATGGCTTACGGAGGAAGAAATCTGTTCCACATCCCTATGGAGATAAGAGGAAATAAACAAGAACAAGAACTAGAAAGAAAATAGAAGAAAACCTAGAGGGGTGTGTATATATATGCTTGTACATGTATGTGTAGTGTGACCTAAGTGT
This sequence comes from Cherax quadricarinatus, assembly GCF_026875155.1. Lineage (NCBI taxonomy): Eukaryota > Metazoa > Arthropoda > Malacostraca > Decapoda > Parastacidae > Cherax > Cherax quadricarinatus. Next base: position 22,087,225 of record NC_069473.1, on the reverse strand, counting down.
AAGTAGAAGTAGCAAGACGTATCTGAAATCTTGCATGTTTAAGAGACAGGAAAAAGTCACCAGCAATCCTACCATCATGTAAAACAATTACAGGATTCCGTTTTACACTCACTTGGCAGGATGGTAGTACCTCCCTGGGCGGTTGCTGTCTACCAACCTACTATGTACCTACAATGAGAAACTTATGTATGAAATAACACACACACATGAAATAGTTAATATTTTAGGTCTCATATAAATATAATGGATATGGGAAGTGGAACAGAATTCTTCCTTCAAAAGCCTTGTGTGTTGTAAGAGGTGACTAAAATGCCACAAGCAAGGAGCCAGTAACCCCTTCTCCTGTATATATTACTAAGTTTAAAAGGAGAAACTCTTTTTTCCTCTTGGGCCACTGTGCCTAAGTGGGATATGACCTGTTTGTTGAGAGATTTGCCCAGGTGGAATATGACAAAAAAAATTAATATTGGAGGTCTCAAATATTGTTTTTTATGATCTTATGTGCCCCTTTCTACAAATTTACCTGCAACATAATAATTACTAACTTTCCCAAAGGTAGAATAACCGCAAAGAAAGGGTAGGTGGTGGTCATTGGCTCATGCAATTCTTAGTAAATCTGGAAGATGGTTTGGCAGTTAATGTACTTAACATTTTATGCATACATAGACTAGAAAAAGCATAATGAAAAACATTAATTTAAAACATAATTAATATATAATGACATTGATTATGTGTGAATGATGGTGAAAGTTTCTTTTTTTTGGGTCACCCTGCCTTGATGCCAAACAGCCAACATGTTAAAAAAAAAAAAAAAATTAATACTAGTACATCAATTTATCATACTAATAAAATTATTTAAACTGTGGTTTCAGTTGCTCCTTCTTGGTCTCAGTTACTCTGCTTGGTCTCATCTGTCCCACATGATAATACACCCTCTTCATCATCCTGTCCCTCTCCATCTTCTCTACCTGTCCACACTAACTCAACAATGCCTCCTCTCCAATCCTACTTTGTCTCACCTCTAACCCTTTTAATACTAATTATACTGTAGACTTTACCTGGTGTACTCAATAGGCTTCCTCTTCTTTAATTGTTACATTTTTCTCTTGTCCCCTATTTCCATTGTACTTAGGAACTATGCATGTACATTCCTTCTTCATGACCCTTACAAGTTTAGTGTTTGTCATAATAATACATACCTACCTTGGTGGGAGTTAGTTGGTGTGGTAAAATAATCTTTTATAATCTACTCAGAATCTTGTATTGCTGGAGTCTAACAATGTTAAATGTGTTACAGATCATAGAGACAAGATTGAAGGTATCGCTGCCAGCAGATATGTCTGCAGCATTGATGGACGGAGTTGTTCTCTGTCACTTAGCAAACCATGTCCGCCCCAGATCTGTCTCCTCCATCCATGTTCCTTCCCCAGCTGTGGTGAGATTTCTTTTATGCTTTGTCAAGCCATGAAGTTAAATGGTTTAATTTGTCAAAGTTAATTGTTTAGTGTTGTATTGTCTTTCATAATGTTTGCAAGGATTCTCAGTAAAAATATCCTCTGAGAGGTGTGTTACCAAATGTAGCCATTAAATGACCCAAAAAGGTTTAGCACTATCCTAGAATATTGTAACAAACTTTGCTACTATAGCTTCTAATTAAGAAATGTAAAAATTTCATTTAAAGTTGAAGTTTTTTTCGTAGGATTTAATTGTTATTCAGGCAAAGACAAGCTTAGCTTTAACAAAAACTATATTGTATATAAATGGTTGACATAAAAATGAGAGACCTGCTGAAAGCAATAACTGATGAGGATTCATTGTTTTTTAACTTGTTGAATAAAGGCCAAACAAAAATATGATGATGTTCATATTGAGAAGGAAACCAGAGGCATAAAATGCAGTTTTAGAAGATGCAGAGTATTAACACTGTAGAGTGGATCAACTTAAACACCCAGAAGATGGGGAAAGTGTGGAAATTGTTTACCCACTTTGTCCCACGTAAATGTTTGAGGAAAAATAAAGTAACACTAGGTACTATGAAAAGGAATCGGTGCTTCTATTAATATTAAGTTAGATTACTTTTTTTCAGCCAAAACTTACCATAGCAAAGTGCAGATTAAACGTTGAAAACTTCCTTGAAGCTTGCAGAAAGATTGGTGTTGAAGATGTAAGTATTGTTAATTGTTTTTCAGTTTTTTGTTGTTTTTTATTTAGTTGCGTATTGTGCCTGTATGTTTCTTGGAGAAGTTACGATATTAAATTGCATATTTATTGATCAGCAATATAAGTAAAGAATTTTTAAAGAATTACTCTCAGATTGCCTCTTATTTCCAGCTGATTCGACCTCAAACTATTGAATTACAATTTAGTGAACATATGTAAACATTCATATACAACAAATATTGAAGGAGTATTAGTATATTTGTGTATGTGAGGGTTCTGATGGAGTCCACCTGGATTATATCACCTGGAATATATCACACTTCGCAAGGCAGCACTTTTCACCCTGTAACATACATTACCTCCTTTGCCTCCGATTGCATTCTGGTGCTTTCTTGTGGTCGGCATCAGCTGGGACATTTGTAAAGCTGCAAGCCCCAGTTGGCAACACAAAGACAACAGATGGGGGAGATGTCAAAATTGTGGGCCTAGAGAGGCGAGTATTAGCATGGAAGGGATGCCCCCACTGCAGAAATTCTTTTACATTTACTTCTAGGTTTGATACTCTACACTGGAAATGTACACTTCACGTATGTGCATTTTAATTCTCACGTAGGAATTTGCACTGAACACTTACCCTCCCTCCCTTCTGTATTCACACATACCTGTCAATCATGTATTTGTAATCGTTTTTAAAAGATTTGCAAATACTGGTGTATATGTATGTCTAATTACCTATTTAATTACTGCGATACAAGTTCAGAGGGGAAGAACCAAAATTTCTGAAATTTTTTTTAACAGGGGCCATCTTGCACTGAGGTAAGGTGACCTTAAAAAAAAAAAGAAAAAATACTTTTGACCATCACTCACTCATCACTGTCTTACCAGAAGAACACAGACATTATAGCTTGGATGCCCCTCCAAACTGCAACATCTCCATCCCCCCTTCAGGGTGCAGACACTGTACTTCCCACCTCCAGGACTCAGGTCTGGCTAACTGGTTTCCCTAATTCTTTTCATAATTGTTACCTTGCTCACACTAACTGCACATCACCATAAAAACCACTTGCCTCCACTCCTATCAAACATACTCATACATGACTGTTCGATGTCCAAGCTCTTCACATATAAAATCTTCCTTTATCCCCTCTAACCTTTCCTAGGATTACCCCAACCCCTCCTCTACACTACAGATTTACACATCCTCCAAGTCATCCTGTTTTGCTCCATTCTTTCTAAATGTACAGATCTTCTCAATAACTCCTCCTCAGCCCCTGGATAATAATACTCTTAATAACCCTGCACCTCCTAATCTCCAAGCTTTGAATTGTCTGGATAATATTCACCCCACACATTGCCCTCATACACTATATCTCCATTGCCCCCAACTTCCTCTTTGCTGCAACATTTAAAACCATTGCTTCACACACATATAAAGGTTGATATCACTATACTCTGCTATATTTCCCATTTTGCCTCCATGGATAACGTTGTCTCCACAGATGTCTCAGTGCACCGCCCTCATTTTTACCCTTGTCAGTTCTACGTCTCGCCTCATCTTTCATAGACCTGTTCGCAGACAAGTCCACTCCCAAATATCTGAACACACGCACTCCAAGTATATGGAATCAAGTATAGACATACCTGATTCCATATAAATAAAACATTCAACCCTAAAAATACTTCTATATATTACGGGCCATTTCTCTTATATTCAGTATACATATACCAAAGAAAATGGGCTTGCATGAAATACAGTATACCAAAGAAAACTGGCTTGCATGAATTACAGTACATATGGTTATGGTAGTAGATTGGTAGACTGCCACCATTTGGGGAGGTACTACCGTCCTACCAAGTGAGTGTAAAATGAAAGCCTGTATTTGTTTCACGTGATGGTAGGATTGCTGGTGTCTTTTTTCTGTCTCATAAACATGCAAGATTTCAGGTACGTCTTGCTACTTCTACTTACACTTAGGTCACACTACGCATACATGTACACGTTTATGTATACACACTTGTCTGAGTTTTCTTTGATTTTATCTTAATAATTCTCGTTCTTATTGCTTTTCCTTTCATATCCATGGGAAAATGGAACAAGAATGTTTCCTCCATAAGTATGTGTGTTGTAAAAGTCAGCTAAAGTACCGGAACAATGGGCTAGTAACCCCTTTTCCCATATAGCTTACTAAAAAGAAAAAGAAGAAAACCGTTCAAGTGGGATGTTTGAATGTGCGTGGATGTTGTGCAAATGATAAGAAAGAGATGATTGTGGATGTTATGAATGAGAAGAAACTGGATGTCCTAGCTTTAAGTGAAGCAAAGCTGAAGGGGGAGAGTTTTAGTGGGGAGAAATAAATGGGATTAGGTCAGGGGTTTCAAATAGAGTTAGAGCTAAAGAAGGAGTAGCAGTTATATTGAAGGATAAGTTATGACAGGAAAAGAGGGAATATAAATGTGTAAATGTGGTGTAAAATAAGGGTTGAATGTGAAAAGTGGGTTATAGTAAGTATTTATGCACCTGGAGAAGAGAGAAGTGTAGAGGAGAGAGAGAGATTTTTGGAAATGTTGAGTGCATTCGGAGTTTTGAACCAGGTGGGAGAGTACTTGTGGTTGGAGATCTCAATGCTGATGTGGGTAAAAAATGTTGTGGATGGAGTAGTAGGTAAATTTGGGGTGCCAGGGGTAAATGAAAATGGGGAGCCTTTAATTGAGCTATGTGTAGAAAGAGGTTTGGCAATAAGTAATACATATTTTATGAAAAAGAGGATAAATAAGTATACAAAGTATGATACAGCATGTAATGAAAGTGGTTTGTTAGATTACGTATTGGTGGATAAAAGGTTGATTGGTAGGCTTCAGGATGTACATGTTTATAGAGGGGCAATGGATATATCAGATCATTGTTTAGTTGTAGCTACAGTTAGAGTAAGAGGTAGATGGAACATAAGGAAAATGGCAACAGCAAGTAAGAGAGAGGTGAAAGTGTATATACTAAGGGAGGACGAAGTTAGGGCGAGATATAAGCAACTAATGGTTCGGACATGTAGAGAGAATGGAGCAAAACAGAGTGACTTCAAGAGTGTATCAGTCTGTAGTGGAAGGAAGGCGGGGTAGGGGTCGGCCTAGGAAAGGTTGGAGGGAGGGGGTAAAGGAGGTTTTGTGTGCGAGGGGCTTGGACTTCCAGCAGGCATGCGTGAGTGTGTTTGATAGGAGTGAATGGAGACAAATGGTTTTTAATACTTGACGTGCTGTTGGAGTGTGAGCAAAGTAACATTTATGAAGGGGTTCAGGGAAACCGGCAGGCCGGACTCGAGTCCTGGAGATGAGAAGTACAGTGCCTGCACTCTGAAGGACGGGTGTTAATGTTGCAGTTTAAAAACTGTAGTGTAAAGCACCCTTCTGGCAAGACAGTGATGGAGAGAATGATGGTGAAAGTTTTTCTTTTTCGGGCCACCCTGCCTTGGTGGGAATCGGCCAGTGTGATAATAAAAAAAATAAAATAATAATGGCAGAAAGGTGAGCAAGTATGAGTAGTGGGTGGGGGGGTTGAAGAGGGTTGGTTTAGGCTTAACCCTTTGACTGTTTCGGTCATATATATACGTCTTGCGAGCCAGTGTTTCAGACATATATATACTCAATAATTCTAGCAGCTTCAAACCGAGCAGGAGAAACCTGGTAGGCCCACATGTGAGAGAATGGGTCTGTGTGCACTGTATAAAAAAATCCTACAGCTCGCACTACATAATGAGAAAAAAAAACTGACCGTGTTTTGGGATTAAAACGCTGACTTTGAGGTGTATTTTTGTATAGTATTTATGGTTGTATTCTCATTTTCTTGGTCTCATTTGATAGAATGGAAAACATTTTACAAAACAGAGATGATTTTGATTAGTTTCACGATGAAAATGACCTTGAAATTGAGCTCAAAGTAGGGGAAATGTTCGATTTTTACTAATGTTCTAGAATAAACAAATCACACCACACATTCAATACATGTCAACTGGGGAGTCTAATATTCTTTCACTAGTGTACTGATATTATTTATACCAATTTTACAACAATGCAGTAGTCTGCAAAACAGTAAATCTTCTATTTTTTATATGAATAAAAAAGAAAAAATAGAAAGCAAGAGTAATATAAAAGGGGCCTGGAGATGTGACTAATGAACAGAGGATATGTTATTTTAGTGCCAAAAATGTCTGCATTGTTTATTCTGGACCCTATTTTGAAATTGGCATCTTTTTTAATTTGTGTGATATTGGCCAAATTGCCAGTTTCTGACTACTTTATTGGGTAGTTGAAATCAGTAATTGGGCAGTTTCTTTTACTCAATTGATAGAAAAAATGGAGTTCTAAAGAAATAGCTATGAGTTTGGTCAACTGGAACAATGGAATTGGCTGAAAATAGGGCTCAAATTTGGCAAAACCGCCAATGCATATGTATTGCTGAGATTGCTAACTTCACTGGAATGTAATTCCGTAAGTTTTTGATCAAATTTCGTACTTTTGGTGTCATTACAATCGGGAAAAGATTCTCTATCATTTCATAAGAAAAAAAAAATTTTTTTCTTCAAAAATTTTTCAGCACCAGGAGACACTTCAGGATTTGGGGTTGTGACAGTCAAAGGGTTAAAATGCAGCATTGGAATGTAGGGCAGAAGTTTGTGGCTATAGGAGGGTTGGTACAGGAGGAAAGAGGAGTGATTGGTGGAATGATAAAGTAAAGGGTGTGATAAAAGAGAAAATAGTAGCTTATGAGAGGGTATGTGTTGTAAGAAGAGCAGAGTATATGGAGAGTAAAAGAAAGGTGAAACAAGTGGTGAGAGAGTGCCAAAGGAAAGCAGATGAAAGAGTGGGAGAGGCACTGTCAAGAAATTTTACTGAAAATAAGAAAAAAATTTGGAATGAGATAAAGAAGTTAAGAAAGCCTTGGTAACAAATGGATTTGTCAGTTAAAGAGCTAGAGGTGCTGGGTAGATGGCCTGAATATTTTGAGGAACTTTTAAATGTCTATGATGAAAGGGAGGCAGTAATTTCATTCACTGGTCAAGGAGGTATAACATCTTTTAGGAGTGAAGAAGAGCAGGATGTAAGTGTGGGGGAGGTGCGTGAGACATTACATAGAATGAAAGGGGGTAAAGCAGTTGGAACTGACGGGATCATGACAGAAATGTTAAAAGCAGGGGAGGGTATTGTGTTGGAGTGGTTGGTATTTTTGTTTAAGGCTGGAGGCAGTGGAGATGTCATGTCTGAGGGCAGTGTGTGGTGTGAATGCCGAGAATTCGTAGTTTGGAAATTAGGAGGAAGTGCGGGATTACCAAAAACTATTATCCAGAGGGCTGAGGAGGGGTTGCTGAAGTGATTCGAACATGTGGAGAGGATGGAACGAAACAGAATGACTTTGAGAGTGTATAAATCTGTAGTGGAGGGAAGGCAAGGTAGAGGTCGGCTGAGGTAAGGTTGGAGGGAGGGCGTAAAGGAGGTTTTTGTGTGCGAGGGGCTTGAACTTCCAGCAAATGTGTGTGAGCGTATTTGGTAGGAGTGAATGGAGACAAATGGTTTTTAATACTTGACGTGCTGCTGGAGTGTGAGCAAGCTAACATTTATGAAGGGATTCAGGGAAACCGGTTGACTGGACTTGAGTCCTGAAGATGGGAAGTACAGTGCCTGCATACTGATTAAGGGGTATTAATGTTGCAGTATTATAACTGTAGTATAAGTGTGCCTTTGGCAAGACAGTGATGGAGTGAATAATGATGAAAGTTTTTTTTGGGGGGGGACCCCCTCTACCATGATGGGAATCGGCCAATGTGTTAATAAATAAATAAGATGTATGAAAGAGGGGAAGGTACCTATGGATTGGCTGAGAGCGTGTATAGTTCCTTTATATAAAGGAAAGGGGGACAAAAAAGATTGTAAAAATTATAGGGGAAGAAGTTTACCGAGTATACCAGGTTAAGTGTACGGTGGCTTTAGAGTGGGTAGGGGATGTGTAGATCAAGTGTTTACATTGAAGCATATATGTGAACAGTATTTAGATAAAGGTAGATAAGTTTTCATTGTGTTTATGGATTTAGAAAAGGCATATGATAGTGGATAGGGGAGGAATGTGGCAGATGTTGCAAGTGTATGGAATAGGTAGTAAGTTACTAAATGCTGTAAAGAGTTTTTATGAGGATAGTGAGGCTCAGGTTAGGGTATGTAGGAGAAAGGGAGAGTACTTCCCAGTAAAAGTAGGTCTTAGACAGGGATGTGTAATGTCACCATGGTTGTTTAATATATTTATAGATGGGGTTGTAAAAGAAGTAAATGCTAGGGTGTTGGGGAGAGGGGCGGGATTAAATTATGGGAAATCAAGTACAAAATTGGAGTTGACACAGTTACTTTTTGCTGATGATACTGTGCTTTTGGGAGATTCTAAAGAAAAGTTGCAATGGTTAGTGGAAGAGTTTGGGAGGGTGTGTAAAGGTAGAAAGTTGAAAATGAACATAGATAAGAGTGAGGTGATGAAGGTATCAGATGATTTAGATAAAGAAAAATTGGATATCACATTGGAGAGAGGGAGTATGGAAGAAGTGAATGTTTTCAGATATTTGGGAGTTGACTTGTCAGCGGATGGGTTTATGAAGGATGAGGTTAACCATAGAACTGATGAAGGAAAAAAGGTGAGTGGCACATTGAGGTATCTGTGGAGACAAAAAACATTATCTATGGAGGCAAAGAAGGGAATGTATGAAAGTATAGTAGTACCAACACTCTTATGTGTGTGTGAAACTTGGGTTGTGAATGCTGCAGTGAAGAGGCGGCCGGAGGCGGTGGAGATATCCAGTTTAAGGGCAGTGTGTGGTGTAAATATTATACAGAGAATTTGGAGTGTGGAAATTAGAAGGGGGTGTGGAATTACTAAAAGCATTAGTCAGACGGCTGAAGAGGGGTTGTTGAGGTGGTTTGGTCGTTTAGAGGGAATGGATCAAAGTAGAATGACTTGGAGAGAGTATAAATCTGTAGGGGAAGCAAGGAGGGGTAGGTGTCGTCCTTGTAAAGGTTGGAGGGAGGGGTTAAAGGAGGTTTTGTGGGCCAGGAGCTTGGACTTCCAGCAAGCGTGTGTGAGCGTGTTAGATAGGAATGAATGGAGACGAATGGTTTTTGGGACCTGACGATCTGTTGGAGTGTAAGCAGGGTAATATTTAGTGAAGGGATTTAGGGAAACCTGTTAGCTGGACTTGAGTCTTGGAAGTGGGAAGTATAATGCCTGCACTTTAAAGGAGGGGTTTAGGATATTGACAGTTTGGAGGTACTTCTAAACTGTCATATCTGAGCGCCTCTGCAAAGACAGTGATTATGTATGAGTGAGGTGAAAGTGTTGAGTGATGATGAAAGTATTTGGGGATTTTCTTTCTTTTTGGGTCACCCTGCCTAGGTGGTATTTTATATTCTAGCACTGTGGGAGACATAGCAGTACAGTACTGTATACGGGTTTACCTTTACATTCTTTTTTTTTTTTTTTAAGGGTGATGTATGAAGCTGAGTTTGAAATTAAATTAAAATGTTTTGAGGGCATATTTAGGCTTTAAACTATAAGAATATGCATTTATTTTTAACTGCTTGTAGAATTTGCAGTTTTTCCAAATTCACTGGTGGTCTTGGAACGTAACCCTCACTAATTTGGGGGGACTACTGTATTACTCTAACGTAGTTAATATTAACATTCTTGAGAAATGGTTAAAATAATTAGATTTAAATCTTGGGAGACCCAACGAGTACATTATGAATGAAATCCTACTATGGTTGGTTGTCATTTTACAAGTTTTGTGCCAAAATAAAGAGAGGCATCCAATTGAACCCAGTTTAGTAAGGCAATACAGAGTCAGTGAATAAGGCTCGTGAAACTTAATTTTTCCCTTCAGTTTATTGGGGTATCAGAATTAGGAGTAATGTACAGTGGACCCCAGGTTAACGATATTTTTTCACTCCAGAAGTATGTTCAGGTGCCAGTACTGACCGAATTTGTTCCCATAAGATATATTGTGAAATAGATTAGTCCATTTCAGACCCCCAAACATACACGTACAAATGCACTTACATAATTGGTCACATTCGGAGGTAATCGTTATGCGGGGGTCCACTGTATATTAATATATGCTTACTGGTGTACCTTTTACAGTATGTATGGGAGGGATGTGCTCTAGTTCTTGGTCCTGACTCATAACTTTTCATTGACAGATGTGAAGTAGTCTTGTATCTGTTTTTTGTTCCCTGTATGGTATCAACTTCCATTGCAAAAGGAATAGTCAAAAAGTGTGGAAAAGAATTGGAATAAACTGAACTGTGACACAGTGTAAGCAACGTTCATAAAGGAGTTAAGAAAATTGTACAAGAACCATATATTTCCCCATCTTTCAGTCAGAAGTTAAGATGTGGGACCAAGAGTTAGAACTCACTCTACTAAATTAAATAATTAATTAGATACACACTTCCATAGAAGGTTTTTTTTTTTAAGAAATAAAGGAGTCAGCAATTTGCATTTATTTAAGTTTCAAGAAGTCTCGGGATAAAGTTCTGATGGCTACTCATGAAAGATTCATCTGGAAATTATAAAGCATAGGAAATTGGAAGTACAATGCCTGCACTTTAAAGGAGGGGTTTGGGATATTGACAGTTTGAAGGGACTTCTATACTGTCGTATCTGTGCGCCTCAGCAAAGACAGTGATTATGTAGGAGTGAGGTGAAAGTGTTGAATGTTGGTGAAAGTATTTTCTTTTGGGGGTTTTTCTTTCTTTTTTAGGTCACCCTGGGTCTGTGGGAGATGGCCGACTTGTTGAAAAAAAAAAAAAACATTACAAGGGGTGAAAGATTTTCTTTTTGAAAGGAAAACGTGAACAGTGAAATGATTTAAAAAGTTCTTTTGGGGATGTGTCTCCGGCAGGGTCCCACAAAGACCAGTACTTGTCCCTCTCGTGTTTTTAATTTCTACTGTACAAATGCCTTGCTAGACAGAATACAGGAATTATTAGATATGTTTATGAATGATGCTGATATCCTGAGCAAAGTAATAAAAATTACTACAAATCCCTATAAGAATATAAAGTGAGCCAGTGTAGTGTTAGATAATGGAATTTATTACACATAGTACCATTTAACAGAGGTAAGAGAAAACAATGAAAGTCCATGTGAAGGCTAAACATTGTATGATAAAATATATGAAGCATCAGAGAAAGAAATCTAGGAGTCATAATTATTGAAAGATTGTCACCATAAAATTGTATACCATAAATGAAATTGTAAGCATCTTGTATGCTACGCTGGCAAACTATAATTTTTGTTTTAGAGAGTGCTTTTCTGCATTTAGTTTAGTGGGGCACTTTAGGAGTCAGTGCCTGTTATTTCTGCTGAAACACTGGTTTCATCCTACCTTGCCCCTTTCCCCTTCCTGTTGTTTTTGTTGGGTCATTGCCTCCCTTCTCATTTAAGGGAATCCTGTTTTCTATGGGACAGTCACAGTGGTTTGACCATTTATAACACCTGAATCATGGTAGCCAGGATGTGAAAGTTGGCAATCTTCATGGTTTATTTAGCTAGTTGAAAATTTTTTAATTTTTCAAAATACCATGCTGTATTCTACCCATCGGTTTTGATGAACCACCTGTGGAATCTTACCAACAGCACATAAAATGATTGAGGCAACTGTCATGGGATGGTGAACATTATGTGGTACTGCAGGACCTGTACGAGAGAAACTAGGAATGTCAAAACAGAAAATCTCTCTTGCAGGACCCTATAATTTGAATTTAGTAGAGGGGGGGGGGGGGAAGGAAGAGAACTCTTTTGACTTGTTCGGTCAAAAAGTCCTGGTCATGCATTCATCCAATATATACTATGAAATGGTATACTGTAGTCAGTGACAGAAACAGGTATGTCAGTCAGTCCAGACTTATGGCACAGCTTACAAAATCATGTAAATGTAAACTAATTAAAGCCTATTCTCTCAGTGTCATACTTCCTCTTGTTTATAGATTGTTTAGCTGATGGCTGACTGACTCTTAGCAGTTAGGGAAGAGGAATTGAGGTCATTGTGGTTTCCTAACATTATTGTAATATACCAAACATTCAGATAACTATCTCAAAGTTTGATCTGTCCCACCAAGGAATCACAGTTCATGCTGATCTCAGTGGCCCTAGCAAAATGCTAGTCCTGTCAATGTAAAATAAACAGTTTTAGTTTTCCTTTTATTTATTTGTGTTGGTGACCCACAAGTGCATAGTGTATGCTTAATGAAAGAAGATGGCACTACTGGACTGCATCAGTGAACTTCAGAGGCACATGTGCTGCCACAGTCATTTAAAAGACTTAAAGTTAGATTGTTATATGCATACATGCTGAGTTTCCTTATCTGGCTGAGATCTTTATTTAAATTTACATGGAGTAAACTGCATGGGTCATTTACTGCAAGTATCGGTGGAGACTTCGACCTCCTCCAACTAATTTTAAAAGAGACATGTTATCTATTATGCTTGTCTAATGGTTAAAGAGTAGTCTTGCATAGAATAGGGATCAGCGATAGTACTAAGAAAGTCCTTTCTGTTTGTGTGTGTTTTGGATCATTGGTTGGGAGTGAAATTATGTCTTTAAGTAAGCATAACTAATGACCTTATAGGCAGTTTGTGAACTGTATGTAATAAGATTTTATAGTAATCCTGCTTTGGTAACAAGTCCAGTGATGTGACTGATGAATATAATGAATTGTTTGTGTAGAAAACCATAGAATAAAAGATGATTACTTTTCACATGCATTGTAATGCAGCTTTGTAGTTGGTTTAATAATCTGGGGCCCTCCTGTTAGGAGTTTTGTGGCAATGAGGTGGACGGAAAGGTAGTCCTTTAGAGATTTTACTGGGCATAGTGGAGTCTTTATCTTGTAATAAGCAGGGTATATAGTATTGTGATCCCTTATACCCGGGTAGGAATCTAAGCAGAGAACCAAGGACGACTTTTATCTCCTGTTGGAAATTGAAAGTATTGTAATGTTTTCTGTAATTTAAGTAGTGCCTATTCCATTGTGCTAGAAGTTATAGTATGAAGAGAAATGGTTTTATTTTGTATTTTTCCTCAGTTATGTTGTAGTAAAATTGAATTTGGGTGTGTACCTTAAATGGTGCATTATCTAGTTGGAAAATACATGTTCAGACATGTTATGCTGACTGCTTTACCTGTGTTGAACCAGTAATAATGTAATCTTGAATTTGGGAATTATTAAATATCTGATGTTTCTTACTGGTGAGAACTGTGTAAGCACTTTCTAGGCTGACATAGTGTTGATTGGTAAAAATTTCATGGCTTATTACCAGGAGTGCCTTCCCTGAGGTTAGGCCAAATTATGAAAGTAATATGTACTTGTGTGTAGGTGACTGAGGAAAGGGGACAGTTCAGCTTCCAGTGCCTGACTACCCATACTGGCTCAGTGCTTCACAAAAATATAATAATACAGTTGAGCTTGAGATCTACACAGAGCTCTTTATTGAAGCATATAGTAGGAATAACTCTGTTATTGTTAAGATCTGTTCCTGCACTCAGATCAAACTGGAGGCAGGTATGCCTGAGAGTCAAGCTCAGAAACTAAGGTTGGATACTTTTCTAGAGTGCCTTTGGATTTCATAGCATTCCTGGTTGAAGGTGTATTCCTAATAACACTTGCATGCAGCACATAGTAACTGATTCATACTGGACAGCGAGTAATGGGATATTTATCATGAATGGCTTTATTTTTTTTATTAACACATCGGCCATTTCCCACCAAGGTAGGGTGGCCCGAAAAAGAAAAACATCATCATTCACCCCATCACAGTCTTGCCAGAGGTGCATTCACACTACAGTTATAAAACTGCAACATTAACACCCCTCCTTCAGAGTGCAGGCACTCTACTTCCTATCTCCAGGACTCAAGTCCAGCCTGCCAGTTTCCCTGAATCCCTTCATAAATGTTACCTTGCTCACATTCCAACAGCACGTCAAGTCCTGGAAACCATTTGTCTTCATTTGCTTTTAACACCCACAGGCATACTTGCTGGAAGTTCAAGCCCCTCACACACAAAACCTCCTTTACCCCCCTCCCTCCAGCCTTTCCTAGGCTGGCCCCTACTCTGTCTGCCTTCCACTACAGATTTATACATTCTTCAAGTCATTCTGTTTCATTCCTTCCTCTCTAAATGTCCGAACCACCTTAACACCTCTCCTCAGCCCACTGGATAATACTTTAAGTAACCCCACACCTCCTCCTAATTTCCAAACTATGGATTCTCTTCATTATGTTCACTCCACAGGGAATCCGTGGTTTGGAAATTAGGAGGAGGTGTGGGGGTTATTAAAAGTATTATCCTGAGGGCTTAGGAGGGGTTGTTGAGGTGGTTCGGACATTTAGAGAGGATGGAACGAAATAGAATGACTTGGAGAGCATGTAAATCTATAGTGAAAGGAAGGCAGGGTAGGCATCAGCCTAGGAAAGGTTGGAAGGAAGGGGTAAAAGAGGTTTTGTATGCGAGGGGCTTGGACTTCCAGCAAGCATGAGTGTGTGTTAGATAGGAGTGAGTGGAGACAAATGGTTTTTAGGACTTGACATGTTGTTGGAGTGTGAGCAAGGTAACATTTATGAATGGGCTCTGGTATGATAATGGGAGTGTGATTGCCCTAGTTGACATAAAAAAATATGATTCCATTAGTAGATGCATAAAAAGTGGCAGGTATGTTTAAAACTGGTGTTTTAAGGTTAGAACTGATAGGCAGAGGTTCATAAAAACAGTTCATCAGAACCAGTGTCCAGTAATTCTTTTCAGATATATGGATGGGGAAGTGTTAAAAAAAGGCTGTTCACAGAGTATATTACCATAGGCCAGAATTCAGATATGTATATAAGTAAGAAACAAGTAGTTACCATAAAATTATAGCCCAAAGACTACTACTAAGTGACTCCTAAGTGGAAAAAAAGATCCGATAACCACACAATAAGTACTGTAATACATATGTATGTGTGTGCGTGCATGTGTAAACAAGGTATCATGTGGGTTCAAACCCAGGGCCACACGTGATAACCCTACGCCTTTACCCCTGCACTACAATGGTACATTAGTATTGAGACTTATACAGGATGGCCCCACATAGTTCCACCCACCAGTGACAATCACCGGCTCGTGGAACATAATGAACAATGGCTGAATTTGAAGCCAGTAAAAATGTGGAACACCGAAAAGAAGCTACTGTATGTTTGGGGCCCTCCTGTGTTTTTTTAATTAATTCCAGGGTAGGCCCTGAATTGCATAGCATACAATAGTCAGCTACACTTAGGTTTATGGTAGAGGTTACAAGCGATTACATGAATTCTAGTAAAGCAATTTAGCTGTCTGTCATAGTTCACTCAAGATACTTATGTGAATGATTATTAATCATAAGCAAATTGAATCACTTCCAGTCAGGTATAGTATTTTGGAAAAAGATTTAAAATATATTTTGCTTGTAAATATGTATTAGAATTTACACTGGCTATTTATTTCATCCAATTCTCTTTAAAATATTTGTTGAATATGCAATAGTTATAAGTTGACCTCCTCCTCCTTCCTCTGAACACTTTTCCTTCTCATGTACTCAGTAGAAGAAAATTCTGAAGACATTTTGCTGATGATAAATTGTTTTGATCTGTGTGCTTGATATCTGATTAATAATAATGTGAATATCAGTGAAACAAAGTAACATCTCCCAAGAACATACTATGTATTGTATGTTAAAGCTTTTCAAGCATTGATCTGCTATAGCTTCTCCATTGACAATTGTGTACAGTTCCTCCTCTCTCTCTCCTTGCCTTGCTCTTCAGTACTTGTACATAGCCTCCAGAGAGGCATAATAAAGTTAGACATTAAGGTCCTTGCATTTACAGTACACAGTGTTGGGCAGGTGAGGTACACAGCACTCTTGTGTGAGAACCTTGTTAAGTGTTGTCAGCACCAGTGTGGGACTCAGATTGGTCTCTTGTTTTCCTAATTTTCTGCCAGTGAAACCTGAAGAAATCTTTTACAAGTTTTCTTGTGAGGATGAACCTATGCACTGCTGTCAGGAAGTAGGTGTAGTTGAACTATAACTTTTGCACATCTTGGTTTTGTGTGAAAAGCTTTAGATATCCGACGGATTAGTTGTTTCTTAGTTGTTTTCTGCCTTTAATGCTAATGCATGGCCATTAGATATTTGCCTTGGTTTAACATTGCTTCTTATTTTTGTTTCAGCTAATAAAATTGCATCTTTTCTCTGTAATAGGAAAGATTGTCCTTATACTTGATATCTATGCACTGCAGTATGAGTCTAGTAGATTAGTAGCACAACTCATACTGAAAACTTATATCTGGGATAGGTTAGGTTAACATAAAGATTTAATTTAATTTAAAATCTCAATAAAACTCAGATACATTCACTCTTTCATGCATGTGCTCAAGTGGTGGGCTTAAAAAATAAAAGGAAAACAATTTCTGTAGTTAGAGCATGATTTGTGAAGTTTGGGACTAAGTAATCAAGTTAATGTTAGTTTATTCCTCATTGGTGACTGGGGAACTAAGGAAGTTTATGAGGACCCCCCACTTGAGCTTGTGTGGTACAGGTTTCCCTCCGTCTTATTCAGGCGTTGGTGTCTCTTTACAGGCGTGCGTGTGTGCATGCGACGATATCGTAACCCAATTTGACCCTGAGCGTGTGCTAACAACTGTTCGCTCCCTTGTCAACCCCTTTGAGTCCCTGTTATTAACCGAGTCCAATGGCATGGTTCTGGATCCTTCTGACCCTCGTGCCCCTCAAATGGCCACCCTTAAGGAACCCCAGACCTTCCAATGGGACAACAGGACTGCAGTACACTCGCAGCCCTTCCAGGCAGCTGACCAACGTCTCTTGTCCTATGCACTGCTGTGTATTTTCCTGACCACACTTGTGTTACTGTATATGTACCCACCTCCCGATGAATAGACCCACAACCCTTCCTAACATACACAGCTTTTTCACACAGATTGCTAATATTAACAGCAAACAATCATAGGACTAATAGTCCAGTAAAGAGTATGTGCCTTGCTTCATCTCAGCTGCTATTATGCACTTATTTACTTACAATTACTTAGGTTAAAATTGTATATATTGTACATGGAGGGAAGGATGACATTAGCTGCATCGTGACCTACATTTATCTGCAGTGTATTGATAATTTTTTTCTTTTTACACTAGACATTTGGATTATTAATTATTGTTGAAACTATAAATAAATAAATACAATACAACACACCACACCACACCACACACACACACACACACACACACACACACACACACACACACACACACACACACACACACACACACACACACACACACACACACACACACACACACACACACACAACCACACACACACACACACACCACACACACACACACACACACACACACACACACACACACACACACACACACACACACACACACACACATACATACATTCATTCTTTCAACAAACCGGCCGTATCCCACCGAGGATATGTATATATATTATATGTATTTATTTATTTTTATCAAACTGGCCATATCCCACCAAAGCAGGGTGACCCATAAAGAAAAACAAATGTCTTTCTTTTTACATTTAGTAATTTATTAAGGAGAAGGAGTTACTAGCCCCTTACTCCCAAAATATATATATATTGAGTGACATCTAAACTGTTGTATCTGTGTGCCTCTGTAGAGACAGTGATTATGTGTGAATGATGGTGAAAGTGTTTCTTTGTTGGGTCATCGTGCCTCGGAGGGAAACGGCTGATGTGTTAAAAAAAAAAAAAATTTGGTGAGGGCTACAGCCTTCGCAGAATTTTCAAACCCTATTTAAATAATATTCGTATGTATGTGGTTGGGTTCTGGGGAGGATCACCTGGAACATGGCACACTTATTCCCAACTTAATGCTTTCCTCTCCTTGCCCTGGTATGGTCTATTATACGTCAGTGTTTTCAGTTCGGCCTCCTTGGCTCTGTCATCCTTCGTTTCTGGAGCTTGTACACCTTTACACAACTCGCTTGTTGACTGCTTCCAATGTCAGTATCTACCTCTACTCTGTAATGAATTATTTCTCTGCCAGCTTCCCATGTGCCCATTTCTGTTGTGGATTAGGGGTTATGTTTGGAGTCTACTTTCACCCTCCTGTTCTAGACTTTCTTGTAATGACAGTCATTTTCCTCCCCAACTCACAGGACTTGTGCCTTAGACGTGTCTTACAAGGCTTGTTCACTAGTGGACAATGACTTGTCCTTAAAGAATGAATCCTTTGTAGGCTTTCTGTGGGGTTGCTCCTCCGGGGTCACCTGGAAATAACCTCCCTGTGTAGGGATTTCACAAAATGACCTTCTTGCCTGTGACCACTGTCATAGCTTTCTAAAAGATCTCATGCTCTTTTTTTTCTGATCAGTCCAATGGGCCCCTTAATCCACAGTGAAACCTTTTGCTGGGTACAGGTCAGGTGTCAAGTGAGAAACAAGAACCCAGCAGTGTATTTATGTAGTAATCATGCCTGCCTTCTCTAGAGTTTTTGGTGCTTGGCTGAACACAGGAAAGTTAGGGAGTATACTCAGAGATTTTTACGAGTCCTTGGGCTCCGGCTTCTTTTCTTTGCTGCAGTTACTTGTGGATTATTTCCTGAGCTTACTATGCTTCATGAATAGCTTGATTTGCACTTGCCTCAGGCTTATTCTCCTTTGTGTGCTCTGTGGATCAGTGTCTGTTCCCTTCCTGTTAGCTCTCCTGATGTTTGTTTACTCTTCAAGGATGCTATATCAGTTGGTGCCTTTTCTTCCTATCATCCTGTGGGTAATGTTGACCCAGACATGAAGATTACCTTTTGAAGTCCAGTGGGCATTGTTGGATTTGATGTTTGCCAAGGACTCTCGGGTAGGGGTAACTGCACACTGACTCCCTCAAGGCCTCCCAACTGTGGGCCTTCAACATTCAGCATCCTTCTCACCTCACCTGGAGGTTGACTTCCCAACAGCTGGAAAATCTTACCTGTGAGGTGGCCATATTCTAAGATGAGCATCATCATCCTTTGACATTGCACCAGTATGAGTGTATCTTTCGGCCTTCATGAGCTTTCTGTGTTGCCACAGCATTCCAACCTGCAGTGTTTTCTCAGCATTGGTCAAGTTCCTCTTTCAGTTGTTCCACGCCAGCAAGGCTATCCATATCTTCAGATGTACTCTGGACGCGATCTTTGTCTCCTGGGCTCCATCAAGAATGACTTCATTCGAAACCTGCCCTCTAATTAGGACAGGCATTTTTGCATGCATCATTGGTTATTATTTTTTGGGTGATCCACAACAACTAAATTGTTAGGCTATATTTTAAGTTAAATTAGTCAACGTCACCTAGCTGTGTCGGGCAACAGAGGACATATAATGATTCTTTAGAGTGGTGAACTACCTAAGTAGGAAGTTTGAAGGAAAATCTGCAGACACTTCTTTGGGTTCTGCAAGGTCTTTCATAACTAAAATAGAGATGAGATGATTTTATTGTCATTTTTTTTAATGAAAGTGTGAACTATATTTTAATGTGAATGAAATGTCCAAGATTCGGAACTAACAGTAACTGGTAATTATTAGAATTGATGTGTGGCCCCCATGCAGTCACAGCACAAAACAGCTGATGACCAAACACTGCTCTTTCTCTGATTTACTAGGTTTATCAGTGTTCCTAGGTTTAGTTCTTTTGGTTTATAAGTGTCATGATTACATCATTGTTATTAAATGTATTCTATGTTTCATATCTTTCAAATGCATTTAATGGTTATCACTGTCATAACTCTTGTGAACAATGATAACAAAACTTAGAAACATCAGATAACCTAAGCTAACATAATGTTTTGTAAAGATATATATTGGCAGTTTGGAGGGATATGTTGTGTATCTTTATGTGTGTATTTTTCTAGAATGTTGTATTCTGAGCACCTCTGCAAAAACAGTGATAATGTGCGAGTGTGGTGAAAGTGTTGAATGATGATGAAAGTATTTTCTTTTTGGGGATTTTCTTTCTTTTTTTTGGGTCACCCTGCCTCGGTGGGAGACGGCCGACTTGTTGAAAAAAAAAAAAAAATTTTTTTTGACTAGGTTATAAGATCATGAGTAAAAAGTTTCATCTGTTGTGTAAATTTCTTAGTGTTTTCTGTACCTAATTATGACCGTACTATAAGGTTATAATGAACTATGTTGATAATAAAAGGTGTTTTACTTATATATACAGTAGTGTCAGTTTTCTTGCTAATGAAAGGATCAACCTTCCTCCTTCAGTAGTGCCTTGTATGTCATAGCAGTGCTGTTGATGCATCACCTGGTATAAATGTTAGGTGTACCTTGCCTTTGTGGGTGGATAGAGGATGTTTCTCAAGGCCATGGTGATATCTGGGTTCTGTTGTTGATGGGTTATCCACTTTCTTGTGGAATGGGTCTCTGGGCTATAATTACACATGTTCTTGCCTGCTGTTGATTGGTCTGGTGTTTGTATATACTGTGCTTGCAATCTCAGGGTCTTCTGATCTTGCAGAATGCCATTACTGTATTCTGGTGTAGCTTTCCTTAGGGTCATTTACAGGAATTCACTTATGCATTGACTCCTGCATAATTATTGGATAATTAATTAAATTGTCCCTACTTGTATGCAGGCTTCTATCAGATGGATTAATCCCCCTTGCTGCTACCTTCATTTCTGGGTTTTGATGGTAGGATTTTAAGTAGGCCTTCCAGGGCCCAACCTCAGAAAACATCATTTTGATCCTTAAGAAAAATTCATTTCTGTGTTAGGACCCAGAGGGCTCTCACTGTTACCAGGCTACCAATTAGAACAAGGCAGGCACAAGCTCCAATTGGGCAACAAAGGGCAAGTACAGGCTAGGGAAGCTGGATTGAGCACAGTACTGGGTAAAGACCATATCAGGACAAAGATAGGTGGTATTGGGTAAGAAATAGGTGTAGCATATTCCAGGTGGGCCTCTCAGGCCCCAGTGTAGAAATGCAGTTTTTCTAGGGTCAAAACACAGTTTTATAACTATACTGTACTCTATACCTGGAGTCTAACTGGAGGGTTTTCTGGGGATCAATGCCCCCAATGGCCTGGTCTGTGACCAGGCCTCCTGGTGGATCAGGGCCTGATCCACCATGTTGATTTGCTTGCCCTAATAGGGTGCTTACTTTAATTCTCAAAGTGCAAACTTTACAATAGATTTTGGGTTGTTTTCTCAAATTTCTGCCATTGAAGGGTCAAGTAAACATTGAAAATCTCTGAAGTTCCCATACTTAAGAAGTCTGGATTTATTTATACCTGTATACATTTTGTTACTACTGCATTACACACAAGTTATTTTCCACCAAGGTAGTTTGACCCAAAGAAGCATACACGGTTACAATCTCTCATTCCTCAGTTGTCTTTCCAGAGGGGCATGGATATCACAGTTCCAGTAATCACACATGATGCAGCATCCCTTTCAAAGTGAAGGCAGTGTATACTAAACCTATAGAACTCATGTCTGGCTTTTAGATTGTCTTGCACTGAGCAGTTAGGTTTTAATGAAGTGGCAGGTGAACTTAATCTCTTTTAGGGATGGGATGACACTAAAATTTTTACAATACCAATACTTAATTTTAGGCTGATACCATTACCGTTAAAATTAGCCAGTGCTCACTGATACCAGTATTGATATCTATACCATCAGTATTGACCAATACTGTACTCGCTTTTAGGCTTATACGATACCATCAAAATCAGCTGATAGTGGGGATACCGATATTGATACTTTAGCACATCTTAAGTCTCTTCAGTGCTTTAGTCTTCTCATTATTCTTACTTTGTTTTTAAAAAATAAGGTAGATCAAAGAAAGGGCAGCTCTTTTTTTTTTTTTCCTGGACTGCAGCTTACCTAATCACCTAGTTGAAGTTGTCTTCCTAGAAGTATATACTCTCCTTGGGGGGCTATACACTGATCCCAGTGCCTCTGCCAATTCTTGAAACATTTCTTGAACTCTTCTCTCTTAACATTGTGTGTGTATATAATATATACATTTTTTTTTTTTTTCAACAAGTCGGCCGTCTCCCACCGAGCAAGCGATACAATTTGCAAACCAACCATGGGGGGAGTTGAATGATAGCTTGAGGCCTTTCATGTTGCAGTCAACACACCAAGAGCTTGCATTGTTGCAGAAATGAGGAGGTCCCAGCAGATTTGTTCTGAGGAATG
>NC_069473.1:21939783-22059783 GCF_026875155.1 Cherax quadricarinatus | reverse complement strand
GCTATTGAAATATCGCTGACACCGAAAAAATTCGCAAGAGCAAATTTCGTCACTTTTCCATCAAATTTCGTATTTTTTGTTTTATTTACCTTCAAAAAAAGTTTTCCTACCTTTTTCAAAGAAAAAATAAAAAAATTTTTTTTTTGAAAATTTTTTGGGACATGGGGCACCACTTCAGTTTGGGTTTGGGCCCCTGAAGGGGTTAACTTAAATAAAAAGCCCCAAAATTTCCGCCATTTCCTAATCCCTCCATCTCCCCATCTACTAACCCCCCTACTCTGTTTTTCACTGACAAATCCAACTTTTCCTGGGCTTTATTAACTTTTTTAAACCCCAAAAATTTTTCTTATTTTCATTAAAAATTTATTGACATTACCTCTCTCACTCTATCATCTGCTTACTTTTGCACTCTCTCACCATCTCTTTACTTTTTTTTTACTTCCTTTCTCTGCTCTTTTTTAAACCTTCTGCTTTGTAAAAACCTTCTAACTCCCTTTTTCTTTTATCAACCCCCTTTTCTTCATCATTCCCCCAATCACTCCCTTCCCCCTGCCCCCCCCCCTCCCTTTAAACCCCAAAATTCTGCCCTACATTATAATTTTGCATTTTTTAAAACTATTCCAACCCCCTTCAACCCCCCCCCCCCCCCCACTACTCATCTTTGACTAGCCCCCCTTTCTGCCAAAGGCTTTTTATTCACCCCAACTTCCTCCTCTTTTGTTTATACATTTCGCCTCCTTTACTTGTTGTTGCCCCCTTCCTTTTTCCAATACCTCTTTTCTAATGTAGTACAACTAAAAAATGATCCCAATATTCAGTTGCCCCTCTATAAAACATGTACACCCGGGGCCTCCCCTCATTCACACAACCAAAACAACCCGTAAAAAATAAGAAAATTCCAACGCTTTCGTGATACCACATTTTCAAGGAACAAAGAAAGAAAAATCAAAGGAAGGTAATAAAGGGGTTGCCCCACCTCACTATCAGATCCCCAAAAAGAAAAAACCCACGCGGACATCACCCCCCGGCCCCCAACTAGAAGGCCTTCACACAACCACCAACAAACTATTCTACCTAAAAAATTAAAAAAAAAATTATTATTTTTCCAATTATTTTAAAATTTTTCCCAAATTCTATTAATTATAAAAGGATTTAAATTTTTATAAACCAAAAGGGAAATTTTATTTATTGAAAAACCGCTTTTTTTGAAACGATTCAATTATATTCCGTCGACCTGGGCTTGTTTATACTACTTTCTCAACTTTTTGAAAATCAAATTTGGGTGGTTAAAAACTCTTAAATGAATAAATAGAGCTTGGAATCTTGTCCCGTTCTAAACTAATTTTTGTTGTTTTTAATCTTATTCGAGATTTTTACCAGTTTGACCGAATAAACTTTATCGCAAATTTTTCAAAGGAATCTTATAGACACATCCATCAGCATTTTGGGGGAATTTTTATCAAAAGTTTTTTTTACTATATCAAGATTTTTTAATACAACTTTAATATTAAAAGTCTTATGAAAGAAGGCAATAACCAAGTTTTTATGGTAAAGGAGAACCAACATATTTTTAGTTGAATAAGGCTGGTTGTCCCTTTTTGGATTGTAAAAAGTATTTCTAGCAACTTTAAATACTTTTTACAATCCAAAAAGGGACAACCAGCCTTATTCAACTAAAAATATGTTGGTTCTCCCTTACCATGAAAACTTGGTTGTTATGCCTTCTCTTCTCTTTACATATATATATGTAGGTAGAAGGTTGGTAGACAGCAACCACCCAGGGGGGTACTACCACCCTGCCAAATGAGTGTGAAACGAAAGCCTGTAATTGTTTTACGTGATGGTAGGATTGCTGGTGTCCTTTTTTTCTGTCTCATGAACATGCAAGATTTCAGGTACGTCTTGCTACTTCTACTTACACTTAGGTCACACTACACATACATGTACAAACGTATATATACATACCCCTCTGGGTTTTTTTTTTTTTTCTTTCTGTTCTTGTCTTGTTTATTTCCCCCTTTCTCCCTGGGAAGTGGATCGGGTTGTAAGAGGGGACTAAAATGTGGGAGAAAAGGGGTAGTAACCCTTCTCCCCTATAAATTACTAAATTTTTAAAAAAACTTTTGTTTTTTTTTTTGGGCCACCCCGCCTTGGGGGATATGGCTGGGGTGCTGAAAGAAAGAAAAAATATATTGTATATTTATGTCATGCCGAAATGTAAATGGCAAATTTGCAAGAACTTTTTAAATTAAGTCCTTTCTAAAATTTTCTCTTTTATTAAGTATATTTATTTCATTTTTGTTAAGAAAAGTTTTTTTTTTGCACCCAAAAAATTTAGAAAACTTACCAACCTTTTATAACAAAAACAAATTTTTTTTTAGCCTAACTAACTAAATATAATTTAATTTCTAAACAAACACGTGAAATATATTTTTTTTTGTTAGGTTCAGAATGATTTTGGCAAAATTATTGCTACACAAAAATTTTTGCTGCCCATATGGGAAATGAGCGTTGGTTTTTAAACCCAAAATCGCAATTCTGCCTATTCGGCACGCAATATAATAATAAAATATATTATATTATTATATATATATTTTAATATATAAAATTTTATATATATATATTATTTATTTGTTTGGTTTTGTATATTTATATATATATATTATTAATTTTATTATATTTTTAATATTAATTTATAAATTTATATATTTATAATATATATATTTATTTATTTTATATTTACATTTTTTATTGTATATGAATGTGTATTTATATTTATATATATATATATATATTATATATAAAAAATTTAAAAATTTTATATATTTTGTAATGTGTATATTATAATTTTTATATTATATTAATTATATATATATATAACATTTTTTATTTAAAAATTTAAAATATTATATTTATATATATATATATATAAAAATATTTATATATATATAATATATTACAAATAATCAACACACACACACACAACACACACACACACACAACCCACCACACCCCCAAAGCGGCGCTTTCACTTGGGGGTCCCCAAGGGGTAATGCGTGATGTATGCCCACCACAGAACAGCAGGAATCGTTTCAAGCACTGTACACTGTGTATGTTAGGCCCCTATGGAGTATGCGACCATCTGGAACCCAACCCGGGCAAGCCGCAAGAAGTTAGAGAAAGTACAAAGGTTTGCAACAAGGCTAGTCCCAAAGCTCAAGGGAATGTCGTTACGAGGAAAGGTTAAGGGAAATCGACTGACGACACTGGAGGACAGAAGGGTCAGGGGAGACATGATAACCACATACAAGATACTGCGGGGAATAGACAAGGTGGACAGAGATAGGATGTTCCAGAGAGGGGACACAGGGACAAGGGGTCACAACTGGAAGCTGAAGACTCAGACGAGTCACAGGGACGTTAGGAAGTATTTCTTCAGTCATAGAGTTGTCAGCAAGTGGAATAGCCTAGTAAGTGAAGTAGTGGAGGCAGGAACCATACATAGTTTTAAGAAGAGGTATGACAAAGCTCAGGAAACAGATAGAGAGAGGACCCAGTAGCGATCAGTGAAGAGGCGGGGCCAGGAGCTGAGTCTCGACCCCTGCAACCACAATTGGTGAGTACACACACATGCATGCACACACACACGCGCACACACACACACACACACACATGCACACACACATGCACACACATGCACACACACATGCTCACACACATGCTCACACACATGCACACACACATGCACACACACATGCACACACACATGCACACACACATGCACACACACAATGCACACACACACATGCACACACACACATGCACACACACACATGCACACACACATGCACACACACACATGCACACACACATACATACACACACACATACATACATACACACACACACACACACACACACCACACACACACACACACACACACACACACACACACACACACACACACACACACTTCACTCTGGAGGTCCCAAGGTGGTAATAGCAGTGATGTATAACCCACCACAGAACAGCAGGAGGCCAGGCAAGAGTACGATGAGAGCAATAGAGCGATGGTTGACACACTGGCTACAGTGGCCAGAAGAGCTCATGCACGCAGGGCAAAGCTCCTGATCATGGGTGACTTTAACCACAAGGAGATCGATTGGGAGAACTTGGACCCGCATGGGGGCCAAGATACATGGAGGGCTAAGATGATGGAGGTGGTACTGGAAAACTTCATGCACCAACACGTAGGGACCTACAAGAGAGAGAGGAGAGGATGAACCAGCAAGGCTGGACTCAGTATTCACCTTGAGTAGTGCAGATATCGAGGACATGACATACGAAAGACCCCTTGGGGCCAGTGACCATGTGGTTTTAAGCTTCGAATACACAGTAGAGTACAATGGAGGGGAGAAGCAGGAAGGCCCAGGATGAATGAACCCCAAACTACAAGAAAGGGGACTACACAGGAATGAGGAATTTCCCTGAACGGGGTTCAGTGGGAAAAGGAGAACTGGCAGGGAAGCCAGTTAATGAGATGATGGAATATGTAGCAACAAAATGCAAGGAGGCTGAGGAGAGGTTTGTACCCAAGGGTAACAGGAATAATGAAAAAGCCAAGATGAGCCCATGGTTTACCCAAAGGTGCAGGGAGGCAAAAACCAAGTGTGCTAGGGAATGGAAGAAATATAGAAGGCAAAGGACCCAGGAGAATAAGGAGAGCAGTCGTAGAGCCAGAAACGAGTATGCACAGATAAGGGAGGCCCAAAGACAATATGAAAATGACATAGCAGTGAAAGCCAAATCTGACCCGAAACTGTTGTACAGCCACATCAGGAGGAAAACAACAGTCAAGGACCAGGTAATCAGGCTAAGGAAGGAAGGAGGAGAGACAACAAGAAATGACCGTGAAGTATGTGAGGAACTCAACAAGAGATTCAAAGAAGTGTTCACAGAGGAGACAGAAGGGGCTCCAGAAAGACGGAGAGGTGGGGCACACCACCATGTGCTGGACACAGTGCACACAACCGAGGAAGAAGTGAAGAGGCTTCTGAGTGAGCTAGATACCTCAAAGGCAATGGGGCCAGATAACATCTCCCATGGGTATTGAGAGAGGGAGCAGAGGCGCTATGTGTACCCCTAACAACAATATTCAATACATCTATCGAAACAGGAGATTGCCTGAGGCATGGAAGGCAGCAAATGTAGTCCCAATCTTTAAAAAGGAGACAGACATGAAGCATTAAACTACAGACCAGTGTCACTGACATGTATAGTATGCAAAATCATGGAGAAGATTATCAGGAGAAGAGTGGTGGAACACCTAGAAAGGAATGATTCTCATCAACAGCAGCCAACATGGTTTCAGGACGGGAAATCCTGTGTCACAAACCTACTGGAGTTCTATGACATGGTGACAGCAGTAAGACAAGAGAGAGAGGGGTGGGTGGATTGCATATTCTTGGACTGCAAGAAGGCGTTTGGGACACAGTTCCACACAAGAGATTGGTGCAAAAACTGGAGGACCAAGCAGGGATAACAGGGAAGGCACTACAATGGATCAGGGAATACTTGTCAGGAAGACAGCAGCGAGTCATGGTACGTGGCGAGGTGTCAGAGTGGGCACCTGTGACCAGCGGGGTCCCACAGGGGTCAGTCCTAGGACCAGTGTTGTTTCTGGTATTTGTGAACAACATGACGGAAGGAATAGACTCTGAGGTGTCCCTGTTTGCAGATGACGTGAAGTTGATGAGAAGAATTCACTCGATCGAAAACCAGGCAGAACTACAAAGGGATCTGGACAGGCTGTAGACCTGGTCCAGCAATTGGCTCCTGGAGTTCAATCCCACCAAGTGCAAGGTCATGAAGATTGGGGAAGGGCAAAGAAGACCGCAGATGGAGTACAGTCTAGGGGGCCAGAGACTACAAACCTCACTCGAGGAAAAAGATCTTGGGGTGAGTATAACACCAGGCACATCTCCTGAAGCGCACATCAACCAAATAACTGCTGCAGCATATGGGCGCCTAGCAAACCTCAGAACAGCATTCCGACATCTTAATAAGGAATCGTTCAGGACCCTGTACACCGTGTACGTTAGGCCCATATTGGAGTATGCGGCACCAGTTTGGAACCCACACCTAGCCAAGCACGTAAAAAAACTAGAGAAAGTGCAAAGGTTTGCAACAAGACTAGTCCCAGAGCTAAGAGGTATGTCCTACGAGGAGAGGTTAAGGGAAATCAACTGACGACACTGGAGACAGGAGAGATAGGGGGACATGATAACGACATACAAAATACTGAGAGGAATTGACAAGGTGAACAAAGACAGGATGTTCCAGAGATTGGACACAGTAACAAGGGGACACAGTTGGAAGTTGAAGACACAGATGAATCACAGGGATGTTAGGAAGTATTTCTTCAGCCACAGAGTAGTCAGTAAGTGGAATAGTTTGGGAAGCGATGTAGTGGAGGCAGGATCCAACCATAGCTTTAAGCAGAGGTATGATAAAGCTCACGGTTCTGGGAGAGTGACCTTGTAGCGATCAGTGAAGAGGCGGGGCCAGGAGCTCGGACTCGACCCCCGCAACCTCAACTAGGTGAGTACACACACACACACACAAGTCACCTGGCTACCACATTTCATATTTATGTTAATTTATTCTATTGTGGGATGTATTTTTCATGTTTATATGTAATGTAGCATGTTTATTACTATATAATTATAAAAAAATATCCTAGATAGATTAATGAAAATGTCTATACAGTGGAACCCCAGTTTTCGAACTTAATCCGTTCCAGAAGGTCATTCTAAAACTGAAATGTGCAAAACTGAATCAATATTTTCCATAACAAATAATGTAAATAAAAATAATCCATTGCAAACACCCAAAAATATTCACAAAAAATTTATTTTTTAAAGAATGCATAGCCCTTGTAGTTTAGTGCTTCTTTTTTATTATAATAATAATTAAATAATTCGACACTAATATCAACTCTGTGGCTTATTTATCTATCAAAATTGATTTAATATGACATAATAAACAATATTAATAATATAGAAACCTGATATTCACTCTAGAATGAATAAAATATGTCATTACGTATGTGGTGTGGTGGTGGTGTTGGGTTTATAAGGGCCACTGAGAGCATAAACCCTATAGTAGTAGTGGTGGTGGTGTTCTCTGGCCCTATGTACCACAAACAACAATGGAGGAGTTATGTTTCGTGTCATCATTTTTCTATCGCTTAATTGCTTAACTTTCTTGCTACACTTTATCGCTGGCTGGCTCTATAGCCTTTATCGACTCCTGCTGCTTTAGTATTGTACATATTGTAGAATCACTGAAGAAGGCACATTTTCTCCTCTCTCTCAGCCCTTTATCACTGGCACCAGGAACTTTCTTTGGGCCCATGGTGGCTTATTTCGCAGTCACAATACTCACTCAACCAGTGACAGAGCCAGACTGAAGCAGCATTCCAGTGGGTGGACGTATCTGATACGTGTGATTTCCGGATCAAGATCCGATATCCAGAGCAAAATTTCACACAAGAAATGGTTCTAAAACCAAATTGTCCTATAACTGGAGCGTGTGAAAACCAGGGTTCCACTGTATTAATGTAATATGCAACATTTAATACGCCCAAGAGATAAAGTATTATTAATATGGTGTCAAGAGTAGAGAGACTTGGTGATTTTAATGTGTACCTGCATCCCAGCACAGTGTGTAAGCATATTTAGGTACAGGTACACATAAGTATAATTATCAGAGTACATATAAAATATGCAATAACTTTAAAACACTTGAAATTTTGGAAAGTTTCCATGCATAATAGAGAGATGTGCTCATGGAGAATGTAAACAAACCGGGTGGGGCGTGCTGTATTAGAAAAACCACTCGCCGTATAGCAAGTTTTGGTCACAATTTGAAATCACTGTATTAGTGGAATGCTGTATAACGAAATGCCATAAAGCAGGGCTCTACTGTACATGTATATTTATTTATTTTCAACACATCGGTCATATCTCACTTATATCATATCATATATATATATATATATATGTCATATCACCCTCATTCACACTATCTCTGTCTTGTCAGTGGCACGCAGATACAGGAGTTTCAATGCCCCTCGAAACGGCAAATATCCTAAATCCCAATCTCAGACAGGTGATCCTATCAATGCAAAACAAGTCATGGGATTGTGGGGGGAGGGGTGTAAAGCTTCAACTCAAGATCTTTCGCTTCTCTGTGTGTCATCAGGAGCTATACAGTGTTGCAGGAGTGGATAGATTGAGGAAACGTTTTCTTAGAGGAAAAGTAGTGTGTTGGCACTGCCTGTTCTGCCTCAACATGCTACTTTTCCTCTGAGAAAACTTTCCCTCAGTCTATCTGTTGCTACTCTTGCAACACTGCATAGCTCCTGATTATACATGGAGATATGTGAAAGATCTTGAGCTAAAAATTTCCATCCCCCTCCCAGTGGCTTGTCTTACATGCATACGCGCGTGCGTGCATATGTACATATGCATATACTGTATTCATGCTTTCGTGATAAATCAGATCCATGTTACATGCGTAGCAATATTTTCAGTTTGTAAGGTGCTGCATCACCGTCCCACCTTATCAACACCTATCCTGAAGTTTTGCTTCCTAAATTACATAAGAACATAAGAAAGGAGGATCACTGAAGCAGGCCTGTTGGCCCATACTAGGCAGGTCCATTACAATCCATCCCACTAACAAAACATTTGCCCAACCTAATTTTCAATGCTACCCAAGAAATAAGCTCTGATAACTCGATCCACTCATTTGCAAGTCCTCTATCCACTCATTTTCAAGTCCAATTTTTTACTTCCAGTTATATCTATCAGATAATCATGAGATGCTAGTTCTTGAAGTTAGACATTATATTGAGTTTTACATTTCTAGCCAGTAGAGATCTAAGCCTTTACACAATAGCACAGAAACATAAACACATTGTATATACAACTCAAACTGCAAAGATAGATGGAGGTACACGAGGTAAACCTCTATCTGAATGAAAATTTAGGCATTTTCTAATATGCTATTATATTGCATGTATTAGGGTGCTGCAATATTAAATCATTTAAGTGATATGTAGATACAACCATTCAAGCCTGTACATTGTTACTGTACATATAATGCTTTACTATTAGCTTAGGTTTCAACTTTTGTGCATTGCAATGCCAGGCTTGTTAGTGATATATAATTTGTTTCTCAATATGTATATAGAGCTTTTGTGGCTGGGCATAATTGATAATTGTGTGTGTGTGTGTATATATTATATATATTCGCAAACACTAATCTATATATAATTATGATAATAATTATTTTTCCGAGAAGATATATTAGTGTTATAAAGATATGTTTGTTGTGCTTATTCTTTATATGGAAAAGTCTTCAATGATGAAAAGCATTTTGAGTAGATAAACTAGAGGCAATTTTACATGTGGGGAAAGTCTCTGCCTATCACATGCTGAACAATATTAGTATTTATTTACATGGGATCATACTCTATAGAATTTTTCTTTTACAGTAGGAAAATAATCAACACGATGCACTTTTCATAGGTGATGCATGTTACATAAAACTTTTTGTATATCTGATGATATTCTCTACTTTAGTTTCCTTACTCCTTTTTTTCCCCTCATTTCCAAAATTTTGATCTGTTTTTGTGCATATAAGCCTTGTAGTTTCTTTGACAGTTCTCTTGCAGTTGTTTCCCAAAGAAGACAGTACAGTGGACCCCCGCATAACGATTACCTCCAAATGCGACCAATTATGTAAGTGCGTTTGTACGTGTGTGTTTGGGGGTCTGAAATGGACTAATCTACTTCACAATATTTCTTATGGGAACAAATTCGGTCAGTACTGGCACCTGAACATACTTCTGGAGTGAAAAAATATCGTTAACCGGGGGTCCACTGTACATGTATTGCCTTCTGTGGTGATAATGCACTTTTTATCACCAAGGATATATTACTGTCATTGTCCAAGCTCCACCCTCTCCCTGTTACCAGTTAGTGAAGTATCATTATCCCTGTACCATTCGTCTTCTGTTGGGCCCCACATGTCTCGGGAAATATAGATCTTTTTTCAAAGAGAACAGAAGTGACTGATGTTTTGTTTTCTGAGCTGGATAGAAGCAACATTAGCAAGCATGAGTACAGCCTGGACATGAAGACTGAGTAATTATGGGGATTTATGGACTCAAGAATTGTTATGTTACTGGCATCAGCTACACCTGTAATGGTATCCCAGCATCCTTTTTTTTTTTTTTTATTTGAAATAGATACAACAGCAGTAGCATGCTGGTACCGTATTTTATGTGATAATAACACATTGTAATTGAAAGACCCCAGCATGTACTGCTGACCCCCATAGTGCTTTTCTGATTCAGACATAGTAGGCTTTGGAATATCTTATGACCTGGAAATATTAGGATTGGGTGATCGTTTATGTAAATTCCTGGCACAAATACATTTAATTCTCTTGGTGTTTAGGGCACTTCAGGGTCCCAGATAATAAATGGGCAGATGCTGAGATAAAACCTGCTTTAACTCAGTGACTTTCTCTACCAAGTATATGGTTATGTGATGAGAAAGTGGTGCTTCTGATGGGCACTACAAATGAGCAGCATACTGTACAGGGTTTAGGAAGAATTGGGTTTGTGCTGCTCCTCTTTCCTCAGAAATTATCACTATGAGAGGATTCTCTGCCATTTGAGAATAGGGCATACCCACCTCAACTGTGAACACCTGGTTCCAGGGAATCTTGCTCTCCTCTGTGCATCTTGCAATATGCCCTTGATTGTGACATACATTAACCCTTTCAGTGGCTGTCACATAGAGCTATGTCATTGAGGCCAGGGTCCCCCACATAGTTTTATTTCATGGGCTCAGCTCACTCAGATAAGCTGTAACCAGTAAATTTTGGTCTAGATATGAGAGAATGGGTCTATGCAATGAGTGTGCACTGTATAAAAAATTCTGCCTCATACAGTGCATGGTGGGAAAAGCAAATCTCTGACCTTGTGTTTGGCTAAAAAATAGTGAATTTGGGTGTGTTTTCTAGGAAGGTTTTTATGGTTTTATTGGCTGTTTCTTGGTATCATTTGATATAATGAAATATATACTACTGAAATAAAGATGATTTTGGTTGGTTTCAGGACCACAAATATCTTGAAATTGGGCTCAAATTAGTAGTAATATTTGATTTTTGACAACTTTTCAGAGAATAGGTATGGCCAACCCCTACGCCCCCCCAAGTCTGTTTTATGGGGTTTTGCTGAGACTGATTCAATTATTGAGACACTTCAACCCATGACCAATCATTTCTGGTTATATTTTATTATTTGAAAAATAGGGTAAAGCATTGATTTTTTGTGTGTCGAATTGAAAATGGAGAGCAAGTGTAATATAGAAGAGGCCTGAGAACATGATTAATGAATAGAGGAAATGTTGCTTGGAATGCCTAGTGTTTATTTTGGACTTTTGTGATCATATTGAACAGTGGAATTAGCTTAATATTGGACTCAAAGTGGGCAAAATTTCTGATGTGTAAATTTCACCCAGACTGTTAACTTTGTGCCTGCATAATTTCGTAAGTTTTCAACTAAATTTTGTATTTTTTGGAGACATTACCTTCAGAAAAAGATTCTGTACCATTTCTGAAGTTTTTTTTTTGTTGTTGTTGAAAAATGCCAATACTGAGCACATTTCATTTTGAGTCTTGTGACAGTAAAGGGGTTAATAACATTGTATGACATATAATGTATTGACTTGTGTGTTAGATATCAGTTTAGAGGGAGTATGAAGGAAGTAACTGTGTTAGGATGTTTGTGTGTAGACTTACTGGTAAATGGGTCAGTGAAAGATATTAATTAACCATAGAATTGATAAGGATGGGGGGCAAAAAGTGGGTGGTGCATTGAGACATCTGTGGAGACAGAACTTTATTCATTCAGGCCAAAAATGGAATGCACCCAGACTATAGTGTGGTACCAACACTCATTTGGGTGTGAAGCATGGGTTTTTAACATTGCAGCGAGGAGGAGGCTGGAGGCATTGGAGTTGTCATGTTTGAGGGCGGTGTGTAGTGTGAATATTATGCAGAGAATTTAGAGCTTGAAGATTAGGTGAGGTTACCAAAAGTATTATTTAGAGGGATGAAGTGGGTTCTTGAGGTGATTTGGACATAGAGAGTAGATGGAGCAAAATATGATGACTATGATGGGTGAAGAAAAGGATTGGTAGGGGTCGTCCCAGGAAAGGTTTAAGGGAAGAGGGTAAAGGAGGGTTTTGATTACTAGGGACTTGGATATCCAACAGCTTTTAAGAGTGCATTGGATAGGAGCAAGTGGGTTGTATGATTTGTGCTGTTGGAGTGTGAGCAAAGTAAAATTTGTGGAGGAGGGATTCGGGGAAACCATTTAGCTAGATTTGAGTCCTGGAGTTGGAAAGTACAGTACCTGTACTGTGAAGGAGGGATGGGGATGATGCACTTCAGAGTCATCTGAACTGTGATATCAGCATGTTTCTGGCAAGACAGTGATTGTGATTGAGGGACATTGAAAGAGTTTCCTTATTTTTTGGTCACCCTGCTTTGGATTTCTCTAAAATATTGTTTTTGATAGTAGTATGAGTTTCTCTTTTATATTCTATTGCTTCACATTTTGGAACTGGATGTCCCCCAAAATTTCTTCTGTAAATGGCAAGATATGAACTCTTTTACTTTCTTGGAAATAATTGAAGATGATGGCTACAGACATCAATATAATTGAAAGTTACTTTGATTTCCATCATTAAATGAGTTTAATTTTGATATCATTCTGAATATTGCACATTTAAAATGAGTGCTTAAAATTTTTGGTTGTTTATATTCTTAGTTTTGACTTTCAAAAAGCATTCAGGGTGAAAACAGAAAAAAATAATTGCTCATTGTAAGAAAACAGCACATTAGGTAAGTGGGAAATAATTTTTAATTACCTTTTGTTATAGTAAGTGCATAATACACAGCAACTGAAGTGTAGCCAAGGTTAACAAGCAATCATGTGTTGGGCTATTCATCGAGGCTGGATGTCACCCAGCCTTGGGTTAATATGTACTATTTATTTAATCAAATGTTTTCTTTCATGCATTCCATTAATTTTTTAAGATATATTGTGTTATATTTCATATTTATTATTTAGATTTATATATTTTTTTTATGTTGTGGACCCCTTTGAAGGGTAAGTGAGCAAGGATTTTACAGTTGACTGGAGAAAAATAGTTGATAAAATTAGGAGTGCAGAATACCTTGTGGGTTTACCAGTGAGAGTACAGAGCACCTACATATTAAACACATTGTCACCTTTACATTTTATTACATTATTCAAGTTTGCAATATTTTCACAGTTGTTTTTGGCTAAAATTGTGTATATTAATTAATATGGAAAGTGAACTCTTGTCTTGGTAAGGTTTACTCCTCAATAATTCTGCATAATTTTAAAATATACATTTTATATGCATTATCAGCTTCAACTTGCTATATTTCCAGTTTGTATCTTACAATACATAACATATGACATAAAATTTAAATTTCTGTTTTGGTATTATTAAAAAATATATATGTATATATTTTGACAATAGGATTGCTTCCAGGCAAGCTTAAAATTTTTGGCTTAATCTCTTGGTTCCGTATATGAAACTAATAATTTTGCTTTTATTTGTTAATCATTGATATCCAAAATTATTTTGCAGGGGTAATATAATGTGTATGATTTTTATGTTCTGTATTTTTATTGCCACATAAGATGGCACTTGTGCAGCATTGTGGTCGTTAAGAAAAACTGGCTGCTTTGTTCTAGTTTATTTCAATACAAAGGCTTTGGTTGCTGGCTTATGTTGTGCATTATATGTTTATGACTTCAGTTCTGTTGCAATGTTCACATTGTAGAACTTGTCATTGCTTAACTGTTTTAAGTAATAAAGTGTGCCGCTATAAACTGTATGCTTAAGTAATTGTCATAAGTGTTATCAAGCACCAGTATATGATTTCAGTACTCTAACTTAAACCAAAGCCTTTGAAAACCACTATATGCTAATTAATATTCATTCTATGTAATTATTGGTGAAACTTGAGACATTTTTGATAGTAAGGGATGAGTGATGTATCTTAACTAGGGTAAAAATGCCTTAAAGCTATTTAGGATTGTTAAAAATATATTGAATATTATTTTTTACATTCATAAATGTTGTTTTAAGATATTTTTGACCCTAGTTGAGATGTTGAGGTCAGTCTTATTATTCTTGGCAGTGCTTTGTATGATCACCATGTTTAATTTCTGTGTGGTAGAAATTTTCCATAACGTATGCGAGAGAAGTTTACATGTTTGTATTATTATAAGAGTGTAACCACTACCTAATACATCTGCAATGTCTCAACTTTTAGTATATGCAGCTAAGAATATAAAATATATTCTGTGATATTTAAAAAATTTAGTTACATGAAGATGTGAATGTTTTTGTCAAGTTTTGACAACTTCTAGTCCCAAGATAAAAAAAAAAAATCCAAAAAGGTGCTTTAGAAATCAAGTCAAATATTGATTTGTCTGTCACACACACTATACAAGTTAGTTTTGAGTATTTCTTTTTATAGCACACTTCACATATACTTTAAGTTCTAGCTTCAAATATTACTAGATCATTTATGAATCTAAGTGTACTTAAATCAGATTCCATTGTCATTGTCCGTGGAAACTGAAAATTATTATTTTATATATTTTATCATCAAAATAGGATAATTTTTATTTATCTTGCATCATTGTAGAATTTCGTAAGTAAATTTGTTAAGCTTTTATCATTTAAAGGCAGTGAACTACATTACCATGAGCAGTGAATGGCATTAAAATTTGGCTCCCAAAAGACTAGTCATTATTGGCTCAATTAGTTTGTATATTGGTATTTTACAAAGTCTCACATGGCTTAACCAGTAAAGTTGTCTTTATATGATATAGCACCATGATATTCCTTTTATTTGGATTATGTGCATGGGTGTATCAAAATTTTAAAAATCATATTCAGTGCCTCTCTTATTCAGATGAAAAAAATATTAAGTAATTTTAGAAAAAATATCTTATTTTGAAAGAAAAATCTCCTTTTCCAGAATCTAAATTTTTGATTGGTAAATTTTTGGTTTAATCCTGGGGGGAAAAAAATTAAATTTCGGAGATTGCTTTACATCCAAAATTTCTGGCAGCATTCTCTCTCTTATTTAGAAAAACTGCTGGAATTTAACAAAACCTGAAATTAATATTCAAAATTATCAGTAATTCAGAATATTTTGAGTTTTAGAGCTTATTCTGAATTTAAAATTTAAATTTTATTTTGGAGAAGTCATAATATTGAATGTTGTTTCTTGAAGAACATTTAATTTGTATGACAAATTCACACATACACTAACATGGATGTAGCTTATAGAATGTTGCTAATTGGTTCAGGATAATTGAAAGCTACATCTTACACGCCTTAATTGTATATCAGATGGTTTGTCTGCAAAATATATCTGCAGTACCTTATTCTGTGTAATTATTTCCATAGAGAAGTGGTGGTGTCAAATTTCCTCTTTATGATGCAATTTGAGGAGGATTTACTTCCATATATTATCAGAGTTACATTTTGTCTTGAACCCAGTGATATTCTGATAGTTAGACTTGTATCTTTCTAACATTGTAAGATCTGCAGAGATAAAAAAAAAAAATAAATTAACTAGCATCTTTTAAAGGATTTAAGAAGTTTTGTAACCAGCTGTGTTTAAAATCAATAATGGACTTTGTGACATAATAAAAAAATTTTATGTATTTTTTGTATAATTTAATTTGTACCATATATCAGATAATTATAATACACACAGAGTATGGTTGTGTGTGATTGCATGCATGTGCCCAACTATATGTATTTGTGTGGTCTTGGCTTCTAGCCCTGCCACTTAATTTGCCACTTTCTGTGTCATACCTATTCTTAAAATTATGTATGAAATCTGCTTCCACAATCTCTTCATTGAGGTCATTCCGTTTCCCGACCACCTTAAGACTGAAGTACTTCCTGACATCCCTGTGACTCATCTGCATCTTTAGCTTCCAGCTGTGTCCCTGAGTTCCTATTTCTCAAACAGCCTGTCCATTTCTGCCCTGTCAATTCCTCTTGAGTATCTTGTATGTTGTTATTATTTCTCATCTGGTCCTTCTGTCCTCCAGGGTTGTTAGATTAAATTCCTTTAGCCTTTCTTTGCGGCTCATACCCCTTAGTTCTGGAACTAGTCTCATTGTGTACTTCTGCACTTTCTCCAGTTTCTTACCCTGATTCCTTAGGTTTGGGTTCTGTACCGGTGCTGTGTACTCCAAGGTGGGCCTAATATATGTTTATATAGAGTACCTGGAATGACTGTGTTGAGATTCCTGTAGGCCATTCTCTGATTTGCCAGGGGAGCATTAACTGCAGAGGTTATTCATTTGATGTGAGCCCCTGGTGACATGGTAGGTCCTTCTCTCTGAATGAGGTCAGCAGCCTATGTCCCCTGAGTCTGTACTGTGAAAGGTCTTCTGTGTGTGTGTGTATATATATTTGTGGTGTTTGCTCATTTATCACAGAAGGTGGTAGATATGCTTAGTGCAGGATGTATATAAGATTAGAGGTCACCAACTGCATGCAATCCTATAACAAATTTTGTGACCCCTTTATGTGCCTGATCAACTGGGTTGTGATTTTCTCAATCTGTTTGCTGGGCCAAGAGCATTGAGCTGACTGTGGTGGTGTGCTCATGCTCTAGTTCACTGTCCCACCATTATTATTATGTCTTTAGTCAGGTTGAGATGACAGTAGTCAACCACAGTAACATCATGGAGGTAAATGTGGTTTACCTGGAGAGGGTTTCAGGGGTCAATGCCTCCACAGCTCAGTCTGAGACCACGCCTCATGGTGGATCAGGATCTGATCAACCAGGCTGTTACTGCTGGCCGCATGTAAAGTGACGTATGAATCACAGCCTGGCTGGTGAGGTACTGACTTTAGGTGCCTGTCCAGTGCCTTCTAGACAGCCAGGGGTCTATTGGTATTCCCTCATATGTATGCTGGGAGACAGTTGAACAGCCATGGGCCCCAGACACTTATTGTGTTGTGTCTATGTGTATTCGTGGTGCCCCTGCTTTTCATTGGGGGAATGTTGCATCTCCTCCTGAATATTTTGCTTTCATAGGGAGTGATTTTCGTGTGCAAGTTTGGTACTAATCCCTCCAGGATTTTCCAAGTGTATATTATCATGTAATTCTCTTGCCTGCATTCCAGGGAATGCAAATCAAGTGCACTGTAGTTCCGTGCTGATTCTCTAATTCACTATACCATCACTTCTCTCCTCACTGTCATTGTTGTGGCTTTGGTGAGGTAGAGAGAGAGTTGGGTGTGGTCAGGAAAGGGCTTTTGTTTTATAATATTGACATGTTGAGAGCCCAGCTGCTGATGCCTTAATGTAACATAGCTGTGGTGGCTTTACAAATCCTTAAAAAAGTAGATGCTGTCTTCCACATTTTTGTTTTAATATTTTTTCTTTGGTTTGGCTTCATCAAATACATTTATCTTTACTATATGTTTTTTTAGTATTACAAGGTGCTATCAAAAAGTTGTTGTACTTGAAATTTTACATGCTTCCTGGGTGAAATATGGCAGCAGCATAGACCACACTGTGCAGTACACTCTGTAAAGTAGCATGGTTGGTTACTCTATTGAGGTTAGATGGGCATTTTTTGTTGTGTTGTCAGTGCATTATTGGGATTTTTTGTGTATTAGAATGGAATCTTTAAAAGAAAGAACAGCACACGTGTGTGTGAAATCGTTTCAAGTTGGGTACATTGGCTAGTGATACTCGCAAAATGATTCAGCAAGCATTTTAGCAACGAAGCAATGGGTCTTGCTTCAAAGCAGGATGAATATCAGTTGAGGATGATGAACACTGGTCTTCCATCAATGTCAAAAACAGATGCCAACACTGAAAAAGTGAGGGCGGTTATTTGTGAAGATCATCATCAAAGTATCCAGGACACTGCAAGTATTGTGGGAATTTCTTATGGGTCATATTAAAGCATTTTGACTGAAAATTTGAGTGTGAGGCAAATAGCTGTGAAATTTGTCTCCCACTTGCTGACTCAAGAACAGAGTGACCATTGTTTTCAGGCCACTAACAACATGTTGGTCCTCTCACACCTTCCCTACTTCAGCTCCCTGTGACTTTTTTCACTTCCCAAAAATGAAAATGGCACTCAAGGGGCAGCATTTTAAGCATGAAAGAAATTCAAGCTGTGCTGAATGCAGTTAGGAAAGAAGAGTTCTGGAAATGTTTTGAGAAGTGGCAGAGGCTCTGAGATCAGTGTATAGCCTCCTAAAGAGAGTACTTCCATGGAGACAACTTCAAGTAGGTGATTAGGTAAGCTGCTGCTTTTTTTTTTTTTCTTTTTCTTTTTTGGCAGTCTAGGAAAACTCTGATAGTTCCTCGTAGGCATGGCGAGTTCTTTTGATGCAACTGGGTAATGAAAACGTGTCTTTTTAATATTTCATTACACCCAAACAAAGGAAACACATTCACCATCATTCATTCAATAGCTGTCTTTCTAGAAGTATTTATATGTCACAATTCAAATAATCCTCTGAACTACAACATTCCCATCCCTCCTTCAGAGTGCAGGCACCGTACTTCCCACCTCCAGAAGTCCAGCTAACTGGTTTTCCTTATGCTTCTCATAAATGCTTTCTTGCTCACGTTACAACAGCACATTAGTCCATAAAAACTACTTGTCTCCATTCACTCCAAACTAACATGCTCACACAAGCTTGTTGGATGCTCAAGCCCCTTCCAGTCTAAACTTTCTCTGTACCACCTTCTTCCAACCCTTATTGGGATGATCCCTAACCTACCTAAGATTCATACACCCTCTTGGTCACTGATCTGCTCTATCCTCTTTAAATGCCTAAACCCACTTTTATTTTTATGATATGTGGTGAGAGAGAGAATGTGTGTATGGTGCTATTCTGGCTCTGAGACAGTTTAGAAAGGTTATTTTATTTTTTATTATCACATTGGCCGATTCCCACCAAGGCAGGGTGGCCCAAAAAAGAAAAACTTTCACCATCATTCACTCCATCACTGTCTTGCCAGAAGGGTGCTTTACACTACAATTTTATAAACTGCAACATTAACACCCCTCCTTCAGAGTGCAGGCACTGTACTTCCCATCTCCAGGACTCAAGTCCGGCCTGCCGGTTTCCCTGAACCCCTTCATAAATGTTACTTTGCTCACACTCCAACAGCATGTCAAGTATTAAAAACCATTTGTCTCCATTCACTCCTATCAAACATGCTCTTAAAATTATTTAAAAGTATTGAAATAGGCAGATACAATACATGCTCAGCTTTCTTGTGCTACTAGCACAGAAGATTCATTTGATGCCATTTCAGAGGATATGTTAGGAGTCAAGGAGAAGTTTGGGTAATTATTGATCAAGTAGATAGTAATGTCGGTGTGGGCTGCTGGGATGTTTTCAGGATTAATTCCTACAGTAGGGTAAGCTTGACAGGTTTGTTTATAGTATCAGTAGTTGGGTGGGAGGGTTCCTTTGCTCAGGAGAAGATTATATGTTTGATTTTATTTTAATTTCTGATGCATTACATAATTTACTTGATACAGTTATTCTCAAACATGATTATGCTATTTTTTCCTAGTTGCAAAAAAAATATGATTGTGACATATTACATTATCCACAGGAATACACCTGCACTGCTCATGACATTCTGGAAGAGAGGGGGA
Organism: Cherax quadricarinatus; assembly: GCF_026875155.1. Taxonomy (NCBI): domain Eukaryota; kingdom Metazoa; phylum Arthropoda; class Malacostraca; order Decapoda; family Parastacidae; genus Cherax; species Cherax quadricarinatus. The sequence goes on along the minus strand of NC_069473.1, from coordinate 22,039,924 downwards.
CAGTGCGCGTGGCCATCACAGTTGAGAGATTGCTTCAGTTTTATCAAGGGCGCCACACTCCCATGTCTCCACGTAACCAGACTCCAGTATGACATCTGTCATGATCTCTTCCCCATACTTCCAGTATTACCTTGTCTATCTAAAATTCTATCAGTTGCCTGAGATGGCTGTTCAATGCAGAGTAACTCAGTTTGTTACTGCTTTCCTGTGAGGAAAATAGCAGCATAATCCCAGTTCATTATAATACTGATGATTCCAGAATGTACATATTCTTTAATATATGTTCCTTTAGATGTTAGGACATTTAAAGGAAACTTTGGTTTTGTCAGTGGTAGGAGTCCATTTACCACTGAACAGTAATACTGTGCTTCCCCTGCTTACTTTCTTTCAAGCCAAAGGCAATACTGTATATTATCATCCTCAGCCAGTGAAATGTGCTGTTGTAAAGCATCATATATCATTACTTTTATTCTTTCATTGTTTTGTATTCACTCACCATGACCTATTTTGCTCACTTGTCTTCAATCATTCCTAAGTTTATTTTATACATAAAGATGTGTGCTTTTAAAGTGGTCATTTAGTCATGTTTTATATTTTTATTTTTACACAGCTCTTTCAGCATCATACTTTGTCTTTCTGCCTGCTAATTTTCAGATGAAAATTACCAATTGTATTTCAGAAGTTATGTAAGTAAGACTGTCCAGTGTGTCAATTATTTTATAAGATGGGTGTGTGAATGATACTAGGGACTTTGGAAAAGAAAAACTTTTCTGGACCATTTATAAGAACACTGATAAAATATGGAATGCTTCTTCTTCCAATTCTCTTTAAAGTTGAGAAAAAAGCATTAGGTTACTTAAATGGCACGAATCTCAAGACATCATGTGTGATTTTATTTCTGCAAGAATTGGACAAGCTTGTTATATACTACGTATTTTTTTAGATGACTTATTTAGGAAAGCTAGATCAAGTACATTTTGACCCATCTTTGGGCTGCCTTAACTATAAATTAGAAATCTTACTGGGACTCAGTTTTAAGTGTTTTAGCTTATTTCATAACTTTCAGTAGTGTGTAATTATGCCACACTATATATTTTATATACAGATACATGTATTGCATCAATTTTATTATGAACAAAATGTACCTAAAGTTTTTGTATATGTATCAGCCTATTTGTATTGGCTGTATTTTATTTTAAGCATGTTGACCAAGGCTTCAGAGCTTTTTTTTCGGCCCCTTTACCTGTTCTCTCTCACTCTCACACATGATGTTGGTATTTCAGCTGGTCACTTGTGCAATATTTTTATACAATTTTAAGACAGTGGTACTTAACAGGCAAACCTGATTCCTTTAGAAATTTTTCTAAGGCAGAAAAGGTCAATGTGAGACAACTTCCCCTCACTCTACCTGTTGCAACTCTTGCAACATTGCATGCGCATACATATAAATTTTTTTTCACACATTGGTCGTTTCCCACCAAGATAGGGTGGGAGAAAAAAAAAATCACCATCATTCACTCCATCACTGTTTTGCCAGAGGTGTACTTACACTACAGTTATATAACTGCAATATCAACACCCCTTCCTTCAGAGTGCGGGCACTGTACTTCCCATCTTCAGGACTCAAGCCTGGCCTGCCAGTTTCCCTGAATACCTTCATAAATATTACCCTGCTCACACTCGAACAGCATGTCAAATGCTAAAAGCCATTTGTTCCTATCTAACACGCTCACACATGCTTGCTAAAAGTCTAAGCCCCTCGCACACAAAACCTCCTTTACCCCTTCCCTAGGCCGACCTCTACCCTGCCTTCCCTCCACTACAGATTTATACACTCTCGAAGTCATTCTAGTTTGTTTCATCCTTTCTACATGTCTGAACCACCTCAACAATCCCTTCTCAGCCCTCTGGATAATAGCTTTGGTAATCCCGCACCTTCTCCTAATTTCCAAACTACGAATTCTCTGCATTATATTCACACCACACATTGCCCCAGACACGACATCTCCACTGCCTCCAGCCTTCTCCTTGTTGCAACATTCACCATCCATATAAGAGTGTTGGTATAACTGTACTCTCATACATTTCCCTCTTTGCTTCCATGGACAAAGTTCTTTGTCTCCACAGACTACTCAGTGCACCACTCACCTTTTTTCCCCTTGTCAAGTCTATGATTTGCCTCATCTTTCATAGACCCATCTGCTGATGCATCCACTCCTAAATATCTGAATACATTCACCTCCTCCATACTCTCTCCCTCTAACCTGATATCCAGTCTTTCATTACCTAATTTTTTTGTTATCCTCATCACCTTACTTTTTCCTCTTTTCACTTTAAGCTTTCTTTTACATACCCTACCAAACTCATTCACAAACCTCTGCAACTTCTCTTCAGAATCTCCCAAGAGCACAGTGTCATCAGCAAAGAGCAACTGTGACAACTCCCACTTTCCAGCACCCAAGCATTCACTTCTCTTACAACCCCATCTATAAATATATTGAACAACCATGGGGACATAACACATCCTTGTCCAAGGCCTATTTTTACTGGGAAATAATCTCCCTCTCTCATACATACTCTAACCTGAGCCTCACTATCCATGTAAAAACTTTTCACTGCTTTCAATAACCTACCTGCTATTCCATACATTTGCAACATCTGCCACATTGCCCTCTATCCAGCCTTTTCCAAATCCATAAGTGCCACAAAAACCTCTTTACCCTTACCTAATTACTGTTCACACTATATTTTTTTTTTTTTAACAAACCAGCCGTATCCCACCAAGACAGGGTGGCCCAAAAAGAAAAACAAAAGTTTCTCTCTTTAAATTTAGTAATCTATACAGGAGAAGGGGTTACTAGCGCCTTGCTTCCGGCATTTTAGTAGCCTCTTACAACACGCATGGCTTACGGAGGAAGAATTCTGTTCCACTTCCCCATGGAGATAAGAGGAAATCAATAAGAACTAGTAAGAAAATAAAAGAAAACCCAGAGGGGTGTGTATATATAAGCTTGTACATGTATGTGTAGTGTGACATTAGTGTAAATATGTAGAAGTAACAAGACGTACCTGAAATCCTGCATGTTTATGAGACAGAAAAAAAGATACCAGCAATCCTACCATCATGCAAAGAAATTACAGGCTTTTGTTTTACACTCATTTGGCAGGATGGTAGTACCTCCCTGGGCAGTTGCTGTCTACCAACCTACTACCCAGATATTTTTTTTTTTTAACAAACCAGCCATATCCCACCAAGGCAGGGTGGCCCAAAAATAAAAACGAAAGTTTCTGTTTTTAAATTCAGTAATTTGTACAGGAGATGGGGTTACTAGCCCCTTGCTCCCGGCATTTTAGTCGCCTCTTACAACACGCATGGCTTACAGAGGAAGAATTCTGTTCCACTTCTCCATGGAGGTATGAGGAAATAAAAAAGAACAAGAACTAGAAAGAAAATAGAAAACCCAGAGGGGTGTTTATATATATGCTTGTACATGTAGTGTGACCTAAGTGCAAGTAGAAGTAGCAAGACGTACCTGTAATCTTGCATATTTATGAGACACACCAGCAATCCTACCATCATGTAAAACAATTACAGGCTTTCGTCTTACACTCACTTGGCAGGACGGTAGTACCTCCCTGGGTGGTTGCTCTCTACCAACCTACTACCTGAATGTATGTATATATATAAAAAAAAAAAATTTCAACAAGTTGGCTGTCTCTCACCTAGGCAGGGTGACCCAAAATGAAAATACTTTCATCACTCAACACTTTCACCTCACTCATACATAATCTCTGTTTTTGCAGAGGTGCCCAGATACAACAGTTTAGAAGCATATATAAAGATACAATAAAAAAAAGTGACCTGAAATAATATAATAAACTCCATATAGAATATTCCTAGGTAGTAGGTTGCTGGACAGCAACTGCCCAGGGAGGTACTACTCTCCTGCCAAGTGAGTGTAAAATGAAAGCCTGTAATTGTTTTACATGATAGTAGGATTGCTGGTGTCCTTTTTTCTGTCTCATGAACATGCAAGATTTCAGGTATGTCTTGCTACTTCTACTTACACTTAGGTCACACTACACATACATGTACAAGCACAGTATCATCAGCAAAAAGTAACTGTGTCAACTCCCATTTTGTATTTGATTCCCCATAAATTAATCCCACCCCTCTTCCAAACACCCTAGCATTTACAACCCCATCTATAAATATATTAAACAACACTTACACATCACTTCTAACTACTTTACTAGTAGTCTCCCTCTCTTTACACTCTACCTGAGCCTCACTTTCATAAAAACTCTTTACAGCATTTAATAACTTACTACCTATTTCATATACTTGCAACATCTGCCACATTGCTTCCCTATCCACTCTTTTACACAGTCTAACCTGAGCCTCACTATCATAAAAACTCTTTACAGCATTTAATAACTTACTACCTATTCCATATACTTGCAACATCTGCCACATTGCTTCCCTATCCACTCTGTCATATGCCTTTTCTAAATCCATAAATGCAATGAAAACTTCCCTACCTTTATCTAAATACTGTTCACATATATGCTTGAATGTAAACACTTGATCTACACACCCCGTACCCACTCTAAATCCTCCTTGCTCATCCGCAATCCTACTCTGTCTTACCTCTAATTCTTTCAATAATAACCCTACCATACATTTTTCCTGGTGTACTCAGTAAACTTATTGCCCTATGATGTTTACAATCTCTTTTGTCCCCTTTCCATTTATATAAAGGAACTAGACATGTTCTCTGCCAATCCCTAGGTACCTTCCCCTCTTCCATACATTTATTAAACAAAAATACCAACCACTCGAACACTATATCCCCGCTGCTTTTAACATTTGTCACGATCCCATCACTTCCTGCTGCTTTACCCTCTTTCATTCTACATAATGCCTCATGCACCTCCCCAACATTCACATCCTGCTCTTCACTCCTAAAAGATGTTATACCTCTCTGGCCAGTGTGAGAAATGACCGCCTCCCTTTCTTTGTCGACATTTAAAAGTTCCTCAAAATATTGCCGCCATCTACCCAATACCTCCAGCTCCCCTACTTTGTTTTTAACTGACAAATCCATTTGTTCAGTAGGCTTTTGTAGCTTGTTTATCTCACTCCAAAATTTTTTCTTATTTTCATAAAAATTTCTTGACAGAGCCTCTCCCACTCTATCATCTGCTCTCCTTGTGCACTCTCTTCACCTTTCTTTTACTCTCCATATACTCTGCTCTTCTTATAACACTTCTGCTTTGTGAAAACCTCTCATAAGCTACCTTTTACTTCATCATTCCACCAATCACTCTTCTTTCCCCCTGCACCCACCCTCCTATAGCCACAAACTTCTGCCCCACATTCTAATACTGCATTTTTAAAACTATTCCAACCCTCTTCAACCCCCCCCCCCCCCCCCCACTACACATACTTGAATTAGCCCACCTTTCTGCCAATAGTTGCTTATATCTCACCTGAACTTCTTCCCTTAGTTTATACACTTTCACCTCTCTCTTACTTGTTGTTGCCATTTTCCTATGTACCTCTTACTCTAACTATAGCTACAACTACATAATGATCCAATATATCAGTTGTCCCTCTATAAACATGTACATCCTGGAGGCTACCCATTAACCTTTTATCCACCAATGTATAATCAAGCTACTTTCGTTACGTGCCATATCATACCTTGTATATTTATTTATCTTCTTTTTCATAAAATATGTATTACTTATTACCAAACTTCTTTCTACACATAGCTCAATTAAGGCTCCCCAAATTTACCTACTACTACCTCCACAACATTTTTACCCACTTTAGAATTGAATAACTATACACAAATAACCTGCACATAAAAGAGAAATCCCCAACCACAAGTACTCTTACACTAGGTTCAAAATTCCCCACACTCACTCAACATCTCTCTCTCTCCTCTCTTCTCCAGGTGCATAAATGCTTACTGTAACCCACTTTTCACATCCAACCCTTATTATACTTCACATAATCCTAGAATTAATACATTTATATTCCCACCATAACTTATCGTTCAACATAATTGCTACTCCTCCTTTAGCTCTAACTCTATTTGAAACCCCTGACCTAATCCCATTTATTTCTCCCCACTGAAACTCTCCCACCGCCTTCAGCTTTGTTTCACTTAAAGCCAGGGCATCCAGCTTCTTTTCATTCATAACATCCACAATCATCTCTTATCATCCATGCACATTCAAACATCCCACTTTGATGATTTTCTTCTTTTTCTTATTAGTAGGCTATTCAGGAAAAGGGGTTACTAGCCCATTGTTCCCGGCATTTTAGTTGACTTTTACAACACGCATGGCTTATGGAAGAAAGATTCTTATTCCACTTCCCCATGGATATAAAAGGAAAAGCAATAAGAACAAGAACTATTAAGATAAAATCGAAGAAAATACAGATGAGTGTGTACATCTTGCTAATTCTACTTACACTTAGGTCACAAGCATATATATACACACACCCCTCTGGGTTTTCTTCTGTTTTCTTAATAGTTCTTGTTTATTTCCTCTTATCTCCATGGGGAAGTGGAACAGAATTCTTGCTCTGTAAGCCATGCATGTTGTAAGAGGCGACTAAAATGCCGGGAGCAAGGGGCTAGTAACCCCTTCTCCTGTATATATTACTAAATTTAAAAAGAGAAACTTTTGATTTTCTTTTTGGCCCACCCTGCCTTGGTGGGATACGGCCGGTTTGTTGAAAAAATATATATTCTTTCTTTCAATGCACTGGCCACATATATATATATATAGTTAGTTTTCCCTGAAGCAAGTTTATTCTTTTCTCTGAGGATGAGGGTCCCCAGGAGGTACCTCCCTATATTATATATATACATACACACACAGTGGATCCCCGCGAATTCATGGATTTTTCCTTAGAACCTAACTAATAATTGTTCGCGGAAATCCCTGCAAATTTGCGTTAATATATAATTTTTTATGCGTTTTAATGCTTAATATCAAGAAAAATATAATTTAATAATTATGTAACATAAATATTAATGTAAATTCCGCTAAATTTCCATATAACATATAATACTGTATAAATTTTTTTAGTGCTGTAGAGAGAACACAAAGTGACCGTAGAGGTTGCTTTGAGTTCTCACCAATAATACGTTCTCATTATTGGTGAGTACCCGTACATTTTATTTTACTAAATTAAATTATTACTGTTTATTTACCATACGTATACCAAAGAAAACAGGCTTGCATGAATTACAGTACATATGGGGGTAACCAGTTATTTTCATATAGTCGGACTTGAGTCCTGGAAATGGGAAGTACAATGCCTGCACTTTAAAGGAGGGGTTTGGGATATTGGCAGTTTGGAGGGATATGTTGTGTATGCTTCTAAACTGTTGTATTCTGAGCACCTCTGCAAAAACAGTGATAATGTGCGAGTGTGGTGAAAGTGTTGAATGATGAAAGTATTTTCTTTTTGGGGATTTTCTTTCTTTTTTGGGTCACCCTGCCTCGGTGGGAGACGGCCGACTTGTCGAAAAAAAAAAAAATGGGGTTAACATCGATATTTTACATTCTAGCACTGCGGGAGACATAGCAGTACAGTACTGTATACGGGTTTATCTTTACATTCTTTTTTTTTTTTTAAGAGTGATGTGTAAAGCTGAGTTTGAAATTTAAGTGTTTTGGGGGCATATTTAGGGTTTAAACTATAAAAATAGTCATTTATTAACCGTGTCCAGAATTCGTGGGTGGTCTTGGAATGCAAGCCTCGTGAATTTGTGGGACTACTGTATATATATTACATATATGTATATAAAGTGGTACCATGAGCTCCCAACTCAAACAGTTATGTAAGTGTATTTTTGGGGGTCTGAAATGGACTAATCTAATTTACATTATTCCATATGGGAACGGCACTCGAACAGCCTTCTGGAATGAATTATGGCCGAAACTCAGGGTACCACTGTATATGTATATATTAACACACCGGCCACTTCCCACTGAGGCAGGGTGACAACCCCCCCACCCCCAACAAAAAAAGAGAGAAACACTTTTATCATTCACTCCATCACTGTTTTGCAACATATCTCCACCCTCCTTAAGAGTGCAGGTACTGTACTTCCCACCTTCAGGACTCAAGTGTGGCAAACTGGTTTCCCTGGATACATTCATAAATGTTACTTTATTCACACTCCAACAGCATGTCAAACCATAAAAACCATTTACCTCCACTCGCTCCTATCTAACACACACACAATCTCCTTTACCCTTTCCCAGAACAACCCCTGCCCTGCCTTCCTTTCACTACAGATTTATATGCCCTCCAAGTCATTCTGTTTTGTTCCATCCTGTCTTAAATGTTCAAACCACCTCAACAACCCCCTGGATAATACTTTTAGAAAACCCCGCCCTTCCTCCCAATTTCCAAACTGCGGATTCTCTGCATAATATTCACACCACACATTGCTCTGAGACATGACATCTGCGCTGCCTCCAGCCATCTACTTGTTGCAGTGTTCACCACCCATGCAAGAGCATGGGTACCATTATACTCTCATACATTCCTCTCTCTGCTTCCATGGATATGTCCTTTGTCTCCACAGACTCAGTGTACAACTCGCCTTCTTCCCTTCATCAATTCTCTGGTTCACCTCGTCTTTCATAGACCCATCTGCTTACAACTCAACTCCCAAATATATGATGAACACATTCACTTCCTCCAATACCTAAATTTTTAGTTAACCTCATCACCTTGCTTTTTCCTATGTTCACTTTCAATTTCCTTCTTTCACACACCCAAATTTGTCCACCAACCTTTGCATCTTTTCTTCAGAGCAGTGTCATCAGCAAAAAAAGCAACTGTAACTCCCCCCATTTTATGTTAAATTCCTTATCTTTCAATCTCACACCTCTTCTCAATATCCGACCATTTGTTTGTCTTACAATCCCATTTATAAATATATTGAACAACCATTGAGACATGCATCCCTGTTTAAGATCTACTTTTACTGGAAAATAATCTCCCTCTCCTACATACCCTAACCTGAGCCTCACTATCCTTGTAAAATCTCTGAACCGCTTTCAGTAACCTACTAGCCTTTTCCATACACTTGCAACATTGCCCCCCTATCTATACCCTATCATATGCCTTTTCCAAATCCATAAAAGCAACAAAAACCTCTTTACCCTTATCTAAATACTCTTCATTTGTATGCTTCACTGCAAACACATCCCCTACCTTTCCTAAAGCCTCCTTGTTCATCTGTGATCCTGCTCTTGAATTCTTTCAGTAACAACTCAGCTATACTCAACAGGCTTATTCCTGTAATTCTTACATTCTCTTTTGTCCCCTCCCCTCACTTAACGATGGAGTTCTGTTCCTAAGACCACGCTGGTAAACTAATTCGTCGCTAAGCAAGGAGCATATTATAATGGTAGCGGGTTTGTGTCGACCTTCTTTGATATTGTTTTAATGTCACCTTTGCACCATTTATAACATTTTTAAATGTTTTTACAGTAGTGTACTGTTTATTGTAATAAAGAGAATAGATAAAATCAACTCTAATATACATTATTTAGGTATGCATACTGCTCAGAGAGCCTGTCATAAGTCCGAGTCATCGCTAAGTGAGAAGCTGTATTTATTAAATAAAAGCACCCACCATTCCAATAGTATATCCCCACCTGCTTTTAACATTTGTCTTGATCTCATCAGTCCCAGCTGCTTTAACCCTTCTCAGTCTACCTACAACTTCATGTACCTCCCGCCCACACTCACAGCTGGCTCTTCCTCACTCCTGAAAGATGTTTTACATTCCTGGTCAATGCACGAAATCAAAGCTTCCCTATGTTCATCAACATTTAGCAGTTCCTCAAAATACTCCCTCCATCTTCTCAATACTTCCAACTCTCCATCTAATAACGCTTCTCTTCTGTTCTTAACTGTCAGATCCATTCGTTCCACAGGCTTTCTCAGCATATTACTCTCCAAAAATTTTTCTCTCATCAAAAATTTGTTGGCAGCATCACACCCACTCTATTTGCATTCCTTCACCATTCTCTTAACACCTCTTTTTTTTCTCTCCGTATACACCTCCCTCTTTATATTATTTTGTAAAAACTTGTATGCTAACTTTTTCTCTTATTACCAATTGCTCCTCTTCACTCCCTTCTGTATGTACAAACTAACACAGCTTTCTTAAAACCACCCCATATTTCTTTAACTTCATTGTCTATACTCTCAGTAGCCCATCTTTCAAGCAATACTGTTGTTGCTTATATCTTACCCTAACTGCCTCCTCTAGTTTATAAGCCTTCACCTCTGTATGATACCATTCACCTTGTACTCCATCTGCTATCATTGTAGCTACAACTAAAATATTATCTGTGGCCCCTTTATAAACATTGGACATCCTGAAGTCTAACCCATCAGTCTTTTATCTACGAAACCACTGTCATTATGGCCTTTATCAATATTATTATTATAATCAAGGGGGAAGCGCTAAACCCGGAGGATTATACAGCTTATCAATAGTTACCCTTCTTTTCTTAAAATATGTATTACCAAAGCTCTTTCTACATGGAGTTCAAAGGGGCCCCATTATCATTTACCCCAGACTTACTTACCATGCCCTATATAACTGTTTCTCCCACTTTAGCATTCAGATCTCCTCAATGTGCATAAACACTCATTTTAACCCACTTTTTGCATCCATCCCTTATTTTTAACACACTGGCAGTCTCCACCTGAAATAGGAGCACTTTTACTACCTTGCCAGGGCACATATTTACTACAGTTCAGATGCCCTTCCAAACTGCAAATATCCACCTCTCCTTTAGAGCACAGTCACTATTTCCCACCTCCAGGACTTGAGTCTGGTTATCCAATTTTCCTTAATCCCTTCACAAATTGTTACCTTGCTCACACTAACTGCTCATCGGGTCCCAAAAGCCATTTGCCTCCACTTCCATGATGTCCAAGTCCCCTGCACATAAAAACCTTCACCCCTTTCCTAGGGTGAATCCTACCTGCCTTTCCTCCACTTCAGATTTATGCACCCTTCAAGTCGTCCTATTATGCCCCACCCTCTCTAAATGTCAAAACCACCTCAGCCCTCTGGATAATTATGGCCGTGTGTTAAAAAATATATATAGTATGTGATGCATTAATTGCAAATAAGTGATCCCGATGCAAAACAATAGGGAGAATGAAAATTTCTGGGTTGCATCCAACACTTTTTCAAGAGCAGCTGTAGGCTCTTGAAAAATTGTTGGCTGCAGCACGAAAGGTCTAGATCTGTCATAAAACTTTCTCCTGTGGCTGTTTTACATTATATAAATGTCACCCACAATTATAAGTGAGAGAATAACAAGGAAGAATGAGTGTATTTTGACCTCCAGCTGATCTGCCTGAAGGCAACTATTCCACCCCTCTCTAATACACCAACATCCATTATCTCTCAACCCTTACAGGTTTAGCACTTAAACTGATTATATTATAGCACACACACACCCAATAAATTCCTGGTGGGTTATGTTCCTAGAGGTCCCATGAAATTAAAAACCCAGAACAGTACAAAATTATATCTTTATATTTTGGTGTATTGGGTTTATTTTGTGCTTGAGAAATTATATAATTTCTTTCTCTGAACATAATTTGAATGAACTATGATTGATTGGTTTTAATTTTGGGGGGGGGGGGGGGGGGTGTCATGTGCCAAGCTGAAAAAAAAAAAAAGTACCACCAGAAAATCTGGCTAACCTTTATTCCATCAATAAAACATGTATGGCTTCTTAGCCTTAATTACATATAAACCCCAGTGACTGGCTCTTGATCTAAGACATTGGACTTGTCCTTCCTTGAATGACACCTGATTGCCTCCCATTTTATAAAGTGCTGCATAACACCCCCCTCAAGTGCAGTGATAACCACCATGCAAGGTTGAAATTCACAATACTACTTTATTTCCTCCATATGAATTTGTGTATATTTTTTTTTTCATTTCTCATTATATTCAACTATTTCCATTTCATATAAAATGTGTAGACAATGCTGTGTTTGTAGATTAATGTAAATAGAAAATAATAAATATTCACCAAAGATATAAATTATTTTATTTATCTTATCCTTTAAATTTACAATTATCTTGATATACATATATAATTTTTTTCCTGCTCTTCCCATGGTGAAATTATTCTTTAGTTGCCAACTTTTTATTTTATTGAGAAATGCAAAATATTAAATATATAAATTAGTGCTGCTTCTTGATTATAATAATAATCAATGTATTCATTATCATAATATTGGAGGCAGTAGAAGTAGGAAAGTGATTAGTCCTTCAGCCTTGATAGAAGATGGTCCATCTCTTAGCTGCCTAAGAGGCACAAGGCTAGAGATTTACATACTGGGATCAGAAGTGATGTGTAGCTTGCAAAGGGCTCTTGATATAGAGAATTGGATCTGTTCTTCAATTCCCTGAATGTCTTCCAGCTCTCCTCCCCACAGGCACAATCACTGAGTTTATTATCTATTATAATAATTAGATTATTATTATAATCAAAAAGAAGCGCTAAGCCACAAGGGCTATACAGCACTGCAGGGCAGGAAGGAAGGGAGGTGTTTGAGTAATAGGTTACGGATAACAGCGGAGCAGTGGATGGTGAAAGGGTAAAGGGCAGCTAGAAAGGGCTGTGGGGAGTGCATAAGGTATCATCATCAGTGTTTGTGGAGTAAATCAGTCGTTATCAAGAAGTCAATGAGAGAGTCGGGATTAAAGGAGGCTCCATCAGCAAAAAGGGAAGGTAAAGAGAGAGTAGTAGAACAAAGACGGCGTTGGAGGTAAATTCTACGTGCTCGTTGATAGAGAGGGCAGTCTAACAGAATGTGGCTAATCGATACTGGAACTTGACACTGCTCAGAGAGGTACAGGGTGCCTCTCCATGAGATACTCATGAGTAAGACGAGTGTGGCCAATGCGAAGACGGGAGTGAGTGGTCTCCCAACCACGGCACTGATGACAAGAAGACGGCCAGTAACCTATGCTCGGTTTAATAGAATGAAGTTTGTTACCAAGCAGAGTTGACCAACGTTGTTGCCAACGGGCAGAAGGTGGGCAGCTATTGTAGCAAAATAGTCCAGAAATGGAACACCTCTATAGGAAATTGTTAGGTCATGTACTGCTGACCGCGCAGCAGTGTCTGCCTGTTCATTGCCCTGTACGTTGACATGACCAGGGACCCAACAAAAAATAATATCTTTATGCTTCGTAGAGATACGGCATAGCCAAAGTTGGATACAGAGAACTAAGGGGTGAGATATATCAAATTTTCGTATAGCCTGTAGAGCACTAAGGGAGTCTGAGACTACCACAAATGATGACCCCAGGCATAGATGCGATATGAATAAGTGCTGCAAGAATGGCGTACAGTTCAGCAGTAAAAATGCTAGCCGAAGATAGTAAATGCCCCCGCACAACGCTGTCTGGAAACACTGCAGCGAATTCGACGCCGTCTGAAGACTTAGAGCCATCTGTGTACACAGAGGTGGCATGAGAATGGGAGTGGAAGTGATCAAGAAAAAGAGAGCGGGAAGCCGCCGTAGGCAGTGAGAAAGAACAGACCCGAACAGCTGGAACTTCCCAGGGGGGTAGGGAAAAGTGAGATGCTACATTAACATATAAAGGTGGTAACTGAAGGGAAGACAAGAGTGAATGTAGGCGAAGAGAAAAGGGACGGAGCTCGAATAATGTCTACTAATATTAGTGACAATTCTATAAATGGAAGGATTGTGGAGATCGTGAGAGTGCACATAGTAGCGAAGGCAATGGGCATCACGGCGATCAGACAAGGATGGAACATTCACTTCTGCATAGAGGCTCTCAACAGGGGAAGAGCGAAAAGCACCAAGGCACAAACGTAATCCTTGATGATGGATAGAGTTAAGGCTAGCGAGAGTAGCAGGAGAGGCCGCGGAATAAATCTGGTCACCATAATCGAGTTTAGATAAAACGATGATCGGAGATAACAGAGCGTCTAGTGAAAGTAATTTGGCGAGTTTTGGTACTTGAAAATTTAAACCCATGCGTGGTGGCCCAAGTGGAAACACGGTCGACCGCATGCTGGAGAGAAACTGCAATAAGATGACAGTCAGCGCCTGCACAAGCAATAGCGAGGTCATCAACATAGAGTGATGACCAAATACAGTGGACCCCCGCATAACGATATTAATCCGTTCATGAGAGCTCATTATGCGAATGAATTTTCCCCATAAGAAATAATGGAAATCAAATTAATCCATGCAAGACACCCAAAAGTATGAAAAAAAAATTTTACCACATGAAATATACATTTTTCTACACATAAAGAGAAGGATACATGCACAATAGTAGAGTAGTACATGCACAGTATATATTGTGCATGTACTACTCTACTAAATGAAGAATAAATGACACTTACCTTTATTGAAGATGCAGCAATGACTGATGAGACACTGTGTCCTGGGAGTGCCTTTTCCTCCTGAGTACTGTAGGTCCTGTTTGGCATTTTCTTCCAAAACAGGCCTTATCACACTGTGTATGCCACTACAATTCTTAAATCTCTCAAACCAACCTTTGCTGGCTTTAAATTCACCAATATGAGCACTAGTTCCAGGCGTTTTTCCCTGTTCACCTGGGTGTTAGTCGACTGGTGTGGGTTGCATCCTGGGAGACAAGATTAAGGACCCCAATGGAAATAAGTTAGACAGTCTTCGCTGACACTGACTTTTTTGGGCTATCCTGGGTGGCTAACCCTCTGGGGTTAATTGTTTCTTGGTATTCTCAATAAGCCACACCAACAACAGTGCTACAGCAGCAGCAGACGATGCTACAGCAGCAGCTGACGGTGCTACAGCAGCAGCTGACAGTGCTACAGCAGCAGCAGTTGACCATGGTACCACAGTATTTCGATAATATTTCTCACCCTTTTTACCACAGGGTTGGCACTAGAAGCTTTCTTGGGGCCCATGGTCACTTATTTTGCAGATAAAATCACCAAAAATGCTGTAATAATACGAAATGTTCCGATTGTATGCTTGGATGTTACCGCGGAGGCTGGATTGTAAACAATGCCACCGGCGGAACATGTGAGGCTGGCTCAGGCCGCACATTAGACGTGTCTCGGACGAATAGTGTTGAGCGGGTTTTTTAGCGGTATGCGAGGCAAAATTTTAGTGATAAATGTATCGGTATGCGGATTTAACGTTATGTGATGCCAACGGTATACGGGGGTCCACTGTATTGGGTGGAAGAACAGAGGCCAAATCATTTATAGCAAGGAGAAAAAGTGTTGTGCTTAGAACACATCCCTGAGGGACACCTTCAGCTTGGACGAAGTCCGGGGAAAGAACATTATTGACTCGAACACGGAAATGTCTGTCAATTAAAAAGTTCTTAAGGAAGGATGGTAGATTGCCTCGGAGGCCTAAAGAATGGGCCTGGGCCAAAATATTATACCTCCAAGTTGTGTCATATGCCTTCTCAAGGTCAAAAAATATGGCAATAACTGAGTGATTATTCGCAAAGGCATTACGAACATACGTGTCCAAGCGTAGTAAGAGGTCTATGGTAGAACGACCCTTACGAAAGCCATATTGACTAGCGGAGAGACTGTTGTGTCTCTCTAAATACCACATTAAACGTCGATTTATGAGACGTTCCATCACTTTGCAAACTGCACTAGTAAGAGCGATGGGACGATAGTGGGAGGCATCATGTCCTGTAGTACCCGGTTTGCGGAAAGGGAGAACAATGACAGATTTCCACAGCTGGGGAAGAACTCCTTGTGCCCAAATAAGACTGAAGAGGTGTAAGAGGACTACAAGGGCTGACCGATGTAAATGTTGTAACATACGAATATGAATGTCGTCAGGCCCAGCTGCCGATGATCGGCAAGCTGAGAGCGTTGCCTCTAGTTCTTGAGGTGTAAAAGGCACATTATACTGTTCTTCTCTGAGAGAATAAAAGTCCAAGGGTACTAACTCTCTGGCAGACTTTGAGGAAAGAAACGAGGGGCATAGATGGATCCCTCGGGAAATACGGACCAGATGTATGCCAAGTTCAATGGCAACGTCGAGAGGGTTTGCTACATCAACACCAGCGACCCGTAGAGCAGGAGCCGGGTCAGGAGTATTTACCACTCAATTTCCTCACTTTTTTCCAGACTGCACTCACAGAAGAAGCAGAGGTGATGGTGGAAACATAGTCTCGCCAACAAGTGCGTTTAGCTTCACGGATGACACGGCGAGCGATCGCACGCTTCTACTTAAAATCAAGAAGTCTCTCAGCGGTTCTATTGTACCGGTACCTGCCCCATGCAGCGCGTTTCAAACGTACTGCAGGAGACCACCAAGGCATGCACTTCTGAGAATGCCTGCCTGAGGTTTGGGGTATAGAATGAGAAGCTGCGGTATAAACTGACGTCGAGAAGAGGTGTAGGAGCTCATCAATGGAGGATGAAGAAGGAACCTCACTAAAAGCAGTGAGGTGTGAGTCAAGATCCCAATTTGCCAGCGAGGGCTATGGAAAGGTGGTGAATAGGAAGGAGAAGTAAGAATGATTGGAAAATGATCGCTGTCATGTAAGTCCGGTAGAACAGACCAGGTGAAGTCTAGTGCAGTGGAGGAAGAGCAGACTGATAGATCGATGCAAGAGAGAGTATGAGTACGAGGATCAAAATGGGTGGGAGTACCCGTATTTAAAACATGGAGGGGGTGAGAGGCGAGAAAAGCCTCCAACTGGATGCCACGAGTCACAATGAGACCCCCCCCAGAGGAAATGGTGGGCATTAAAATCACCAAGTAACAGAAGTGGTGGTGGTAAGGATGAAACAAGAAAGGCAAAGTCTGGGATAGAAAATGCTCGAGAAGGAGAGAGATATAAAGAACATATTGTAAACCACTTATTCAAGTGGATACGGGCTGCAGTGTAATGCAGCGAGGTATGGACAAATAGTTGACAGTACGGAATATCATTGCGTAGAAGGGCACTTTCATTAAAGGTCCCATCTGAGAAAGGATCCGAAGAATACAATAAATTATAGCCTGAGATAGGTTGGAAAACAGCCGAGTGTAATTCTGGTTCTTGTAAGCAAGCACCAACAGGGGAAAACCTGGAAAGCAACATCTGAAGCTCACTCCGATTACCCCTGAGGCCGCGGATATTCCACTGTAAATAGGCCATGAAGAAAATACCAGGAATCTGTAGGTAAAGGCACCTACGGACTAGAGGGGTTAGAAAAGTCAACGTGTGGTGGCATTGGAAGACGTTCAAGCAGCGAAGGAACGGAGCGTTGCGAAGAGGTGAAAGAGAGGGAACAGGAAGTGAATCAGTGTCCATTGAAGGTTTAGTCTCTGCAATATATTCTGAAATGGCTTTGAGTGTTCTGAATTCAAAGATGTATGGGAGACCATATTGGAGATAGAAGGAGGAGGGTGAGTAAAGATTGGGACAGTAATGGACTGTACCAAAGTAGAGGGGGAGGGACTGGAGATGAAGTGTGGGGGCGGACAGAAGAGGCAGAAACCTGGGAGGTGGCAGAAGAGGGAGAAACTTGGGAGGGGACGGGGGTGGAAGGCATAGTACGAGGAGGAGGGTGAATCTCCACACTTGTAATAGAGCGGAAGAACTAGGTACAGAGACTGGAAAGGTAAAGTGTGGAGGTGGAAGAGGCAAAGAAGATTTGAGCAATGTGGATTTTTTGGACTTCTGAGAAGTAGAGGGGCGATTGGTATTAGGTGTTGTACGAGGTCTTGTCGATACTGGAGCGTGTGAGGAAGGACGCAAAGATGTGAGAACAGACTGAGTTGTAGTCGGAACGTCAGAGCCAAGGACAGCAAAAGGATTAGATGCCGGAGTGGCTATGGGAGGTGTAACAACAGAGGAGGCTGCAGAAGATGGGACCCCAGAAGTGGGGGGATGTTTGGAAACACGGGGTAGTCTCCCTTGGAGGCGGAGATGAGTAACTGCCATAGCATAAGGGAGACCTGCCTCTTTGAGGCAACGGATTTCATGTTCATTTAAGTAGACCAGGCAACGGCGGGAGTACGAAGGGTGAGCTTCATTACAATTAAGGCAAGATGGAGGTTGACTGCAAGATGTATTAGAATGGTTGTCGGCACCACAGACTGGGCATTCAGCCATAGATCTGCAATATTTCGCTGGGTGACCAAAACGCCAGCAATTTCTACATTGTTGCGGTGTAGGTATCACCTTTCGAACTTGTAACCGATGTCCAGCAACATATACAGAGGACGGGAGTTCTCGGCTGTCAAAAGTTAAACGAGCCACATTGCAAGGGTAACGTCTCCGCCCCCGGGCAGGAAGGACATAAGTGTCTACTTTGAGGATTGGGAGATCCTAGAGTTCCAGCTGTTCAAAAATGTCATTGCCACATGACTGGAAATTCTGTTGGACTATGGTATGGGGCAGAATGACAGTACCACTACAAGAATTGAGAAAGATGTTTTTCAATAGTGACAGGAGTAGTATCGATATTCGAAAGGAGAGAAAGATCATGAGCTTGGGCAGCATTCTGGACAGTGACGATGCACATACCGCTCTTGGGAGCATGAAATGAAATATCTCTACCAACATGACGCAGGAGCGCTTTGCCAATATTATGGTCAGAAAGGTAGGCAGAAGAAGAAGTCGGTCTTAAGTAAAGAATTTAGTCCATTGTGTGGTCCGAAACTAAGCGTGGAGAGGGAGTGCTTGACGTGTCGGTCTTTTCCGAGTAGAATGGAAAGGTAACGAAGGAGCATCATCAGGACGTTGGCGTTTAGGAGTAGGACCGGCGTGAAATGGGCGGGCGATTCGAAAATTGCCGTACTGTAGAGGGAGAAGCCGGAAGCATAGTCAAAGGAGAGCGGAGTTCAGACAAATCGAAGGAGTCAGTCAAAGCCCCTGTACCTGAAGCGGGTGAGGAAACAGCACCAGCAAGAGGTACAGGGGCATCAGGAGTGTCCGAAGAGTGGTCTAAACACAAGGCAGGGTCAGAATGGGGTGCGGTATCAAAAAGGGGCCCGGGGGTAGTGGGTTCATGGACTAGGGCTGCCATGGTTAGGTTACTCCTTTGCTTTTTGTTTTTAAGAAAAGAAAATAAAAATAAAAAAAGGGGGGAGCGGGGAGGAATGAAAGGGCCGGAAATCTCCCTCCGCGCCCAAGAGGACCTCAACACCGCTAGTAGCGCAGATGCAGCATGGAACCCGTGCCATACCCTACCCTTCATGCCAGTAAACCAGCAATCCGGGATAGCAACCTCACATCTGCCGAGCTACCTCGGTGGACAAAAGAGAGGGCGGCCGGATATCCGCCACCACCCCCGGAATCCGAAAGGTGGCTTCCAGAGATACACCCGTCGCCCGAAAGACACCCAAAGCTACTCCGGGATACCGGAGAGGAATCGGGACATCCCCAGGCAATCCAGATTCCACGGCAAACTACGCCACCGCCAAGAACCTCAACGGAATGGGATGGACCCCGGTGTTCTTTCCCCTACCTAGGAACTAGCGTGCCTGTGGGAGAAATCCCAAAGGCCAAAAAGAGGAATGGAAAAAGGGGGGGAGGGGAGAATGGGGGGTAATTAGGTTCGGTCTGAGGAAGAAGACCGACAGGGCTAATTCCTCAGACCAAGAGCCTCTTCACCACGCCAAGGAGCCCCCTTGAAGAGGTTTAGTTACAACAGAAATATTAATTTTAAAACTCCAATTACAGTTAGAGTAATCATACAAATGCTCACCTTAGTGACAATGTAATAATTAACATGTTTAACAAACATACCTAATGTTGGCAACTTCAACATAAACTTCATCCAAGCAGAAGACCCCTATTACCATATATAACCAAGCCTACAAGAATTTCTGACAAGTCCATCCTCAATATAATAGCTCCTCTCAAAGCAGGGATAATTACAGATAACACTACTGCCCCACTTTTCTCATTACCAACCTAACTTACAAGACACTAGTAAGATCTCTTTTTGTTTCTATGATGAGACATCAGTAAATAACTTCTAGCATTGACATTTAACTAACACAGTTGAGAAATGGGTCATAATAATAATAATATGGCTAATAAATAGCATCCTCAGGTCCATTGATAAAAATCTATGAACAACAGCTCAGATTGGGCTTAACTAAGGAACAGACCAAACAATACAAGTCAGTACTTACCAAACTAAAAGGCAGTCTAATTTATTATGCAAACATGTTTAATGAAACAAAAGATAGGAAAAAGACCTGGAAAACCCTCTCCTAAACACTGGGCTCTCAAAAACCAGGCAAAACCTTTTAGTCTCTAACTAAACCAGAAGAACCTTGCATCGCCGCAAAAACAGCCAATATACTTCGACACAGACTAAGAAACTTATCACACCACTTTCATTAAATTTCCACCTTCACTAAGCCCTCTGCTTATAACTAAAATCACCTCTACACTGACCCATACAGGTTTAATCATAAATCTCAGAATATTTAAAAAATTAAATATTCTGAGATTTATGATTCAGCATGTGCTGATGTACCTGTAGCTATGGCAGGAAAACAAAGGTCAGATGCTGAAGCATACATGAAAAATATACCTCCACACATAAAACATGTTCATTATCATCATAAACTAGCAATTAAACAAATGTACTTGAAGTCAAAATTAATTTCATCAAAGCACAACCACTTTAATCTAAGATATTCAAGAAATAGGAAGACTGCAGAATAATAATATAATCAAATTAAATGCTAAATCCAAAAGGGTCATACAACCCCAAAGGGAAAGCTGTGTGAAGGTCAATGATTATTATAACCATAGGGAAGTGCTTAACCCATAGGATTATACAGCACCTGCAAGGGGGGAGGGAGGAAACTGGAGCACAGATCCAATTCTATAGATCAAGAGCCCCTCACCAGTGTCAAGGAACCTCCCTTGAGGGGTACAAAGGTCAAGAGGCAAGGGAGTGTGTTCAATTCAAGTTACAGGTAAATTAAAATCATTATTAAGGCAATTAATTAGTTTTAAACAACTTTGTCTTTAAGAAAGGAGAAACTCGGCAAAGTCAGTGTGTATTCGGGTGGCAGACATTGTAAGTAAATTCTACATGCCCACTAACAAGACAATGTAATAATATAATCAGACTAGGTGCTAAGCCCACCTATAGCTGGAAGGGCCATACAGTGCTGCAGGGATAAATACAGTCCCCTTTTAAAGACTTCTTAATGCAGGCGAGGGGTTCCTGATATAAGGAATTTGAAATAACCTCTTTCCCTGGATCCATTATCCTATCAGCACTGTATAACTTTTGGGTTTTGTGCTTACTTTTATTATAATCCATTACCTTTATGAGATTAGCACCTCCCCATAAATACAGTCCATGATCTATGGTGATTGTCCTGTAAATAAAACTACCTTGCATATGCTTAAGTTTTTAAAGACCCCCATCCTATCCTTTACAACTAGTTACATCTAATTCACACAAATGGATATGAGAGGCATAAGGGGTAAGGGCACTTTAAAATTGTTTATGCACAAAGGGTAATATATACTTAGACTTCAACAAGACAAGCATAGTACCACTTGGAACTGATCTCTTTTGCAAGACAAATTCCTCGGTACACAGGGCACACATAGGAGTGTAAAAGTCGAGGCCCAAAACACTTCAGAAAATGAGGTGTGGCTATTTGAGAAGAGGTCATTATCAGCAGCCTGAGCAGATAAGGCATTCTGCTGGATGGCCAAGCACCAGCAGTTACAATCTAAGAATAACTACTCATTAAATACTGCTCCAAACGTTGAAAATGTAAAGGCCAGCATTCATTCTGTATCCACTTAAGTTAAGCAGGTGCAATCTAAAGCATCTACGAAGATCCTTTTGCCCCTATCAATATATAAATGAACTGCCTTCAGGTTTAATATTTTAAATACTGAACAACATTATAACTTCAAATCTATGAACCTTTACACTGCAAGCAAACTACAAACCTCTTCCCTTGAACTTTTGTGGACACCTAGTAATCATTAATTTCCTTAGATGTATGAGGAAGACCTAGAAATTATTTGAAAACATTGGATGAAATCTTTCCCAAACCCTCTTCTGCTATTCTGGTAACAATATTCCAAAATTTTAATTTTTTGGACAAAAATGATCATTTTACATGACGCAGAAAAGCAAATCATGGCCAAGGAAATAATCAAATTAAGCACTAAACTCAGAAGGGTTATACAGCACTGCAGATAAGAATGAACAAATCAAGATATGCAAAATGTGTTCAGATAATTATAGTTTGCAGTTCAACTGTGGGAGCACTAAACCCCTATATAGGGGTCAGTTCTAAGAGAATGTGATTCAGGTTTGATCCAAGATACACGCAGATCTTTCAAAACTAACCCAATACATGCTGAACTGCAATAATCAAAATACTTTTACTGAAATTTCACTAAGCATTAAGTTCCATAATATTCTTAATATTTATCCTTACCTGTTTGCAGAATAATCTGATTTAAAGAAAGGAAATTAAAATGTTATTTAAAAAACAACTTTATTAAGGGGCTGAGAACATAAGTATACATGTCTTGCCAAATCAGAAATCTTGCATATGCAAAAACTTGCACGTGCAATAAATGCCTGAAAATCATTCTACCCATAAAGAAAAACAGACAGTACTATAATTTAAATGGACCTGAGAAGTTTAATAGAAGTGGGTCAAAGAGAATTAGAAGTTTCAGTTACATTTTAAGGGTAGTTCTGCATAAAAGATAGATTTATCTTGTATATATTTTGGTAGAATTACCAACAATATGTAAAGTAAAAGGACACAAGTGCAACTAATGTGACATTTTATTGTGGCACCGTTTCGCTCTCTAGGAGCGACGGCTTGACAAAGCTCCTGGAGAGCGAGACATTGCCACAATAAAATGTCACATTAGTCGCACTCTTGTCCTTTTACTTTACAGATTTATCTTGTTCGGCATGACATAGGTACTGCATATATATAGAGCTGTATTACACATCAAAATTCATAAATGTTCCTCTATGTAAATGATTACACAAGACTTACTGTTCAATCAACATGCAGTATGAAAGTCACTAAACACTTCTTTCCTTACAATACAAAATTAAACCTACTACAGAGAACCTAACTTCCCCCCTCTCTCAAACAAAACATGCACTTTCAATACATCACTGATGAAGCCAGTCTTAGATGTCTTAAATGTTCCTCTTAAGTAAATGATATGCCAAGATTTACTATCCACTGATAACAAAGCAAGAAAGCTATTCAAAATTTACCTCACAAAATCAACCTTCATTTTCAAACCACTCCCCCCCCCCCCTTCCCTAGTGAAATGAAAACTGGCACATCTAATATAATGATGTAGCCACAAGTTCCCTCAATATTAAAAACAGAATAAATAACTTCCATTAAGGAACCAAGACATGCTCCCAATGCACATCACCGAAGCTATTACAATTAAAAACTTAAGTGCTATACCAGATCAAATTCAAACATTCCATTTAAAACTGTGTACTTTTAGCGAGCAATAACATGATTACAACGGAAAATATTTGTGACCAGCTTCATCTGGCATTTAAATGTGGTAAAAAGAAAAAGTCCCACACTCTTCAACCAAAAACTTGAGGCAGCATTTACAAGATCTCGTATCGCTCCTTTACCGCTCTGATGAGGCAACAAGACATCCAGGCACCAATCATCTACAAAAAAAAAAAAAAGTATATAAATAACTCTACACATTTTACCCATAAGTGTCTGAATTGAACTATTTTAAGCAATTACAAAGATTACAAAGGAATGGTTCCTCTCTTTTTGTATCCCACAACTAGCCACCCAGTGACCTGGGGACCTTCAGGGTTATAAAACAAGGACAGGTTTACCCAATGGGTATTCAGATCTGAAACTTGCCAATTTCTTTCAAAATATTAATTACTACAGGTAAAATCTATGACAATTCATAAATATTCCTAACTTAGTACTTCTGAATACAGTGTAGGCACTGCCCTTACCACCTCCAGGATTCCAGTCTACTAATTAACCTGAATACCTTCATAAAAGTTACAATCAACAGCACATCCATTAAACCTCAAACTTACTATATTTTTTAAACTTCAAGCTTGCCAGGCTTTTCCACATTAAACAGGTCATTGCTAATTAATCATAACGCAAATGAGGAGTTGGCTAAGCAACAATGTAAAGAAACTGCAAGCAGATTAAAAAGTGGTGAACTTAGCACATGTTGAGCAGACTGAATATACAGTAGGGCCCTGCTTTACGGCGTTCCGCTAATACGGCGATGTCAAATTATGATCCAAATTTGCTATACAGCAAGTGGTCTTTCAAATACGGTGCCCCCCCCCCCCCCCCCAGTTTGTTTACATTCTCCTTGACCACATCTATTATGTTTTCTAGTTATTGCATATTTTATACGTATGTACTCTGATAATTATACTTATGTGTACCTGTACCTAAATATACTTACACACTGTGCTGGTGTGCAGATGCACATTAAAATCACTAAGTCTCTCTACTCATGACGCCAATAGTACGTAATAATCACTCTTGGGCACACTAAATGTCTTATTTTACATTAATATAGACATTTTCATTAATTCATTTATGATATTTTCCTTAAAATTATATAAGAAACACATTACATAGCATATAAACATGATACACACACTCACAGCATAAAAACTGACGTAAATATGAGATCTGTTTACAAAGTTGCTGTGTAGGTAGTGTCGGAAGAATTACGTTTCTCTAGTCAAACAATGGGGATACCTGTATAAAAATATTCCTTTTGTATGCCTTCACTCTATATATAGCAATTCACGACCCTTGTGGGTTTAGCGCTTTTTTATTACGATAATATCATCATCTTCACTCTAAAAATGATGTGTTGCATGAGAATGGAAGTGTTGCTGTTTGTTTATTCTGTACTAACTTGTACACAATGTACCTCACAAAGTATTGTGAGGTAATTATTATAATAAAAAATATTGTTAGGTAAAAGTTTTACAAACTCTTACAAACATATGTGAATGAACTAAAAGCAGAAACATATTAATACGCATTTATTTCGCCTGACAAAGTGATCGCCCACTACCCGTTCAGTTTGTGTTCTTACATTGTCTGAACTCCGTATCTCGTTCTCTCTCGTTTACTCTTTTGTTAACTAGTTGGCTCTCATTGGCAATGGCGTCTAAGCTTAGCTGTGATAAAGGACCCCAATGGAAATAAGTCACTCTGTCTGACTTTTTGGGTTATCCTAGGTTCTCTACACATATGCTGCTATGTATGATAATCTAGGTAACTGTATTTGTGTATACCTGAATAAACTTACTTACTTAAAAAGAGGAGTCATTAAGCCTCTTGCTTTAAATGCCAAGTTAGAGGATGATGGTGTGCCATTCTGATTTTATTCAATAAACACCCTGCCACTTACCTCTCACACGTTAATATTAATATTTTAAGGTAAGTAATAAGTGTACTCTGTGTGTATCTTACATTTTTTTTTTTTTGCCTATTTCTATTGCTAACTTAATATAAGTTAGTGTAAACTTGTTGTCTGGCATTTATTGCATATTTTATATGTGCTCTGATAATAATACTTGTGGACCTGTGTGGTAGCCGGGTGGAGGGATAACATTACGTTTTCTCTGCTCAGCCATCAGAGAAAACGTGTATGAATTTGCGTTTGGCCCAGCCACTTCCCCACTCTGCTTTTGTTTACAATTTTTGGCATGAATTATTCATTACTTCTCCCTTCGTTTATGATGGCATCTAAAGGTAGTTGTTAGAAACGATTAAATTCAGTGAACAAGGTATGTCAATGCTAATAATATGGCTCTGGGCCACACTGTAGGTAGCCGGTAGGCATAGCCCAGGCAGGCTACACCTACCGGCTACCTACACTCACTTCCTACAAATAAATACTACTCACCTCTCTTCCTACATTAAGACTACACATATTTTAACCCTTAAACTGTCCAAACAGATCTATGTTCACATGCGTAGTGTTTTTTTTACATATTTTCAATAAAAAAAACGTAGATCAAAGTTTTTTTTACAAGTTTTCAAATGTAGAAAAACAAAAAGATTACGTTTTTTTACATACTTTCAAATGTTGAAAAAACGTAGATCTACGTTTGGACAGTTTAAGGGTTAAGGTAAATAGTGAGTGTACTGTATGTGTATTTTAACTCTCTGGGATGTTTTAAATATCATATATTAAGTTTGAAACGGGGAGCCAGGGCTACCTACACCTGACTTCCTACAAATAAGTACTACTTCACCTCTCTCCCTACATTAAGATTACAAATACTTAAAAGTAAGTAATGAATGTACTGTGAATGTATTTTATTTTGTGTTTTTAATGCCTAGTTCTATTACTAACTTAATATAATTTAGTGTAAACTTGTTGTCTGGTATTTATATGCATTTATAAAAGGAAAAAATGGCATTCTGCTTTCCGGCGATGGCCTGGAACCTAACCCGCCATATAAGTGGGGCCCTACTGTATTTACCACTCTTACAATTAGCCTATGATTAAAGATAGTCACAGTGGTACAGTAAGGTAGTTTGGGAGCTTTTGGTCATCTGACCGATGCCTTCTGCAGGGTTACCGGTCCACCCCTTTAAAAATTAAGGTTATAATTATAACCTTAGGTAGTGGTGGGCTTTAGTTTTGTATATGGTTGCTGCATTTATGGTGGAATAAACTGGTGGTAGTAAAATTTCCAGAGCACTAGAAAAAATTAAAACTGAGGTCTACCATTATTAATGCAATAGTTATCTTGTCAGGAGTGCTGAGATAAAAAAAAAAAAAACTGTCAACTGCAACATCCCCTTTCCCCAATCAGAGTTCATTACTTCCCACCTCCAAGGCTCTAGTCTAGCTAAGCCAGTTTACCCTTGTGTTACCTTGCTCACTCCAACAATATGTCAAGCCCTCTCACTTAAAATGTTCAGTCCAACCCTATCCCCCCATTCTTTTCTGCTGCATCCTATCAAAATGCCAAAACCATTACCCTCCTCTATCCTGTGAATTATACATAACCTATTTTTTTTTTAATTACATTCACTTGTAAGTGCTAAAGTAGGACTATTTTTTTTTAAGCTAATACTACACACTATTTACAGCACCCACCTAGGGAGGTACTAACATCGTGCCATATCAATGTGAAAGAGAAACCTGTTGTTTTACACCAAAGGAGAATTTCTGGAGTCTTTTATCTCAAACATGCAAATAACAGGTACCCCTTGCTACTTCTACTTACATTTAGGTCACACTATACATGCATGTATATGTATACACACTCATCTGAGTTTTCTTCTATTTTCTTAATAGTTCTTGTTCTTATTTATTTTCCTTTCATCTCCATGGGAAAGTGGAAAAGAATCTTTCCTCCATAAGCCATGGATGCCATAAAAGGCAATTAAAATGCAATGGGTTACTAAACCCTCTTCCTGTATAAATTCCTAAAAGAAATTTTTATAAGTTGGGATGTTCACATAGGCAAGAACAGAGTGCAGATAAGACTGATGACTGCCAATATAATGAATGAAAAAAAGTTGGATGTCTTTGCTCTAAGCAACAAAAGCTGAAGGGGAATTTAGCGAGGAGAAATAAATGGGAATAGGTCAGGTGTATCAGAGTTAGAGATAAGGAAGGGGCAGCAATAATGCTGAAGGATCAGTTATGGCAGGAGAAGAAATATAAATGTATAAATTAAAGGGTGTGTAAAAGAAGTTGAAAGTGAACATAGATAAGAATAAGGTGATAAGGGTATCAAACAAATTAGGCATGGAAAAAAACTATCAGATTGGATGGAGGGAGTATGGAAGAAGTGAATATATTCAGATATTTTTGTTTAATAACTGTATGAAAGAGAGGAAGGTACCTAGGGATTGACAGAGCATGTACAGTTCCTCAGGTTAGGGTGTGTAGAAGAGAGGGAGATTACTTCCCAGTAAAAGTAGGTCTTAGACAGGGATGTGTAATATCACCATGGTTGTTTAATATATTTATAGATGGGGTTGTAAAAGAAGTAAATGCTAGGGTGTTGGGGAGAGGGGTGGGATTAAATTATGGGGAATACATAATGGGAGTTGACACTTTTTGCTGCTGATACTGTGCTTATGCGAGATCCTAAGGAAAAGTTGCTAAGGTTAGTGGATGAGTTTGGGAGTGTGTGTAAAGGTAGAAAGTTGAAAGTGAACCTAGATAAGAGTAAGCTGATGAGGGTATCAAATGATTTTGATAAAAATTGGATATCACATTGGAGAGAGGTAGTATGGAAGAAGTGAATGTTTTTAGATATTTGGGAGTTGACATGTCAGTGGAAGGGTTTATGAAGTATGAGAACTTTAGAATTGATGAAGGAAAAACAGTGAGTGGTGTGTTGAGGTATATGTGGAGACAAAAAATGTTATATATGGAGGCAAAGAAGGGAATGTATGAAAGCACAGTGGTACCAACACTCTTTTATGGGTGTGAAGCTTGGGTTGTAAATGCTGCAGCAAGGAGGTGGTTGGAGGCAGTGGAGATGTCCTGTCTAAGGGCAATGTGTGGTGTAAATATTATGCAGAAAATTCAGAGTGTGGAAATTAGAAGGGGTGGATTTAATAAAAGTATTAGTCACAGGGCTGAAGAGGGGTTGTTGAGGTGGCTTGGTCATTTAGAGAAAATGGATCAAAGTAGAACGACATGGAGTGTATAAATCTGTACGGGAAGGAAGATGGGGTAGGGGTCATCCTTGAAAAGGTTGGAGGGAGGGGGTAAAGGAGGTTTTGTGGGCAAGGGGCTTGGACTTCCAGCAAGCACGCATTAGCATGTTAGATTGGAGATGAATGGTTTTTAGGACCTGACGAGCTGATGGAGTGAGAGCAGGGTATTACTTAGTGAAGAGATTCAGGGAAACTGGTTATTTTTATATAGCCAGACTTGAGTACTGGAAATGGGAAGTACAATGCCTGCACTTCAAAGGAGGGGTTTTGGGATATTGGCAGTTTAGAGGGATATGTTATATATCTTTATATATGCTTCTAAACTGTTGTATCAGGGCACCTCTGCAAAAACAGTGATTATGTTTGAGTGAGGTGAAAATGTTGAATAATGATGAAAGTATGGGGATTTTCTTTCTTTCTGGGTCACCCTGCCTCGGTGCGAGATGGCTAACTTGAGGAAAAAAAAAAAAAATGGGAGTGAACATGTCAGTGGGTGGATATATGAAGGACAAGGTATCAAAAAGAGAATTAATGAAGGGGATGTATGAGAGTATAGTGATGATGAAAGTTTCTTCTTTTTTTGGGTTACCCTGCCTCAGTGGGAGATAGCAAAAAAAAACCTAAAGGGTGGCGTGCGGTTTTTTCATTCAAAATCTTTATTTTTCAACCGATTTCTTTTATTTTTGGTGTACGATTAGAAGTGCATATGTAGATGAACATGACAAAGTTTCAATAAGATTGGCAAACAAACAGAAAAAAAATATTTACTAATTTTGACATATGGCAACATGACATGACAAATTGGCACTTTGAGTGACACTTCTGACAATCCCAACTGTTAGAATATGTCTAACACAAATTTTTAATGGATAAAACTCATCTAATATACTTTATTATTATGGTGAAAAAAATACACTTGGTGTGCTTTTTTGACATTCACTAAAATACCTGCCTTTTACCCTCCCACAAAATCAAAATTATTTGAGAAATTCCAAAAACTTTTCCATTCTAAATTCAAACACACTGTTTTATATTGTCTGTGAAAATCATTTCAATACAATCATTAACCCTTTATCGTGTTGGTCCGGATAAATTCGGTATTGATTACGTGTTTTTGGCGCGTGTCATACTTCGCGCCCTGCGTGGCCAGCTTCCCGTTCTTTAGTTCCAACCAATCACAAGCCTTCCCTGAGTCTCTTCAGCTAAGTACAGTTCGGTTCTGCCGCCTTCCCATTGGTTGAGAGATCAAAATATAAACACTGGTGGCTTGGCTCCACCCACACATGCATTTTTCCCTCCACCCTTACTAATCTACTCTTGGATTATACATTCTACAATGTCGGTAAGTACTGATTGTTGTGTTTAGTGCTTACATGAATAGTTTAGGCATATTTTGATATATACCTAAAGTCCGTGTGAAGCATAATATGAGTGTAGCATGCAGTTGAAAAAAGTGCAAACATTTTATACCGAATTATTTCGGTCTTGCACGAGTTTCCGGGAATGTCCAATTTTACTCAAATAAATATTTATAAAAAAAATTTCAATTGCATATATGAACTCTGTAGTGGTCTGGATCTATACAGGAGGTTTCTATTGTCCTTCCAGATCAATGAGAAGTTGTTTTATGGGGAGCAGTCCACCAGCAGGTCGAGGTATGTCTGCGTTTCTGAAGAGAGTGACTCAGAAGCAGAGGTAGATGAACCAGAATTGCTGGATAGTGGTGATGAATACTTGCCACCGGATGCACAGGTGTCAAGTGATGATGAGGAGGAAGAAAGGCCAGCCAAAAAAAACAGAAATTAGTGAAGAAAAAGTAAGGTATTACGATTGCAACTATTGCAGCCACTCGAAGAAATTGGTCACATCCTCATTCCAGTGTTCTGTATGCAAAGTAAATCTGGATAAAGAGTGATAGAAATTGCTTCAGCGACTACCATACCATCAATTAGCAATATAGAATAATTGGTCATCCAAATGAATCTCAGGAATATAGGGATTGAAAGTTGCATCCCTTTGCAATTTGTCATTGTTGAGATTTGCTTCCTTTTTATATTTTTGTAACAATTAAAAAATGTTTTGATTCAAGTTCCATTTATGTTTTTTATATTGTCTGTTTGTATATTAAATTTAAAAAACTGTTTTGGTGTGTTTTATTAACAATTGCAAGTTTTGCAACATCAAATTTTTTAATCCCTTCGTCGGGAGCAGCCTAATATTTTCGGTCTCCGGAGATTAGCAATTGCTCGAAAACTAACCATCAGAAATCAATTTATATGGGATCAGTGACCTTGTATTGAGTTACTCTATCCACCATAGGGAGTTCAGTTCGAATTTCAAATTTTCGGACCAATTGCGCGATGAAGGGTTATTAATGGTGCATTGTTAAGCAATAGGCCAAAATCTTACTTTTGAGATATTCGGGCAAATGCACGGATTAGCTAATTATGTCAAGAAATTAAAAAAAAATTCACGAAAATCGCGCTACTTTGGGTTTATTTATGCGACTTAAGTAATTTCTTATTGTTTCCCATGTATAGTACACCGTTTTCTGTAATGCTACCAGAGATAACATAGAAAACCCTTCTCTTATGGTGAGGATCTAGTGTAATCATTTCATCAAGGTCACCCACCACCCTCCGGGCATAATATACAAATATTATTAGTTTGGCTGGCTTTCTTATGTTTATCCAAGTTATCTTATGCATACTATCATTACTGAATAAATGATATAAGCAGAAAAAGGATATTAGTAATAATAGCGTCAGTATAAGGCATCTTGTGAGTGGAGATCAGACTGCTGTCATCAGCAACTGGTCGTTGCACCATCATGCAAGCTCCTCCCACGTCTGCTATAAGCCCCTCCCACATTGTAATGATATTAAGTGGTAAATTTAGTGTATGTATTAAAAAGGAAAATAGACAGAAAATAAAAAATCAAACAAAAAATATATATAAAAATTCACCTCGCACTCAAGCATATACACCTACCATCTGACTTACGATCGAGTTCCGTTCCGAGAAACCGGTTGTAAGTCGAAATGGACGTAAGTCGAACTTTACTACTGAATATCAACATCACATTTTTGTAATGACTTTATTTTATTGTTTTATTTTGGTATTTCATGTTTTACTTTACTTTTTATGCTGTTAGTACTGTATTTTATACTGTAAGGTTTAGGATAAACACTGTGTACAAGACAAATAGCTGTTTATTTCCCAGAAATTTGGAAGAAAAAAAAAAAAAAAAAAAAAAAAAAAAAAACACGGTCGTAAGTCGAGCAGGTTGTAAGTCGGATGGTAGGTGTATTTACCTGGTGGGTCGTCACCCGACATGTTTCAAGTAGCTATAATTTGCTTTAGAAACATTGTATTACGATGGGGTTTTCACCAAAGTGTTGCCAATACTTACACTATTTTTCTGTAAACAAAACCCAAAATCATATTTTTTCACATAATTATCATGACCGCGTGAGAAATTGACCCACCGGCCCCTAAAGCTTCCAGTCTCCTTACTGATGTTTAAATAGTGATGCCTCACACCCATATAAGTGTTGGTACGACTATATATTGGTACATATCCCTTTCTTGCTTCCAAAATAAACTTTTCTTAACATAGCAGCCTACACTACTTATCTTTCTCTCCATCTATGATTCACCTCTTTCAAACCCACCTGCCAACTCAACTACTCCAAAAACCTCTTACCTTCTTCATGCTACAATCTAATTGCCTAGACTTATTCACCTTTCTTTTTCAATTTCAAAGCTTTCATAAACCCTCCCAAACTCCCACAATTTGCAACCACACCTGTACGGGTTATTTCAGCACATGGAGGAAGGGTACCGATGTAAAACAAAATGTGAAGGGTAGGTTCATGTGCAGAAGAGGAGGGCGAATGTAATGCAAGTCATATGTTCTGTTTTAAAAGCATGATTTAAGAGATGGAACAAAAAAAAAAAAAAAATCACGTCTTAAAAACTAATAAATCCCTAAGCAAAATTACACAACTAAAGCAGGATTTGACACCAATCTGATAAAAAAAAACTGCAGCTCTGTAAGGGAAAGTAAAAAAAAAAAAGGGGGGCCATAACACATTTGAGACTTTACAGCTTATACGTGTTAAAATACTCAGAAAAATATTAAACATACCTGAAGCAATGCCAAAAACACCAGGCCTCCAATTATTGCTCCTAAGTTACGATGAACAGATTCTGTCAAAGCCGTATAACAGCCTTCGGTGTAGATGTTGCTGGGGGTTCCATGCTCTGGAAAAACTTTGTATCCACATTGAGAAGTAATATTCATGCAGCAGGAGTCGGGAACACCCAACACAGTCTCATTCTGGCCGTATTTTGTCCACTCCCAGTCTCTGTAGCTAGAAGTTCCACAGCAATCGTGCTAAAACAATGTAAATAATTTGAAGAGACGTTCAGCAAAATAAAAAATAGAAGCAGAATCCTTGACAATTATTGAAGTATATTATGCCTAACCACCTGGTATCAGTCAACAAAACTTGAAGTATTACTTACCTTTTTCTGTAGATCATCCCAAGCCTTTGTTACAAGACTCTTATCATCACCATAGTTCTCCATAGTCTTGTTCATGTTTTCCTTCAAAAGGGTCTCAATGTCTGGTCGCAATATAGCAACAGTGATTGCAGCAGCAAACTCCAACACAAGGATTACCATCATCAGGAAGGCAAACTGTTAAAAGTTTGTATATTGAGAGTTTACAGTAAATACCAAATTATACAAAGTAAATTAAAAATTAGACTAAAATACCAATTTAAGAAACTGATCAACAGATAACAAATTTCTCCAAACAGGATGAAAAAAAAGCTATCACTAACTACTTTGTTGAAGGATCCAATTTTTGACCAACTTTACCACAAATTATACTTTTCAAAATATACACGCTGCACCATTTCCTAACCTACAAAATTTGATGGAAAACTTATGGAATTACAATGGTGCAAAGTTAGTTGTCTAGGTACAATTTACACACTGGCAGTTTTGCCAAATCCTATTTTAAGTCAATTCCATTGCTCTAAGTGACCAAATTCTTAGCTATTTTGCAAATAGCTTTCTATTTTAAATTCATAATCACATAAACAGAAGATTTATTCTCCTCTCTGAAAAATAAAATACAGTATGGACCCCCTTGTAAAATTTTCATTACAAGATATGTACTTCAATGGGATGAGCATGGCTTAATGAAATTTACTAGTCATACAAGTCCAAAATTTTGGCTATATATTTTTTGAAGTGGTACTAGTGTCCATTGGTTAACTATACCGCCAATGTCATTAACAAACTACTAGACTGCTTGCATGCTTTCTCATACCTATATTTTAAGTACAGTGATACCTCTCATATCCGAACTACATATATGGGCCAAGACCAGCTCGGAAACACAGTTTCTGTATACGTAAGGGGGAAAAAATGCGCATCCGTACCATCATATCGCCATCCATACCCTGTCATATCACCATCGGCAACAGCACTGTAGGTTTAAAAAATGAGTCCAATGTCGTCTGGCAGTGGGACCACACACTCTGGGCTTGAATAACAGCCTCCCAGATTTCACAGCCCACAGAACCATAATTTTTCAAATGGGCTGTGAACATACTCCAAAAGTGTTTCGACACTCTCCTCTTGATGAAGAAGTTTTTTGTTCTTGGAGGGATTGGGTCGTCGTCGTCACTTTCGGAATGTTCTGGGTGCAACACTGACTCTGCAATCTCTGCATCCGTAAGAGATTGCACACCAGGGTCGTCTTCGTCACACACTAGCCAGTCTTGCACGTAATCTTTTGTTTTTTTCCCCAGTCTTGGACCAACCTGCATCCACGTGTAACTATATTTCCCTCTTTTACCCTAGGGTAAGCACATTCCTGGCCCTCTTTGGTTTCGTACACAAGATAGCTAGGAAACAGCTGTAATAATGCTAAAAGGAAAGTAAAGAGTGCGGCTCCTAGTAGCCAACCGGTATACTCAAGTGCGTGCCAAGTTTGATTCAGCCTTCTGCCATATCCAAATGGCTGTTTGGATGTTTCAGTAATAATTTTAGAATTTTGCCTTTCCCAGGGCCAGTTCGGATATTGGCAGGCTGGATATGCGAGGTATCACTGTATAGGTATTTTTAATTCTGAGTTAATTAAAGTTGAAAATACATTACACAAAACCTATTAAGTCAATGCAAGTATCACTGGAAAATGTGCAGTAACTACTTACTATTCTCAGCATGAAAACATTTTCTTTCTTAGCCCCACAACATCCAAAGAAGGAGATGACTAGAATGATGGAACCCAAGATGATCAAGCCAATGGCTGGAGTCTCATATTTCCCATCAAAGAACTGCATGTACGAGCTGAAGAAACCCTGGGCGATACCACCCATTATAATCAGGGCCAACCCCGACAACTGCAAAAATAAAATAATTTTAATATAGGATACTAAATTAAAACCAATTTATTTAATGTTGAATAAATAAAATTTACAAGCATGCTTGTAACATACAAAAATATATATGAATACATGTACAGTGGACCCCCGGTTAACGAACTTTTTTCATTCCAGTAGCATGTTCAGGTGCCAGTACTGACCGAATTTTTTCCCATAAGGAATATTGTGAAGTAGATTAGTCCATTTCAGACCCCCAAACATACACATACAAACGCACTTACATAAATACACTTACATAATTGGTCGCATTTGGAGGTGATCGTTAAGCGGGGGTCCACTGTATATATGGCCTGGTGGCTAAAGCTCCCGCTTCACACACGGAGGTCCTGGGTTCGATTCCCAGGGGGGGGGGGAAAACATTTCGACACGTTTCCTTACATCTGTTGTCCTGTTTGCCTAGCAGCAAACAGGTACCTGGGTGTTAGTCGACTGGTGTGGGTCGCATCCTGGGGGAAGAGATTGAGGACCTCAAATGACGCACTGACTTTCTTGGGTTATCCTGGGTGGCTAATCCTTCAGGGTTAAAAATCTGAATGAAATCTTATCTTAACTAATCTGCTTACCTTGAGTCTACCTACCTGGAGGGTATTCCAGGGATCAATGCCCCAAGTGGCCTGGTCCATGACCAGGCCATACTATGCAATTTCTATGAGCCTCATTTGTGAGGATAAATAAATCTTTTATTTTGGTAAAAATATACCAGAGTATTCCAAAGGTGTCCAGCAAAGTCAATAACTTCCTAAATTGGCAACTTCGGTGATTTATCTAGGTGGCAAGAATGGTGACTAGCAGAACCATGAGTTATCAGCAATAATTTAAGTGTCAGGTTAGTGCTTAATAATAATTTTAAATTAACAAGGGGGGAGAACTCTTCAACAGAAAAATATTGCTACTTTCTGACTGCTTGGTGACTAAGATTTGTGAAAATTATGGATTTCTTGATAATGTAAAATTATGCATATTGGTTGTAGCAAAATACTAGCACCTATAACCGTTCTGTAATATGATGAGCTTAGAAATGGACTGAGATCATTTCATATAAACTGGATCAATGGTCACTACCTTTCCAATTCAGATTTTGTTTAAACTCAGTAGCTTCACACAAGTTTCAAAGGTCTGTGGAGTTACAAATGAAACAAAGATCAATCAAATAAATACACTTTGTACAGTTACTCTTAGTCCTGAAAGAATTCCTCATGCATTTTACCTGGAATAATATACAATGAACATTCATAATTAGTGTAGGTCATGTTCCTGAAAACTATTATATTAATGATTTACACAACTTATGAAGAACACAGAAAAAGAAGGGGACTGTGCTTGCCAGGTCTCCATTTCTAAGACCTGTGGGAAGCCAGCTGACCCAGTTTAAAAGCTTATTTCTTTCATAACTCCGACCAAAACTACTGGTGAATTAGGCTTGTATGCAACTCCTGGATATCTATTTTGAAGTTTTCACCCATCAGTACCACTTTCAATTCAACAGTTTGAACTGGAGACAGCATATGCCTTCCACAAGGAATTAGCATTTATGACCCTCAAAACCACCAGCATTCAATAGTTTCGTTGCACACAGTATTTGAAATGGGTTAAAAATTGACAAGAAAGTTCTCTTACTTTCCATTCCTTGCTCAATGTCTTTGTTGCTACAAAAGTGTGTAGATATACAAATAACCCGCACAAAGAAGAGAGGAGCTTACGACGACGTTTCGGTCTGACTTGGACCATTTACAAAATCACACTGTGTGACTTTGTAAATGGTCCAAGTCGGACCGAAATGTAATCGTAAGCTCCTCTCTTCTATGTGTGGGTTATTTGTGTATCGTTCCAGTCACGGTACTGTGCCTTTTTTTGTTATGTGTGTGTAGATATAACTGATGTGACTCTTATAAATCAAAAATGGCCACCTGTGGCCTATGTCTTCACTACAACTCTACAACTTTCCTTTTAATAATTTATACACTTATTAATCCAACACTCAATTATATAAATGCAGAAAAGTAACAAATGACTTTTTATGGCACAAGAATGTGTAATTACAGTATAACTGTGCATTACACTAGACTGTTAGCATCCTACAAGCCATAACCACTACCCTCCCTCCTGTCTAACCACAATTACCTAAGAAATTGCAAGATTCACACCCAATTATCTTCTTGGCATATCCAACAACACTTATTCTGTTGGGTGTCAAGGTTAATATCCAGAGACAAAGTAATTCAGTTCTCTCACAGAGGTCCGTGATTCGATCCCCGGTTCAGGTGGAAACACTGGGAGTGTTTCCTTAAGACATCTGTCCCTGTTAGCCTAGCAGTAAAATGTGTATCTGGGTGTTATGTGACAAGTGTGGGTCACATCCAGGGGACAAAATTAACCTAATTTTCCCAAAATGCTCTGCATAACCACGGACAGTGAAACCCCAGTTTTCGAACTTTTCGAACTTAATCCATTCCAGAACGTCATTCTAAAACCGATACGTGCGAAAACTGAATCAATATTTTACAATTAATCCATTCAAGACACCTAAAAATATTCACAAGAAATCCATTTTTTTTAAGAATATGGTACTAATATCAACTCTACGGCTTATTTATCACAAATGATCTAATATGACGTATTAAACAATATTAATAACAAACATGATATATACTCTAGAATGAATAAAATATGTCATTACATATGTGGACTGGAGGTGGAGGTGGT
Organism: Cherax quadricarinatus; assembly: GCF_026875155.1. NCBI lineage: Eukaryota > Metazoa > Arthropoda > Malacostraca > Decapoda > Parastacidae > Cherax > Cherax quadricarinatus. The sequence goes on along the minus strand of NC_069473.1, from coordinate 22,001,974 downwards.
GGGTTTATAAGGGCCACTGACAGCATAAGCTGTATATACATGTACAGTGGTCCCTCGTTTATCTTAATTAATCCGTTCATGGAGGTGTTACTATTATCGAAATCTACAATTTTCGAATCAATTTTCCCCATAAGAAATAATGTAAATAAAATTAATCCGTTCCTGACACCCAGAAGTACTAAAAATTTTTTTACATGAAATATAGATGTAGTACATAAACAATACAATGGGACATGATGAATGAAACATTAACAGCATAACACTTACCTTTATTGGCGATTCTTCTTAGTGTATGGAAGACTGGAGGAGGAGAGAGATTGGATTATTTACAGTTTGGAAGGGGAATCCCCTTCCATCAACACCTCAGGTACCAATTGCTTTTCTGGGGTTACTTCTCTTCTCTGTTTCTTAATGCCACTAGGACCAGCTTGAGAGTCACTGGAGTCCTGTCTCGCAAAATAACTGTCCAGAGAGCTGTTTCTGGCTTCTCTTTAACACTTCCCTAAAATGGGCCAAGACTTTGTCACTGTACATGTTGCCAACATAGCTTGCAACAGCCTTGTCAGGGAGAAGTTTCTCCATAAATCTTTCCATCTCCCTAATTTCTGAAGAAGGCAACTTCTTCCATCTCTCTTCCTCCTCCTCTGCAGCAAGATTCTGAGCTGCAATCTGTTGCTCTTCCTGCTGAAACTCTTGCAGCTCCTCAGTGGTGAGCTCTTCATTGTGGTCTTCCACCAACTATTCCACATCCTCCAAACTCACATCCAACCCCATGGAATTCCCCAGTGCCACAATAGATTTAACAACAGACATAGGCTCATCAGGGTCAGCCCCAAACCCTTCAAAATCCCTCTTGTCGACACAATCTGGCCACAATTTTCTCCAAGCAGAGTTCAAAGCCCTGGTAGTCACTCCCTCCCAAGCCATACCTATAAGGGTTATGTAATGGAGGATGCTGAAGTGTTCTCTCCAAAAATCTCTTAGGGTCAAGTGAGTGTCTGAGGTCACATTCAAGCACCTTTGAAACATTGCTTTGGTGTAGTTTTTTTAAAGTTTGCAATGACCTGCTGGTCCATGGGCTGGAGGAGAGGAGTAGTATTCGGAGGCAAGAACTTTACTGTGATGAGCCCAAACTCCTCGAAAATTAGGTCATCCAAGTTTGGAGGATGAGCAGGTGCATTGTTCATTACTAGGAGGCACTTGAGATCCAATTTCTTTTCCAGGAGGTAATTCTTCACACTAGGCCCAAACACTTCATTGAACCACTCGACGAAAATGTCCCTCGTGACCAATGCCTTATTATTAGATTTCCAAAACACACAATTTACTCTTCATAACATTGTTTTTCCTGAACACTCTGGGATTTTCAGAATGGTACACTAGTAACGGCTTCACTTTGAAATCCCCACTAGCATTAGCACAGAACATGAGCGTCAGCCTGTCTTTCATAGGCTTGTGTCCTGGCAGTGCCTTTTCCTCCTGTGTAATGTAGGTCCTCTTTGGCATTTTCTTCCAAAAGAGGCCTGTTTTGTCACAATTGAACACTTGTTCAGGTTTCAGTCCTTAAAGCCTCTATGTACTCCTTGAATTCATGCACAAAATTTTTCAGCTTTGTGGTCCGAACTGGCAGCCTCACCATGCCTTACCACACTGTATATGCCACTACGGTTCTTAAATCTCTCAAACCAACCTTTGCTGGCCTTAAATTCACTCACATCACCGCTAGTTGCAGGCAATTTCTTTACCAGATCGTCGTGCAACTGCCTAGCCTTTTCACAAATAATCGACATCATAATACTATCTCTGCTGTTTATCCACACCAATAATAACTTCTCAACCTCTTCGAGTACTGGTGATCTCATTTTGTCAGTATATTTACCCCCTTTGCAACAACAGTGTCCTTGATTTCCTTTTTCTTGGCCACGATGGAAGATATGGTTGTATAGGGTTTGTTATACATCCTGGCCAGTTCGACCACATGTACGCCACTTACATATTGTTCAATGATGTTTTTCTTAAATTCAATCATATTTCTCACCTTCTTTACCAAAGGCTTGGCACTAGGAGCTTTCTTTGGAGCCATGGTAGCTTATTTAGTACTTGCAAGCACTAAAATGAATGGAATATTATGAATATTTCGTATGAGCAAGTGAGGGGACCGTCGCTCACTGGTAAACAATGCCACACTGACTGGGAAGGAAGGCCGCCCCGGCTCAGTGCGAGTACGTGTCCCGGACAAATTACTATTCGCGAGTCAATCTACGATTAGCGAGCCCATGTTTTGACGAAAATATCGCTACGATTTCCGAAAATTACGACTCTCGAGCCCTACGATTATCGAGGGACCACTGTATAGTGTTGGTGGCGGCGGCGGCAGCTGTGTTGTCAGTGACCCTATATACCTCAAACAACAACAGAGGAGTCAGTTTCGTGTCGTCATTTTTCTATCACTTAATCACTTAACTTACTTGCTACACTGTTAATGCATACTTTATCACTGGCTGGCGCAATAGCCTTTATCAACTCCTGCTGCTTTAGTATCATACAAATCGTAGAATCACTGAAGAAGGCACATTCTCCCCTCTCTCTCAGCCCTTTACCAAAGGACTGGCTGGCACTAGGAACTTTCTTTGGGCCCATGGTGGCTTATTTTGCAGTCACAATTAATAAACAAGCATCAAAAGCAAGGGATTATTAAGAAATGTTTGGGAATGTGCGAAGTATTGCTCACTCGACCAGTGACAGAGGCTGACTGAGATGTGTAGTGGCGGCGTCCCCGGGTGGGCAGATGGATATAATACGTCCGATTACCGGATCAACGTTCTGATATCTGGAACAAAATTTCACACAAAAAACAGTCTTAAAACCGAAACATCCGATAACTGGAGCGTGCAAAAACGAGGGTTCCATTGTACATTGGAACCTCGTTTTTCGGCTGTAATCTGTTCCAGAAGGTCGGCCTAAATATGAAGCAATATTTTCCCTAAGAATTAATGTAAATACAATTAATCCATTCCAGACGCCAAAAATATTCGCAAAAAATTATATTATTTAAATATTAATTATAGTTTTACATACACAAAAGAATGAGAATTTAGTAAAATAAACAAACATTTAAATTATTATTACATACCTTTACTGAAGACTCTTGTTGGCTTATGGCATATGGAGAGAGGGAGGACTGTTTGTTCGGAAGCAGAATCTCCCTGGGGTTACTTTCCTTCCTGCCTGCCTGACTGCTACACTCCCTGCCTGACTGCTACACTCCCTGCCTCCCTCCCACACTCCCTGCCTGCCTGCTACACTCCCTGCTACACTCCCTGCTACACTCCCTGCCTCCCTGCTACACTCCCTGCCTCCCTTCCACACTCCCTGCCCATGGTGGCTTATTTCACAGTCACACTTTATTTTATTTATTTATTTATTTCCAATTTGTGCACACATACAGAGGTACAAAAAAAATACAGATATGAGCAGTATGCCAAAGCCACTTATACTATGCATAGCATTACGGGCTGGCTTAAAATTAACTTAAGATTAACTAAGCAATGATTATTATTATTATTATAATCAAAAAGAAGCGCTAAGCCACAAGGACTATACAGTGCTGCTACTAAGCAATGATGAAATCAGTGATAAAACATTAATGTAAACTTAATAAACAAGCCACATCAGCTTCCTTGATTTGTTCTTTCTTTGCCCGGATAGAAGTGATGGTGACTTATTTCACAGTCACACTAAAAAAAAAAAAAAAAAAAAAATGGATTTTAAGGAAATGTTTGGATGAATGCATGGAGTATATGCTCACTCGCCGACAGACAAAGGGAGACTGACTCGCCTACACACGGGGTTCCAGGCTGACGCATCTAAAATGGCTGATATACGAGGCAATGGCCGAAATACAAAGCAAAATTTCCGCCGAAAAACCGGCCTTAATACGAATCAGCCGATAAATGCTGTGGCCAAAAAAATGCGGTTCCACTGCACTTGTAAAAATAATTACTGTTATTATGACTACTACATGGTACGTGTCCAAACAGTCTGACAACTAGTCTGTTAGTTTGTTTACACCAGTAATGTCAGGCTTCCCCCCTCCCACACCAAAACAATGGGCTTGTCTAAGAGGCGGAGGTACATTCTATAACTAACGGGTGCCACTAATTCTGCCCTGATGTGCCTTACTGGTACTGGCATGCTACTGTTGGAAGTAAGAAAGCAAATCTGAAGTGTATACTGAAAATGCAGGCTATGATTGCATGACTTGCAAAGGTTTACTCTATTATCATTGCCAATCTGTGGTTTAAGGGCACAAATGTTTATTGCAAACCTGTGGGCTCCAACAATTGTTTTCCTTCATCATTCCCATTAATATATTTTTATCCATTTTTGTTTGACAAAATTAACTTTCTTACTGTAGTAGAGAACTGTGTATGGCTTTATGATTAATCTATGTAGTTTAATGTAGACATTTCTGATAAAATATAATCGATATTTACACTTAGTTACATTCTTTACATATTTTTACTTGGCCACTGATGGAGTTGATACTCAAATATTATTTGGATGATAAATTTGTATCCCAAAGAGAAATAAAATATTGTAAATTAAATTTAACCACTAAAATTGCTGTCACCAACTTATAGTAACTTTGTCAGTGAAATAACAAACTTGCATCTACACCCTGAAACCAAAGTAGATGATCCTTTTAATAGGCTGTATTTGCCATTACAGATAGAAATTATGAAAACCTAGTTTAAGAAAAAACCATAGCATTTAAAAAAAAAATTAGAACCAACAACTCAATCCTGTGCCTTGGTAAGCAACGCACTCTTGTATAGCTAACATTCATGCACATATTACTGTAACCTGAGCCTATCTCTAATGTAAATAACTACCTTATATGTAGTATATCCCTAATGGAATTCACTGACTTTTGTTGGGTTATCCTAGGTAATCCACACACATGCGTTGTATAATTTATATAACTATTTGTGTGTATCTGTACCTGAATAAACCTGCTTGATTTTCACAGTTAAGTTACTTAATTGTTTTAACTTTTAAGGTTTAAATTAGATATTACAATGACTTTTCTTGGGGTTATCCTACGTAATTTACATGTTACACATACTATGTATGATAGTTGTACTTACACGTGTGTGTACCAATACCTAAGTAAACTTCTTGCCTCACACACGGAGTGTCCATGGTTCAAGCCCTGGCACGAGTGATAATACGAGTTGTGTTTCCTTACACCTGCTGTTCATGTTCACCTAGCAGTAAGTAGGTACCTGGGTGTTTGCTGACTGGTGTGGATTGCATCCTGGGGGACAAGACTGATGGATCCTCGAGTTTACCTGGAGAGAGTTCCAGGGGTCAACGCCCCCGTGGCCATGTCTGTGACCAGGCCTCATGATGGATCAGGGCCTGATCAACCAGGCTGTTACTGCTGGCTGCACGCAATCCAACGTACGAGCCATAGCCCGGCTGGTCAGGTACCGACTTTAGGTGCTTGTCCAGTGCCTGCTTGAAGACAACCAGGGGTCTATTGGTAATCCCCCTTATGTATGCTGGGAGGCAGTTGAACAGTCTTGGGCCCCTGACATTTATTGTTTCTCTCAACGTGCTAGTGACACCCCTGCTTTTCATTGGGGGGGGGATGTTGCATTGTCTGCCAAGTCTTTTGCTTTCGTTGAGTGATTGATTTTTGTGTGCAAGTTTGGTACTAGTCCCTCGAGGATTTTCCAGGTGTATATAATCATGTCTCTCTCCCGCCTGTATTCCAGGGAGTACAGGTTCAGGAACTTCAAGCGCTCCCAGTAACTTAAGTGTTTTATCTCCGTTATGCGCACTGTGAAGGTTCTCTGTACATTTTCTAGGTCAGCAATTTCACCTGCCTTGAAAGGTGCTGTTAGTGTGCAGCAATATTCCAGCCTAGATAGAACAAGCGACCTGAAGTGTCATCATGGGCTTGGCCTCCCTAGTTTTGAAGGTTCTCATTATCCATCCTGTCATTTTTCTAGCAGATGCGATTGATACAATGTTATGGTCCTTGAAGGTGAGATCCTCCAACATGATCACTCCCAGGTCTTTGACGTTAGTTTTTCGCTCTATTGTGTGGAAGGAATTTGTTTTATACTCTGAAGTTTTAATTTCCTCGTGTTTACCATATCGGAGTAATTGAAATTTCTCATCGTTGAACTTCATATTGTTTTCTGCAGCCCATTGAAAGAGTTGGTTGATGTCTGCCTGGAGCCTTGCAGTGTCTGCAATGGAAGATACTGTCATGCAGATTCGGGTGTCATCTGCAAAGGAAGACACTGTGCTGTGGCTGACATCCTTGTCTATGTCAGATATGAGGATGAGAAACAAGATGGGTGCGAGTACTGTGCCTTGTGGAACAGAGCTTTTCGCCGGAGCCGCCTCAGATTTTACTCTGTTGACTACTACTCTTTGTGTTGTGTTTGTGAGGAAACTATAGATCCATCTACCAACTTTTCCTGTTATTCCTATACCACGCATTTTGTGTGCTATTACGCCATGGTCACACTTGTCGAAGGCTTTTGTAAAGTTTGTATATATTACATCTGCATTCTTTTTGTCTTCTAGTGCATCTAGGACCTTGTCGTAGTGATCCAATAGTTACAGGAGCGACCTGTTCTAAACCCATGTTGCCCTGGGTTGTGTAACTGATGGGTATCTAGATGGGTGGTGATCTTGCTTCTTAGGACCCTTTCAAAGATTTTTATGATATGGGATGTTAGTGCTGTCGGTCTGTAGTTCTTTGCTATTGCTTTACTGCCCCCTTTGTGGAGTGGGGCTATGTCTGTTGTTTTAAGTAACTGTGGGACGACCCCCGTGTCCATGCTCCCTCTCCATAGGATGTTAAAAGCATGTGATAGGGGCTTCTTGCAGTTCTTGATGAACACGGAGTTCCATGAGTCTGGCCCTGGGGCAGAGTGCATGGGCATGTCATTTATCGCCTGTTCGAAGTCATTTGGCGTCAGGATAATATTAGATAGACTTGTGCTTACCAAATTCTGTGGCTCTCTCATAAAAAATTCCTTTAGATCTTCGACTCTCAGTCTGGTTATCGGCTTGCTAAAAACTGAGTCATATTGGGACTTGAGTAGCTCACTCATTTCCTTGCTGTCATCTGTGTAGGACCCATCTTGTTTAAGTAGGGGCCCAATACTGGATGTTGTTCTCGACTTTGATTTGGCATAAGAAAAGAAATACTGTGTTTCTTTCGATTTCATTTATGGAAATCAGACAAGAGAGTCCTGGATGACGCACTGTCTTGCCTGAGTTATCCTGGGTGGATAACCCTCCCTGACCCTGGTTAAATATCCCAACAAAATCTTTAATCCATGATTAGGCAGGAAACCTAAGTTTATTTAGACAGAGAAACATACAATCAGTGGAAATTGCTATCAAGAAGGTGACGGACCAGTCAACACTTGAGCTAATCCTCCCCTGCCTTGGATCAAACATGACTGCCTCGCATTCCCCAGGCGCTATGACACCTACTGGTTTAGAGCTCCCCCGTGAATATAAATTTTAACCACAAATCCACGTACATATAGACCTTGAGAGCAGCGAGGGTGGCTGTGATTCTCCCTACTTTCATTTCTACATAACTATAGAGTGAAAATTTATGCCAAAAAGCAATTGTATTTTATCTTAAGATATTTCCGTTTTGTAAAATTAAAATCAGGAAATGGGAGATAGCGGATGACGTCACAAGCTCATAACCAGGACAATTCCAGAACGGGAACAATGCACAAATACTTACGAAGAACAGTAAGTTGAAGAAAAACACCAAGTATTTGATGGTGAGTGGGCCACAGCTCAAATTATGATCAGCCATTTTTGCAAAAATTTAAGACACACAAACTAAAAACCTATCCACCCACTACAACGGCTGATGCTGCACTGATGCGCAGCCTTGCTGCCGCGCCTCACTACACAACTTAACATTTCGTACAGCAAGACTCCTCCAAAACTCCCTATAATTAATTTTTTTTAACAAATCTACATATATTTATGTACTTTACACACACGTATCTCATTCAACTATACAAAATAAGCATAACAATAACCTAGAGAATCATGAAGTTATATTTGCAAAATATGGTGAAATAAGTATCGTTCGTCTGCCCCCCCTGGAGCTCCTCGAACAGTCATGATCACATGACTAAAAAAAATGAAAAAAAAAAAAAAAAAAAAAAAAAAACTGTTGCTGGAGACTAACATGGGTGTGCTTGGCTCCATGTATATTTTGCTCTATTAATATATATATACTGAATTACACTACAACACTGACCTATAATTATACAAAGAATTATATATATATATATCCAGCTCTGAGGAGCTGGATGAGGTTTTCACATTATTACCAGTGAAAACACATAACCATATGTACCTAATGTATCGTACATGTCATCTTTATATCAACAATGTATCTCTTAAATATTTTGTACCATATTATGTAATAAAATATACCTATTGGTAAAACAGAATGAAAAGATGGGGTGGTAGGGGAGTGGAATATTTAAATGGCTTCAGGAGGAAATCCAAATATTCTTCCTTGAAGCCTTTTTATCCACATTATACACGTGTAGCTTTAAAAATAGGTTGGATAAATACATGAGTAGATGTGGGTGGGTGTGAGTTAGACCTGATAGCTTGTGCTACCAGGTCGGTTGCCGTGTTCCTCCCTTAAGTCAATGTGACCTGACCTGACTAGGTTGGGTGCATTGGCTTAAGCCGGTAGGAGACTTGGACCTGCCTCGCATGGGCCAGTAGGCCTTCTGCAGTGTTCCTTCGTTCTTATGTTCTTATGTGTGTAAGTCATGCATGGTCTGAGTCAATTAAAGTGTCGCAGGCACGTGTGTCCAGGAAATATCTCTTAAAATCCGGTTTATTGGGCAGGTTACATTATTTTTATGAGATGTGACTAGGTGAGTATGACACAGACTAGACTTGTAAAACATGTCGCAAAGTCAGTCCCATATATACTGCTTTATTAATATGTATCAAGACTAATTACAGCCTTTACAAGGTGAGATGTAGCCTAACAAACTGGCTCGTTAAGAAATGTCACTGACTTTTTTGGGGGGTTATCCTGGATAATTTACACATATGCTGCTATATATGATAATCTATAATTGTGTTTGTGTGTTCCTGTGGTGGAATAAAAACTTGTGTGTTTAATTAAAATTTCTGGTAATGGGATCCTTGTTTGAATATTTCAGGAATTTATTCACACTATATTGTTTGTTTCTAAAAATTCATTTTAGTTTTCTGGCGTATTCGCCTCTTTTGCTACCTAGCCTTGCTACCTAGCCATGCTTCCTAGCCTTGCTACCTAGCCTTGCTACTTAGCCATGCTTCCTAGCCTTGCTACCTAGCCTTGCTACTTAGCCATGCTTCCTAGCCTTGCTACCTAGCCTTGCTACTTAGCCATGCTTCCTAGCCTTGCTACCTAGCCTTGCTACTTAGCCATGCTTCCTATAGCCTTGCTACCTAGCCTTGCTACTTAGCCATGCTTCCTAGCCTTGCTACCTAGCCTTGCTACTAGCCATGCTTCCTAACCTTGCTACCTAGCCTTGCTACTTAGCCATGCTTCCTAGCCTTGCTACCTAGCCTTGCTACTTAGCCATGCTTCCTAGCCTTGCTACCTAGCCTTGCTACTTAGCCATGCTTCCTAGACTTGCTACCTAGCCTTGCTACTTAGCCATGCTTCCTAGCCTTGTTTCCTAGCCTTTTTTCCTAGCCTTGCTACCTAGCCCTGCTTCCTAGCCTTGCTACCTAGCCTTGCTACTTAGCCATGCTTCCTAGCCTTGCTACCTAGCCTTGCTACTTAGCCATGCTTCCTAGCCTTGCTACCTAGCCCTGCTTCCTAGCCTTGTTTCCTAGCCTTGCTACCTAGCCCTGCTTCCTAGCCTTGCTACTTAGCCATGCTACCTAGCCTTGCTACCTAGCCTTGCTCCTTAGCCATGCTACCTAGCCTTGCTTCCTAGCCATGCTACCTAGCCTTGCTTCCTAGCCATGCTACCTAGCCTTGCTACTTAGCCATGCTACCTACCTTGCTACCTAGCCATTGCTACTTAGCCATGCTTCCTAACCTTGCTACCTAGCCTTGCTACTTAGCCATGCTTCCTAACCTTGCTACTTAGCCATGCTTCCTAACCTTGCTTCCTAGCCATGCTACCTAGCCTTGCTTCCTAGCCATGCTACCTAGCCTTGCTTCCTAGCCATGCTACCTAGCCTTGCTACCTAGCCATGCTACCTAGCCTGCTTCCTCATCCCTTGCTTCCTAGCCATGCTACCTAGCCTTGCTACCTAGCCATGCTACCTAGCCTTGCTTCCTAGCCTTGCTTCCTAGCCTTGCTACCTAGCCATGCTACCTAGCCTTGCTTTTAATTTATTTGCTATAAGTACTGGAGTTTACCTGGAGAGAGTTCCGGGGGTCAACGCCCCCGCGGCCCGGTCTGTGACCAGGCGGCCTGGTGGATCAGAGCCTGATCAACCAGGCTGTTGCTGCTGGCTGCACGCAAACCAACGTACGAGCCACAGCCCGGCTGGTCAGGAACCGACTTTAGGTGCTTGTCCAGTGCCAGCTTGAAGACTGCCAGGGGTCTGTTGGTAATCCCCCTTATGTATGCTGGGAGGCAGTTGAACAGTCTCGGGCCCCTGACACTTATTGTATGGTCTCTTAACGTGCTAGTGACACCCCTGCTTTTCATTGGGGGGATGTTGCATCGTCTGCCAAGTCTTTTGCTTTCGTAGTGAGTGATTTTCGTGTGCAAGTTCGGTACTAGTCCCTCTAGGATTTTCCAGGTGTATATAATCACGTATCTCTCCCGCCTGCGTTCCAGGGAATACAGGTTTAGGAACCTCAAGCGCTCCCAGTAATTGAGGTGTTTTATCTCCGTTATGCGCGCCGTGAAAGTTCTCTGTACATTTTCTAGGTCAGCAATTTCACCTGCCTTGAAAGGTTCTGTTAGTGTGCAGCAATATGACTCAAGAAATCGTAATGACACGATTGCAAATAAACCATACCCCCGGCCGGGATTGAACCCGCGGTCATAGAGTCTCAAAACTCCAGCCCGTCGCGTTAGCCACTAGACCAGCTAGCCACAATAAGATTCATCCAACTAGGGGTATTTGTACACCATAGGAAAGTTAGTCACAGGCACCTGTGACACAAATGCAGGTTTTACAGACGAATCTCCAGCTAGCGTGGCCGTGACGAACTCTAGCTCAAGTCCCTTCACTGCCGTCAACAGAGGTGCCTGTGCTAACTTTCCTATGGTGTAGAAATATACCTAGTTGGATAATCTTATTGTGCGTACTGGTCTAGTGGCTAACGCGACGGGCTGGAGTTTTGAGACTCTATGACCGCGGGTTCAATCCCGGCCGGGGGTATGGTGCAGCAATATTCCAGCCTAGATAGAACAAGTGACCTGAAGAGTGTCATCATGGGCTTGGCCTCCCTAGTTTTGAAGGTTCTCATTATCCATCCTGTCATTTTTCTAGCAGATGCGATTGATACAATGTTATGGTCCTTGAAGGTGAGATCCTCCGACATGATCACTCCCAGGTCTTTGACGTTGGTGTTTCGCTCTATTTTGTGGCCAGAATTTGTTTTGTACTCTGATGAAGATTTAATTTCCTCGTGTTTACCATATCTGAGTAATTGAAATTTCTCATCGTTGAACTTCATATTGTTTTCTGCAGCCCACTGAAAGATTTGGTTGATGTCCGCCTGGAGCCTTGCAGTGTCTGCAATGGAAGACACTGTCATGCAGATTCGGGTGTCATCTGCAAAGGAAGACACGGTGCTGTGGCTGACATCCTTGTCTATGTCGGATATGAGGATGAGGAACAAGATGGGAGCGAGTACTGCGGTACATTTTCAGGAAATGGATTTATCAAAATTATATCAACTTTTTCACTGTGTGAATAATATTCTATCATCAGTGGTGGACAAGCGGCCTCATTACCCTCGGCAGAGTTAATGCACTTTAAAGACCATTGAATAAATGGGTATTTATATAGTAATTGCAAAATTAATTACCACTTTATCACTCGTGATAAAAATAAACTTGTATCTAGTCTAACCACCTCCTGTTTACCTATTCCTATTTCCATTCACATCTCTTCCACTTTTCGCCATTATCTCTCTCTTCCATTCGCCTTTCAAATCCGGTTAAGGTTTAAACATGATATGAACTCACTCATGAGTCAATAATTCATTAAAGAAAAAAAAAAAGGATCATATCCTTTCAACACATAAATTCGTTTGACTTTTGGCTTACAGATCAAAGGTCTACGAGAATGTTATGTGCATGGTGGTTATTAAACGGGAGGAATTCCTCACATTGCCAGTCAAAAATGATAATCCACATCAAATAGTAACTCCAACTCTGCTGAAAGGAATCCCTAAGTTAGCGTGACATGCTTGGTCGCCCTACTCAAGTTTCCCAGCATAAGGTGACTATGAAAGTAAAAATATTGTGCATAATAGAATATGACATAAAAGTCATCCTATGATGATTTAGTGATGTATCGGATATCCGCAGAACATCCACACAATTTCTTACATCTGCATCCACATTTTGCTGTAAACAGATATCCACATATGCATCCGAATCCGCGGAACAGCCGCACAATTTTTTACATCCGCAAAATAAGATATCCTCATACACATCCGCATATATCTTATTTTCACATTCGATACATCTCTAGTGGTATATGACATTAGCGACTGTGGCAGCAAAAGTATCTTATGTGATGGAGTATAACTCGAGGAAACTTCTAGTGTGGTGGTGTATGTCGTATCCTTCACAACCTTCCTGTGTGGAATAACGTGAAATATAACAGGAAAGCCATCCTGTACGATGAACTGTGGTAGGAAACCCATCCTGTACAAGTTACACGGTGAAAAGCAAAGATAGTGTTGCTCTTATGTCATATTCCATCACATATGACAAGTTTTCTTTTATACGAGGTAATGAGATGCGTCAGTCTGAACTGGACGATGAAGGTACCGTCAATCTTTCGAGTGTGCGTTCAGAAGTAACAGCTGCTGGAGTTTTTTTTAAGCAAGGCTGGAGTTACGATTACGTGACGAGATTTATCTCTCTAGATAAGCCTAGTCCTTACACACACAGGCAAATGAATTTATGAAGATATTACCACATATACACTGTAGTATATATATATTCTGGTAAGTGTTTGCCTCTTCATAGGATTAAAGTATTGATTGGTTGTGAATAGGTAATATATAGTCTTAATGATTATTACACTCGTATGTCAAAAGGTTTTTAAGTCCCATTGAGTAACCATCCAACATGTATATACATACACAGGATATTCATGTAGGTCTTATTTCTTGACTTTGAAACCCCTCAAGGGAGGTTCCTTGATGCTGGTGAGGGGCTCTTGATCTAAAAATTGGATATGTGCTCTTAGTTTCCTGAATTGAGCCTGAATGCTTCCATCCCCCCTTCCCACAATTATTATAATCAAGGGGAAAACGCTAAACCCGCAGGATTATACAGCAACTGAGGGATGTGGAAGGTATTCAGGCTTAATTCAGGGAACTGGAGCACAGATCCAATTCCCTAGATCAAGAGCCCCTCACCAGCATCAAGGAGCCTTCATTGAGGGGCCCTTCCCACAAACGCTGCATAATCCTTACAGGTTTAACTCTCCCCGTGATAATAACTGCCATAGAAACACGGGAGATTTTCTTCTGGGCAGCCATCTTCTGAGAAGGAATCTATCCTCATTAATTTTAGCACATTCAATTAAGATAATATGTAGGTTAGGAATATGAAAGGCTGTTTGAAGATTAAGTAATGTGGTGTAATATGATAGCGGCGCAATGATTCACATTACCAAGCCTGAAGCCATGTAACCGGGGACAGAGGAGACTGAAATACTTCAGTTCTGTGAAGGCGGTGGTTCAACACTCCACAGCTATACTAATAATGTAATATCCTCATTTACTACAAGTACATGTACAAGGTATACAGACCATAGATGACATCAATGACATACTACTATATAGAAAGCCGCTTATGCAGAGCATTTCGGGAAAATTAAGTCAGTTGTCCTAGGATGCGACCCTCACCAGTCGACTAACACCCAGGTACCAATTTCACTGATGAGGGAACATAGACAACCGATGCAAAGAAACAAGCCCAATGTTTCTACCCTCGCCGGGAATCGAACCAGGACCCTCCTCGTGTGAAGCGAGAACTTTAGCCACCATACACGCCATGCCATATATATACAAGTAGAGGACTTCCTGGCACTGATGACTAGACAATCTCAACAGGTTGTGATACCGTCCTCACTCCGGGAATAACATCTAGTTAGTACAGAACTGAAGTCAAACAAACACTTGAGAAAGTTTATTAATATCTCAAGAAAGTGAGGGCGTTAAAGAATAGTAAGTCACAATACCGTGGCTGGAATAGTACCAAAGTAACAAGCACTTAGGAAGCTGAAATTTTAACGACGTTATAGTCCGACTCGGACCATTAACAAGTCTCCTATATATCGTGGCCTCCTCCTCTTCTCACTTCAGTGTGACTTTTTAATGGTCCAAGTCTGACCGAAACGTCATTAGTTTTAGTCTTGTTAGTGCGGGTTACGTGTGTGTAGCAAATGTGTTAAATTTATATTGAATATAAGAACCATGTTTTAAGAATGGCCGACTATTTTAATGTTCAATAAACGGCTGCCTCGGTAATGTTCAATAAACGGCTGCCTCGGTAATGTTCAATAAACGGCTGCCTCGGTAATGTTCAATAAACGGCTGCCTCGGCAGCGTGGGGGTCTTACCATCAAGGTGCCTTGAGGGGGGAAAAAATAATTCCTATCAGATTACAAACACAATAAATATTTGTTTTATCACTCATATGACATGACGATAACGGCTTCAGTATTTAACGGCTTCCATATTATTGTTACTTATAAAGAAATTTCCTTCATTTGTAACTCTGACATACAACCTCCATCACTTCCGATCGTTAGTTTACACGCTGTTAGTGTTAGTACAGTGATGTAGAAGGTTCAGCGTGTGTGTAGTGAGAGTTATGGGTGTTGTGGTATGACAGTGAGTCTCGTGGGTGAAGTCAGGTGCTTGTGATAGTTGATATCTGTTGCATGGCTGCATTACACCTTTCACACACACACACACACACACACACACAACACACACACACCTAGGTGCATGTGACTGTTAGTATGTGTTGCAAAACTGCATCATTCCCCTATACACATCTAGGTCCATGTGATAGTTGATGTGTTACCTCACACATCTTGGTGCATGTGACTGTTTATATCCGTTTTATATAACTGCGTCGTCCTGACAAGCACATATAACAAAGGAACACTGCAATAGGCCTACTGCCCTACACCTATTCATGTACCCGTCAAGCCTATATTTATAACACTCGTGACTACACTTGCAATTTTAAAATGCGTTGCTGTTATACAATGATTGCACCAGCCTTGAGCCAAAATCAATAACCTAAGTTCTAAAAATTCAATGCGATTTTTTTCTTTTACACAAGGTTACTATACGCCACTTTGCCTCATCATTTGCGCGTACAAACCTGAATATACAAGTGAAACTTGACTCGTATATAAGGATGCAAAACTTACCTAGATACTGTAGAGGCTTAAAGAAAAAAATGGTTATAACTATGATCATAATTTTTTCAAAGGGGTGAACCGATAAGCCAGAGGAAACCCTTGGTCAGATGACCAAAAGCTCCAGCGGCGGGTTATCATCTGACTTAGACCCGGGACAGGAAACACTTGTCCTGTGTCCTGATGAACCTTACCTAGCGGCTTAATAAAATACAGTGATAATCATCTTTGGAAACAAACCTTCACAACTCCATTCTAAATCCTTAAGCACTCTGCCTTCCACAGAGTGAAAGAATTCCTAACTGTTCTTTCAGGCTGCATCTACATGGTGCGCTGCCCTCAATAGTAAAGACACTGCCTGGAGTCTACCCAGATTTTATTAGAACGTTTCGATCTGAAAAGATCGACATATTGCCCCAGTAGATTAAGATGAAACAGAGGTATGCTAGGTTTCTTGTCTAGTTTAATTTAATATGTTTATTATGCACCCTATACCCGTCCTGTGGGCGGTAGTCAAAAGATTACAGAGGTACACAATGGGTCCAGGGACTGGACCCCAAAGTTTTGATAGCTGAGTAAGTTACAAAGGTAATGGACTCAGGTAGATCTGGTCACAATCATGACCAAGTTATAAAGTTAATGAATCATCTACACGTCATGAACAAATTACAAAGTAATGAACGACTGACACGTCCACACCCGGTCACAACTGTAATGAGTTATTAGTGTAAATATTAATTGGGCCACACAGACACACACACACCTCTCCGTGGGTCCTTAGGGAGGGAGCAGAGACAGTGTGCGCACTAACAACAATTTTCAACACAGCCATTGAAACTGGGCAAAACCTGAGGTATTTAGACGGCAAATGTAGTCCACAATTTTAAGAAAGGGGACAGACACGAGGCACTAAACTATAGACCAGTGTCACTGACGTGTATAGTATGTAAAGTCATGTAGAAGATTATCAGGAGAATGGTGGAGTAACTAGAACGGAACAAGATTACAAACAAAACAAGAATGGACTCAGGGAAGGAAAATCCTGTGTCACAAACCTATTGGAGTTTTATAGCAAGGTAAAGGAAGTAAGGCACAAGGGAGAGGGGTGGGTAGATTGCATTTTCTTGGATTGCATGAAGGCCTTCGACACAGTTCCTCACAAAAGATTTGTGTAAAGGCTAAAAGATCAGGCACGCATAACAGGAAGGGCACTACACTGGATCAGAGAATATCAGATAGGGAGGCAACAACGAGTCTTGGTACGTGACGAGGTGTCAGAATGGGCACCTGTGACGAGCGGGGTTCCAAAGGGGTCAGCCCTAGGACCAGTGCGCACATCCTAGGATCAGTGCGCACATCAACTAGATAACTGCTGCAGCATATGGGCGAGTGGCAAAAATAGAATTCCAATACCTCAGTAACGAATCGTTCAAGACTCTGTACACTGTGTACGTCAGGCCCATACTGCAGTATGCAGCACCAGTTTGGAACCCACACCTGGTCAAGCACCTCAAGAAATTAGAGAAAGTGCATAGGTTTGCAACAAGACTAGTTCCACAGCTAAGGGAAATGTCCTACGAAGAAAGGTTAAGGGAAATTGGCCTGACGACACTGGAGGACAGGAGGGTTAGGGGAGACATGATAAAGACGTACAAAATACTGCGAGGAATTGACAATGTGAACAGTGACAGGATGTTCCAGAGATGGGACAGAAACAAGGGGCCACAATTGGAAGTTGAAGACTCAGATGAGTTAAAGGGATATTAAGAAGTATTTCTTTAGTCAAAGAGTTGTCAGGAAGTGGAATAGTCTGGCAAGTGACGTAGTGGAGGCGGGAACCATACATAGTTTGAAGACGAGTTTGATAAAGCTCATGGAGCAAGGAGAGAAAAGAACTAGCAGCGATCAGTAAAGAGGCGGAGCCATGAGCTATAAATCGAACCCTTGCAACCACAAATAGACGAGTACGAGCGCGCGCGCGCACACACGAACAGAGAGGTGCATTTTCTTCATATATTTATCCAACGTATTGTTAAAAATTTCATATTCGCCTGAGTGCCGCTAGTTTGTAGTTTGTATCACTCTTGCTCAGTGTTTAAAATAAGTCATACTGTTTGTTTTTATTGGGTTATTTTAGCTTCATTATACAATATATTTTTTAAGCACCCAATAAATGTGTGTCCTTAATAAAACTGTTTTTATTTATATGATATGTACCAACAGCCTCAGTGTCTAGTATGGGCCAGCAGGCCTGCTGCAGTGCTCCTTTATCTTCTAAATTTATCAACTGACCCCATTATTATTATTGCCATAATTTATGATAACAAGGATTTGTTTAGTTTGAAGTGCTGAAACTTGGTTTTAGTGTGATAGAAAGCCGCTTGTTATGCTGAGCATTTCGTGGAAATTAGATCAGTTTTGTTCCAGGATGCGACCCACACCAGTCCACTAACACCCAGGTACCGAGTGCACATGTACCAGGGATCGAACCACGGACCTCAGTGTGTGAACAGTGCGCGCTAGCAATCGAGCTATGGGACACCTAAAAAACACCCACCTCGCCAGGTCACCATCTGGAAGAGACCCGGGCCGGGACACGTACCAGCGAATCGTTGAAGTTTAAGTACAAACTTCAACACCCACCCAGAGCTCCCAACACTATCACTGACCTCCCTGGCACTACAGCAGGTGAAGAACTTAATGCTTCATGATGCTGAGGTGTGGCTTTCACGTAGGGGCAGTTGAAGTTGTTGTGGGATTGAAATCTCCATTGTCCTGAAATGAAAAAGAAAAACTTGTTCATGAAATGAGGCCAAGGATGAGGCAGATACCAAGGAAAGCAGCGTTTACTTAAGACACCAACTTCACCTGCAAATCACAAAGCCCTTCTACTGAGGAGTCTTACATAATACTGACTGAACAAGAGTCCCAGAAACAGAGAAGTGCAATACTCTCAGTTAATCCTGTTCATGCTAATAGTCACGTCCCACTATCTAGTCAGCTGAACCGGTCCGAGCCTTGCCAAGTTTCTTCTCATGTCAGATGTTAGAATGTGATCAGCGTTAGTTATCTATATTTACCACATACCCATCCTGTGGGGGGTAGTCAAAAGATTACAGAGGTACATAATGGGTCCAGGGACTGGGCCGCAAAGTTTTGTTAGTTGAACAAGTTACAGTGATAATGAACTGCTTGCATGTTTATATCTGGTCACAACTGTAATGACTTATTTATGCAGACATGACTTAGGTCACACATACGCAATGCTTTATTTACAATGAACCAAGTCAGGGCATTTTTCCAGAATGGTTTGTAATATACCACTGTAGATAAAATACTTTTCTGAGTGAATTGTCTCTAAATTCATTCATTTTTATCGCATTCCAGAACATAATGACGCAAGGTGTGAAAATAGTCCATCTGGCAAAGTTTACATTTCGTTTGGTCTACATCTGGTGGTGGTGATTTAACCTGCCAAAGATACTTGTAACCCAGCCGGAGCCGGGAGGTAGTGACATCCTAGAGTCTGCTTATTTTAGTGGATGCACCATAGACACGAGGCTTCCCCTGCATGATAGAATGATAGATGGACTGATTGGTGTCAGTCTCCCTCAGTTTTAAGTCAGTGAAGCTCAGTTGAAGTTCTTTACGTATTAGTCTTCTGAAACTGTTAACTAACAGCCCAAGATTGTAATCTACACCCTTCTTTGAAGGCATATAACTTAGCCAGTTCATCAGTTCTATCATGCATCTAAAGACCAATGTGAGACGGAATCCACAGAAGGTGCACTATGACTACTATCTACAATCCTATCATAACTGTGTCTGGCTGCTGACACAAGCATGCCACAATTGATATTCAAGGAGTCGAGAGCATTTATGGATGATAAAAAATCAGTTATAATTAAAATGTCAACCTTTGATACATGGACGCTTTGACTGCAAGGAGTATGCAAACAATTTTGTTTGAAGAATAGAGGCCCAGTTATTGATGCGTGCTCCAATTTCTTTGCGAGAGCCACCACTTCGTTTGACAGCAGCAGCACCACCAGCTGCACCATCAACAAATAGTTTGTGAAGTGTGTGCTGTGTGACTAAGTCATCAATACATGTAGCTTTAGGCATCCTGCAGGATTCTTGAAGCCAAGAAGGAAGCTTTGGTTGTGAGTTGAGAAGTCTTTGTTGGGGGAAAGAGGGATAGTGGTTTGGAATGGGGTAATATCCAATGGAGCGGGGAAGTGCCTCTGTTGCCTTACTTAATATAGCTCATCTCTTATCTGGTTCACGAGGAGGTCAGTTCCAATTTTTATGATCCATCTGGAGGAGTGTTCACCAGTGCTGAGGAAAGTTTGGAGGGCTTTTGTGCAAGGGTTTGAATGCTCTTGCATGGGCATATTGAACCCAATGAAGAAATTTCTTTCCAGTAACACGATCTCTGATACTTGGGATATTACGTTCCTATAGCATATTTAGAATTTTGGCAGTACGAGGGCATCCTAGGATGATTCATTACGATCGCTTCTTACAGGAAACTGAAGAGTTTTCAACAAAATCACTAACATAAACCAGTGTGTTGCAAATTCAACTGACTAAATTTGCATTTACAATGCAAGGGAAAGAAACAAAATGTATATCCACAAAGCTATCACGCAAGTGTCTTTATATAAAATGTAACATTTGTCTTTTTAAATATACTGAAACTAGCCACTTTAACTGGTGATCTTTCTTGACAGTAGAGAGAGGGAGAGAACACTCCTTTTTGCTTCCTTCTGCCGAGACAACCCACAAAACAACAGGTTTCAGCATCTCAGCAGTCTTCAAATAAACACCGTTTTGTCGATAAATACAGTATCACTGGCATATGCCTGACCGCCAATATGGCGGAAGTTCACCCTGTGACGCCACCGGCGTCACAAAATACTTCTCTGAGACGAAAGTGAAAGATGATGACAAACGTTTTTAGTGTTTAGGAATTATTTGTCTATTTTAACAGAAAAAGATGCAAACTGAATTCCGGAAACAAATTACTGCGGAGAAAAAAAAAATTATGCAAGGCCCCAGACACTGTTGACATGATTTAGAAAAAAAAAAATAAATCTCGGGAACATGACAATTTTTTCTTAAAGAAAACAAAGGAGAACTTACTGAATGGTTAACCATTTTCTTTTCAATATATAACTACACATGGGTATCGTGCTAGAAATATGGAAGGTAGTTAATGTATTAACAAAACGAGAGGTATGTTAGGTTAAATGACGAGTGCAACTAATGCAACATTTTATGGTGGCAACGTTTCGCTCTCTAATACTTTGTCAAGCCATTATAAACAATATACGTCGACTGATTCGCCAGGAACTGCGTCCTGACACGGGTTTTAATCCTAGGATCCGTCTGAGGATCTCGATTATATTATAATTCAACTGTCCTGTGGTCGTGGTTGTCTAAGGTCCACCATCATTGTCTCTGTGACCTGTGTTGGTTGGTCGGGTAAATTTGTACATCATGCCTATGTTGACGATGGTCTTTACACCAGTTCTGAATATCTCTGTTTTCTTCTGAGTCTATCAGGTCGCATATTACATCGGCCAGACATAACAGGGGCACTGAGGGTATATATGGTACAGAGTGAGGTGTATAGCATAATAGTTGCAGGTAGTAGTACTTGTGGTAGTACTAGCAGTTTAGTACTTGTGGTAGTACTAGCAGTTTAGTACTTGTGGTAGTAGTGTAAGTAGTGGTAGCAGCTATGTGACAGTGAAACGTTGCTGCAGTGAAATGTCGCAATAGTTGCACTTGTGTAATTTTACGTAATATTGTCGATAATTTAACATTACAAAACTATAGTAATTTCTTATTTTCAAATTATTGCCTCATCAGTCTGACCACAACAGCGAAATATTACTAAAGTCAGTGCTAGGAGATACAATGCTGTCATCCTGATGAACATAGCTAGAGGAGGGAGGCCTGTCTTGCCTAATAAATTTTCTTATTTTTTTATGAATTCGAGGCGGTAAACCACGATGAAATAACATCGTAGTTGATCTAAGGTTCAGTAAGAAGTTACAGTGTCGCACATAACACTGTTGAAGACAGTAACGATATATGGTTTTGGGGAGAAATTCTCAGATGGATTAATGCATAGTTAACTGACAAGATGCAAAGAATTTGCATAAAAGTAGCGAAAGCAGAATGGAGGATAAAATACGAGGCTTTTCTAATGTGGTAACTGTCATTTAAACTTCTGCCACCAATTCTCAAAGGAATAAGTTTTATATACTAAAAGAAAGAACAACATAAGTTTTCTCTCACTAGGCACCTGTAATATTAATATTTGTATCTTTTTTCACCAGACAAAACTATACAAACAACAAAGTCATCGTGGTCTAACAAATTTTTATTTGTCGCAAGTGTAAAAGTCCAAACTTGTGTAGTGAACCTGAATAAAAGCTTACTGACATATAAAAGCAACAGAATGCAATGCCCTCAACAACACCGAGTGTTCAACAATTGACAGAGTGCAGCTGCAGCGTCCTTCGCCACGCCGACCAGACTCCTATACCTCCCTCGTTCATGTTTTATTTTATCTGTGCCTGGATATACCTCCACTTCATCTTCACTTATAAGATAAAAAGATTCAGGAAAACAAAATATCTTTGAAAACTGAGACACGTTCAACATCTGGGTATCTTTATTGTAGACGTTTCGCCATCCAGTGGCTTTATCAATTCAGATTCTAGGACATAAATTGAAGACAGTAGAACTATACAAAAGATGGGGGTAATCAGTCGCTCAGCCTTGGAGTTGGTGTGAAGAGCACCGTAGTTGTGAAGATTCTGGAGCACAGGCAAGAAGGCTGGTGCTTATATACTAACGTCAGGTAGAGTGGGACGGGCAGACAAGGGCATAGTCTCTGGTAGGCGGGATTTCCCAGTGGAAGTAGGTCATACCCAAAGCGATGGATAAGTTGTAGTAGCAGTGAAGGTGGTCATGTAGATGTCCTCTGAACCAAGACTCCGGATGTTGCAGTGTCTGACAAGTTGTACAAGAATGGTATACAATGCCGACAAGATGCAAACAGACATCTTAGTTACATGTCAGACATCTTAGTTACATGTCAGTAATTCGTGCAACAGATCATTGAAGATGTACCTACCTACATCTTCATAAAAAGTCAGGTGGTGTTGGAGGTGGCAGCGAGGTGTAGTCTGGTCTTCATAATGCCTTCCTGTTAACCTTTTATTTTTATAGTTCCTTCATAATGTGAGAAGCCACGAAAGCGCTTGGAATTTCACTATTTTTTTCAGTGGTTGTTCTGCATAATACATATGTCAGGTGAAGTGAAATGCTGGATGATCTATGTGAAAGTCCAGTGTAATTACCGCCTGGGTTCTGCTACCCACCAGTGTGTTGTAAGAGTCTTACGGTTAAAAGTGCAGTCATCTTTCTTGTTAATCATATAGCCGTTGTGAATATTTAGTGCTGCCATAAAGAAGTATTAGACAGATTGTTGTGCATGAGTCAGTCTTATTTAAGGGTCAATTTTCCCTCGGATTTTAACCCAGCAGGTTACCAATCCAGGATAACCCAAGAAGTCAGGTTAATTATAAAGGTCAGGACACATCGAGGACTGTCTTATTTCCCACTGGGTCCTCAACTTGTCCCCCAGGATGGACTCCCAACCATCGACTAAAACCCAGTATCATTAGCTATACGACATGAAACAGGTTGTCAAGGATAACCGTGCGAAATGTTCCCAACCGCCCGGGAATCGAACCGGGCCCTCCAAATAGTTGAAAAGGACAAATAGCTTCGCCGGTAGAACAGTTGCAGTAAGGTAACATTTGTTGAGATAAAAATAAAGTTTGGAGGCAACCAAAAGCAGACATCTTTAGATAGGACATCCACGATCACAAATACTTAAAAACATTACAATTTAGACTCGTGCCGCCTAGACAACAATCGGTAACTTTTGTGGAAAAAAAAAATACACCATTAAAGGTTTGATGCCCACCAGAAGAGGCATTGCTCATATATAGAATCAACTACAGATGCAATCAACCATTATACCATTTAAACTGTTCATAGACACACAATCTTCTATATGTTAACGGACAAGATAAATGTAGCCAGTAATATGGGCCCTAATGACTACCGACCCCCACCAGATAATGTGATGACAGTAGATATTAACTAAGCACCACTCGGAAATAATAATTGTTATAACCAACAATCGGGTTTCATAAAGCTACACGGATGTGAAAGTTGAAGCCATGAGGCCAGGTAAGAGGCAGGCAAGGACTGACACTCGAACCCGCAACCAGATAACATACTGACCTGAGGCACCTTCAAAGTAATAAGTTGGGCAGTTTAAGTGACCATTTACGCACCAATAGGGGGGGATTAGTGAAATTGAAGCTATCGATGGAGGTCCAGAATAAACGAAATGTCATAAAATAAAAGCGGCGCACCAGAATTACCAAGAACCTGTCCTTACACAACTCCTCCCCATTCCCCCCCTCGCACCTTCCCATACTTCCCAAACCCCAAACAAACACTCACAAGTGTCACCCGAGAACACTCACTAATGCAACCCCAGTCTTCCTCACACACCAGTGTGACCTTCAGATAAAACTACTGTAAGCTGGAGGGTGAACCAGGTCATAACACACAACACTGGGAAAGACAAATGTGTTAGAGGCAATAATGTTCACGAAATCTAAAACTGAAGCAGCAACCTTGAAGGAAATTTTCTGCCTGTAATTTCCCCACAGCGCTGTATGACCCTTACGAGTTTACCGCATAATTTGATTTGTATAATAATCACGTAATTGAGGTGGTTAATAACTTACGATAACCCCTCCCTCCCCAAATAAAAAAAAATCCACTTGGGTTCTTAGAACCTTTCCCAGGACGCGTTCTGCATATCTCGACTAACTCCTATTAACATGGACCTTCCTTTTGTATTTTTATGTTAGATCATTGTATGTTGTATTATTATTATAATCAAGGGGGAAGCGCTAAACCCGGAGGATTATACAGCGCCTGGGGGGGGGGGATGTGGAAGGCATTCAGGCTTAATTCGGGGAACTGGAGCACAGATCCAATTCCCTAAATCAAGAGCCCCTCACCAACATCAAGGAACCTTCCTTGAGGAGATTGTATGTTGTAATATATTGCTGCTTCATCATTCGTAGCAGTTAGGATCCAGTACTAATGTGACAGCAGTTCTAGATTTTGAAGCTAGAATGCCAGTTCCCAAATATTTTGCCAAAAATATTCTAGTATCAGCTTTTAAAAAAGTAAACCATTTTTTTTAACAATCAGATACCTATTAAGATGGATTTTTTAACTATTTTGCAATAGTGACAAATCTGCAAACACACTATCCTAGCCACAAGATGCATCAGCCATTAAATACTGAAGCCATTCAGGAGAGGTAGACTCAAATTTATATAGCTTGATTTAAGGGAAATAAAAATTTCACATTTACACTTAAAATGGACAAATGTGCACCAACACTTGTATTTCACTCTGCATCGTCCTTTAAAGTTAAAGGAGCCATTCCAGGATGCTAGGAACGTGTTCGGTAACTTTGGTCATAAGAACCTGTACATACATGTCCCATTGAGAGGCCTAGCTTGTCCCTACGAGCCCCATTAGGGCGGGGGAATGGGGCTAGGCCTGGGGACAATTGATCCTAGAAGATGAGGAGGTACTTGTACTTCCTCCCATGGGAGACATAGGTCTCACAACACTCC
Source organism: Cherax quadricarinatus (assembly GCF_026875155.1). NCBI lineage: Eukaryota > Metazoa > Arthropoda > Malacostraca > Decapoda > Parastacidae > Cherax > Cherax quadricarinatus. Next base: position 21,976,544 of record NC_069473.1, on the reverse strand, counting down.
CTAGACAGGGAGCCAAGGCCGGGTCACTATCTGGAAAAGACCCGGGAAGGGCGAGTACTGGCGAATCAAGGAGGAGGAGATGTCTCATGTGATCAAAGGAAGATACATCTTTCTCATGTGTGAACTGATAAGTCACTAGTGAGCGGAACGTGGCCTGGTGGCTAAAGCTCCCGCTTCACACACGGAGGGCCCGGGTTCGATTCCCGGCGGGTGGAAACATTTCGACACGTTTCCTTACACCTGTTGTCCTGTTCACCTAGCAGCAAATAGGTACCTGGGTGTTAGTCGACTGGTGTGGGTCGCATCCTGGGGGACAAGATTAAGGACCCCAATGGAAATAAGTTAGACAGTCCTCGATGACGCACTGACTTTCTTGGGTTATCCTGGGTGGCTAACCCTCCGGGGTTAAAAATCCGAACGAAATCTTATCTTATCTTATCTTACCATATATAGGTGAGTACCACATGTAAGTTAGTACATACACCCCAATGGAAATAAGTCATTTTGGCGTTTTTTACTGGGTTATCCATGGCCCAGTTCCTGGACCCATTATGTACCTCTGTAATCCTTTGAATACCGCCCATAGGATGGGTATGGGGTGCATAATAAAAGTATTAAACTAACTTGGGTTATCCTAGATGCAACATCCCTCCAGTGAAAAGCAAGGGCGCTTTGAGTACGCTAAGAGACAACCCAAGATGGGGTGGCCCGTGGCCTGGTAGGCAATGCTCTCGCTTCACACGCTGAATATCCGAGGTTCGATCCCAGGCAAGGGTGGAAACATTGAGCGTATTTCCTAACACCTGTTGTCCCGTTCACCTGTCAAGCAAGTAGTTACCTGGGTGTCAGGACTGGTGTGGGCCGCATCCTGAGGGACAAGATTTAAGGACCCCAATGGAAATAAGACAAATAGTCCATCCGGGGTTATAAATCCGAACAAAATCCTAAGATTGCAGGGTAACCTTTTCATTACCAGACAAGAATATCTAATCCCTAAAATAGGGATTAAATCTCTCAGCATATATACACAGGCGGCCTGGTCACAGACCGCGCCGCAGGGGCGTTGACTCCCGAAATCCTCTCCAGGTATACTCCAGAGAAATACACACTCCAAACCATATAAGATAGGATTTGTATGGATTTCTAACCCGGAGGGTTAGCCACCCAGTGTGTCATCGAGGACTGTGTCTTATTTCCATTGTGGTCCTTCAGTCTTGTCCCCCAGGATGCCACCCACACCAGTCTACTAACACCCAGGTACCTACTTTCTACGTGATCAGGTGCAAGGAAACATGCCCAATGTTTCCACCCATGTTGGGGAATGAAACACGGACACTGTGTCCAGGGTACATAGTACTTTTAAAGTTATCCTGGGTAATTTACACGTATATTATCATGTAATGCAAGTGTGAGAGTCTTAAAATTGTGCAGTTGTATCTAAACAAACTTACTTATTTTGTTGTGCAATACATGAGATTTTTCTTTAGTTATCCTTAAAACTCAACCTCACAGTCTCTGTAATTTGCTACAAGTAAAGAAAATGACTACTTGACCTTTTTTATGGATAACTACACAAATAATGTGTTGTAAAGTACAACATCTTTATTTACTACATGTACAAGGTATACAAGCCTAGCTGACATCAATGACATACTACTATACAGAAAGCCCTTGGTTATGTAGAGCATTTCTGGCAACTTAGGTTAATTTTGTCTCCAGGATGCGACCCACGCAAGTCAACTAACACCTACCTACGGCTAGGTTAACGGGGACAGCAAGTGTCTTACGGAAACACTCCCATTATTATCAAAAAGAAGCGCTAAACCACAAGGGCTATACAGCGCAGCAGGGCAGGGAAGGAAGCAAAGGTAATGGGTAGCAAGAGGGAGAGGAATGATTATTAGGTTATGGAGTACAGCGGGGCAGTGGATAGTGCAGGGGTAGAGGGTAGCTAGAGATTAAGGTAGAAAGGACTGAGGAGAGTGCTAGAGACATCATCATCATCAGAGTTTGTGTAGTAAATCAGTTGCTGTCAAAAAGTCAACGAGAGAGTCCGGATTAAAGGAGGGTCCGTCAGCATGAAGGGAAGGTAAAGAAAGGGCAGCAGAGCGGAGACGACGTTGGAGGTAAATTCTGCGTGCTGGTTACCTGGAGGTTATTCCGGGGATCAACGCCCCCGCGGCCCGGTCCATGACCAGGCCTCCCGATGGATCAGGGCCTGATCAACTAGGCTGTTACTGCTGGCCGCACGCAGTCCAACGTACGAGCCACAGCCCGGCTGATCCGGCACTGACTTTAGGTATCTGTCCAGCTCTCTCTTGAAGGCAGCCAGGGGTTTATTGGCAATTTCCCTAATGCTTGATGGGAGGCTGTTGAACAGTTTTGGGCCCCGGACACTTATGGTGTTTTCTCTTAGTGTACCAATGGCGCCCCTACTTTTTATTGCTCGTTGATAAGAGTGGGCAGTCCAACAGAATGTGACTAACAGATACTGGAACCTGACAGTTCTCAGAGAGAGGAACAGGGCGCTTCTCCATGAGATACCCGTGAGTAAAATGAGTGTGGCCGATGCGAAGACAGGAGAGAGTAGTCTCCCAACCTCGACAGTGATGACAAGACGGCGGTCCAGAAACCTATACTTGGTTTAATAGAATGAAGTTTGTTATGGAGCAGATCAGACCAACGTTGTTACCAACGGGTGCGAAGACGGGTAAAAATTACAACAAAAAAGTCAGTGAATGGAACACCTCTATATGAAACTGGGTCATGTACTGCTGACCGTGCAGTAGTGTCTGCCTGTTCATTGCCCTGTACGTCAACATGACCAGGAGCCCAACAAAAAACTATCTTTGTGCTTGCTAGAGATACGGCGTAAACAAAGTTGGATACAAAGAATTAAGGGGGTGAGGTGTATCAAATTTTTGTATGGCCTGTAAAGCACTAAGGGAGTCTGAAACGACCCCAGGCATAGATACAATACGGATAAGTGCTACAAGAATGGCATACAATTCAGCAGTGAAAATATTAGCCGAGGATAATAAATGCCCTCGCACGACACTGTCCGGAAACACTGCTGCAAATCCAACGCCCTCAGAAGACTTAGAACCATCGGTGTACACTGCCATGACATGAGAATGAGAGCGGAAGTGGTCAAGAAAAAGAGAGCGAGAAGCCACCGTAGGCAGTTGGGCTTTCGCGCATGGCAGTGGGAAAGAAGAGACACGGACAGCTGTAACCTCCCAAGGGGGTAGGGAAAGGTGGGATGCTACATGAACATAGAAAGATGGTAACTGAAGAGAAGACAAGAGTGAATGTAGGCGACAGGGGCGACAAATAGAGAACGTCTACTAACATCAGTGACTATCCTATATATATGGAAGGATTGCGGAGGTCATGAGAGCTAACATAATAGCGAAGGCAATGAGCATCAAGGCGATCGGACAAGGGTGGAATATTTGCTTCTGCACAGACTCAACCGGTGAGAAGCGAAAAGCACCGATGGATGGGATGGGATTAAGGTTAGAGAGAGCAGCTGGAGAGGCCGCCGAATAGATCTGGTGACCATAATCGAGTTTCGATAAAATTAGGGCTGAATGTAGGCGAAGGATAGTTCTACAATCAGCCCCCATGAAAGATGAGCGAAGGTTTTAATAAGGTTCAGTCGGCTATGACAAGTTGCCTTCGGGGAGGTAATGCGAGGTTTCCAGAATAACCTACGGTCAAACAGAAGGCCAAGAAGCCTAACCATATCACGTTCTGACATACGTGAGCCATATAAGTACAAGGGATGATCAGAGACGACTGAACATCTAGTGAAAGTAATTTGGCGAGTTTTACTACTAGAAATTTAAACCCATGAGCGATGGCCAAATTGGAAACACTGGAGAGAAACTGCAATGAGGTGGCAGTCAGTGCCTGCACAAGCTATAGCAAAGTCATCAACATAAAGCGATGACCAAATATTGGAGGGAAGAATAGATGCCAGATAATTTATAGCAAGGAGAAAAAGTGTTGTGCTCAGATCACATCCCTGGGGGACACCTTCAGCTTGGGCAAAGTCCAGAGAAAGCATATTATTAACCTGGACACAGAAATGTCTGTCAGTTAAGAAGTTAAGGGAAAATGGTAGATTGCCTTGGAGGCCTAAGGAGTGGGTCTAGCCAAAATATATATACCTCCAAGTTGTCATATGCCTTCTCAATGTCAAAAAAAAAAATGGCGATAACCGAGTGGTTATTGGTAAAGGCCTTACGAACATGCATATCCAAGCGTAGTAAAGGGTCAATGGTAGAACGGCCCTTACGAAAGCCGTATTGACTAGTGGAGAGACTAGTACGAGATGAGTACGAGGATCAAAATGGGTGGGAGCACCCGTACTTAAAACATGGAGGGGGTGAGAAGCGAGAGAAGCTTCCAGCTGAATACTGCGGGAGTCACAGTGAGACCCCCCCCGAAAGGAAATGGTGGGCATTAAAATCGCCAAGTAACGGAAGTGGTGGCAGTAAGGAAGAAACTAGAAAGGCAACATCTGGGATAGATAATGCCCGAAAAGGAGAGACAAAGAACAGATTGTATACCACTTATTCAAGTGGATATGGGCTGCAGTATAATGCAGCGAAGTATGAACAAAGCTGACGGTATGGAATATCAGTGCGTATAAGAAGGGCACTTTCATTAAAGGTTCCATTGGAAAAAGGATCCGATGAATACAATAAATCATAGCCTGGGATGGGATGGATATCAGCGGAGTGTAAACGAACACCAACAGGAAAAAACTGGGAGAGCAACACCTGAAGCTCACCCCGGTTACCTCTGAGGCTTCGGATATTCCAGTGTAAATAAGCCATGATTTGTAACAAGAAAGATACAAGAAATCTGCAGGTAAAGGTATCTACGGACTAGAAGGGTTAGAAGTCCACACGTGGCCGCAGCAGAAACCATTCAAGCAGCGAAAGAATGGGATGCTGCGAAGAAAGGGGGTAGCACAGACGGAGAAGAGGGAAGAGGTGGATCGGTGTCCATTGATGGTCTATTCTCATCAATATATTCCGAGATAGCTTCAAGTGTTTCGGAAAACAAGGACGCTGTATGGAAGACAATGTTGGATATGGAAGGAGGAGGGTGAGTAAAGATTGAGATAATGTGTGTACTGCTCTTGAGAGCATGAAAGGATATATCTCTACCAACATGGTGTAGGAGCGCCTTGCCCTGCTATGGTCGGAAAGGTAGGCAGTAAAGAAAGTCGGTCGTAGAGTAAAAAACAAAATTAGTCCATTGTGTGTTTTGATACATGGCCTGGAAAGGGAGTGCGTGACGTGCTGGTCTTTTCTGAGTAGAACGAGAAGGAAGCAAAGAAGTATCATCAGGTAATTGTCGTGGGCGTTTCGGTGTGGGACCAGAGTTGGTCTGACGTGGAACGGGAGGGCGATTCGAAAATTGCCACACCGTATAGGGAGAAGCCGGAAGCATAGTCAAAGAAGAGCGGAGGTCAGACATATCAAAGGAGTCAGTCGAAACCCCGGTACCTGAAGCGGGTGACGATATGGCACCAGCAAGAGGTACAGGGGCATTAGAAGTGTCAGAAGAGTGGTCAAAAAACGAGGAAGGGTCAGAACAGGGTGCGGTATCAGGAAGGGGCCCAGAGGGAGCAGGTTCATGGACTGGGGACTCCATGGTTAGGTCACTTTTTTAGAAAAAAAAAAAAATAGGGGGAACGTGGAGGAATAGCTCCTAGGAGGCAGAAAGGGCTGTGAATCCCCCTCTGTGCCCAAGAGGACCTCAGCACCACAAGTAGTGCAGATGCAGCATGGAACCCGTGCCATACCCTTCATGCCAGTAAACCAGCAATCCGGGATAGCAACCTCGGTGGACAAAAGAGAGGGCGGTCGGACACCCGCCACAAAGCATACCTCTTTCGGCCACCACCCCCTGGAATCTGAAAGGTAGCCTCCAGAGATACACACGTCACCCGAAAGACACCCAAAGCCAACCCCCGAGAGACCAGAGAGGGATCGGAACATCCCCAGGTGATCCAGATTCCACGGCAAACTACACCACCGCCAAGGACCTAAACAGAATGGGATGGACCATTCTGTGGAAATTATTATTATAATCAAGGGGGAAGCGCTAAACCCGGAGGATTATACAGCACCTGGGGGGGGGGATGTGGAAGGCATGCAGGCTTAATTCGGGGAACTGGAGCACAGATCCAATTCCCTAAATCAAGAGCCCCTCACCAACATCAAGGAACCTTCCTTGAGGGGCATTCTGTGGAAAGAATCCCAAAGGGTGAAAATAGGAAGGGAATAGGGGAGGGATGGGGGGGAAAGAGGGGGGATGGGGAGGATGGGATAGGGAAGGGGGGATTGGGGAATAATTACGTTCGGTATGAGAAAGAGACCAAAGACCAAGACCAAGACCCTCTTCACTGCGCCAAAGAGCCCCCACTTGAAGAGGAGTCTTGTTGCAAAACCTGTGCACTTTCTCTAATTTCTTGACCTGACTCAAGAAATCGTAATGACACGATTGCAAACCATACCCTCGGCCGGGGGTGTGTATGAGAGGGTGTGTATGAGAGGGTGTGTATGAGAGGGTGTGTATGAGAGGGTGTGTATGAGGGGGTGTGTATGAGAGGGTGTGTATGAGGGGGTGTGTATGAGGGGATGTGAGGGAGTGTTGTGGGGGGTGTGTGTATGAGGTGGTGTGAGGGGTGTGTATGAGGGGGTGTGTATGAGGGGGTGTGTAATGAGGGGGTGGTGTATGAGGGGGTGTTTATGAGGGGGTGTGAGGGGGTATGAGGGGGTATGAGGGTGTGAGGGGGGTATGAGGGGGGGGGGGGGGTGGAGGGGGTGGGGGGGGGGGGGGGGGGGGGGGGGGGTAGGGGGTATGGAGGGGGGTATGAGGGGGTATTGAGGGGGGGGTGTTGAGGGGTGGTGTGAGGGGTGTGTGTGAGGGGTGTGTGAGGGGTGTGTGTGGAGGGGGTGGTGGAGGGGTGTGAGGGGGGTGAGGGGTGTGTGAGGGGGGGTGTGAGGGTGTGTGTGTGTGAGGGGGTGTGTGTGAGGGGGTGTGTGTGAGGGGGTGTGTGTGAGGGGGTGTGTATGAGGGGTGTGTATGAGGGGGTGTGGGTATGAGGGGGTGTGTATGAGGGGGTGTGTATGAGAGGGGTGTGTATGAGGGGGTGTGTATGAGGGGGTGTGTATGAGGGGGTGTGTATGAGGGGGGGTGTATAGACACACTTATCCTACTTAGCCTTGCATGGAGAGACCAGTTGGGTGTTGCAGCCTCATCCACTATACAGAGCAACTGAGTTAGTCAGTACCTGGGCTGCTACATCTACCTATATCCATCTACCCATTACCCCCAAGACAAAAAAAATAAATAAGAGACTAGTTCATTTTGTGTTCAAGATGATTGCAAGTTTTTTTCATTGAGTTTGAATTCCAAACTGCACTAGGTAAAAGCCAATTCACTTTTATAGGGAAGACAGTATTATTTATAACAACGTCCTCGGGTTGCTCTGTTTTGTATCCTTTAGTCGAGCTGCACAACATGAGCTTCGCCACTGGGAAGATCCCTATATCTTAGACCAGTAGTTCCATCTTTCTCCACTTCAAAACCCAATTAACAAAATACATTACGCCCAGCATCTCATACTAGCTGTTTGTGTATAACTAGTGAAAGGGTGATCCTAATCTGTCTCATACGTAGAATAAAAAACTTTGTCTCCCAGCTACATGGTTTCATACATGTAGTGAGCAGCACTGCATAACCACCTAATATCACCTTGCACACTAACAGAACGTTTACCATTGTACTTAATTCACCTCACAGCTGGATACTGACAAGTTGATAAGAAAGACATATGTACAATAGTTAAGTATCTTTATTCCGAAACATTTCTCCTACACAGTAGGCTCCATCAGTTGAATACAGAGAAGGCAGCAGAAGCAGTAGAGATGTATAGACGATGTACTCAGTCCATCACCATCGAAGACGTAGTTTTGAGGTGGTCAGTCCCTCAGCCTGGAAAGAGTTCCGTTCTATAGAGTAGGCGAGAGTTTTGGAATAAAGATATCTAACTGCTGCACATGCGTCTTACTGATCCACGTCAAAGCTGCGTCTGATATAGCCAACCGACATGCAATAGTTAGTGAACTTGCCAGAATGGATGTACGAAGATTGCTTCTTTACTGGATCGAAGGCTACTGGATAGAATAGTCTTCCGTGTTGTTCCAGGAGCATCGAAAGTGAAAAAAAGACATAGAATTAGAAACTTCCCACGAAGGTGTCCTCATCTCAAACTTATTCAGTATTTTAATTAATGCTTTACTGAATGTTATGTCAAGCCCAGCCCAATCATTATATCATCAACTTTGCTGGTGATATAATGATTCACAACACTGGATTCTCCGTCACTTAAAACATCCATGATCACATTATAGGGTTGTGTCAGGACCTGGGACTGATCATCTCAGCTGAGGCAGTCAACAGGATCCAGTTGTATGGTGGGTTGTGGCTCGTATGTAACCAGATACAGATATCTTGGATTTAACCCCCCCCCTCTATGTAAACTTTTTGTAACCAGACTGTTGTCACCAGTACAAAGAAAGGCTGAGAACAGTTACAGCTATGGCAGGTTTCTACCTCAGGTATAGTACAGCTATGGCAGGTTTCTACCTCAGGTATGCTAATAAGAGAATAGTGAAAAATGGTATATTTTGTTTAAACTTTGCTCGTTGTACATAACTGTTGTGAAAAACACACAACCACCTTGTAATGTTTTGTTATTGAATTCATGACTGTAAATATTCATTACTATTACGACCTTGATAGAGACGTGGGAGAGGCGGGATCCAGATATTTAAAAATAGGTTTATTAAAGTTGAGAAACCAGGAGACGGTGAGCCCAGTAACTGCTAGCGGAGAGGCGGACCGGGAGCTAATACTCGACCCCTGCAATTACATATTAATGACTAAATATAGGAACGTACACACACACGCACAGGGATGTTGGGAAGTATTGCTTCAGCTTTAGAGTTGTCAGACGTGGAACAATCTGGAGAGTGATGTAGTGGAGGCAGGATCCATACATTGCTTTAAGAACAGGTATGATAAAACTCATGGAGCAGGGAGTGGACCTAGTAACGACCAGCGAAGAGGCGGGGCCAGGAGCTGTGAATCGACATCTGCAACGACAAATAGGTGAGTACACAGACAGTTCCCTGCACTGCTGTGGCTATACCATGAAAATATTAAACAATAATACAACCAGCACAATTTTGCCAGATTAAATTTCCATTTGGGCGTCAGCTCAGGACACTGGATGTCGGAACCAGGTGCTGCATAGTATTAATTCTCACTAGCAACGCCAAACTCAACCCAGACAAAAGGGAAAAAAACGGCATTTATATTGTGCTTTGTCACGGATACAAAGGGAACAACTGGAATTTGTACCGGCGAAAGTTACAGTATATTGTTGTGTAAACACTGTTAGATATTTACTGATTAATGTTTTTGTTTTAGTGGTGAGTTTCGTGTCCTTCAAGGAAGACATCACTGGTTGCTGAGTGGAGGTAACGAAGGTAGTGATGCTACCAGGCAGGGCCAGATTTAGACCTTGGAGGGGGGCACTTTAGACTTGGGGGGGCCCTCAAATTGGAAATTAAATTGAATTACAAATAAGAAATGAACTAAAATGAATGATAAACAACAACAACAAAAAATAGGTTTCGAAGAAGTCAGATTTTATTTTTCTCAATTTTAACTTTAAGAATAACTTTGACTATAATTTTCAGTTTGTAATATATTCTATCTACACTACATAATAATTATCGATGTGTATTTATTTATATCTTTGGTGTTACACTTTCGGTATCTATCTATATGGTGGCAGTTGACCAGAAGGACACACGGTTTTCTCTGACAGGAAACAACATGACTGGGTCTGAATCACATGGTGGCGCTTCACTGTCCATGTCTACACAAGTATCTGTAGAATGTGGTTGTGGTGATACATCACTTTTACTATCTTGATTTGGTATGTTCTTTTTATTTTCTGCAGATGTACTTGGGAATGCTGGTGGGTCCTCAGAAGAATCATCATCTGGTAGTGATACTGGTTCTTCATTACTATCTTCTATGTTTTCCACTATGAAAGCAGAGAAAAATTCTGTAAGGCGTTTTGTCTTTGCATTTCTTTCGCTTGATTCTTTGGAAATCTCTTTTCTGAGCTCCTAATACCTCTTCTGAGGTCGACATAGCCAAAGCCATAGCCCCTCCCCACACACACAGGTCACCTCTGACCTCATGGTCTCGTCATTTACCTCTAAACTGACGCCAGCCAGAAATAGTCAAGGTATTCAAAGGGAGATGGGGTGGTGGGCACCCTTTCTATTCTCTGATGCCCCTCACACACACTATTTGTTAATTAATTTAAACTATTTTTTATTACAGTTTGTTATAAAGGAAGCCCTTCGTCTGGGGTCCCCTCTGGCAGGGGGGACCAGGGGGAATTGCCCCCTTACAAATCCGGCCCTAATCGTCTCCGAATTTTTTGCTTTCGTTTACCTAGAGGGGGTTTCGGGGGTCAACGCCCCCGCGGCCCGGTCTGAGACCAGGCCTCATGGTGGATCAGGGTCTGATCAACCAGGCTGTTACTGCTGGCCGCACACAAGCTGACGTACGAACCACAGCCCGGTTAGTCAGGTACTGACTTTAGGTGCCTGTCCAGCGCCTTCTTGGGGAATGATTTTCGTGTGTAAGTTTGGTAATAATCCCTCTAGGATTTTCCAAGTGTATATAATCATGTATCTTTCCTGCCTGCGTTCTAGGGGGTACACGTTGAGGAACTTCAAGCGTTCCCAGTAATTGAGGTGTTTTATCGCAGTTGTGTGCTATGAAGGTTCTCTGTACATTTTCTAGGTCAGCAGTTTCACCTGCCTTGAAAGGTGCTGTTAGTGTGCCAGCCTAGATAGAACAAAAGACATGAGTGTCATCATGGGCTTGGCATCCCTAGTTTTGAAGGTTCTCATTATCCATCCTGTCATTTTTCTAGCAGATGCAATTGATACAATGTTGCGGTCTTTGAAGGTGAGATCCTCTGACATTATCACTCCCAGGTCTTTTAAAACAATATTTTTTTCGTTTTATTTGTGGTTGGAATTTGTTTTAAACTCCGATATAGTTTTAATTTCCTCACGTTCTCCAATCGGAGTAACTGAAATTTCTCATCATTGAACTTCATATTTTCTGCGGCCAATTTAAAAATTTGGTTGATGTCCCCCTGGAGTCTTGCAGTATCTTCAATGAAGAACACTTATGCAAATTCGGGGTGTTATCTGCAAAGGAAGCAGTGCGCTGTGGCTTACCACACAACAAAACAAGCATAAACCCACAAGAGTGCAAATGCGAAAGCCAAAAAAAAGGGAGAACGGTTTTCAACACGAGTCCTTTGACATTTTCATTAGAAACGAATATGGAAAAAACGTTTGTCTCTGGGCTAGTTCCGGGTTTAAAATAAAAGGGTTTCAAGCCACGTTAACAACGTAACAAGAACTTGTTTAGCCCTTAGTAATTCCCAAAGGGGACAACTATCCCCCCTCCCCATCCCCCCCCCACCATATCAACAAACTACTACCCCCCCCCCAATCCCTCCACCTGCAGCCAACCCCCCCCCCCTTTCCCTAACGACCTTCCCCCCCCACAAACAACCACTGACGTCACCTCCCCTCCCCCAGGTAAAAGGCCCCATTTGCCATGGGGGTCAAGAATAGTGCCCCCACTACCACTCCTCGGCCGCCACCACACCAAAAACCCCCTCCACTCTTCCAGTTCCACAACCTTGGTAATTTAAAAAACTTGGGTTACTCCCCAATTTTCATGAATTTTTTATAGAACAGCTTGGAAAATATTTTAGCATTTTTCTTCCTACAAAATGTTTTAAGAAGCATTTTAGATACAAAGACTTTAACCCATGCTTACGCAATTTGAATAATCTATAAGCCATACTTTTTTTCTTGGGAACATTTTTTTGGCGTTTGTTCTGGATTATTTCTGAAAAACTGAAGCTGCCCACGACTGGACTTCACCACACAGCACGCCCACAAATGGACTTCACCACACACAGCTGCCCACAACGTGGACTTCACCCAACCCGCACTGCCCACAAAACTTTACCCACCCCAGCTTCCCCCCAACGTGGCCACCACACAGCAGCGGCCCACAACGGGACTTCACCACACAGCAGCTGCCCACAACGTGGACTTCACCCACGCACGCCCACAACAACTTCCCACACAGCACTGCCCACAACGGGACTTTACCCCACAGCAGCGCCCACAACGTGGACTTCAAACCCCCAGCACCCCACAAAGGGATTCACCACACACAGCTGACCACAAAGACTTACCCCACAAGCAGCGCCCAAACAGACTTCCCCACCAGCATCCCACAACAGACTTCACCACACAGCAGCGCCCAAACAGACTTCACCACACAGCAGCTGCCCACAACTGCAGAAAAAATTCAACTTAAAGATTTGATTTAAACTTAAACATTTATTAAAAAAAGTAAATAATTTTTTTTCTTTATCACAGCAAAGAAATTTTTAACACACCACACGTGTGTGTTCAAGGGAACACAAGAAATAGAAAAAAGAAAAACCTAACTGCTGTATTTGTCCGCAGAGACAAAATTACAAATTCGGGGGGCTTTAAAAACTCGGGGAAAAGAAAAAAAAAATAATCTAAAAACCCCCAACCCACTAACAAAGTAGAATGAGGCGGTAGCCTCAATACTGCCTTTTTGAGTAGTTTTGGGGGGATACATTTTTAAATTTCATGACCTGGTGATTTTTATAGTCAGGAAAACAAGTGTTGCGGGCACGGCATGGAATGGTACAACACAAAACTTCACATCAAATTTTTGCGTGCACACGCTTCAGCCGTTTATTAAATCCTAATGAAACCCCCCCCTGTAACTTAAAAACCTAGCTTTAAAACCCCCTCTAACACCCTTAAAACCCTATATTTTAATGGAAGAAAAACAAACTTTATAAATCAACTTCATGCGCCCGACTCTTCTCCAAATCAAACCTGTTTGCCTAACATTCCCCAAGCTGTGTATAATCCCATGGATAATATATCTATACAGTTATGGGAAATTTTATTTGGGTAAAGGTGTGCGTATGTAAAATTGTTTACCGCTCCCCCATTCATTCAAACTATTTTACATACGCACACCTTTACCCAAATAAAATTTCCCATAACTGTATAGATATATTATCCATGGGATTATACACAGCTTGGGGAATGTTAGGCAAACAGGTTTGATCCAAGGAAGGGGAGGGGACTTGCAACTGCTTGTATCAAGATAAATTCACTAGTACAATAAACACCCCTTGAAGGGCATCCAAATTTAACATGAAGGTAGTTAAGATCATTAAGGCAACGTTGTATTTCCCCTACACTTCCATGTCCCTCATAGCACACTAGGCTAACATCCAAGACTGTAGGTTGTTTAACCAGTTGGAGTCCTGCCGTATACCAGTTTCCTAACACACAGTACTACGCTAGCCGGAATTCTTAACCTACCTTACCTGCCAGTTACGGCTGGCATTCTAGGCACAACCTGAGGACCACTACATTCAAGCCCCCACTCTATTTTTTCTGGGCTTTAACCCAGCAGGGTTAATAATCCTATTCTCACTAATACCAATCTAAATCACCCCCTAAATATACTCATCAGCATCAATGTTAGTGAATCCTTTCTGACGACTAACACTTCAGATAAGGGATTTTCATTCTTTTCATCATTAACGTCTGCTGCCAGAAGCGTTAATTTCACTATCAAACCAACTACAATTATGAACCCCCCTCTAATAACTTTTTATTCATAGGAACTGAAACGCCCACCTGTTAAATTTTTCCAGATGATGAAATTGTGTAAAACTCAATGAATCAATATTTATCTTTGCACAGTTGGCCAAGGCATAAAAAACGTAGAACACCCTCCAACCACTACCCAAAGCCCGAAACCCACCAACATCCCCACGGAAACCACGTGAAATAACAGATTCCACCACAGCTTCTGAAGGTCGTTGGTGGGTTCCAAGGCACAAACATTCTACGTAATATTATGCCTTTCGGGGGAGATTACTCTCCCCTGCTATATGCATTCATAATGCATATAGCAGATTCTCCAGTTCTATACCTTACCTATCCTACTTAACACCACCTAATTCTATAAGTTATTTTGATAAAGCAAATAATTGTAGACCTACGAAGTGTTATATATGTACATCCCAACTATGTAACATACTCCACCTATAGGTCTTATTAATTTGCAGAGCAGTGGCGGCACAAGGGTGAAGGGAGGCAGAGGTAAGATCAAGGGGGACTAGGTAAGATCAAGGAGGACTAGGTAAGATCAAGGGGGACTAGGTAAGATCAAAGTGGACTAGGTAAGACAAGGGGGTGTAGGTAACCCCAAAAAGGGGGGTCTAGGTAGATCAAGGGGGGATTATTTGATCAAAGGGGTCTATTTAAGATCAAAGGGGTCTGGGTAAGATCAAGGTCTAGGTAAGATCAAGAAGGGTTTAGGTAAGATCAAGAGGGGTCTAGGTAAGATCAAGGGAGGTCTAGGTAAGATCAAGGGGGGTCTAGGTAAGATCAAGGGGGTCTAGGTAAGATCAAGGGGGTCTAGGTAAATATCAAGGGGGTCTAGGTAATATCAAGGGGGTCTAGGGTAGATCAAGGGGGTCTAGGTAAGATCAAGGGGGTCTAGGTAAGTTCAAGAAGGGTTTAGGTAAGATCAAGAGGGATCTAGGTAAGATCAAGGGGGTGTAGGTAAGATCAAGGGGGACTAGGTAAGATCAAAGCGGACTAGGTAAGATCAAGGGGGTGTAGGTAAGGTCAAGGGGGGTCTAGGTAAGATCAAGGGGGTTAAGATCAAGGGGGTCTGGGTAAGATCAAGGAGGTCTAGGTAAGATCAAGAAGGGTTTATGTAGGATCAAGAGCGGTCTAGGTAAGATCAAGGGGGGTCTAGGTAAGATCAGAGGGGTCTGGGTAAGATCAAGGAGGTCTAGGTAAGATCAAGGTCTAGGTAAGATCAAGAGGGCCTAGGTAAGATCAAAGGAGTCTAGGTAAGATCAAGGGGGTCTAGGTAAGATCAAGTGGGCCTAGGTAAGATCAAGGGGGCCTAGGTAATATCAAGGGGGTCTAGGTATGATCAAGGGGGTCTAGGTAAGATAAGGGGGTTAGGTAATATCAAGGGGGTCTAGGGTAATATCAAGGGGGTCTAGGTAAGAATCAAAGGGGTCTAGGTAAGATCAAGGGGGTCTAGGAAGTTCAAGAAGGGTTTAGGTTAAGATCAAGAGGGATCTAGGTATGATCAAGGGGGGTGTAGGTAAGATCAAGGGGGACTAGGTATGATTCATAGCGGATAGGTAAGATCAAGGGGGTGTAGGTTAAGATCAAGGGGGGTCTAGGTAAGATCAAGGGGTCTAAGATCAAGGGGGGCTCTGGTTAGATCAAGGAGGTCTAGGTAAGATCAAGAAGGGTTTATGGAGGATCAAGGCGGTCTAGGTAAGATCAAGGGGGGTATAGGTAAGATCAGGGGGTTGGGTTAGATCAAGGAGGTCTAGGTAAGATCAAGTTAGGTAAGAATCAAGAGGGCCTAGGTAAGATTCAAAAGGAGTTTCTAGTAAGATCAAGGGGGTCTAGGTAAGATCAAGTGGGCTGGTAAGTTCAAGGGGGCCTAGGTAATATCAAGGGTGTCTAGGTAAGATTCAAGTGGGGTCTAGGTAAGATCAAAAGGGGGTCTAGGTAAGATCAAGGGGTCTGGTAAGATCAAGGGGTCTAGGTAAGATTCATAGGGTCTAGGTAAGATCAAAGGCGGCTAGGTAATATCAGGGGGTTAGGTAAAATCAAAGGGTTAGGTAAATCAAAGGGTCTAGTAAGATCAAGGGGTCCAGGTAAGATCAAGGGGGTCTAGGTAAGAATCAAGGGGGTCTGTAAGATCAAGGGGGTTAGGTAAGATCAAGGGGTTCTAGGTAAGATCAAGGAAGGGTCTAGGTAATATCAAATGGGGGCTAGGTAAGATTCAGGGGGTTTAGGTAAGATCAAGGGGGGTTAGTAGATACAGGGGGTCTAGGTAAGATCAAGGGGGTCTAGGTAATATCAAGGGGGTCTAGGTAAGATCAAGGGGTCTAGGTAAGATCAAGGGGGTCTAGGTAAGATCAAGGGGGTCTAGGTAAGATCAAGGGGGTCTAGGTAAGATCAAGGGGGTCTAAGTAAGATCAATCAGCCTACAAAGTCTGTAAATATATACGGTATAACCCAACTTCAAAACAAATCCCCCCCCCCCCAAGGCGCTCTTAGACACTGGAGTAGTGAGCGCTAAACTCAAGACTATACTGAAAATATTTTTGGGACTTCAAAGCATAAAATTACTTGGCCAGGCCCTCTACAACCCTACTGAAAATAGAAAGATGTAGTTAATTCCACATTTCTGAGGAATTGTTATTGATTTTTCCGGCTATAATATATTCTGCCTAAGGAGAATTTATCCCGTTATGTGAAGCTAAAGTTCTGGCTGTGTAGTTTTAAAAATAAGTTAGACAAATGAGTGGTTGAGTCAGACCTGCCTAGCATGGGCCAAGATGTCTACTTAAGTGCTCCTTTCTTATGCCTTAAGCCCCTCAAGGGAGGTTCCTTGACGCTGGTGAGGGGCTCTTGATCTAGGGAATTGGTTTTCAATTTTTTCAGATCTGTGCTCCAGTTCCCTGAATTGAGCCTGAATACCTTCCATCTCCCCACATGCGCTGTATAATCCTACAGGTCTAGCGCTCTCCCATTATTATAATTATAATAATGTTATGTCTTAATGGATATGCCCGATTTAATAGGCTTTCCTTACACCCGGCATCAAGACCTGTCATTACCTTCACCACACTAAACTCAGTATAATTATTAATCAGGTAGATCAACACAATTACACAGTCAAGTCAGGATAACATTATTATTAGGGTATTTATACTCCCCCAGGATGCAACCCCTACCATTAGGCCTGCTCAGGGCCAGTAGGCCTGCTGCAGTGTTCCTCCTTTATGTGAACAACGCCAATGAATACAAGAGAACTTGCCTTCTTGTGCCGCCGGGATCGAATCCCGGTTCTTCAGTTGACGCCACTAGTAACTGAGCCATGATATATCACACACACTTCATCTCTGCTTCCTACAATCTTGCAGGATGGATATAGACTACATCATAACCACATTAAACTAACAAACTTTAAACTAACTAAAGCTTTACAACCCATTTCTCCAATTTTTATTTCCACCCCATTCAAAGTAACATATAGAATACATTCCTCATTATTTCCTGGACAGAGATTTCATCTCTGGTCGGGAGATAAGCTAATACTTCCCGCTAAGCTACTTCAGATATCAATTGCTAACAATCTTTCCTATACTCTCTCCACCACCTTCCCTCCTAATACAATTACTATCTGCTTCAATAACCAAACTTTAGTGGACTTAAAACCTGGAAATACCTTATAAGTGGGCCCCGCCCACCTCTGACGACGTCTCCAGCTGTTGCATCTCCACATACCTGAAGTAACCCTCTCCAGGTATAACACTAAATGTTAGGGGTCAGATCATTTACTAGTGTGGTTGTCTCCACCCCTCAGACTGGTCAATGTTGCTGTGTTGATCAATGTTGCAGCAGACACAGCCAGGCACAACACTCCTCAGTTACCACACCTGAAACAACACACATTCACATTATAACTATGAACATTACACACATACATAAACATTACCATGTAATATAAACTAGTAACATTACGGACTGATATAACCATTAATGTTTAACATAGTAAGTAAAGCTATCTTTCTCTTTAATAAATATTTCTTTCACATAAACCTGATGACTAATAATTTGCTTAGATGGAAGTCTATATCTGGATCACAAGGTGCAAGTTCCTTGGATCAAGAGACCTTCATTAAGTTATTTTTCAACAATGGAAATAAAAATAGCCCAGAACTGGATACACCATTATGGGTTATGTAGCGCCTAGTATGAGAGTTATTGTTTGATCAGAGGAAGGAGAGTAACTCCAGTTCCTTGCATCAAAACCCTTCCACTAAGGTCAATCACCCCCGCCCCCTCCAAGATATTAGACCCCAAATAAAATTAAAGACTATTAAAATATTAATTTGGTGACCAAACTGGTGGTGGGGAACAGGAGCTGCAGCTCAACTCTGCTGTTATACTGAGAAATACGTTCCCAGAAATACTTACGTTATTTAGATGTATTAAAATGATGAAGCCGTAAAGCCGGCGGGGTGGCAGGAGAAGGAACAGCACACCTTCCCCATACGACCTCTGAAGTTCAACTGACTTTTAGTTACGTTGAGGTTGGTCACTGTCCTGACCTTCTCTATAACACCATCACTGATAACCTGACTAACTCTGACTACCACCACTAGATAGCACTACTACACCATCACATCGCTACTAAATCATGGTGGAGCGCTCAACCCGTGGGGGTGATGGATCACCTGGGAGGATAGGTTCACTCCCAGTGGCATTGATCACATTCCTTGGACGTGATCTATGCCACCACCACCTTGGAGGAACGTCTCTTAAGGTCATCACTCTCACCACCAGAGGCGCTCAACTCCACTGCTATTGTACCACTAGTACTCTACATGAGTATACCTGGAGAGGGTTTCGGGGGTCAGCGCCCCCGCGGCCCAGTCAGGGCCAGATTATACCTTGAGGGCCCTGGGGCACTTTAGGTTTGGGGGGCCCTCAACATGGAAATTAAATTGAATTGCAAATAAGAAATGAACTAAATTATTAGTTTAATCATAGGGAGCGCTAAACCCGTAGGATTATACAGCGCACGTGGGGGGGATGGAAGATATTCAGGCTCAATTCAGGGAACCGGAACACAGATCCAGTTCCCTAGATTAAGAGCCCCTCAACGGCAGTGGCGAGTTTTTTTTCTGATTCTGATGACCAGAGCTTTGGTAAGAAGGGTAAGGAAGAAGGATGGGTAAGGATGGAAATATTGGAAAAGGGTGGGAGGGGGGGAGAGGTAGGATATAAAAGGTAAGTGGCCCAACCACTTTGGTGTAATTTAAAAAGTGTACGTGAAATGATAAGATATTCTTTAAGGGGTATAATACTAACCCATCAGAGTCACATAGATATAATAGGTATATAAGTACATGACTCTGAATTGGTAGTAGTTATACAAGTTGCAATTGCTTTTTTTTTTTTTTTTTTTTTTTTTTTTTTTTTTTTTTTTTTTTTTTTCGCGATTGCACAACGGATATTTATACAACAAAAAAGGCAGTAATTTTCTGGCCAGTTTATAAGTTCGTAACAATAGCTTCTTATAGGTGGTGTCGAACAATAGTCAATAGCATAATTTTACATTAGAAAGTTATTTAAGATGTCTCCCTAAATGGGGGCGATGATTTTCTCAGTATACATAGAAGGGTTCTGGTGGTATCCAATCTTCTTCGTCAGGTAAGTTACTCAAAATCATGGGTCGAGGGTAATCATCTTTATGAATAAAACGACGAACCCTCTGTGGGAGAGTCATTCTTTGAGTCCTGTGAGGCGGAGTATTGATGGTGTAATCTGTGGTATTTATCACTTGTATAGGATGTTCTCTATCTGGCATGTATAGTTCTTGCATTGTATAAAGTTGTTTCTTTTTTAGGGTGTCAATGCGTACATTTATGGCAGTAATATCTTGTTGTGTATGTAAATCTGCCATTTTAACTCTGTCTCTCCTCCTGGTATTGGTAATAAAGCGAAGAGCTCCATTCTGGACCCTTTGTAACCGTAGCATGTTGGTCTTTGTTGTTAATGACATTGGGACACAAGGGTATTCGAGTATAGGTCTTATTATCATTTTATACAGATGTTTTTTGACATGTTGAGGGGCTTGACTGAATCGAAAGAGTCTGCTAAGACCGGCTTTGGCTGTGTTGATCTTTTTAGTTACATGAGATGTTGAGTGGAGTAGCCTATCTATTTCATATCCCAAGATCTTGTTAGGGTTTCTAATGGCTACAGGTGTACCTCTGATGGAGATACCCCCTTTATCTTCGATGGTTGATGCAAAACATCCTATCGTGCTAACAAGGACCTTGTCAGGATTAGTCGTAATTCTCCATTTCTTCTCCCAATTAGATGTACGACGAAGTTCAATATTCATTTTTTCTATGACTCTCTCATACTTGTATTTTCCTGTTACTGGAGTTGATGAGACGACATGAATAACATCATCTGCAAACTGTGTCACAATTGTGTCATTAAACTCTGGTTGAGGAAGGTCATTCACATAAATGTTAAACAGAAGTGGACTGAGACAAGAACCTTGTGGGACACCAGCCGTCGGTATAAAAGGTTCTGTCGACTTGCCATGAAAGGTGGGAATGATTTTTCTTTGAGTTAAGAAATTATAAATTACTCTGAGAAAAGTCCAGTTATGGTCTGGTAGGTCAATGAGTTTGTATATAAGGCCATCATGCCATAAGCTATCAAAAGCTTTATGAATATCTCTGGTGGCAATTAAGGGAAGATTGCCCTGCTGTTTTAGACTTGCTACAGTGTCAAAAATAACATTTATTGCATGATTGGTACCTCTATGTGTTCTAAAGCCGAATTGTTTTTCAGTAAACAAGTGATTAAACTCCATATAGTAATTCAATCTGTTGGAAATGACTTTCTCAAGAACTTTTCCAGTGACTTCAAGTAAAGATATAGGTCTATAGTTCCCAGGTTGGTGGATGTCTTTATTGGGCTTAGCAAGAAAGATCATCCTAGCAGTCTTAAAAACAACTGGAAAATGTCCTGAGGCCAAGATGGCATTAAAGATATTTACCAAGGACTGTTTGCAATTTCTAGGTAGGTACTTTATTTGTTTCATTGTTATTCCAGAGAGGCCAGGGGCTCTATTTCTCATTCTTCCAATAACCTGACTTATCTCTAGTAATGTAATAGGTCTAGCAGTGGCGAGTGGGGAGAAAGCTTTCTGCTTTTCTATCATCAAACAAGCAGACAATACATGATAATCCTTAATCTAGGTAGCAGTAGATAGTTCTGAGCAGATAGTCTCAGCGCAGACTCCCAAGTGCTGTTTGCTGTCTTGCCCACGTACTCCCATGTATACTTGAATTGACCTGACCTTGGCTGTCTCTTCAGCCATGGGAGCGGTAAGCCAGTGGAAGATCTCGGTCAGACGACCAAAAGCTCCAGCTGTAGGTCATCATATGGATAAGACCCTCATAAGGAAACATTTGTCGTGTTTCCTGATAAATCTTACCTAACCTAACCTGACCCATGACTGACCTGACTTGTGGCTCTCGTCTTGGCCTTAATTACTCCTGTGACCAGCCACTGGTTCAGGACGCAGTAATCACTTGTACAATTATCGTTTATTTTTTCTCTGGTGATTATCGGTAATTGCGTTGCTTCAGTCTGCCTTCATTCTCACTCCCACACCTCTCCTGCTCTCCACCACCCACAACCACCCTTATCTCTCTTACACCCACAACCACCAATATCTCTCTTTTGCTACACTCACAAACACCCACATCTCTCTTACCCACATCCACACCCACACCCACACCCACGGATCTCTCCTTTGCCATCACACCCACACATAGCTAATTTGTCCACACCCGCATGTCATTCTGCAATCCTCAGTCAAGGAAAAGGATCTTCGGGTGAGTATAACAACAGGCACATCTCCTGAGTCGAATATATCAACCAAATAACTGCTGCAGCATATAGGTGCCTAGCAAACCTAAGAATAGCGTTCCGACTTCACAATAAGGAATCGTTCAGGACCCTGTACACCGTGTACGTTAGGCCTACATTAGAGTATGCAGCACATGTTTGGAACCCACACCTAGCCAAGCACGAAAGGAAACTAGAGAAAGTGCAAAGGTTTGCAACAAGACTAGTCCCGGAGAAAAGGGTCATATCCTACGAGGAGAGGTTAAGGGAAATCTACCTGACGACACTGGAGGACAGGAGTGATAGGGGGGATATCATAACGACATACAAAATTCTGAGAGGAATTGACAAGGTGGGCAGAGACAGGATGTTCCAGAGATGGGACACAGCAACAAGGGGTCACAGTTGGAAGTTGAAGACTCAGATGAATCACAGGAATGTTAGGAAGTATTTCTTCAGCCACAGAGTAGTCAGGAAGTGGAATAGTCTGAAAAAGTGATATAGTGCGTCAGGATCCATACAAATCTTTAAGAAGAGTTATGATAAAGCTGATGGAGCAGGAAGAGTGGCCTAGTAGCGACCAGTGAAGAGGCGGGACCAGGAGCTGTGACTCGACCCCTGCAACCACAAACAGGTGAGTACTGTATATGGGTTAATAAACGCTGGTATAGGGAAGGTTTTTTTTTTTATTCTGAGAGTTCCACCATTGTCTCTCAGATACCATAATTCTTGACCAAAATTGCACCATTTCAATGACCATTTTCCACGAGGGAGGAATTCTCTTATTGCGTCTTTGTGTGTGTGTGTGTGTGTGTGTGTGTGTGTGTGTGTGTGTGTGTGTGTGTGTGTGTGTGTGTGTGTGTGTGTGTGTGTGTGTGTGTGTGTGTACGCGTTTGTATGTGTGAGTGTGAGAGAGCTAGAGAGACGTACACCAGTTTGGTGTGTATGTGTATCAGTGACATAAAACTCTTAAGAGAATGTTAGAGGAGCCACCCGGGGCCTACTTCTCTCTTCCTGTGGCAGTCGACGGGTAGGAAAATCAAGGCAAATGGTGCGTGCCAAGTTATTGTACTGAGAGAGTATCAAGTGAAGAACCTTCCTGAGATCTCACACCTGAGTGAGCTGAGGCAAGCGCTGCAGCAACGGTGTCTGAGAGAGAGAGAGAGAGAGAGAGAGGAGAGAGAGAGAGAGAGAGAGAGAGAGAGAGAGAGAGAGAGAGAGAGAGAGAGAGAGAGAGAGAGAGAGAGAGAGAGAGAGAGAGAGATCCTTGAGACAATAATCTCAAGACAAATGACAGAATTTTTTGATTACTACTCACTACATTTTGATCGTTAATATGGCTTCAGGAAAGGTTACTCTGCTGCTGATCTGTTGTTAAACCTCTCCACTAAGTGGCACCAGTCATTGGATGAATCCAAAGTCAGCTGTGTGGTAGCACTGGACATTGCTAGCGCTTTCGACCGGGTG
The DNA here is from genome assembly GCF_026875155.1 of Cherax quadricarinatus. Lineage (NCBI taxonomy): Eukaryota > Metazoa > Arthropoda > Malacostraca > Decapoda > Parastacidae > Cherax > Cherax quadricarinatus. Next base: position 21,953,313 of record NC_069473.1, on the reverse strand, counting down.
CGGCAACAGGGCCTCTTAGCAAAACTTCAAGCACTGGGAATTGCAGGCTCTACGCTATGTCTCCTCAGTGATTACCTTCATGGTAGATCTCTAAGTGTAGTTCTCAATGGAACAGAATCAGCAAGACATCCTATTGGGGCAAGTGTTCTATAAGGAAGCGTACTGGGATCATTGTTATGGAATGTCTACTTCAACGACCTTCTTCATCTCATCTCAGAATCACAAGCATATGCAGACGACTGTACACTGACATTCACTTATCCAAGAGAAGAAATGCCAGCTGCTCTAAGCTACATCAATCACCAGCTGAGAGCTGTATCAGCTTGGGGAAATAGATGGCAAGTAGCATTTGCACCTGAGAAAACGCAAATGATGATCGTCTCTAGGCACCATGATGGTAATGCTGGTGCAGTAGTAAGGATGAATGGGAGGGTGTTGGCACCTGGAGAAGAAGTTGATATCCTAGGGGTGAAATTTGACTCCAAACTAACCATGAAAAACCATGTTGTAAATCTTGCAAACAAGGCAGCCAGGAAGCTTACAGCACTTCGCCGTATCTCGCATCTGCTTGACAGTAGGGATTGCAAGATTCTGTACAAGGCACAAGTACGCTCACACCTTGAGTATGCTCCACTTTCTTGGTTTGCCTGCCCCCCCTCTCATCTGCAACTGCTTGACAGAGTGGAGGACAGAGCAAGACGTCTCATCTCTCGCCTGGACCCATCCTGGATAGATCTGTCATTTCAGCAGAGCCTTCAACATAGGAGGGATGTGGGTGGCCTTACTGTTATGTACAAGGCCAATACTGTCAAAGTACAACACTTGGATCCACTTCGAGGACAGCGTGAAACAAGCTTTAATGCCACAAGACGGGCAGAAAGCAGCAACTTCACTCTGGCTGTACTCTTCTCCAGAACATCACTCCATATGAGATCCTATATACCCAGGATGACTCGAGTATGGAACACATTCGTACAGCATAATGATGTCAACGAGATAAAGTCAGTTGATCACATGAAAATGCTGGCCCACAGATGGCTCCAACTTCATCCTGTTCCCTACTTGTATGTCTCATAACAATAAAAATGCTTTCAAATGAGCTGATGTAGGTAACAGCTCTTAGCTTGCCAATAAAGTTAGGAATCCTTAACCTGTAAATAACTTGTCAATAAAGCTAGGGATCCTTAACCTTGTTAAACCGTGTAAAAGAGAGAGAGAGAGAGAGAGAGAGAGAGAGAGAGAGAGATTGCTTTGGGGTGTGAGTGAATGGGAGTGTGGAGGAGTACATGCGATTACAAATCAATAATTAGGAGTACGTGGGAGTATATGTGTGGAAGTACATAAGAGCAAGTGAGAGTATATATAGGTATCTGGGAGTACATGAGAGTACAGAAGTATAAGAATACACGAGGATTCAGAATACAGGGCAACATCTGGAGACCTGATCATATCTCTTGTAACATATCTGTATAAGATAAACATATCAAGTGTTCCTAAAAAAAAAACATGTTTATATGATTGACTAAAACTGTTTTTCCCTTCGTCCTTCAAAGTTTTGTTTTCCTTCAGCTCATGGCACAAGGCCTCATCTGATAGGCCTCAAAGTTCCTGAACCCTGTCCATTATTCCTACAACAGTTGACATGTACAGACGGCCTACCACCAATGTTTTTGATCCTGGAATGACTTTGATACCTTCTAAACCCTCGGCGTCGTAGCTTCAAACGTTACCAAAATAGTTGGCTCCTAATTCTACGGCGGCGAAGAGTGAAATTCAAGAGTGTAGGAGCACATCTGCCAATTTTAAGTATAAAATAGTGAGCCAAGTATATTTCCGTTCAATCACGTTAAATGTGTTTGAGTGTTCCTGTTCTGAACTGCTGAAATATTTAATGGTTGATAATACCCATTAAGTTTAACTTGTGTGAGGGGTGAAATATTCCATTTATTTCATATAGAAAGTTAGGGGTAAAACAAAGATAAATAAGCAGAGATTAAGACACATGTGTAACATCTGGGTATCTTTATTGTAGACGTTTCGCCATCCAGTGGCTTTATCAATACAAATTCTAGGACATAACTTGAAGACAGTAGAACTATGTACAGAAGATGAGGTAATCAGTCCCTCAACCTAGGAGTAGAGGAGAATCTCCACGACTACGGTGCTCTTCGCACCTACTCCTAGGTTGAGGGTCTGATTACCTCATCTTCTGTACATAGTCCTACTGTCTTCAAGTTATGTCCTAGAATTTGTATTGATAAAGCCACTGGATGGCGAAACGTCTACAATAAAGATACCCAGATGTTACACATGTGTCTTAATCTCATCTTGTCGGTATTATATACCATTCGTACACATAAATAAGCAGGTTTTAGGAAGGGTCGAGGATGTGTAGACCAAGTGTTTACAGTGAAGCACTGAAGTGAATAATTCTTAGACATAACTAAGACACTGTGGCATATGATAAAGTAGACGGGAGAGAAATATGGTATCCTGTGCAAATATATGAAATGGAAAGGTACTTTATTAAAAGTAGTAAATAGTTTTTTATGAGAAATACGAGGCTCAGGTTAAGGTATGTACAGTAGCTTAGAAGGGAACTAATTTACAGTGAAAGTTGATTTTAAAATAGGGATAATGGATCAGTATAATAATAACAGTATTCATTACCGACAAGCTGATGAGTAAGACATGTGCAACTGTTAAAGTATCTCGGTTATGAAACGTTTCGCCTACACAGTAGGCTTCTTCAGTTTAACAGAAAGGTGGCAGATTATGAGGATCGACAGTGATCAGTCCATCAACCTAGTATTAGTAGTTTGAGGTCGTCAGTCCCTCGACCTAGTAGATATGACCATTTCAAACACATCTCCATATATATATATATATAGACTTACAACACACACTCCCTTACTTCCTCTATCCTTTCATCCTTTCCTCTCTCCTTTCCTGGTTCACATTATATATGTGGTCCTTTCTTCATTCTTTCTCTCCCTCTCCTTCTACGACCCTTACTAATGACTGATTCCTAAACATTAACTGTTGACAGCGTGAGAGAGAGAGAGAGAGAGAGAGAGAGAGAGAGAGAGAGAGAGAGAGAGAGAGAGAGAGAGAGAGAGAGAGAGAAAAGAGAGAGAGAGAGAGAGAGAGGAGAGAGAGAGGAGGAGGAGAGAGAGAGAGAGGAGAGATGAGGAGAGATGAGAGAGAGAGAGAGAGAGAGAGATGAGAGAGAGAGAGAGAGAGAGAGAGAGAGATAGTACTAGGGGATAAATTTGGGGTTAAATTGGGATGAAATTTGACTCCAACCTATGAAGAACCTCGTTTTAAATCTTGCAAACAAGGCAGCCAGGAAACTTCACAGCACTTCGACGTATCTCTCATCTGGTGGAAACTAGAGGTTGCAACATTCTGTATGAGATACAAGTACGCTCACACCCTGAGTATACTCCGCTTTCTTGGATTGCTTGCCACCCCCGTCTCATCTGCGATTTCTTGACAGAGTAGAGACCAGAACAAGACGACTCATCTTACACGGGTCTGTCATTTTAGCTGAACCTTCAGTACAGGAGGGATGTGGGCTGCCATACTGTTGTGCACAAGCCTAATACTGTCAAAGTCACACCTCAGAGAGCGAGATGTGAGCTTCTACACAACAAGACGGGCAGTAAACAGCAACTGCCCTCTGACTGTACCCTTCTATAGAATATGGCTTCATCTTATTCCCAGGATGACACGTGTCTGGAACATGTCTTCCAGGATAATGACATAAACAAAATAAAGTCAGTTGACCAAATGAAATCGCTGGTCCCAGATGGCTCCAACTTTATCCTGTATCCCTATCTGTGAATCTCTTAACAATAACAAGAATTTCAGATGAGATGGTGGAGGTGACAGTTCTTAGCTTGTATATAAAGTTAGGAATCCTAAACCTAACCTTGTAAAACCCTGTGCAGAGAGAGAGAGAGAGAGAGAGAGAGAGAGAGAGAGAGAGAGAGAGAGAGAGAGAGAGAGAGAGAGAGAGAGAGAGAGAGAGAGAGAGAGAGAGAGAGAGAGAGAAAGTTAAATTTCAGTGTGTAAGGAGTGAGGTATCTGGCAGCAGAGGCTTGCGTTAACGACTCCAGCGGAGGTTGTAGGTTCGTGTGATGACTCCATCGCCAGCTGTAAGCTTCTTTTAACGCTGTCAGCAGCATATATAACCTGCCTTTAAAGTGAGCTTATCAGGAAAGGTGTGTAATTCGATGCTGGCAGGAACTCCGAGTCCAGAGATGCAGGCAATGGTCAGCGGAACCATCAAACTAAAACTCCCATTGCCACGAGCTTCAAAGAACGTAGAAATCCGATATAATGCACAGAACGAGCACAAGGAAGTTTTTATTGTGTTCGTGGAGTAGCTGTTAGGCGGGTTATCCCTGATAATTGAAGCATAAACAAAGCAGAGGTCTCTGTTCACGCATTTAATATATATGCAGATGAGGTTAACAGCGCAGTGTGTAGAACAGAGGAAGGGTCAGCAGGGCAGATAAGGCAGTCCGGTTCACGCGCGCGGATGCAAAAAAAAATCGAAAAAATATGAAAAATTGAGTTATTGTTACCAAAAAATAGCTGAACTTTCTGGCTACACTCTGGTATAATTATTATCCTTGTACGATGTTTCTAAAAGGAATTACAGCCATTTATAACAGGCATGGTGACAGCGCTGACGCAACATGTTGCGTAAGAAGCGCTGACTCAGCTTTGTTGACGTTTTTGTTACGTTTTTCCCCGTGTTATTTTTATCGTTTTCGTACATCTTTATGTCTAATATAATACAAATTCACCATCTGAGATCATGCCAGAGTGGGTGGAGCTAATATGATCAAGTAACCAATCAAGGTACCCTGGGTATATTGCATAAAATGGCCGACACCTCCAGCCAACAAAATATTCCATACCCACGCTAATATCAATTATAAGGCTTATTTATCTATCACAATTGATCTATTATGACATAATGCAATATAATAATAGCATATAAACATAAAAAGTACACCATAAAAAAAAATATTTAGCATAATATGACGCCCCAAGGAAAAAATTTCTATCGATATTTCCCCTGAAGGTGAAGAGAGGGTCCGCCCTCTCTCATCAGTGATCAGAGAAAACGGATTTACAATGGTTAACTGTAATAAACACTCGTAGGTCGCGGAAAAAGTGTAAAATAAGGCGAATTTTTCGGGGAAAAAAATTATTTCCGGGCAGCGGGGGTGCCGCGCGCTGCGGCCTATATCTCGAAAGTAACTTATTTACCTATTTAGGGGGAATGCATCCTTATTTATGAATGAATTGACTTGATTTTCACAACAAACATAGGAGAATGATTGATTTACACGACCATACGTTCCTTTCTGAACTATCCCAAATATTTTTAGATTTATGTGGGAAACAAGACCGACATCTTCCAATATGACAAAAAAGTTATGAAACTTATTTTTTTTTAGCATGAAGATAAGGTTTATTTTAGAAAAGGTACCTATCTCATGATGGAATTAGAGGTGTTCTATCAGCAGCAAGTGTCAAAACCACTTTTCCAAGTACCACTGAGAAGGACTCACCTGCCAAATGCAATTTTTCGTAAATTTTGCATATTTCATTTACTTTTTGGCCGATATGATTGAAACTTCAGCACAGGATGTTTTATATAAGCTTCTAATAGTACACCAAAAATGAACGTAATCGGTTGAAAAATAAAGAAGTCGATATTCACACCGGAATGTTCCCTTAAGGCCTGATCTGACGAGGGGTACACTGCAGGCAGAATTATCTGCCTTATGTAGAGGGAGATTGTTGATACAAGCAGTGTGAGATGGCGTGGATCCTTGTCTTGGTGTTGTGCTGTGTGTGTGTGTGTGTGTGTGTGTATTCACCTATTTGTGGTTGCAGGGGTCGAGTCACAGCTCCTGGCCCCGCCTCTTCACTGATTGCTACTAGGTCCTCTCTCTCCCTGCTCCATGAGCTTCATCATACCTCGCCTTAAAACTATGTATGGTTCCCGCCTCCACTACGTCACTTTCTAGGCTATTCCACTTCCTGACTACTCTATGACTGAAGAAATACTTCCTAACATCCCTTTGATTCATCTGAGTCTTCAACTTCCAATTGTGACCTCTTGTTTCTGTGTCCCATCTCTGGAACATCCCGTCTTTGTCCACCTCGTCTATTCCGCGCAGTATTTTATATGTCGTTATCATGTCTCCCCTGACCCTCCTGTCCTCCAGTGTCGTCAGGCCGATTTCCCTCAACCTTTCTTCGTAGGGCAATCCCCTTAGCTCTGGGACTAGTCTTGTTGCAAACCTTTGCACTTTCTCTAATTTCTTGACGTGCTTGGCCAGGTGTGGATTCCAAACTGGTGCTGCATACTCCAGTATGGGCCTGATGTAAATGGTATACAGAGTCTTGAACGATTCCTTACTGAGGTATCGGAATGCTATCAGTAGGTTTGCCAGACGCCCGTATGCTGCAGCAGTTATCTGATTGATGTGCGCCTCAGGAGATATGCTCGGTGTTATACTTACCCCCCAGATCTTTTTCCTTGGGTGAGGTTTGAAGTCTTTGGCCATCTAGACTATATTGTGTCTGCAGTCTTCTTTGCCCTTCCCCAATCTTCATGACTTTGCATTTGGCAGGGTTAAACTCAAGGAGCCAGTTGCTGTACCAGGCTTGTAGCCTGTCCAGGTCTCTTTGTAGTCCTGCCTGATCCTCGTCCGATTTGATTCTTCTCATTAACTTCACATCATCTGCAAACAAGGACACTTCTGAGTCTATCCCTTCCGTTATGTCATTCACATATACCAAAAACAGCACAGGTCCTAGGACTGACCCCTGTGGAACCCTGCTTGTCACAGGCGCCCACTCTGACACCTCGTCACGTACCATGACTCGTTGTTGCCTCCCTGTCAGGTATTCTTTGATCCACTGCAGTGCCTTTCCTGTTATGTGTGCCTGATCCTTTAGCTTTTGCAGTAACCTCTTGTGAGGAACTGTGTTGAAGGCCTTCTTGCAGTCCAAAAAAATGCAGTCGATCCACCCCTCTCTCTCTTGTCTTACTTCTGTCACCTTGTCATAAAATTCCAGTAGGTTTGTGGCACAGGATTTTCCTTCCCTGAAACCGTGCTGGTTGTCAATTATACACTTGTTTCTTTCCAGGTGCTCCACCACTCTCCTCCTGATGATCTTCTCCATGACTTTGCATACTATACACGTTAGTGATACAGGTCTATAGTTTAGTGCCTCATGTTTGTCTCCCTTTTTAAAAATTGGGACTACATTTGTCATCTTCCATACCTCAGGGAGTTGCCCAGTTTCATGGACGTGTTGAAGATCTTTGTTAATGGCGCACACAGCATTTCTGCTCCCTCTCTAAGGACCCACGGAGAGATGTTGTCTGGTCCCACCGCCTTTGAGGTGTCAAGTTCACATAGCAGCTTCTTCACATCCTCCTTGGTTATGTGTACCTCATCCAGCACTTGTTGGTGTACCCCCCTGTTCTGATTTCCTGGAGTCCTACTTGTTTCCACTGTAAATACTTCTTTAAATCTCGTGTTGAGCTCCTCACATACCTCTCGGTCGTTTCTTGTGAGCTCCCCATCACCCTTCCTCAGTCTGATTACCTGGTCCTTGACTGTTGTTTTCCTCTTGATGTGGCTATACAACAGCTTCGAGTCAGAATTGACTTTCGATGCTATGTCATTTACATATTGTCGCTGAGCCTCCCTTCTTATCTGTGCATATTCGTTTCTGGCTCTTTGGCTAATCTCTTTATTTTCCTGAGTTCTCTGTCTTCTGTACCTTTTCCATTCTCTAGTACACCTAGTTTTTGCCTCCCCACACCTTTGGGTGAACCAAGGACTCGTTCTGTCTTCCCATTATTTCTGTGTCCCTTGGGAACAAACCTCTCCTCTGCCTCCTTGCATTTTGTTGCCACATAGTCGATCATTTCTTGTACTGGTTTTCCTGTCGCTTCCCTCTTTCACTGAATGTCTTGCAGGAAGTTCCTCATGCCTGAGTAGTTCCTCCTTTTGTAGTTTGTTTTTTCCCATCCTATTCCTGCTACTCTCTCCACTTGAAGCTCAACTATGTAGTCAAAGCACAGAACCACAGAACCACTAGCTCCTAGGGGCCTTTCATACATGATATCCTCGATGTCCGAACTACTCAAGGTGAATACAAGGTCCAGTCTTGCTGGTTCATCCTCTCCTCTCTCTCTGGTAGTGTCTCTAACATGTTGATGCATGTAACTTTGCTTCCCCCATGTGTGCTCTTCTGGCCACCTCGGCTAATGTGTCAACCATTGCTCTGTTGCTCTCATCGTATTCTTCTCTTGGCCTCCTGCAGTTCTGTGGTGGGTTGTACATTACTGCAATTATCACCTTATGTCCCTCAGACTGGATTGTTCCTACTAAGTAGTCCCTTTCGCCCATGCCATCCATTCCTTCCATTTTCTCAAAACCTCACTGGTTTTTACTGAGCAGTGCAACTCCTCCTCCCCCTCTCCTCACTCTGTCTTTCCTGAGGATTTGATATCCGGGTGGAAAGACTGCATCTGTTATTATTCTGGTGAGTTTTGTTTCTGTGATGTGCTATTGTGTCTGGGGATGTCTCCTTGATTCTTTCATGTCACTCCTCACACTTATTTGTTATTCCATCTGCATTTGTATACCACACCTTCAACTTCTTTTCTAAGACTGTGGTCTAGGGGGGTATATTGGGGTTGGGGAAGTGGGAGACCTGATAAGGAACTATGGGTGGTTGCTGTTGGGGTGGAGTTTGTAATGCAGTGGGTGGGGGCATTGGATATGGCATGGGTGTTTTGGTTTAGACTGTTTGGTTGCACTGGGGTTGACCTGGTTGGGGGGGCTTCTATAGGAAGTTGTGAGGGAGGCTGTATTTGATCTTCTTCCTGGGTCTGGGATCTCCTGTCTTTCTCCTCCATCCCCTCTCTTTCCTCCTTTCGCCTTTGTACCATCTCTCTCAGTTTCTGCCTTTCTTCTTGTGTTCTATCGCGGTCGAGATACACCTTCCTGTATGCCGGCATGTCCCTTAATATTGCTTTCTCCTGCAGGATCCTGGTCCTGTGTGTATGTGTGTGTGTGTGTGTGTGTGTGTGTGTGTGTGTGTGTGTGTGTGTGTGTGTGTGTGTGTGTGGTGTGTGTGTGTGTGTGTGTGTATGTGTGTGTTATAATGTGTTGTGTGTGTTATAATGTGTTGTGTGTGATTCATAGTGTATTGTGCATTTTAAGTGATGTGTGATTTTTGTGTATGGTGTATGTATTGTGTTTGCTGTAAAGTGTTGTGTGTTGTGTTAGTGTGTGCTTTGTTGGTGTGTGTGCTGACCAGCACTAAATAGGATGTAAGTATTGATGCACATGTACAGTCCCACAACAGCAGTCTACTGTTCTTCCAGGGGTATAATGCAACCTCGTCAGGGTGGCTGGTGAGTATGTCCGAGTCACTGGGAAGTGAAGATCGAGGCTCTCTTCTGGCTGGGCTCTGGGCTGTAGCAAGGCTGCTTTTGATGATCTTGTTGACTTCATCGTGTCTAACATGCAGATCTTTGTAACTTGAGCAGTTTAGACAATGAAAATTGTACTGGTCTACTACCACTTTGCCATAAATACATTGTACTTTTTAGACAACAAGGTGGAGAGCCACGGCAATATGGTTTGTGGGTGTAGATACGTGCCAGTCACAGTGATGGGAACTGTTAGGAGAAAGTCACGCAAGCGATGAGCACTCACAGCTAAAATTACACGCTCTCTCACTTGCAGAGTTTTTGCCTTCTAACAATTGATGGGGCTGTCCCAAAGTCTCATCTGGTTTATTGTCTGTTCGGGTGCCTCACTTGCTGGTGTCATCTACCCCAGCCAAACTGTGCATATGTTCTGGTAGAATTTCCTTCACCAGCTCGCCGGATCCATGGTAGCAGGATACGAAGGTTGGCAGGGCAATCTAGGAGGCTGTGTATGACCAGTCCACATAATCTGACTGGAAGCGTGACTTGTTCTACTGCCATTCGTCCAAGGAAATATTTTTGATTTTTTTTCTAGCATTAACTTCATAAAGGAGTTGTACTCTCCTAATTTTGTGCTGAAAAGGGATGAAAAGCGTCGTAAAAAGTTAGCTAAGGGATAGATAGGCAACTGGTGAGAGATAAAAAGCATTTTGGGCATGAGTATTGCTAATAATTTTTTTCCCTCCATTCGAGGCCATTGAATTTTCCAAAATCTCACCAATAGCATTAGACTCAAATGGGGCACCAAGGAGACTAGGATCAGAGAATTTAACTTCATGAAGTACAGCTGTGACCTGTTCAATGGTGTGTTTATTGGGTGATAGTTTGCATTTTTTTCTTCCTCCAATGGATCTGTCCAAGATGACACCGCCTACTACTACTTCACCTCACCTGTCTGCAGTATATAAGCCACTTCTTCGCGCATATATTGTATTATTTTTCCAGATTGATGGACTAAATAAATCGACCCCAGGGTGAGGGACGGATTACCTCAAATTCCTTCTGATCTTCAACTATTCCTTTCAGTATCGGACAAAGGAAGCCACTGTGTGGCGAAATGCTTCCATAATTAAGTTACCCAAGTGTTGCATATGTCTAATTTATCAAAGTACCGGTTCTCTAAACCATTTACATACATTTTTAAGCACTCAGGGAAATGTCTAGAGTTTTCTCCTATTCTAAGAAATTCTAGAAACACTAGAAGAGAAGAGCAGGAACATGATCACAACATACAAAATACTCAGGGACTGGCTAGATGAGGTGGGGACAGGGTGTTGGAGAGAAGAGCCAGGATACATGAATGCCAGAAACAGATGTACAGATGCTAGGAAGCACTTTTTCAGTCTTAGGGTAGGTATATAACCGTGTCATGGAGGGCAGAAATCAGTAAAGTAATAATAATAATAATAATAATAATAATAATAATAATAATAATAATAATTTTATTTCTACAAGTACATGTACAAGGTATACAGACCATAGCTGACATTAGTAACATACTACTACATAGAAAGTCGCTTGTTATGCTGAGCATTTCGGGAAAATTATGTCAGTTTTGTCCCAGGATGCGACTAACACCTAGGTACCCATTTTACTAATGGGTAAATATAGACAACCGGTGTAAGGAAACACGCCCAGTGTTTCTACTCTCGCCGCGAATCGAACCCGAACACTCAATGTGTGAAGCGAGAGCTTTAACCACCAGGCCACGGGGCACCGAAAGTAGATCGAAGAGTCATGAGGCGGAGACAGGAGCTATAACTAAACTCATGCAAATACAACTAGATAGTACAAACTCAATCTCACTCTCTCTCTCTCTCTCTCTCTCTCTCTCTCACACACACACACCCTCTTTAATAAAACATCTCTCTTCTCTTCACTCCCGTTTAAACTCACAGAGAGGATAAAGGCAGGTCTTGAAGACTTGCCTCCTGGACCAAGGACTCCATCAGCCAGCCACAATAGCTCCCTGGATCCATCACATTGCTCGACCCTCCAAACTTTGTAACTTTTCTATGATTTGCGGAGTCGAGTCAAAAGATTGAAGGCTGCAGGTTGCTCTGGTACGAGGTAGCGGAGGTCTGACGATGGTAGTAGTGGTGGTGGTTTGTCAGAGTTGTAGCAGTGGTGGTGGTAGTGGTAGTGGTGGTGGTGGTGGTTGAAATTTGTTATAATTGTGGTGGTAGTGTGTCATAGTGGTGGTAGTATATCATAGTGGTGGTAGTGTATCATAGTGGTGGTAGTGTATCATAGTGGTGGTAGTATATCATAGTGGTGGTAGTGTGTTTATAGTGGTGGTAGGTATCATGTGGTGGTAAGTGTATCATAGTGGTGGTAGTGTATCATAGTGGTGGTAGTGTATCATAGTGGTGGTAGTGTATCATAGTGGTGGTAGTGTATCATAGTGGTGGTAGTATATCACAGTGGTGGTAGTATATCATAGTGGTGGTAGTGTTTCATAGTTTGGGGGTAGTATATCACAAATGGTGGTAGTATATCATAGTGGTGGTAGTGTATCATAGTGGTGGTAGTGTATCATAGTGGTGGTAGTGTATCATAGTGGTGGTAGTATATCACAGTGGTGGTAGTATATCTAGTTGGTGGTAGTGTATCATAGTGGGGGGTAGTGTATCATAGTGGTGGTAGTGTATCATAGTGGTGGCAGTGTATCACAGTGGTGGTAGTATATCACAGTGGTGGTAGTGTATCATAGTGGTGGCAGTGTATCATAGTGGTGGCAGTGTATCATAGTGGTGGCAGTGTATCATGTGGTGGTAGTGTATATAGTGGTGGTAGTGTATATAGTGGTGGGAGTGTTCATAGTGGTGGCAGTGTATCATAGTGGTGGTGTGTATCATAGTGGTGGTAGTGTATCATAGTGGTGGTTAGTGTATATAGTGGTGGGCAGTGTATCATAGTGGTGGCAGTGTATCATAGTGGTGGCAGTGTATCATAGTGGTGGTAGTGTATCATAGTGGTGGTAGTGTATCATAGTGGTGGTTGTGTATCATGTGGTTGGTAGTGTATCATGTGGTGGCAGTGTATCATAGTGGTGGCAGTGTATCATAGTGGTGGTAGTGTATCATAGTGGTGGTAGTGTATCATAGTGGTGGTAGTGTATCATAGTAGTGGCAGTGTATCATAGTGGTGGCAGTGTATCATAGTGGTGGTAGTGTATCATAGTGGTGGTAGTGTATCATAGTGGTGGGCAAAACGTTTCGCTAATAAAGATACTTAAATGCTTAAATTGCCTTTTATTCATTAATTTCCCCTTTTTGATCTGTCATTATTAATAAATAAATAAAAAACACAATGCAGTGCCGGCTGTAAACTAATCCATCGTAGTTAATTATAAATTTTAACTTGTGATTTAATTATAATTATTGACTTTTATCGGTTTATTTAATTTGAATCTCATAATTAAGTGGAGGCAGCGACGCATAATTAAAGGTACTTATCTAGGGATCATAGTTGGAAAAACTCTAGATGCTTTAATTAAAACGTTGACTTGTGTCCACACACACACACACACACACACACACACAAACAACACAAAACACACAGAAGCTGTGACTCGACTCCTGCGACCACAAATAGGTGAGTACACAGCTCAGCTGGTCTATACAGAGCAGGAATGGCAGTGACTGAAGGTTGGATTATTATTATTATAATCAAGGGGGAAGCGCTAAACCCAGAGGATTATACAGCGCCTGGGGGATGTGGAAGGCATTCAGGCTTAATTTGGGAAACTGGAGCACAGATCCAATTCCCTAAATCAAGAGCCCCTCACCAACATCAAGGAACCTTCCTTGAGGGGAAGGTTGGAGCAGCGGTAAGTTGCAATCTGAGGAACTTGTTGTGCCTCACTAGGAAACTTGAATGCAGAAATGAGAACCCAAGAAAGCAGTCTAAAAGAGGAAGAGGAGCCGAGGAGGATTGAGAGGGAACTGAAGGTTGAGAGGGTTGAGAGGGAATTAATGGTA
>NC_069473.1:21902283-21934783 GCF_026875155.1 Cherax quadricarinatus | reverse complement strand
GCCCCCATTTAGATTATCTGCACAGTTTTGGTCACTGTATTACAGAATGGATATAAATTCTTTGGAAAACGTACACAGGAGGATGACAAAGTTGATCCCATTTATCAGAACCTTCCTATGAGGATAGACAAGGCCTGAATCTGCACTCTCTAGAAGACGTAAAATTTAGGGGAGATATGATTGAGGTGTATAAATGGAAGACAGGAATAAATAAAGGGGATGTAAATAGTGTGCTGAAAATATCTAGCCTAGACAGGACTCGCAGCAATGGTTTTAAGTTGGAAAAATTCATATTCAGGAAGAATATAGGAAAGTACTGGTTTGGTAATAGAGTTGTGGATGAGTGGAACAAACTCCCGAGTACAGTTATAGAGGCCAGAACGTTGTGTAGTTTTAAAAATAGGTTAGATAAATACAGGAGTGGGTGTGGGTGAGTGTGAATTGGACCTGACTAGCTGGTGCTACTGGGTCAAATGTCGTGCTCCTTCCTTAAGTGGAGGTGACCTGACTGGGTGGGCCATTGGTCTATGCCGGAGGTTGACATGGACCATACCCCCGGCCGGGATTGAACCCGCGGTCATAGAGTCTCAAAACTCCAGCCCGTCGCGCTAACCACTAGACCAGCTAGCCACAATAAGATTCATCCAACTAGTCATGTTGACGGCAGTGAAGGGACTTGAGCTAGAGTTCGTCACGGCCACGCTAGCTGGAGATTCGTCTGTAAAAACTTGCATTTGTGGTCACAGAGGTGCCTGTGCTAACCTTCCTATGGTGTAGAAATATACCTAGTTGGATGAATCTTATTGTGGCTAGCTGGTCTAGTGGTTAGCGCGACGGGCTGGAGTTTTGAGACTCTATGACCGCGGGTTCAATCCCGGCCGGGGGTATGGTTTATTTGCAATCGTGTCATTACGATTTCTTAAGTCATGGACCTGCCCTGCATGGGCCAGTAAGTCTGCTGCAGTGTTCCTTCTTTCTTATGTTCTTATGAGTCTTAAAACGCCAGGCCAGCGTAATCTCTATATTTCAGAAAGACGACACACAGAATGCGCTAGCCACTTCGGTGGCAAAATCTAAAAATCTAAAAAAGAAAGCGCTAAACTACACATGGGTATCACTGACATACATACCATTCAATGTCACAGAGAAGATAATCAGGAGAGTGGTAGAGCACTTTAAGAGAAGTGGCTTCGTGATCTGTAACCAGCATTAGTACAGAGATGGTACATCCTGTCTTACCAATGTTTTTTGGAATACTAGGACAGAGTAACAGAAGTGAGACAGGAGAGAGAGAGAGAGAGAGACAGAGAGAGAGAGAGAGAGAGAGAGAGAGAGAGAGAGAGAGAGAGAGAGAGAGAGAGAGAGAGAGAGAGAGAGAGAGAGAAAGGGGGGGGGGACTCAGTGGATTGCGTATATTTGTTTTTATATGCCAAGATAGTGAACCTCACACGAGACTAGGGCAAAAACTTGAGGTGCGGGTAGCTATAACTGGGAAGGTACTCGGGTGGGGGTCAAAGAGCACCTCAGAGGATGGAGGCAAATGGTGACTGCCATGAAAGAATTGTCAAAATGGGGAATAATAACAAGCAGGGTACCACAAATGTCAGTATTAGGGCCAGTACTGACGAGAACAATCAAAACAAATGAGGTCAGGAAAAAGTTGCAATTGGATCTGGAGAAACTGCAACATTGTCAGATAAGTGGTTGTTTGAATTTAACCCCAGCAAATGCAGGATCATGAAGTTCAAGGAATGAGACAGAAAACCGGCCACTGTCTCAGCTGACAGAAGTTGTAGACCTTACAAAGAGAAAGACCTAGAGGTGAGCACACTGCCTAGCATATCCCAAGAAACTCATATCAACCAAATAACTTCTGCCACCAATGCTCGTCTGGAAAATCTCAAAATGGCCTTCAGGAATCTTAACAAAGAGTCTTTCCAGACACTTTGTGCAATATATATCAGATCCATTGTTAAGTTATACCATGAATTATGGATCCCAGACTTCACCTTACCAAACAGACAAAGGAAATGTGACAGTAATTACGGACAAGTGGGAAAATAAATATGTTTTTAGAACTGTAGATGAAAGGTTCAAGGAACCGACACGTTGTTAAATTAGACACATGTGCAACTCTTGGGTATCTTTATTGAGGAAACGTTTCGCCACACAGTGGCTTCATCAGTCCATCAAAGGATAAACTTGAAGAACAGGAGGAGAATGAGGTAATCAGTTCCTCAGCCTTGAGTCGATTGATGGACTGACCACATCGACTCAAGGCTGAGGGACTGATTACCTCATTCTCCTCCTGTTCTTCAAGTTTATCCTTTGTATGGACTGATGAAGCCACTGTGTGGCGAAACGTTTCCTCAATAAGATACCCAAGAGTTGCACATGTGTCTAATTAACAACGTGTTTTTAGAAGACAGGGTCACTTACGAGGCTCTTAAGACACTGGAGAAAGTGGACAAGTATGCAACAAGACTTTTCCTGACTTAAGAGTCATCCACTATGAAATTTTAATTTAAATGAACCAATGACATTAGACTATATAAATACCCAACTGATAAACTTTTTTTGAGTTCCGCTTCGGCTAAGACAAATTTTTTTAGCAAAATCTGAAAAGATGTGATTCTGTCAATGAAATCTTTGGAGGAACGAGAAATAATCTTAGGTTTTTCCCTTGATCATTTTTTGGGGGGATAATTCTTACGTTAATTTTGTTTTTTAAAAGATTTTTGTTTCCATTTAAACCCGCAGCAGCGGGAAGCACCGTTGATGGGAGGTGGGTCCTGTTGCTCGCGTCACGCACCAAGTGTCCATGGTTCAATCCCCCGGGACGGTGGAAACGTTCATATTACCTTACACTGCTTTCACTGTTCACCTAGCAGTAAATAGGTACCTGGGTGTTAGTGGGCTGGTGTGGGGGGCATCCTGGGGGGTAAGATTAAGGACAACAATGGAAATAAGACTGACAGTCCTCGATGAAACACTGACTTTTTGGTTATCCTGGGTGGCTAACCTCCAGTGTTAAAAATCCCAACAAATCTTATCTGGTGAGAAAACAGATGGTGTAATAGCGCCAAAATGCGTGCTAAAGGAATAACAGAAAAGTCGGTCGATGGATCTATAATTTCCTCACTAACAGAACACAGAGAGTAGTAGTCAAAAGAGTAAAGTCCGAGGCAGCTACGGTGAAAAGCTCTGTTCCACAAGGCACAGTACTCGCTCCCATCTTGTTCCTCATCCTCAATATCCGACATAGACAAGGATGTCAGCCACAGCACCGTGTCTTCCTTTGCAGATGACACCCAAATTCTGCATGACAGTGTTTTCCCCATTGCAGACACTGCAAGGCTCCAGGCGGACATCAACCAAATCTTTCAGTGGGCTGCAGAAAACAATATGAAGTTCAACGATGAGAAATTTCAATTACTCAGATATGGTAAACCCATGAGGAAATTAATCTTCATCAGAGTACAAAAAAAAATTCTGGCACAAAATAGAGCGAAAAACCAAGCCCAAAGACCTGGGAGTGATTATGTCGGAGGATCTCACCTTCAAGGACCATAACATTGTATCAATCGCATCTGCTAGAAAAATGACAGGATGGATAATGAGAACCTTCAAAACTAGGGAGGCCAAGCCCATGATGACACTCTTCAGGTCACTTGTTCTATCTAGGCTGGAATATTGCTGCACTCTAACAGCACCTTTCAAGGCAGGTGAATTGCCGCCCTAGAAAATGTACAGAACTTTCACGGCGGCATAACGGAGATAAAACACCTAAATTTTACTGGGAGCGCTTGAGGTTTCTAAACCTGTATTCCCTGGAACGCGGAGGGAGAGATACATGATTATATACACTGGAAAAATCCTAGGGGGACTGTACCGAACTTGCACACGAAAATCACTCACAAAGAAAGCAAAGGACTTGGCAAAACGATGCACCATCCCCCAATGAAAAGAAAGGGGTGTCACTAGCACGTTAAGAGACCATACAATAAGTGTCAGGGGACCGAGACTGTTCAACTCCCTCCCAGCACACATAAGGGGGATTACCAACAGACCCCTGGCAGTCTTCAAGCTGGCACTGGACAAGCACCTAAAGTCAGTTCCTGATCAGCCGGGCTGTGGCTCGTACGTTGGTTTGCGTGCAGCCAGCAGCAACACCCTGGTTGATCAGGCGCTGATCCACCAGGAGGCCTGGTCACAGACCGGGCCGCGGGGGCGTTGACCCCCGAAACTCTCTCCAGGTAAACTCCAGGTAAACCTACGACTGCTGCACCTCCCCTGCCTACGGTATATAAGCTACTTCTTCACATATATGCTGTATTCTATTCAAGATTAATGGACTGACCACATCGACTCAAGGCTAAGGGACTGATTACCTCAAACTCCTGTTCTTCACCATTCTCCTTTGTATGGACTGATGAAGCCACTGTGTAGCGAACGTTTCCTCAATAAAGATACCCAAGTGTTGCACAAGTGTCTAATTTATCAACTTGTCGGTTCTCTGAACCATTCATCTATACTCTAAAGATTATTGAAGGAATCTTTCTTGATATAAAAGACTAATTCATTGATTGAGATAATGTATTTATGTATAATTTTGGGAGTTATAGTGCAGGGAACAGTAAGGAGCTCTTTTTTTGTCATTTTTTCTGATTTCATGTCTGTGATGATTAATATTTTTCTAAGTTAGTGGCAACTATACTTACATCTGTTAGTAGACACTACACTTACATCTGTTAGTAGACACTACACTTACATCTGTTAGTAGACACTACACTTGCATCAACAGACACCACATATCTGTCAGCAGACACCACACTTACGTCTGTCAGCAGACACCACACTTACGTCTGTCAGCAGACACCACACTTACGTCTGTCAGTAGTTGCTTTGGCTAGGATTCTACTGAACTACCCAGGATTTAAGCTTCTATCATCTCAAGTACACGGCAGACCTAGCCATTTATAAAGGGAGATCTGTAAAGGACCTACTAATCTTGGACACCAGCCTTCATAACCCCAATGGAAAAAAGTCACTCTGTCTGACTTTTTTTGGGGGGTTATCCTAGATTCTCTACACATATGCTGCTATGTATGATAATCTATGTAACTGTATTTGTGTATACCTGAATAAACTTACAAATTTCTTGCCTCATTACCACTCCCATAGGATCAACGACACTGTTAATCGGCTCATTTTATAAGAGGTAACAGTGTCAAGTGAATTTTTTTTTCCTGACGAATGCATTAACAAGACCTCTGAAAGCTCTTTACAATCCAGACAACGACAAAACCCACTGCCGCTGACGCACACCTTACAAAAGTCTTCACGAAATTGCAATAGTCCAGACCACGACAAAACCCACTGCCACTGACGCACACCTTACAAAAGCCTTCACGAAACTGCAATAGTCCAGACCACGACAAAACCCACTGCCGCTGACGCACACCTTATAAAAGTCTTCACGAAATTGCAATAGTCCAGACCACGACAAAACCCACTGCCGCTGACGCACACCTTACAAAAGCCTTCACGAAACTGCAATAGTCCAGACCACGACAAAAAACCCCCTGCCGCTGACGCACACCTTACAAAAGCCTTCACGAAATTGCAATAGTCCAGACCACGACAAAACCCACTGCCGCTGACGCACGTTACAAAAATGCTCACGAAATTGCAATCGACACCTGCCGAGCAGCCTTAAAAAAAAAAATAAAACATTTTTGTTTGAATAATTTAAATTCCGTTCAAGCACATCATGTAATATTTTGACCGGAAAAGGTCATACTAGTTTTTTTTTATGATACAGATTTTTTTTTACTCTCCCGGGCATAATTCCTAAAAATTGCTGCAGGCTGTTAGTTAATATTTTCTGAAATACGTACGACCCCTTACCCATTTCCAGGCATTGAAGTGTTTATATGAGAATTAAAACTGCAATGATCAGTGATGACCAGAGTATATTGTGACGGATAATCAATACGTGGACATTTCCCGTCCATGAAATAGATTTATTTATGCTTTATTTATACAATGGAAACTCGCTCTGCGCATATCTTTTCTTTTTACAGCCGTCAGTATAGTTTTACTGATGATTAAATGTATCTTTACTGACAAAACGTTTCGCCCGCGCTGTAGGCTTTATTAGTTTAATACCGAGATGAATGACAATCCTTGAGACAGTAGATGACGTGGGGAGAAAGGTTCACGTAATGAGTCTCTCAGGATGGAAGATCATCAGTCTTTTAGCATGAGTTGAGGGAATGATCTCTTCAAACTTCCTCTCCACTTCTTCCGTCTCTGTATTGAAATCAGCTTTGTATTTGAGAAAATCTTCTAACCAGGCTAAGCATTTCGACAATAAAGATACCTCAGTGGTCAGTACTATATTCCATTTAAATTCCAGGTAGCATCTGTTACCCCACCTGTAAGAGGCTACCAGACACCTGTGTACTGCCAGGTGTTGACTTGCCCTTATGTCCCATTTAACCTGGGTATCGAATTCTGGTTCCTTAGGTTGTTGCACCTTCTCATCTTCCACAGTTCATCTCTGTACCGGACTGAGGAAGCTACTTGTTGGCGGAACGTTTCTGGAATAAAGATCCCAAAATGTCACAAAGGTGTCAAAGTCTTCAACCTGTCGCTTTTGTAAACCATTTACATATCTGTCAGATACAGCGAAATCCTGGGATCTTGATACAGTGAATTCTTTAACGCTTACCTAACCTATAGGCATGACCTACTTACACTGGAATTTTCCACTGGTGAAGCCGCCTACTACTGCTTCAACTCACCTGACTGTAGTACATAAGTCACTTCTCCGAGCTTATGCTGTATTTTTCTCAAGATTGATGGACCGAATACGTCGACTCTAGCCTGAGGGACTAATTACCTCGAAGTCCTCATCTTCCACCGTTCTTCTCTGTATTGGGCTGAAGAAGCCAGTTTGGAGAAACGTTTCCTAAATAAAGATTCACAAATGTTGAAGAAATGTATCATATTAATCTTGTCGGTTTTCTAAATCACTTACATCTCATGTGCATTTATGTGTGTGTGTGTGTGTGTGTGTGTGTGTGTATTAACACACACACACACACACACACACACATATATATATATATATATATATATATATATATATATATATATATATATATATATATATATATATATATATATATATATATATATGCAAAACAATCACTGTGAAAGAATAGAGAAATTCCAAGCGGTTGTTTTGCATATTCTGAAATCACTGTTTACTGTGATCTTATTGCATACATATATAATATATATATATATATATATATATATATTATATATATATATATAATATATATATATATTATATATATATATATATTATATACACCAGTAGTAGGTTGGTAGACAGCAACCACCAGGGAAGTACTACCGTCCTGCCAGATGACTGTGAAACAGAAACCTGTAACTGTTTTGCATGATGGTAGGATTGCTGGTTTCTTTTTCTGTCTCATAAATACGCTAGATAACAGGGATATCTAGCTACTCCTACTTACACTTTGGTCACACTTCACAGACACGCACATGCATATATATATACTACATCTAGGTTTTTCTCCTTTTTCTAAATAGCTCTTGTTCTTCTTTATTTCTTCTATTGTCCATGGGGAAGTGGAAAGAATCTTTCCTCCGCAAGCCATGCGTGTCGTATGAGGGACTAAAATGCCGGGAGAAATGGGCTAGTAACCCCTTCTCCTGTAGACATTTACTAAAAAAGAGAAGAAGAAAAAACTTTATAAAATTGGGATGCTTAAATGTGCGTGGATGTAGTGCGGATGACAAGAAGCAGATGATTGCTGATGTTATGAATGAAAGAAGTTGGATGTCCTGGCCCTAAGCGAAACAAAGCTGAAGGGGGTAGGGGAGTTTCGGTGGGGGGAAATAAATGGGATTAAATCTGGAGTATCTGAGAGAGTTAGAGCAAAGGAAGGGGTAGCAGTAATGTTGAAGGATCAGTTTATGGAAGGCGAAAAGAGAATATGAATGTGTAAATTCAAGAATTATGTGGATTAAAGTAAAGGCTGGATGCGAAAAGTGGGTCATAATAAGCGTGTATGCACCTGGAGAAGAGAGGAATGCAGAGGAGAGAGAGAGAGATTTTGGGAGATGTTAAGTGAATGTATAGGAGCCTTTGAACCAAGTGAGAGAGTAATTGTGGTAGGGGACCTGAATGCTAAAGTAGGAGAAACTTTTAGAGAGGGTGTGGTAGGTAAGTTTGGGGTGCCAGGTGTAAATGAAAATGGGAGCCCTTTGATTGAACTTTGTATAGAAAGGGATTTAGTTATAGGTAATACATATTTTAAGAAAAAGAGGATAAATAAGTATACAAGATATGATGTAGGGCGAAATGACAGTAGTTTGTTGGATTATGTATTGGTAGACAGAAGACTGTTGAGTAGACTTCAGGATGTACATGTTTATATAGGGGCCACAGATATATCAGATCACTTTCTAGTTGTAGCTACACTGAGAGTAAAAGGTAGATGGGATACAAGGAGAATAGAAGCATCAGGGAAGAGAGAGGTGAAGGTTTATAAACTAAAAGAGGAGGCAGTTAGGGTAAGATATAAACAGCTATTGGAGGATAGATGGGCTAATGAGAGCATAGGCAATGGGGTCGAAGAGGTATGGGGTAGGTTTAAAAATGTAGTGTTAGAGTGTTCAGCAGAAGTTTGTGGTTACAGGAAAGTGGGTGCGGGAGGGAAGAGGAGCGATTGGTGGAATGATGATGTAAAGAGAGTAGCAAGGGAGAAAAAGTTAGCATATGAGAAGTTTTCACAAAGTAGAAGTGATGCAAGGAGGGAAGAGTATATGGAGAAAAAGAGAGAGGTTAAGAGAGTGGTGAAGCAATGTAAAAAGAGAGCAAATGAGAGAGTGGGTGAGATGTTATCAACAAATTTTTTGAAAATAAGAAAAAGTTTTGGAGTGAGATTAACAAGTTAAGGAAGCCTAGAGAACAAATGGATTTGTCAGTTAAAAATAGGAGAGGAGAGTTATTAAATGGAGAGTTAGAGGTATTGGGAAGATGGAGGGAATATTTTGAGGAATTGTTAAATGTTGATGAAGATGGGGAAGCTGTGATTTCGTGTATAGGGCAAGGAGGAATAACATCTTGAAAGGAGTAAGGAAGGAGCCAGTTGTGAGTGTGGGGGAAGTTCGTGAGGCAGTAGGTAAAATGAAAGGGGGTAAGGCAGCCGGGATTGATGGGATAAAGATAGAAATGTTAAAAGCAGGTGGGGATATAGTTTTGGAATGGTTGGTGCAATATTTAATAAATGTATGGAAAGGGGTAAGGTACCTAGGGATTGGCAGAGAGCATGCATAGTTCCTTTGTACAAAGGCAAAGGGGACAAAAGAGAGTGCAAAAATTATAGGGGGATAAGTCTGTTGAGTATACCTGGTAAAGTGTATGGTAGAGTTATTATTGAAAGAATTAAGAGTAAGACGGAGAATAGGATAGCAGATGAAAAAGGGAGGCTTTAGGAAAGATAGGGGGTGTGTGGACCAGGTGTTTACAGTGAAACATATAAGTGAACAGTATTTAGATAAGGCTAAAGAGGTCTTTGTGGCATTTATGGATTTGGAAAAGGCGTATGACAGGGTGGATAGGGGGGGGGGGCAATGTGGCAGATGTTGCAGGTGTATGGTGTAGGAGGTAGGTTACTGAAAGCAGTGAAGAGTTTTTACGAGGATAGTGAGGCTCAAGTTAGAGTATGTAGGAAAGAGGGAAATTATTTCCAGTAAAAGTAGGCCTTAAACAAGGATGTGTGATGTCACCGTGGTTGTTTAATATATTTATAGATGGGGTTGTAAGAGAAGTAAATGCGAGGGTCTTGGCAAGAGGCGTGGAGTTAAAAGATAAAGAATCACACATAAAGTGGGAGTTGTCACAGTTGCTCTTTGCTGATGACACTGTGCTCTTGGGAGATTCTGAAGAAAAGTTGAAAGAGATTGGTGGATGAATTTGGTAGGGTATGCAAAGAAGAAAATTAAAAGTGAATACAGGAAAGAGTAAGGTTATGAGGATAACAAAAAGATTAGGTGATGAAAGATTGGATATCAGATTGGAGGGAGAGAGTATGGAGGAGGTGAATGTATTCAGATATTTGGGAGTGGACATGTCAGCGGATGGGTCTATGAAAGGTGAGGGTGAATCATAGAATTGATGAGGGGAAAAGGGTGAGTGGTGCACTTAGGAGTCTGTGGAGACAAAGACCTTTGTCCTTGGAGGCAAAGAGGGGAATGTATGAGAGTATAGTTTTACCAACGCTCTTTTATGGGTGTGAAGCATGAGTGATGAATGTTGCAGCGAGGAGAAGGCTGGAGGCAGTGGAGATGTCATGTCTGAGGGCAATGTGTGGTGTGAATATAATGCAGAGAATTCGTAGTTTGGAAGTTAGGAGGAGGTGCGGGATTACCAAACTGTTGTCTAGAGGGTGAGAAGGGTTGTTGAGGTGGTTCGGACCATGTAGAGAGAATGGAGCGAAACAGAGTGACTTCAAGGTGTATCAGTCTGTAGTGGAAGGAAGGCGGGTAGGGTCGGCCTAGGAAATTTTGGAGGGAGGGGGTAAAGGAGGTTTTGTTTTCGAGGGGCTTTGACTTCCAGCAGGCATGCGTGAGGTGTTTGATAGGGTGAATGGAGACAAATGGTTTTTAATACTTGACGTGCTGTTGGAGTTGTGAGCAAAGTAACATTTATGAAGGGGTTCAGGGAAACCAGCAGGCGGACTTGAGTCCTGGAGATGGGAAGTACAGTGCCTGCACTCTGAAGGAGGGGTGTTAATGTTGCAGTTTAAAAACTGTAGTGTTTAAAGCACCCTTCTGGCAAGACAGTGATGGAGTGAATGATGGTGAAAGTTTTTTCTTTTTTGGGCCACCCTGCCTTGGTGGGAATCGGCCAGTGTGATAATAATAAATAATATATATATTTTAAATATATATATATATATATATATATATATATATATATATATATATATATATTATATATATATATATATATATATATATATGCAATAAGATTACAGTAAACAGGTGATATCACTACACAGAACAACCACTGTGAAAAATAGCGAGGTTCCAAGCGCTTTCGGAACTTCTTACATTATCAAGGAACTATAAAAATAAAAGATTAACAGAAAGGTATATAAAGACAAGACTACACCTCGCTACCACCCCACAACAACACCTGACTTTTTATGATGATGTAGGTAGGTACAATATAAGTTGAGTTTCACGGATCACAGCTCAGGCTGACACTACTGAAGTGTCTCAGCTCAGGCTGACACTACTGAAGTGTCTCAGCTCAGGCTGACACTACTGAAGTGTCTCAGCTCAGGCTGACACTACTGAAGTGTCTCAGCTCAGGCTGACACATTTCAACACCTCGTATCAGCCACATCCTGCTGGATGGAGTATGACAAGAGAATCATTGCCAGCTTTTGTTCCCACTTTATAACTATCACATAACATAATGTACCAGCACACTGCTGATGTACTCAGTTTTTAATAAAAACAACCCCTTAAAAACAGTCCACCCCCCCTTATCCAGGACACTCCCTTGCCCACCTCGACCCACCCCTCTGACACCTCAACCCACTCCTCTAACACCTCAACCCACTCCTCTGACGCCTCTACCCGCCCTCTGACACCTCAACCCACTCCTCTGACGCCTCTACCCGCCCCCTTGACACCTCAACCCACCCCTCTGACACCTCTACCCTCCCCTCTGACACTTCTACCCTCCCTCTGACACTTCTACCCACCCCTCTGTCACCTCAACCCACCCCGTACCCACTCAGCCCACCCTCTGCCACCTCAACTCACTCCCTGCCCACCTCAACCCACCCTAACCCACCCTCTGCCCCCCTAAACCCACCCCATGCCCACCCTAGCACAACCTGCAAAATTCCACACAAGCGTAAAAAGAAATTTGCCTATAATTCATCAGTAATCTTCGCCATTAAGACCACTCAGTCAGGGAGAACAATGATTATTCAGTGAATATATAAAAATCTATTTGTGTAATATAATTTGATAATTTATATAGTTTATATAAATCTTGGCATATTCCAACAAACTAGTTTCCATCTCTTCAAGAAGGATATAGGATGCAAAGGCTCTAGATTGAAGGACTTAGAGTTTTTTCCTCCTTCCCAAAATAATAATAAGAATATAATAAAAATAATAATAAATAAATAATAATAAATATTAAAAGTAAAAACAAGAAGAAAAAAGAGACAAATAACTGGTGACAACAGAGATAAGGCAACACTTGTGTCTCATACAGAAACACCCGAGGAACAACAGCGACGGTGTTGGACACCAACACACACACACACACACTAGTGTACATGAGCTGTCTGTGTGTGTAAGGAACTACGAAGATATGATACAAGAAAGCTCGTTATACTTAACCATCTGCTGCCATGAAGTTGCTTGGCTCGATGACAGCTGGTCAGACGGATAGAGTTGATGTACTAACATCAACCATCTAAAACTACAGTGTTTCACTCGTAGGAGGCCAGAGTTGGTACTCCAGTAGTTGCAATCATCTTGTTTGTAAAAGGATAGTACGCGCCTTGCTTTACGATGGTTCGACTTTATAACTGTACGATACAGATGTACAATCTGTACTGTACATACTGTATATTTATTGACAGAATAAACTTGAAACCCTGGTTGATCAGACCTTGGTCCACAACGAGGCCTGGTCTCAGACCGGGCCTTGAGGACGTTGACCCCCCGAAACCCTCTCCAGGTATGTCAGTAGTAAAGAACACCTCGGGGCCTCCTACGAGTGAAACACCATGTAGTTTGCCTCAGTCTAGTATGTAACTAAATCCTTGACTTGCAATGTGCTCATCCAGCACGTGCAGGTCCATGCTTATCCAGCACAGACCTGCACGGGACACCCGTCCCATGCAGGTCCGTCTCTAACACAATCTACCCAAACATTCCCCACCTGACTCTCCACACTATGGGTGAAACGTAGTCAATAATCACATTATACTGCATTTGTTTATTTTTCCACCCTATTGCCTTTGATGTTTGCAGCTGAATCATTTCTTTTATCTCTTTTCTTGCTGTCCAGGCTGGCCCCTTTCATAGCAGGTCAGGTTCCGGGTTACTGCCGAAAGCGAAAATCGCCGTAAAGTGAAACAACCTTTTTAAGCTTTCAGTGCACATACAAGCCTAATAATTTTTTTTACACTATTATATAGTAAGTGAGCAATATAACTAAGCCTAAAAAATGCATATACAGTACACCCATTCCTTCAAAATATTTTCATCATTAGCTTATATTGTAGGAACTCCCCAAAAAATGAAGAATGGATATAATTGAAAAGCACTGCATTAGCAAAACGCCGGAAAGCAAGGCGCTGTAAAGTGGAGCCCTCCTGAGTATGTCTCCATCACTCGTCAGAGTACCCCCGTGCTCTTGTACAAGGAAGTGCAGATCAAAAAGTTCGGAGCCTTACATATTTAAGGGAACCAACAGTTAAGCAGAACTAATTTTGCTTTTCAACAGTCACCATGGACAGTTATACACTTGTTATAACCGTCTCGAAGCTTTTCCATGCCACTCAAATGTAGGGCTTAGTCTTGCTGGTTTAACCACTCTATTGTAGTTGACTTGAGGTCATCGTCATCCTCGCACTGAACGTCCCACGAAGGTGGCTCTTCGATCTGGGAACCAGGTGTAGGTCACACGGGGTTAAGTCTGGAAAATAGGGTGGATTCAACATCACGAGTCCAGTGCTTCACAGAGCAGCCTTTGCAATCCGTGACGTGTGGGCAGGAACATTACTGTAAATTCCTTGCTGTTTTCAATGACTGATTCACGCAAACGCTTAAGCAAGGAAGCGCAATATTCACCAATAATGCGGATCTTGTGGAGCATATAGTCGATTTGGATTACTACATCTTCATCGAAGGATATTGCGCACATGATCCTGGCGACATTGTGTTATACCTTGCCTCTTCGGTGTCGGAGAACTGGTGTGTTTACATTGACTGCTGCTCCGACGAATCCAAGTTTCATCTCGAGGTACAAACCACTGCTTAATTTTTTTTCCAGTCCAGATTCATAGGGTCAAGATTCTCCCCTAAATATTACATTCGGTTTCCCAGTTCGGAAGTCAACATTTCCGGCCACCCACAAGCACAAGCGTTGGACATCGCTAAGTGGTCACGGAGAATTTATTAAACTAAGCCATAATTAATTCCCAGGGTGTCCTCCATTTGAGGCAATCTCATTCTTCGATCCTTCATCACAACACTCTTCGATCCTCCATCACAATCCTCTTCGATCCTCCATCACAATCCTCTTCGATCCTCCATCGCAATCCTCTTCGATCCTCCATCACAATCCTCTTCGACTCTCCATCACAATCCTCTTCGATCCTCCCTTCACAATTCGCTCCATGGCCTCAATGTTTTCCTGGTCAACCCATGTCAAAAGTCTATCAGACCTGGTGTCATCTTCGACAGATTTCTTGCCGTGACGCAGCTCTACAACCTCCCTTCTCTTGACTGTAGAATATTAAAGGGAACAAAAAAGCGCACCGTTACTGGAACAATACCCAGATAACCAGCACATAGGAGAGAGGACCTTACGACGACGTTTCGACGTTTCGGTCTGAGTTGGACACTTTACCAGACACTTGTAAACAGTCCAAGTCGGACCAAAACGTCGTCATAAGCTTCTCTCCTATATGCGGGT
Organism: Cherax quadricarinatus; assembly: GCF_026875155.1. Classification (NCBI taxonomy): domain Eukaryota; kingdom Metazoa; phylum Arthropoda; class Malacostraca; order Decapoda; family Parastacidae; genus Cherax; species Cherax quadricarinatus. The sequence continues at coordinate 21,920,001 of NC_069473.1, read as the reverse complement.
TATTTGTGAAATATTAAGGAGAATATTCTTGGTACAAGCGCATCATGCCAGCATAAATTTCTAAGGGCGTGATTTTAATGTTTACAGAATCCATGTCCAGTCGGATCTAAAAATAAACATTTAGTCACAAAAGCTATAAACATATAATATGCAGGTTTTAATACACTTAACCTCAAACTTCAAACCTTGAAAAAATTACGATTATTGGAACTTCCTTTCACGGTTAAGCTCAGAACATTCTGATCTCTTTGATAATCTTTAACAAAGAATAATTATAATACAAAAGGGCTAATAGAAACGCATCAGTACAACAAAAATATTTTTTAAGCATCAACCCCAGACTTATAAGTGAGAAATAGGTAAAAATATAGACCAATAACCCACATCTGATAATGGTCAAGGAGAGACCGAAACGATAGGCTTAGTTACTTGTGAACTAGTTCAGCTATAGGATTATTGTTATTCCTTTAAAAATTATTGAACAAATCTGAGCAGACCCACAATGTGCTGTCATATTGCCTATGTAAGTTACGTGGGAGAAAGAATGTTTGTCCATGTTTTAATGTCATGTTCACAAGTGATGTTGTGAATACACCAGGTAACGAAATGTTATGCATACACCAGGTAACAAAATGTTATGCATACACCAGGTAACAAAATGTTATGCATACACCAGGTAACAAAATGTTATGCATACACCAGGTAACAAAATGTTATGCATACACCAGGTAACGAAATGTGTCAGCATTAGCTGGAAAGCTTCAGTAGAGCACTGAAGTCTCCTTCAAGCATTACAAAAGCGGCAACGGCAGCTTCCAAGATTTCGACGAAAATGGAGTTACTATTATTTGGGAATTATCATCTCTCAGGGTGTCCTGGCTTCACCAGAGAAGGAAAACACTACAGAGTGTACGTGAGTGAGGCGGCAACACAAGCCAACAAGACCCCACACAACTCTCATCACTTGGTGTCTTTATTGCTGAAATGTGTTCCCTATGTAGCAGGCTTCTTCAGTAGAATACAGTCATATATAGCTACAGATATTAGAAGTAATTTTGAGGTATCAGTCCCTCAGCCTTGTTGCACATGTATCTTCATGTCGCCAGTATTGTATAGCATCAGTAATACGACAATCATCACACTAACGGTAACTAGCGAGATAACAGGAAGAGAAGATGGACTCGTTGATTTAAACTTTGACAATTCCTCTAGTTGAATGTTGCAGCAGCAGCGTGAGCTGTGGTAGAAGCGGCTGTCATGTTTCTCATGATGGTGAGGCGGTGCAGTAAAGTTGCTCCCATCTTGTTCCTTGCACTTCCTGGACGCCAGTAACCCAGTACCAAATAGACGCTGTTGGTGTCTCCCTCTCTGCTCGTTCCAGGCAGTTGCAACAGGACGCATTTTATGGCAATTGTTGTGTAAGGTAGTTTATGTTAGGTGAATATTGATCAGTTATTTGCTTGCTTCTCTATGGCTGATTTATGTCCTTAACTTAAAGAATGTAAAGTCACAATATCGTGACTGGAACAATATACACATAATTTGCACTTGACAACGGTCCAGCACAGACTGAAACGTCGCCACACGTTTCCAGCGTTCGGGTTGTGTATATGCATCCTTAACTTCTATGACCCCCCTTCATCCAAGGACGCTTCCTGTCAATCTGTCTATTCCTGTCTGCATTGTCAACCCCTTAAGCATTTTATATATTGGTATCACATCTTCCCAGGTACCTCTATCCTCAAAAGCAGCGAGGCTCAGTTCTTTTCGTCTTTATAGTGAGTAGGCTCCAGAATCAACTCCGTAGCTGCTGGGTTCTTTCTAGTTTCTTGATATGTTTAATCAGGTGTGGGCTCCAAGCTGGTGCTCCGTACTCGATGAGAGGTCTGGCTTGTCATGCTCAGAATTCCGAAGAATTTACTTATGATTCTTGCATTTTGTTTAAAAGTCTCACATACGCTGCCAGCGCTACATAGCTGACGCGTGTCAACGGCGATATGCTCGTGAAGGTCTTTGAAATTTACAGCCTGGCCCTCCAGACTGTACTCTACCTCCAGTCTTCTCAGTCTTTCCCAGATTTTCATACTTTTGAACTTACTGCGGCTGAGTTCCAGTAACCATTTTTGTGACTATTCATGAAACAGATACGAGTCAACCAGTAGTCTCTCCCTGTCTTCTCAAACTATTAGTCTTATGTGTTAATATTATAAACAGCTAAAAAGTACTGTATCTCTTCTGCAATTATATGAGGAACACTACCAGACCCTTGTGGGACCCCACTGGTCATGTCTGCCCACCGTGATACATCACCCACCATCTCTTGCACCTTCACCTTAGGTATCCAGCAACACATTTCACAGCCTTTTTTTTCTGGTTTTATCACTGCCTGTTTTTTTTTTCTGGTTCAAGGATCACTTTCTGGCATGATTCCGTACCAAATACCTCCTCACATTCCAGAATATAGATTACAGAACGGGTCTTGAAATTCACAGGTTAGTGAGAGAATGGGCGGTACTGCATGACGTTCCTGCAGCAGCGCCGCCTACGTCGTTCACTTGATCAGAGATAAAAGGTATAAAATATGGACACGATGAAAAGCACAAACGCTGTATAATGCGATCCTTTATTGACTACGTTTCGCCCACACAATTGGCTTTATGAAGTCGCAAAACAGATCTGTTTGTGACTTGATTAAACCGTCAACATGGCTCGCGAAATCGTAATGACACGACTGCAAACAAACCTGGCTAGCTGGCCCAGTGGTTAACGCTTCGGTCTGGAGTTTTAAGACTCTCTGATCGCGGGTTCTAATCCCGCCCCTGATATTGCTTGATAAAGCCCACTGTGTGGGCGAAACGTAGTCAATAAAGGTTCGCATTATATTAGCATGTGTGTGTGTGTGTTTTTCCAAGTTTTTCTTGAGAAAGTCATCGTTGTCAGCCTTCACAGAGTACAACAACTCTCACAGTAAACATTGATAATAACATTTTGGGGCGTTGGAGCACAGTGACTACTTTGAAGGTAGACTTTGTAGACATACAGGTTTGAGGACAGACTATACTGGAGGAAGATTGCTACTAACATCGCCATCCATCCCAAGGATGAATGATGTTAGTCTTGGTGATGTTATACTCCTGGTGATGTTACACTCCTGGTGATGTTACACTCCTGGTGATGTTACACTCCTGATGATGTTACACTCCTGGTGATTTTTACACCCGATGATGTTACACTCCTAGTGATGTTACACTCCTGATGATGTTACACTCCTGATGATGTTACACTCCTGGTGATGTTACACTCCTGATGATGTTACACTCCTGGTGATGTTACACTCCTGGTGATGTTACACTCCTGATGATGTTACACTCCTGATGATGTTACACTCCTGATGATGTTACACTCCTGGTGATGTTAACTATGAGTACCTCCTGATGATGTTACACTCCCTGATGATTTACATTTCCTGTGAGTTACACTCCTGATGATGTTACACTTCTAAAGATTTCACTCCTGGTGAGTTACATTTTTGGTGGATTTTACATCCTGTTTGATGTTACACTCTGTGATGTTACACTCCTGGTGATGTTACACTCCTGATGTGTTACACCCCTGATGATGTTACACCCTATGTTACACTCCTGGAATGTTACACTCCTGATGATGTTCACCTGGTGATGTTTAACTCCTGATGATGTTACACTCCTGTGAGTTAACACTCTGGTGATGTTACATCTGATGATGTTACACTCCTGGTGTTTTTACACTCCGTGTTGTTACAACTCTGTTGTTACACCTCTGGTGTGTTACCCTCCTGGTGATGTTACACTCTGGGTGTGTTCACTCCTGGTGATGTACACTCCTGATGTGTTAAAACCTGGTGATTGTTTCACTCTGGTGATGTTACACTCCTGGGATGTTACACTCCTGATGAGTTAACTTCTGGTGATGTTACTTCCTGTTGTTTGTTACACCTCTGATGTGTACACTTGATGTGTTCACTTCTGGTGATGTTACACTCCGGGATTTGTTCCCATTCTGGTGATGTTACACTCCTGAGAGGGTTACTTCTGATGAGTTACATCTGATGAGTTCCCTCTGGTGTTCACTCCTGATGATGTTACCCTGATGATGTTCACTTTGGTGATGTTACCTCCTGATGATGTTACACTCCTGTGTGTTACACTCCGATGAGTTACATCCTGATGATTTTACACTCGGTGATTTTACACTCCTGATGATGTTAGTCATGATGTGTTCACTCCTGTGATGTACACTTCTGGTGATGTTACACCTGAGATGTTACACTCCTGGATGTTACCCCTGTTGTGTTACCTCCTGAGATGTTACCTCTGATGATGTTACCTCCTGATGATGTTACTTCCTGATGTGTCCTCCTGATGATGTTACATCTGATGTGTTAGCTATGATGTTACATCCTGATGTGTACACTCTGATGTTGTACACTCCGATGATGTTACACTCCTGTGATGTAAACCCTGGTGATGTTACACTCTGAGTGTTACCTCTGAGGGATGTTTCTTGTGATGTTTACACCTGGTGATGTTACATCCTGATGTACATCCTGATGATGTTACACTCGATGATGTACCTCCTGGTGATGTTACACCCTGGTGTGTTACACTCTGATGTTACACTCCGTGATGTACATCCTGGTGATGTTACATCCTGGTGATTTTTACTCCTGGTGATGTTACACTCCTGATGTAACTCTGATGATGTTACAATCCTGGTGATATTACAGTTGCACTCTGGGGAAGGTGTGTTACAGTTCAAAGGGATCACTGAGCCGTGTGTCAGCATACTTCTGGTGAACCATCGATTGAATAAGTAGGAGGGGTTCTTGTTATGGGTCACCCTCCCTGGGTGGGAGCGACCTGTGTGGAGTAAAACAAAATATTTAAAACACAAAAATTTCACTATAAGTGACATAATACTGAATTAGCTTCGGGTTCTCTAAAATTTTAGCGGCTCCACGGTTTACAGTGAATTTTGGCAGTTTTAACTGGAGGCACACAGCTAGTGCTGTGCTGGCTGGGCTGGTGCTGCTGGGCTGGGTGCGGTGCTGCGGGGCTGGTGCTGGGGGTGCTGGTGCTGGTGCTGTGCTAGGAGCTGGTGCTGCGGTGCTTGTGGCTTGGAGTGGTGCTGTGTCTGGTGTCCCGGCTGCTGCTGGAGCTGGTGTGCTGGTGCTGCTGGTGCTGGTCTGGCTGCTGGGAGCTGTGGTGCGGGTGGTGCTGGCTGCTGGGCTAGTGCTGCTGGTGCTGTCTGACTGTGCTGGTGCGCTGGGCTGTGCTGCTGGCTGTGCTGGTGTTGTGCGGGTGCTGCGGGTGCTGGGGGGCCGGGTTTGGCTGGTGCTGGCTGGTGCTTGTTTGCTGCTGGGTGGATGCTGCTGCTCTGCTGGTGTGGAGCTGGTGCTGCTGGTGCTGCTGCGGGCTTCTGGTGCGTGCTGCTGGTGCTGCTGGTGTGGTGCTGCTGTGCTGCACTGCTGCTGTGGAGCTGGTGGTCTGGTGTGGTGCTGCTGGTGCTGGTGCTGGTGCTGGTGCTGGTGCTGCTGGTGCTGCTGCTGGGGGACTGGTGCTGCTGGCGGGCTGGAGCTGGTGTGGCTTGCTGGTGGCGGGCTGCTGCTGCTGGAGCTGGTGCTGCTGGTGCTGTGCGCTGCTGCTTCGGGCCTTGCCTCTGCTGCTGCTGAGCTGGTGCTGCTGGTGCTGCTGGCTGGTGCTGCTAGCTGGGGGAGTTGGTGTGCTGGTGCTGGAGCTGGTGCTGCTGGTGCGGGTGCGGGGCTTTGGTGCTGGTGCTGCTGGTGTTGGTGCGCGGGTGTGCACTGCTGTGCCTGGGAGTGGTGCTGGTGTGCTGTGGGTGGTGCTGGCTGCTGCTGGCTGGTGTGTGGTGCGGGCTGTGCGGGCTGGAGCTGGTGCTGGGGGTTGCTGTGCTGGTGGTGCTGGTGCTGCTGGTGCTGGTGCTGCTGGTTGCTGGTGCTGCTGGAGCTGGGGGCTGCTGGAGCTGGTGCTGCGGGCTGCTGGGCTGGTCTGTGGTGCTGAGCTGCTGGGGGTGCGTGGAGTGGTGCTGCTGGTGCGTCTGCTGAGATGGGGGCTGCTGTTTGCGGTGGTGCTGCTGCTGCTGGAGTGGTGCGGGTGCTGTGGTGCTGCGCTGCTGGAAAGTGGTGGTGGGGGTGGTGCTGCTGCTGGAGCTGTGCTGTGCTGGAGTGGTGCTGGTGTGCTGGAGCTAGGTGCTGGGCTGGGCTGGTGCTGCTGGTGTTTGCTGTGTCTGGAGTGGTGCTGTCTGCTGTGGCTGCTGCTGCTGGAGCTGGTGCTGCTGCTCCTGCTGCTGCTGGAGCTGGTGCTGCTTGTGCTGCTGCTTCTGGAGCTGGTGCTGCTGGTGCTGCTGCTGCTGGAGATGGTGCTGCTGCTGCTGGTGCTGCTGCTCGAGCTGGTGCTGGTGCTGCTGGTGCTGCTGCTGCTGGAGCTGGTGCTGCTGGTGCTGCTGCTGCTGGAGCTGGTGCTGCTGCTGCTGGAGCTGGTGCTGCTGGAGCTGGTGCTGCTGCTGCTGGAGCTGGTGCTGCTGGTGCTGGTGCTGCTGCTGCTGCTGCTGCTGCTGCTGGAGGGTGCTGCGGGTGTGGTGCTGCTGTGTTGGAGTGGTGCTGTTGGTGTGCTGCTGAGCTGGTGCTGCTGGTGCTGGTGCTGCTGGTGGAGCTGGTGCTGCTGGTGCTGCTGCTGCTGGAGCTGGTGCTGCTGGTGCTGGAGATGGTGCTACTGGTGTTGGTGCTGCTGCTGCTGGAGCTGGTGCTGCTGGTGCTGCTGGTGCTGCTGGAGCTGGTGCTGGTGCTGCTGGTGCGTGGAGCTGGTGCTGCTGGTGCTGGGAGGGTGCTGCTGGTTGCTGTTTGCGGAGTGGTGCGGTGCTGCGGGTGCTGGTGTGGTGCTGCTGGTGCTGGTCTGCTGGTGCTGCTTTTGGGGTGCTGGAGATGGTGCTGCTGGTGCTTGGATGGTGTGCTGGTGCTGGAGTGGGGGCTGGGGGTCTGGGGGTTGCTGGAGCTGGTGCTGGTGCTGCTGGTGCGGGTGCTGGGGTGCTGCTGGGCTGGTGCTGCTGGTGTGCTGCTGGTGCTGGAGTGGTGCTGCTGGTGCTGGAGAGGGTGCTGGCTGGGTTGGGAGATGGTGTGTGGTGTTTGGGCTGCTGGAGCTGGTGCTGGTGCTGCTGGTGCTGCTGTTGCTTGGAGATGGTGCTGCTGGTGCGGGAGTGGTGCTGCTGGTGCTGGAGTTTGCTGCTGGTGCTGGTGCTGCTGGGCGGTGGCTGCTGGTGCTGCTGGGAGCTGGCTGCTGGTGCTGCTGCTGGTGCTGGAGATGGTGTGCTGGTGCTGGTGCTGCTGGGTGCGTGCTGCTGGTGCTGGTGCTGGTGCGGGCTGGAGGGTGCTGCTGGGCTGGCTGGTGCGTAGAGGGTGTGCGGTGCGGGGATGCTGGCTGGTGCTGGTGCTGTGCCTGTGGTGCTGCTGCTGGTGCTGCTGCTGGTGCTGCTGCGGTGTGCTGCTGCTGGTTGTGCGGGTTTGCTGCTGGTGTGCTGCTGGTGCTGCTGGGTGCGGGTGTTTGGTGCTGGTGCTGGTGTGGTGCTGCTGGTGCTGCTGGTGCTGTTTGTGGTGCTGTGGTTGGAGAGGGTGTGGTGGTGGTGCTGTGCTGGTGTGCTGGGTGCTGTGCTGGTGCTGTGTGGTGTGCTGGGGGCTGCTGGTGTGCTGTGGTGCTGGTGGTGCTGGGGGGTGCGTTGCTGCGGTGGTGCTGGTGGTGTGGGGTGCTGGTGGTGCGGGGTGTGGGGGTGCTGGTGCTGTGTGGTGCTGCTGGTGCGGGCTGGTGGTGCTGGTGCTGCTGGTGCTGCGGGGGCTGTGCGTGCTGTGCTGGTGCTGGGGTGCTGCGGTGCTGCTGCTGGTGCTGCTGGTGTGTGCTGGTTTGCTGCTGTGGTGTGCTGCTGGTGCTGCTGCTGGTGCTGTGCTGCTGGGGTGCTGTTTGGGGTTGGTGCTGTGGTGCTGGTGCTTGCTGCTGCTGGGTGCTGCTGCTGGGCTGGTGGTGCTGTGGGCTGCTGTGGTGTGTGGTGCTGGGTGTGGTGTGGGGTGTGGTGGTGCTGGTGGTGCTGGGTGGTGTGATGGGGGTGCTGGTGCTGGTGCTGCGGTGCGGTGGTCCCTTGGGCTGGTGCTGGTGCTGCTGGTTGCGGTGCTGCGCTGGTGCTGCTGCGGTGTGGTGGCTGGTGCTGCTGCTGGTGCTGCTGCTGGTGCTGGTGCTGCTGGTGCTGGTGCTGCTGCTGGTGCTGCTGCTGGTGCTGGTGGTGCTGCTGGTGCTGCTGCTGGTGGTGCTGGTGCTGGTGCTGCTGGTGCTGGTGGTGCTGCTGGTGCTGGTGGTGCTGCTGGTGCTGCTGCTGGTGCTGCTGGTGCTGCTGGTGCTGCTGCTGGTGCTGCTGCTGGTGCTGGAGATGGTGCTGGTGCTGCTGCTGGTGCTGCTGGTGCTGCTGCTGGTGCTGCTGGTGCTGCTGGTGCTGCTGGTGGTGCTGCTGCTGCCACACATTCTGGTGGAAGTTATGGTGACAGTGTCAGCGGACAGTTGCTTTTTATATTTTCATTTCGCCCAAGAAATTTCTTCACTGTTTCAATGTGTGTGTGTGTTTGTACTCACCTAATTGTGGTTGCAGGGGTCGAGACTCAGCTCCTGGCCCCGGGTGTGTGTGTATGTGTGTGTGTGTGTGTATATGTGTGTGTGTGTGTGTATGTGTGTGTGTGTGTGTGTGCACGCACACACACACTTCGGGACTAGTCTTGTTGCAAACCGTTGATGTGTTTGACCAGGTGTGGGTTCCACACTGGTGCTGCATACTCCAATATGGAGAGGGGTTCATTCTCTGAACCCCTCTCCATCATTCTCTCCACCCTCTCCATCATTCTCTCCACCCTCTCCATCATTCTCTCCACCTCCATCCCTCACTCGCTGAAATACCACGACAAAATTCATAAAATAGATTAATGCAAATTCTGGTTTAGAATATACAGTGGAATCTAATTAGCCTCCACAACTTAATATTCATACGCATGATTTAAAACCTGCTTGGTAAAAGTAGGTTTCTGCCTTCAAATATTAATTAGGTACCATAAAACGTAATCATATACGCAGAGCATTCAAAATATTTCCTTAAAATTCCATATAAATATATATATATATATATTAATATATATATAATTATATATATATATATATATATATATAATATATTGCAAGAGAGCTGAATGATAGCTCTAGGCCTATCGTGTTGCAATTATCACATCTTCAGCAACTTGCAATGTTGCGGAAATGAGTAGAAAGTCCTGGTAGATTTGTTCACGGGACTGACTCTAGCTAGAGTCCTTCCCTTGAACGAATCTACCTGGACTTGGTAATTGGTAACCCAAGATAACCCAACGATGCCATGGTCATCAGACTGTCAATTTGCACTCTGAGGTACTTCAGTCCCTTCCCTGGGATGCAACCGGGGTTGTTGTGTTTATACTGACCATGGTTGCTGAGGTGCCAGAGAAAGGAAGACTTAAGACTGTGTTAATGTTAAAGACCTCAGCTACTGAGGTGCCAGTGGGAAGACCTCAGTTAAGACTGTAGTAGGAAAACTTTGTTCATTGTACTTGGTGGAGCTGGTACAATGAGCCAAGTTCGTTCATCACATCATGCTAGGTGGGCGGAAAGTCACACTTGGCCGCTCTTCATGGCCACCCATAGTGACTGCCCTGGGCCATCTATTGCACCTCAATAAGGAGTCACAATGACGCAACAATGGGGGCCACTATGGTTCAGTATGGCTCTACATTGTAAGGAAAGACATAAGAGAAAAATTGATTTAGAAACTGAAGTGGAATGGAGGGAGAGAGAGAGAGAGAGAGAGAAAGGGGAGAGACATTTTAGCTCTCTTATTGTTGCTTGGGCTCTTCTCTCTCTCTCTTCTCTCTCTACTCTTCTCTCCTTCCCCCTTTCCTCTCTCTCTCTCTCTCTCCTCTTCTCTCCCCTCCTTCTTCTCTCTTCTCTCTCTTCTCTCTCCTTTCTTCTTTCCCTCTCTCTCTTTTCTCGCTCTCCCCTTTTCTTCTCTCTCTCTCACACTTGGTCTAATTTAACATAAAACCTCGGCCCCTTTCCCGCAAGCAATCTGGCCCGTTATAAACCCGACGCTGGGACGCTTCCTTTGTTTGACACTGAGGGGGAAGGATTCCCCCAGACCTATGACTCCTTCATTTCTCGTTTTCACAATTACCCCCCCCCCACCCTTTTTTTTTTCCCCCGCTTCTCTATAAACACTCGTGCATAACTACGTGTGATCTCATTGCTGAAGAACAAGATGTGTTTTTTTTTCGTTTTGTAGAAAGAGGAAAGAGAGGGAAAAGAGCGGGAAGAATGCACGGGGTAAATATTGTAAACAACCAAGTCCCCTTTGGAATTCCACACCAGAGGACATAACTGCCCAAGTCCTTCAGAGGCTCGTAACCCGAAGGCTGTTCCAGAAGCGTTTACGTTCATCTCTCCTTCTCCTTCTTTTCCCTCCAAAAGGGCCATGGTCAGAGGGTCCTACAAATCCTTCCACAGGCTACTTCACCTCATAGCAAAGAATTGTCTGATCTTGCTATTACTCCACACCCGGCAGACGATACAACATCCCCCCCCAATGAAAAGCAGGGGTGTCATTAGCACGTTAAGAGACTACACAGTAAGTGTCAGGGGCCAAAGACTGTTCAACTGCCTCCCAGCATACATAAGGGGGATTACCAATAGACCCCTGGCTGTCTTCAAGCAGGCACTGGACAAGTACCTAAAGTCAGTACCTGACCAGCCGGGCTGTGCTCGTACGTTGGATTGCATGCAGCCAGCAGGAACAGCCTGGTTGATCAGGCCCTGATCCACCATGAGGCCTGGTCACAGACCGGGCCGCGGGGGAGTTGACCCCCGGAACTCTCTCCAGGTAAACTCCAGGTAAACTCGTACATAGCAGATGAGGACAGTCTTGCATGACTCTGAAGCTGTCATTTAGTCAGGTAGGTGACTTCAGATTTCATATTTTATCCTATGTGAAACACGATCTACATACGTGTTAATAAATCAATTGTTGGTGATGCAATAAATCATTTAGATAAGTACAGAGATAAATCGAAGCCGGAAACAGAGAAACAAAGGCATTCTAACGAGATGCCCTCACAGAGGGCTTTACCAAGTCACATAGAAACCTGGTTGAGCATATCTATAGGGAAGATGGTGAGGTGCAGTCGGGCTACATGTGATAGAACTCGAATTTTAGTGAACTTTAGAAAAAGGTCGACAAAAATTCGTTTGAGCATTGAGCAAGGTTCGATTTGAGGAGGACATGTCAACCATGAGCCACTGAAAAAAAAAAAAAAAACATACCACGGGTGGGGATAGAACCCGCGATCAGAGTCTCAAAACTCCAGACCGTCGCGTTAGCCACTGGACCAGCTAGCCACAGTAAGATTCGTCCAACTAAGTATATTTCTACACCATAGGAAGGTTAGCACAGGCACCACTGTGACCACAAATGCAAGTTTTTACAGACGAATCTCCAGCTAGCGTGGCCGTGACGAACTCTAGCTCAAGTCCCCTCAAAGCCGTCAACATGACGGCTTTGAGTTTTGAGACTCTCTGATCGCGGGTTCTATCCCCGCCTGTGATATGGTTTGTTTGCAATCGTGTCATTACGATTTCGTGAGTCATGAGCCACTGGGTTGTAACTGGTGTGGTGATACCCAAAAACTGTGAGAAAAGGACACCTGTGTACAGTTCAGGACATTTATTAAGTGAAATGTTTCACCCTGAGTGGCTTCAGTTCTAATTAGGACTGAAGAAGCTACCCGGGAGGAAAAGTTTCGGAATTAGGATAACTTAGTTATCAGAGGTGGTTCATTCTGCTGGTGTGTTGAAAAATGTATGGAAGTCTCTCAAGTGTTTCTCTGAGCACCACTGAAACTGGGTTGGGCAAATATTTTTGAGGGTGTGGGTTTGAGAAACACTTGGCTAGTATGAACCAGTAGACCTGCTGCAGTCTTCCTCCTTATGTTTCTATGTACGTGCCACAGTCGTAGCAAAAAGTGGTGTATAACCACTGTCGTGGTTTGCACTTGCTACTACAGCACCGTTTAAAGCATTCACTGAATTTTTTATGATTTGGGAGCCCAAGCAATTACATTAAGCTTGATTGAGGTAGGCGGGGCTTGAACAGGGGAAGCAAAACAGCTAGTGTAATCATATTAAGCTTGTACAGGGGAAGAAAGCTTTCAGTGTAATTACAACAAGCTTGTAGCCTCTGGGTCTCTGCTCGGAAGAAAATTGGGTAATTATATCTGAGAGACGATAATTGATAAGCTTCTTGAACAGTTACGACCCGAGGGTAATTAACCTGGTAATTGGGGTAACAAAAGTTGTTCACTTAGGAAAGTAAAGCTGAATAAATAAATCTGGATGACCAGTTGTAGTGTACACAGGTCTGGGAATGTTGATACACAGACAGGGCCGGATTTAGGACCTTGGGAGGGCCGGATTTAGGACCTTGGGAGGGCCGGATTTAGGACCTTGGGGGGGCCCGGGGCACCTGAGGTTTGGGGGGTCCTCAACATGGAAATTAAATTGAATTACAAATAAGAATTACAAATGAATGATAAACAACAGTTTTCGAAAAAAAATATTAGGTTTCGAAGACGTCTGATTTAATTTTTCTCAATTTTGACTATAATTTTCACTTTGCAATATATTCCATCTACGCTATATAATAATTATCGATGTGTATTTATTTATATCTTTGGTGTTACACCTTCGGTATCTATCTATATGGTGGCAGTTGACCAGAAGGACACCTGGTTTTCTCTGACAGGAAACAACATGGCTGGGTCTGAATCACATGGTGGCGCTTCACTGTCCATGTCTACACAAGTATCTGTAGAATGTGGTTGTGGTGATACATCATCATTCCTATCTTGATTTGGTATGTTCTTTTTATTTTCTGCAGATGTACTTGGGAATGCTGGTGGGTCCTCAGAAGAATCATCATCTGGTAGTGATACTGGTTCTTCATTACTATCTTCTATGTTTTCCACCATGGAAGCAGAGAAAAATTCTGTAAGGCGTTTTGTCTTTGCCAAGACTGTAGCATTTCTTTCGCTTGATTCTGACCTCCTGACATTTGAATTTTCTGTAGCATACTGGGTCTTCTGAAAAAAACAAATATTCAGATTTTTTGACATTTAATGACAATGTAGTTAATAACACACACACACGCACACACACACACACACACGCACACACACACACACACACACACACACATTATAGGGAGAAGAAGAAAAAGGAATCAGGTTAAGTCACGAGTGTTCTAAAGTTTTACAATGTAGTGGGAAAGGAAGGCATCTACAGAGACGAAGCCAAGACTAAGACACATACGAGGACTAAGGGAGGATTCAACCAGACGACGTCTGGTTGAATCCTCCCTAATACACAACTTTCCTTGTATGAATCTTAGTCGTGGCTTCGTCTCTGTAGATGCCTTCCTCTCCCACTACATTGTAAAATGCTCCAAACTTCAGAACACCCGTGACTTAACTTGTTTCCTTTTTCTTCTTTTCCTGCTTCCCCTTTCCTCTTTCTTCTTTCTCCTTTGGGTTGTCTTCTGCCTTGGGTATTTGTTCCTTCTTTTATTTTTCCACCCTCTGTGTTCTTGCTCCTACCCTCTGTGAGCACCTACCTTCCTTGTGGGCACCTAGCTTCCTTGTGGGCACCTAGCTTCCTTGCAGTGCTCCTCTTTCTTAGTATTTGATTGGCTCCTCCTCCTCCTCCATACTTCCTCCCCTACTCCTACCTCCTCCTGGCCTATATATACTATATAGTAGTAGTAGTGGTGGTGGTAATAGTAGTAGTAGTGGTGGTGGTAGTAGTATTAGTAGCACCAGCAGTGATAGTTGTACTAGTACTAGCAGTGGTAGTAGTACTGGTAGTACTAGTACTACAGTAGCAGTAGTACTAGTAATAATAGTGACATTAGTATTAGCAGTAATACTAGTAGTACTAGTAATAGTAGTAACAGTAGTAGTAGCAGTAGTGCCGCGGGTTCAAACCTCCCCATGGTATGGTTTGCTTGTAGTAGTAGTAGTGCTAGTAGTAGTAATAGTAATGCTAGTAGTAGTAGTGTTATTAGTAGTAATAGTAATGCTAGTAGTAGTAGTAGTGCTAGTAGTAGTAATAGTAATGCTAGTAGTAGTAGTAGTGCTAGTAATAGTAATAGTAATGCTAGTAGTAGTGCTATTAGTAGTAATAGTAATGCTAGTAGTAGTAGTAGTGCTAGTAGTGCAGGACACTTATGTACTCCCTGAATAGAATTTTTGGATAAAAACTCGAATAAACCACTGGACACAAACACAACATACAACATACACACACAACACACACAACAACACCACACAAACACACAAACATACACACACACAACATACACACACACACACATACACACACACATACCCCACAAACTACACACACACACCACACACACACACACACACACACCAACCACACACACCCATACACCAACACCACAACACACACACACAACACATACACACCACACCAACACACACACACACACACATACCACACACACCCCACACATCAACACCACACAAAACCACACACACACCCACACCACACAACCCCACACACACAACAACCCCCCAACCACACACCCACACACACACAACATACACACAACACCACACACCACAAACACACCCCACACACACATACACCACACAACACACCACACACACACACAAACAACACACCACACATCACACCACATACACACACAACACACACACACACACACACACAACCAACAAAAATAAAGCGGGGATAACAGGGAAGGACTAAAAAGGGATCGGGGGAATATTTGTAGAAGACAGCAGCGAGTCTGGTAGTGGCGAGGTGTCAGAGTGGGCCCTGGACCAGCGGGTCCCCGGGCAGTCCTGGGGACCATGCTGTTTCTGGTATTTGTGAACGACATGAGGGAAGGAATAGACTCTGATGCCCCCTTTTTGAGAGGACGTGAATTTTGATGAAGAATACACCGATCAAGCCCAGGGGAACTACAAAGGGTTTGGGACAGGCTGCAGAACGGGTCCAAAATTGGCCCCTGGAGTTCAACCCCCAAAAAGTCAAAGTCATGAAGTTTGGGGGAAGGGGAAAAAGGGGCCGCAAAGGGAGTACAGTCTAGGGGGTCAGAGACTAAAAACCCTCACTAAAGGAA
The DNA here is from genome assembly GCF_026875155.1 of Cherax quadricarinatus. NCBI lineage: Eukaryota > Metazoa > Arthropoda > Malacostraca > Decapoda > Parastacidae > Cherax > Cherax quadricarinatus. The sequence continues at coordinate 21,904,677 of NC_069473.1, read as the reverse complement.
AAGATCTTGGGGTGGTATAAACCAGGCACATCTCCTAAACGAATCAACCAAATAACTGCTAAAGCATATGGGCGCCTGAAAACCCTCAGAACAGCATTCCGACATCTTAAAAAGGAAAATCGTTGGACCCTTACCCCGTTTTACTTTAGGCCCATTTGGAGTAGGGGGCACCATTTGGGAACCCACACCAGCCAAGCACGTAAAAACAAAGGGAAAGTGAAAAGGTTTGAAACAAGACTAGTCCCAGGCTAAGAGGTATGTCCTACGGGAGAGGAAAGGGAAATCAACCGACGACAGGGAGGACAGGAGATAGGGGGGACATGATAACGACAACAAAATGAGGGGAATTGAAAAGGTGGAAAAAAACAGGATGTTCCAGAGTTTGGACCAGTAACAAGGGGACACAGTTGGGAAGCTAAAGACCCAGAAAAACACGGATGTTAGGAATATTTCTTAGCCACAAATACGAAGGGAAAGTTTGGGAAGCGATGTAGTGGAGGCGGATCCATACATAGCTTTTAAAAGAGGGCGATAAGCTCACGGGCCGGGGGAGTGACCAAATAGCGATCAGTGAAAAAGGCGGGGCCCGGAGCTCGGACTCGACCCCCGCAAAATCAACTAGGGGAGTACAACTAGGTGGGTACACACACACACACACACACACACATACACACACACACATACACACACACACACACACACACGCACACAACATACACACCAACACACACACACACACACCACACACCACACACACACACACATACACCACACACACCATACACACACACACACACACACACACCCCACTACACACACACACTACACAACACATACACCACACCACACATACACACACACACACACACACACATCACACACACACACACACACACAAACACACACATACACACCATACACACACACACACCAAACCACACATACACACACACACACACACACACCACACACACATCACACACATACACACACACACACACACACACACACACACATACCACACACACACACACACACACACATACACACACACACACACACACACACATACACACACACACACACACACATACACACACACACACACACACCACATACACACACACACACACACACACAACATACACACACACACACACCACACATACACACACACACACACACACACACACACATACACACACACACACACACATACACACACACACACACACACACACACACACACATACACACACACACACATACACACACACACACACACACACATACACACACACACACACACACACACATACACACACACACACACACACACATACACACACACACATACACCACACATACACACACACACACACACACACACACACATACACACACACATACACACACACACACACACACATACACACACACACACACACACACACACACACACACATACACACACACACACATACACACACACACACACACACAACACACACACACACACATACACACACACACACACATACACACACACACACACACATACACACACACACACAACACATACACACACACACCAGGTCTCCCACCCTCACAGGCCCCCCAAACCACAGTGTTGGAAAGGAAACTGAAGGTATGTACACAAACGCTGATGGAATAACAATAAGTGGGAGGAGTGGCAAGAAAGAGTCAAAGAAGCATCACCGGACATCATAGCTCTCACAGAAACCAAGCTTACAGGTATGATAACAGATGCCATCTTTCCAACGGGATACCAAATCCTGAGGAAAGACAGAGGGAACAGGGGGGGTGGAGGAGTGGCGTTGCTGATCAAAAATCGCTGGAATTTTGATGAGCTGGAGAGAGGAGATAGCGGAGAAGAAAGTGATTACATAGTGGGAAACACTTCACTTGGAGGTCCCAAGGTGGTAATAGCAGTGATGTATAACCCACCACAGAACAGCAGGAGGCCAAGGCAAGAGTACGACGAGAGCAATAGAGCGATGGTTGACACACTGGCTAGAGTGGCCAGAAGAGCTCATGCATGCAGGGCAAAGCTCCTGATCATGGGTGACTTTAACCACAAGGAGATAGATTGGGAGAACTTGGACCCACATGGGGGCCAAGATACTTGGAGGGCTAAGATGATGGAGGTGGTACTGGAGAACTTCATGTACCAACACGTAAGGGACACTACAAGAGAGAGAGGAGAGGATGAACCAGCAAGGCTGGACTTAGTATTCACCTTCAGTAGTGCAGATATCGAGGACATCACATATGAAAGACCCTTGGGGCCAGTGACCATGTGGTTGTAAGCTTCGAATACACAGTAGAGCTACAAGTGGAGGGAAGAGCAGGAAGGCCAGGACGAATGAAGCC
>NC_069473.1:21832283-21897283 GCF_026875155.1 Cherax quadricarinatus | reverse complement strand
CTTCAAGGCCTAGTTCGTAGGTCTTTGAGGCCTAGTTCCTAAGTCTTTGAGGCCTAGTTCCTAGGTCTTTGAGGCCTAGTTCCTAAGTCTTTGAGGCCTAGTTCGTAGGTCTTTGAGGCCTAGTTCGTAGGTGTATCGTAGGTCTTTGAGGCCTATTTCCTAGGTCTTTGAGGCCTAGTTCCTAGGTCTTTGAGGCTTAGTTCCTAGGTCTTTGAGGCCTATTTCCTAGGTCTTTGGGACCTAGTTCCTAGGTCTTTGAGGCCTAGGTTTTAGGTCTTTGAGGCCTATTTCCTAGGTCTTTGAGGCCTATTTCCTAGGTCTTTGGGGCCTAGTTCCTAGGTCTTTGAGGCCTAGTTCCTAGGTCTTTGAGGTCTAATTCCTAGGTCTTTTGAATATCTATATACTCTTGCGCTACATGATGTGTATAAGGTGCACGGTAAAAATTGAAAATGGTTGAGAGAGCGAGAGAGAGAGAGAGAGAGGAAAAGAGAGAAGAGGAGAGAGAGAGAGAGAGAGAGGAGAGAGAGAGAGAGGAGAAAGGGGAAGAGGGAAGAGAGAGAGGAGAGAGGGGAGAGAGGGGAGAGAGAGAGAGAGAGAGAGAGAGAGAGAGAGAGAGAGAGAGGAGAGAGAGGAGGTGACCAAGTTGTTAATTATCAATACACTTAATGTACACATAAGGTGTAGTGATAACACACTCATACACCCACACTGACACCACACTGACACCCACACTGACACCCCAATGACACCCACAATGACACACACACACCATACACACACACTGACACCCACACTGACACCCAGAATGACACACACACACTCATACACACACACTGACACTCACACTAGCACCCACACTGACACACACTTTATACACCCCCACTGCACCCACCTGACACCACACTGACACACACACACTCATACACCCACACTGACACCCACACTGACCCCACACCACATCATACACCCACACTGACACACCCCACTGACACCCACAAGACACCCACACTGACACCCCCACTGACACACACACACTCACAACACACACACAACACACACACAACATACACACAACACACAACACACACACAAAACACACAACACCACACAACACACACACAACACACACACACACACACACACACCACACACACACACACACAAACACACACACACACACACACACACTTACATCACACACACACACACACACACACACACACACCACACACTCACACACACACACACATGTACGTATATACAACAGGCCTAGGGGTCTAATCGACATGTGCCTAGGACAAAATGGTAACTAACTCATACACCCACACTGACACCCACACTGACACACACACTGACACACACACTGAAAACACACATGACACACACACTGACACACACACTCATTTCACCCACACTGACACCCACACTGACACACACACTGACACCCAACTGACAAACCCCCACTGACACACACACTGACACACTCATTCACCACACCCACACCCAAACTGACACCAACACTGACACGCTCATCACCCGCATTGACACCCACACTGACACCCCCACTGACACAAAACACTCATACACCCCCACTGACACCCCCACTGACACCCACACTGACACCCACCCCTGACACACACACACTGACACACACACTGACACACACACTGACACCCCCACTAACACACACACCTGACACACACACTGACACCCACACTGACACACACACTGACAACTCATACACCCACACCGACACCCAAACTGACACCAACACTGACACCCACACTGACACACTCATACACCCACACGACACCCAAACTGACACCAACACTGACACACACACTGACACACTCATACACCCACACCGACACCCAAACTGACCCCCAACACTGACACACACACTGACACACTCATACACCCACACCGACACCCACACGACACCCACACTGACACCCCACTGACACACACCCCATGACACACACACCCCTGACACACCACTGACACCACACTAACACACCCCACTGACACACACACTGACACCACACTGACACACACACTGACACACTCATACACCCACACCAACACCCAAACTGACACCAACACTGACACGCTCATACACCCGCATTGGGCACCCACACTGACACACACCCCTGACACAACCACTCATACACCACACTGACACCCACACTGACACCCACACTGACACCCACACTGACACACACACACTGACACACACCACTGACACCACACTAACACACACACTGACCCCCACACACACTCATACACCCACACTGACACCCACACTGACACCACACTGACACACACACTGACACCCACACTGATACCCACACTGACACCCACACTGACACCCACACTGACACACACTCATACACCCACACTGATACCCACACTGACACACACACACTCATACACCCCACTGACACCCACACTGACATACACTCATACACCCACACTGACACACACACAATCATACACCCCACTGAAACCCACACTGGGCACACAATCATACACCCACATGACACACACATCATACACCCACACTGACACAAACACTCATACACCCACACTGACACGCACTCATACACCCAACTGACACACAAAACTCATACACCACACTGAACCCACCCCTTGACACACACTCATACACCCAAACACACATACACACCCATACTGATACACCCACACACACATACACCCACACACACACACAAAGATTTAAGGAAGTATTTACAGTGGAGACAGGAAGGCCTCTCAGGGGACAGACGAGATGGGACACCAGCAAGGAATATACCAACAAGTGTTGGATGACATACATACAGATGAGGAGGAGGTGAAGAAACTGCTAAGAGACATCGATACCTCAAAGGTAATGGGACCGGACATCTCCCCGTGGGTCCTTAGAGAAGGAGCAGATATGTTGTGTGTGCCACTTACCACAATCTTCAACACGTCCCTGGTAACTGGGCAACTACCTGAGGTATGGAAGACGGCAAATTTAGTTCCCATTTTTAAAAAAGGAGACAGAAAAGAGGCACTAAACTATAGACCTGTGTCACTGATGTGTATAGTATGCAAAGTTATGGAGAAGATTATCAGGAGGAGAGTGGTGGAGCACCTGGAACGGAACAAGAGTATAAACGCCAACCAGCACTGATTCATGGAAGGAAAATCCTGTTTCACAAACCTCCTGGAGTTTTATGATAAAGTAACAGAAGTAAGACACGAGAGAGAGGGGTGGGTTGACTGCATCTTCTTGGATTGCAGAAGGCCCTTTTACACAGTTCCTCACAGGAGATTAGTGCAGAAGCTAGAGGATCAGGCTCATATAACAGGAAGGGCACTGCAATGGATCAGAGAATACCTGACAGGGAGGCAACAAACGAGTCATGGTACGTAATGATGTATCACAGTGGGCACCTGTGACGAGCGGAGTCCCACAGGGGTCGGTCCTAGGACCAGTGCTATTTTTGTTATATGTGAACGACATGATGGAAGTGTTAGACTCAGAAGTGTCCCTGTTCGCAGACGATGTGAAGTTAATGAGGAGAATTAAATCAGATGAGGACCGGGCAGGACTTCAAAGAACTGGACAGAATGGACCCTGGTCCCGCAACTGGGTTCTCGAATTTAATCCCGCCAAATGCAAAGTCATGAAGATAGGGGGACACAAAAGACCGCAGACAGAGTATAGGCTAGGTGGCCGAAGGCTGCAAACCTCGCACAAGGAGAAAAATCTTGGAGTGAGTATAACACCGAGCATGTCTCCGGAAGCACACATCAACCAGGTAACTGCTGCAGCATATGGGCGCCTGGCAAACCTGAGAACAGCGTTCCGATACCTTAATAAGGAATTGTTCAAGACACTGTACACCGTGTACGTCAGGCCCATACTGGAGTATGCAGCACCTGTTTGGAACCCGCACTTGATAAAGCACGTCAAGAAACTAGAGAAAGTGCAAAGGTTTGCGACAAGGTTAGTTCCAGAGCTAAGGGGAATGTCTTATGAAGAAAGGTCAAGGGAAATCGGCCTGACGACACTAGAGGACAGTAGGGTCAGGGGAGACATGATAACGACATATAAAATACTGCGCGGAATAGACAAGGTGGACAAAGACAGGATGTTCCAGGGAGGGGACACAGAAACAAGAGGCCACAATTGGAAGTTGAAGACAGAGATGAGTCAGAGATATTAGGAAGTATTTCTTCAGTCATAGAGTTGTCAGGCAGTGGAATAGTCTAGAAAGTGATGTAGTGGAGGCAGGAGCCATACACAGTTTTAAGACGAGGTTTGATAAAGCTCATGGAGCGGGGAGAGAGAGGACCCAGTAGCAGCCTGTGAAGAGGCGGGGCCAGGAGCTAAGACTCGATCCCTGCAACCACAAATAGGTGAGTACACGCACAAACACCCACACACACACATACACCCCCACACTGGTGTAATCAAACATGAATGACTCTCGTGGTATAGAACGCGGCTGGTTTTGCTATCCAAAACACAATATTTGGCTCAACACAAATTGAGTTTTCACTTGCCACCGTGATTCACATGGTATCACAGTATGGAAAAACAACATGCATAAATTCGTACGTGATCGTTACACACACACACACACACACACACACACACCACACACACAGGGACCAGAAGCTGTGAATCGACCCATGCATCCACAAATAGGTAAATACACACACATGGGCCAGGAGCTGTGAATCGACCCCTGCAACCACAAATAGGTGAGTACACACATAAGAGGTGTGAAGTACGGATCTAGAGTCTCTTAAAGGAGGAGGAGGAGGAGGAGGAGGAGGAGGAGGAGGAGGAGGAGGAGGAGGAGGAGGAGGAGGGGAAGAGGAGGAAGAGGAAGAGAAAAAGGAAGATGGAAAGTTATTGTAAAGTGAAGTCAAGTGTATCAGTTTGGATTACACATACCAGAGAGGCAATTCATCCATCAATATTTGATGTCGTGAGCGTTCAGTTCACAAATGAAAGACCTGGGTTCGATTTCTGGGGGAGTCAAGACACACGAGTAAGCTTCGTAACATCTGCTGCCTCAGTTCACCTGACAGTATGTAATCTTTATCAAGCCACAGACAGACCTGTTTCTTACTTGATCAAGTCCACTATGTGGGCGAAACGTAGTTAAAAAAGGATCCCAATATACTACATTCTTAATAGTAAGTCACTGCTTGGTTGCCTTTGATTATCCTTAATTATTAACCCTCCTGGATCAATATTGTGAAGTCTTATGCTCGGTGAAGAACATATGTAAACATACGAGCCCCCTCACTCTTTACACTCTCAAAATACATTAAAAAACGAGAATTAATATTTTGCATGAAAAATCAACAATAGTGTTGTGAAATCTGACGACACAGCCAGACTAGGACAACAAGGATATCATTCTCGAGAGAAACTGAAGAGTTTGAAGCAGCATCTCGCGAGATGAGATCTGAAGATGCCCTAGAGCGTGGCCTCCGTGTTTGGCTACACTAAGACGCTTGTCTCAGGAAGAACTCGCTAGTCATTTTAACATGGAGTACACTCTTGTCAAATACCTGTTATTAAGTTTTCTCGTTTGCAACTCTGGCGTTTTATTGACTATTATGGTTTAACGATTTCTGTTACACTATTGTTACACTACTAATACTATTGTCTTGTTTTACTCCCCTCTCAGTTCTTTTATTACTACTACTCCTCTTACCACTACTACCACTACTACTACCACTACTACGTCTACTACCAGCATTGCCTCTACCACTACTTCTCCACTTCCTTCTTCCTCTCTATGTCCCGTCCCTGTCCTCCTCTCTTATATATTGGCTTCCAAATTTCCGCGTGTTAGTGTGACTTGTAAATGGTCCAGGTCGGTCGGAAACGTCGTTTTAAGCTTCTGTCTGTCTCTCTGTCTGCCTCTCTCTCTCTCTTTCTCTCTCTCTCCCCCCCCAATGTGCGGGTTATTTGCATATAGTACTATTACTACTGATATCATTACTAAACAAAGATACGTAGGCAGACATCTAGCTTTAAAACATATATCTCATTTAGATAGCTAGCTTTATAAAGTCTAGCCCAAGTTGCTAGTTTATGTACCCCATATCCGTCCAGTGGACGGTAGAGCAAGAACATATACACACAATGTCTAGAAACTAGCCCTAAAAATGGATTAGCAGGTATATCTAGATATTAATCAAATATCGCAAACCAAGCGATACAGGATGCCTCCCGTGGTTGTTCTCCATATTTAGCTATGTATTTACAGTAGTCCGGGTACACAGGAGACGCGGTAATGTTTAAGTAAGGTAGACGAGGTGTGTTGAAATGGCTGTGTGTACAACTCGAAATGTTAAGTCGTGAAGTCTGCCGAGTAAGAGGGATTTTCCTAACTGATGTGTGTGGTGGTTGTGTGTGTGTGTATGTGTGTGTGTGTGTGTGTGTGTGTGTGTGTGTGTGTGTGTGTCTGTGTGGTGTGGTGTGTATGGTGGGAACTGAAGTTAATACTGATGGTACCTTAGTCTTCGTAGTTACAATGAAGGTTCAGTAGAGAGGCGAGATCAGCGTCAGGAAACAGGACAAGTGTTTTCTGACGTTGTTCCTACCCGTCTTCTCCCTAACACTCAATAGCTACTCAAAATATACTCTCCAGTATTTCTACCATCCAGAATCTTACTGTCTTCGTTTTTAACTGACAAATTCATTATTTCCCAGTTTATCTCAGTATAGGAGTGTAGTGAAATAGATTCGGTGATAGATACTTAGATTCGGTTTTAACCCGTTGCTTCTACTCTCAGAATTTTCATTTACAATCACGTATAGACCAGCCTAGGCATGTTGAACTCTGGAGCAAGTGTGTGTGTGTGTGTGTGTGTATGTGTGTGTGTGTGTGTGTGTGTGTGTGTGTGTGTGTGTGTGTGTGTGTGTGTGTGTGTGTGTGTGTGTGTGTGATGGCGATCATGACTACACATGTGATACATTGTTACATAAATTCTCGAAACATTAAAAATATATTGTACGTGTTGCATGTGTGTCTTGATTACACACTTATCAGTGATACATAGTGTTGCCTATGTGCCATAATCCAGCACCAGTGATACATAGTGTTGCCTATGTGCCATAATCCAGCACCAGTGATACATAGTGTTGCCTATGTGTCATAATCCAGCACCAGTGATACATAGTGTTGCCTATGTGCCATAATCCAGCCCCAGTGATACATAGTGTTGCCTATGTGTCATAATCCAGCACCAGTGATACATAGTGTTGCCTATGTGCCATAATCCAGCACCAGTGATACATAGTGTTGCCTATGTGTCATAATCCAGCACCAGTGATACATAGTGTTGCCTATGTGTCATAATCCAGCACCAGTGATACATAGTGTTGCCTATGTGTCATAATCAGCACAGTGATACATAGTGTTGCCTATGTGTCATAATCCAGCACCAGTGATACATAGTGTTGCCTATGTGTCATAATCCAGCACCAGTGATACATAGTGTTGCCTATGTGTCATAATCCAGCACCAGTGATACATAGTGTTGCCTATGTGCCATAATTCAGCACCAGTGATACATAGTGTTGCCTATGTGTCATAATCCAGCACCAGTGATACATAGTGTTGCCTATGTGTCATAATCCAACACCAGTGATACATAGTGTTGCCTATGTGTCATAATCCAGCACCAGTGATACATAGTGTTGCCTATGTGTCATAATCCAGCACCAGTGATACATAGTGTTGCCTATGTGTCATAATCCAGCACCAGTGATACATAGTGTTGCCTATGTGTCATAATCCAACCCCAGTGATACATAGTGTTGCCTATGTGTCATAATCCAGCACCAATGATACATAGTGTTGCCTATGTGTCATAATCCAGCACCAGTGATACATAGTGTTGCCTATGTGTCATAATCCAACACCAGTGATACATAGTGTTGCCTATGTGTCATAATCCAGCACCAGTGATACATAGTGTTGCCTATGTGTCATAATCCAGTACCAGTGATACATAGTGTTGCCTATGTGTCATAATCCAGTACCAGTGATACATAATGTTGCCTATGTGCCATAATCCAGCACCAGTGATACATAGTGTTGCCTATGTGTCATAATCCAGTACCAGTGATACATAGTGTTGCCTATGTGTCATAATCCAACACCAGTGATACATAGTGTTGCCTATGTGTCATAATCCAGCACCAGTGATACATAGTGTTGCCTATGTGTCATAATCCAACACCAGTGATACATAGTGTTGCCTATGTGTCATAATCCAGCACCAGTGATACATAGTGTTGCTTATGTGTCATAATCCAGCACCAGTGATACATAGTGTTGCCTATGTGTCATAATCCAGCACCAGTGATACATAGTGTTGCCTATGTGTCATAATCCAGCACCAGTGATACATAGTGTTGCCTATGTGTCATAATCCAACACCAGTGATACATAGTGTTGCCTATGTGTCATAATCCAACACCAGTGATACATAGTGTTGCCTATGTGTCATAATCCAGCACCAGTGATACATAAACTTGAAGTATACCCTCTATTAAACATTCTTAATATAAAGTCAATAAATCTATTACGATTTTTAATAGATGTATATGTAAAAAGTTCCTGATTTATATAGTTTAGATTAAATGTTTTTTCTCGGTGTATAAAAACAAGTTAAATTTATATGCAGTCTCTCTTCATAATTGGATATATAGAAATATTTATATATAAATAGAATATGCATATTTACTAGCGGAAATTTATATTTTCATCAGCAGTGTTATTGTATGAGTGATGTATATTATTGCATCGGCGATGTATGTTATTGTATCAGTGATGTATATTATTGTACCAATGATGTATATTATAGTGTCTTTATAAACAACTGTCACACACACACACACACACACACACACACAGAGTGGGCGCCTGTTACGAGCGGGGTTCCACAAGGGTCAGTCTTAGGTCCGGTGCTGTTTTTGGTGTATGTGAATGACATGATGGAAGGGATAGATTCAGAAGTGTCCTTGTTTGCAGACGATGTGAAGTTAATGAGAAGAATTCAAGTTAATGAGAATCAGGTAGAATTACAAAGGGACCTGGACAGACTGGAAGCCTGGTCCAAGAACTGGCTCCTGGAGACTAACCTCACCAAGTGCAAAGTTATGAAGATTGGGGAAGGTTAAAGAAGACCTCAGAGTTCAGGTTAGGGGGCCAAAGGCTGCAAACCTTACTAAAGGAAAAAAATCTTGGGGAGAGCATCATACAGAGCACATCTCCTGAGGCGCACATCAACCAAATAACTGCTGAAACACATGGGCTCCTAGCAAACCCTTAAACAGCATTTCAGCGCCTGACAAAGGTGTGTTTCAAGACTCTGTACACCGTGTACGTCAGACCCATACTGGAGTATGCAGCACCAGTATGGAATCCACACCTGGTCAAGCACGTCAAGAAATTAGAGAAAGTGCAAAGGTATGCAACAAGACTAGTCCCGGAACTAGCGGTTAGTCCTACGAGGAGAGGTTAAAGGAAATTAACCTGACATAAAATACTGAGAGAATTTGACATGGTGGATAGGGATAGAATGTTTCAGAGATGTGACACAGCAACAAGGGGTCACAACTGGAAGCTGAAAACTCAGATGAGTCACAGGGATGTTAGGAAGTATTTCTTCAGTCGCAGTTGTCAGGAGGTGGATTAATCTGGAGAGTGATGTAGTGGAGGCAGGATCCATACATAGCTTTCAGAAGAGTTACGATAAAGTTCATGGAGCAGGGAGAGAGTGGACCTAGTAGCGACCAGCGAAGTAGGTGGGGCCAGGAGCTGTGGCTCGACCCCTGCAACCACAAACAGGTGAGTATAGATAGGTGAGTCAACACACACACACAAAGTTTTTCATAATTTAAAAACCTGGAAATATCATTAAAACTGCAAAATTGTAATTCCTGAAGAATTTGTGGTCCAGTGGATAGTGATGCGTACTATATTCTGTTTCACAGGGCTGGGCGTGGGAACGCAGGATCAAGTCCTGTCCAGCCACAGTTCTATTAATGATTCAAAATCACCTGTTTCGTGATTTCATTATATATATATATATATATATATATATATATATATATATATATATATATATATATATATATATATATATATTTAATATATATATACAAAACAACCACTCTGAAAGAATAGAGAAATTCCAAGCGCTTTCGTGACTACTCACATTATCAAGGAACTATTATCAAGGAACCATAGTTCCTTGATAATGTGAGCAGTCACGAAAGCGCTTGGAATTTCTCTATTCTTTCAGAGTGGTTTCTTGCATATTTTAAATCCCCCTTTCCTGGATCTTATTCATATTATTTTAAAATTTTTATATAATATATATTATATATTATATATATATTATTATAATATATATATTTATTATTATACACCTCGGTTGCATAGTTTGTATCGTGTTTATGAAAATGATAATCTTAGCAATTTTGTAATATTCATCCTTTGTTTTCATATAATAATTATTAAATATATTATATATAGTAATATTATATATATATAGCTATATATGCATATTATATTATATACAAAACTACATGCTAGTGAAAGAATGAGATATTCCAAGACGCTTCGTGACTATCACATGTATGCGAACTATTAGTCAGGACCATAGTTACCTTGAACATGTACAGTCACGAAAGCCGCTGGAATTTACTCGCTATTCTTTGATCTGGGGCAAGGTTCTCTATTTTGAAATCACTGTTCACGTATCTTTGTCATATAGGTATACTTTAAGAATATTAATAATATCCAGTATCTATATATTATGATATAATTTATATATTATTAGTGTTTATAGTGATTGTATAGTTAGTATAAGAAAATGATTCATTGCATTGATATTTTGTCACATGTTACGGGCGGGGGCGTGACCGGATTTCAGTAAAAATGGCATCTTGATAGATACAATTACATCAGTGAATGGATGTAAGAGAGTGCGTTGGCCTGTTGTGTCTATACTACATTAGACTCGGTATGGTGGTGTCTCAGTTACACCGATTTACCTGTGTTGGTACCTTGTGGTGACTCAGTTACCCTGTATAACATCCGGTTGGGATTGTGAAGTATAGTACCGATGGATCTGGCGACCAGGTCACCGTTGAGACTGTTGGGATCTTCATGTGTTATAATCTATCTCACCATTGATCTGCTGCTTATGCTCACCATGACTAAGCTACGTATATGGTTCGTCAGGATGAAGGTTGTTAAGTCAGGATTCAACGAGCTTACAGGAGACTGGTCACACGTAGCCTCCCGGGGCGTGAGACCCGAACTCTCTCGGACACATCGGGGGGCATGGACTCAGAGATGATACTACACTTCGTCTGTAACCCTAGACAATGGGAGTATAGAGTCATATCTGTTGTGCTAGTCACTTGAATGTTCGTATCACTGCTGAGTTCAGCAAACCAATGGCTGTTAAGATAGTCACGATGCTGTGTCAGTACTGCAGTGGTTATTGATCTCCTGTGTTAGCACCGTGGCTGAGCTTATCTGACACCCATACATGGTTGCAGGTGAGTGCTTAATTGGCAGATCCGAAGTTCTAGACACCGATAGGCCTTACAAGTCAGGAGAGTAGAACTTGCACACGCGGGGCTGGCTTATTGAATCCTGTCTGCACCCCTGGCTGGCCTTATTGAATCTGGTGTTGCATACGAGGCATCTTGATAGAATTCTACACTGTTGCACCCCGTGGCTGGCTTATTGAATCTGTGTTGCACCTGGCTGGCTTATTGAATCCTGTGTTGCACCCGTGGCTGGCTTATTGAATCCTGTGTTGCACCCGTGGCTGGCTTATTGAATCCAGTGTTGCACCCGTGGCTGGCTTATTGAATCCTGTGTTGCACCCGTGGCTGGCTTATTGAATCCTGTGTTGCACCCGTGGCTGGCTTATTGAGTCCTGTTGTGTGCTACGTCGTGCTGGCTTATTGAATCCAGTGTTGCACTCGTGGCTGGCTTATTGAATCCAGTGTTGCATTCGTGGCTGGCTTATTGAATCCTGTGTTGCACCCGTGGCTGGCTTATTGAATCCTGTGTTGCACCCGTGGCTGGCTTATTGAATCCAGTGTTTCACTCGTGGCTGGCTTATTGAATCAAGTGTTTCACTCGTGGCTGGCTTATTGAATCCAGTGTTGCACTCGTGGCTGGCTTATTGAATCCAGTGTTCCACTCGTGGCTGGCTTATTGAATCCAGTGTTCCACTCGTGGCTGGCTTATTGAGTCTAGTGTTGCACTCGTGGCTGGCTTATTGAATCCAGTGTTGCATTCGTGGCTGGCTTATTGAATATAGTATTGCACTCGTGGCTGGCTTATTGAATCCAGTGTTGCACTCGTGGCTGGCTTATTGAATCCAGTGTTCACTCGTGGCTGGCTTATTGAATCTAGTGTTCACTCGTGGCTGGCTTATTGAATCCAGTGTTGCACTGTGACTGCTTGAATCTGTTCACTCGGCTGCTATTGAATCCATTTCCTCGTGTGCTTTGATCTATTGCATCGTGGCTGGCTTATTGAATCCAGTGTTGCACTCGTGGCTGGCTTATTGAATCCAGTGTTGCACTCGTGGCTGGTTTATTGAATCCAGTGTTGCACTCGTGGCTGGTCTTATTGAATCCAGTGTTGCACTCGTGGCTGGCTTATTGAATCCAGTGTTGCACTCGTGGCTGGCTTATTGAATCCAGTGTTGCACTCGTGGCTGGCTTATTGAATCCAGTGTTGCACTCGTGGCTGGCTTATTGAATCCAGTGTTGCACTCGTGGCTGTGCTTATTGAATCCAGTGTTGCACTCGTGGCTGGCTTATTGAATCCAGTGTTGCACTCGTGGCTGGCTTATTGAATCCAGTGTTGCACTCGTGGCTGGCTTATTGAATCCAGTGTTGCACTCGTGGCTGGCTTATTGAATCCAGTGTTGCACTCGTGGCTGGCTTATTGAATCCAGTGTTGCACTCGTGGCTGGCTTATTGAATCCAGTGTTGCACTCGTGGCTGGCTTATTGAATCCTGTTGCACTCGTGGCTGGCTTATTGAATCCAGTGTTGCACTCGTGGCTGGCTTATTGAATCCAGTGTTGCACTCGTGGCTGGCTTATGAATCCAGTGTTGCACTCGTGGCTGGCTTATTGAATCCAGTGTTGCACTCGTGGCTGGCTTATTGAATCCAGTGTTGCACTCGTGGCTGGCTTATTGAATCCAGTGTTGGCACGTGTGGCGCTGGCTTATTGAATCCAGTGTTGCACTCGTGGCTGGCTTATTGAATCCAGTGTTTGCACTCGTGGCTGGCTTATTGAATCCAGTGTTTGCACTCGTGGCTGGCTTATTGAATCCAGTGTTGCACTCGTGGCTGGCTTATTGAATCCAGTGTTGCACTCGTGGCTGGCTTATTGAATCCAGTTGCACTCTGTGGCTATTTCCGTGGGCACTCGTGGGCTGCTTATTGAATCCAGTGTTGCACTCGTGGCTGGCTTATTGAATCCAGTGTTGCACTCGTGGCTGGCTTATTGAATCCAGTGTTGCACTCGTGGCTGGCTTATTGAATCCAGTGTTGCACTCGTGGCTGGCTTATTGAATCCAGTGTTGCACTCGTGGCTGGCTTATTGAATCCAGTGTTGCACTCGTGGCTGGCTTATTGAATCCAGTGTTGCACTCGTGGCTGGCTTATTGAATCCAGTGTTGCACTCGTGGCTGGCTTATTGAATCCAGTGTTGCACTCGTGGCTGGCTTATTGAATCCAGTGTTGCACTCGTGGCTGGCTTATTGAATCCAGTGTTGCACTCGTGGCTGCTTATTGAATCCAGTGTTGCACTCGTGGCTGGCTTATTGAATCCAGTGTTGCACTCGTGGCTGGCTTATTGAATCCAGTGTTGCACTCGTGGCTGGCTTATTGAATCCAGTGTTGCACTCGTGGCTGGCTTATTGAATCCAGTGTTGCACTCGTGGCTGGCTTATTGAATCCAGTGTTGCACTCGTGGCTGGCTTATTGAATCCAGTGTTTGCACTCGTGGCTGGCTTATTGAATCCAGTGTTGCACTCGTGGCTGGCTTATTGAATCCATGTGTTGCACTCGTGGCTGGCTTATTGAATCCAGTGTTGCACTCGTGGCTGGCTTATTGAATCCAGTGTTGCACTCGTGGCTGGCTTATTGAATCCAGTGTTGCACTCGTGGCTGGCTTATTGAATCCATGTGTGCACTCGTGGCTGGCTTATTGAATCCCAGTGTTGCACTCGTGGCTGGCTTATTGAATCCAGTGTGCCTGTCTGACTTATGTCCATGTGGCCTGGCTTATTGAATCCAGTGTTGCACTCGTGGCTGGCCTTATTGAATCCAGTGTTGCACTCGTGGCTGGCTTATTGAATCCAGTGTTGCACTCGTGGCTGCTTATTGAATCCAGTGTTGCACTCGTGGCTGCTTATTGAATCCAGTGTTGCACTCGTGGCTGGCTCTTATTGAATCCAGTGTTGCACTCGTGGCTGGCTTATTGAATCCAGTGTTGCACTCGTGGCTGCTTATTGAATCCAGTGTTGCACTCGTGGCTGGCTTATTGAATCCAGTGTTGCACTCGTGCTGCCTTATTGAATCCAGTGTTGCACTCGTGGCTGGCTTATTGAATCCAGTGTTGCACTCGTGGCTGGCTTATTGAATCCAGTGTTGCACATCGTGGCTGGCTTATTGAATCCAGTGTTGCACTCGTGGCTGGCTTATTGAATCCAGTGTTGCACTCGTGCTGGCTTAGAATCCATGTGCACTGTGTGGCTTTGAATCCAGTGTTGCACTCGTGGCTGGCTTATTGAATCCAGTGTTGCACTCGTGGCTGCCTTATTGAATCCAGTGTTGCAACTCGTGGCTGCTTATTGAATCCAGTGTTGCACTCGTGGCTGGCTTATTGAATCTCCAGTGTTGCACTCGTGGCTGGCTTATTGAATCCAGTGTTGCACTCGTGGCTGGCTTATTGAATCCAGTGTTGCACTCGTGGCTGGCTTATTGAATCCAGTGTTGCACTCGTGGCTGGCTTATTTGAATCCAGTGTTGCACTCGTGGCTGGCTTATTGAATCCAGTGTTGCACTCGTGGCTGGCTTATTGAATCCTGTGTTGCACTCGTGGCTGGCTTATTGAATCCAGTGTTGCACTCGTGGCTGGCTTATTGAATCCAGTGTTGCACTCGTGGCTGGCTTATTGAATCCAGTGTTGCACTCGTGGCTGGCTTATTGAATCCAGTGTTGCACTCGTGGCTGGCTTATTGAATCCAGTGTTGCACTCGTGGCTGGCTTATTGAATCCAGTGTTGCACTCGTGGCTGGCTTATTGAATCCAGTGTGCCACTGCACGTGGCTGGCTTATTGAATCCAGTGTTGCACTCGTGGCTGGCTTATTGAATCCAGTGTTTGCACTCGTGGCTGGCTTATTGAATCCAGTGTTGCACTCGTGGCTGGCTTATTGAATCCAGTGTTGCACTCGTGACTGGCTTATTGAATCCAGTGTTGCACTCGTGACTGGCTTACTTCTAACACTGATGATATAGACTTGAAAATTCAATTTAAATGTACATTTAGTTACAATGTGGAAAAAATATTCATGAGCGTAGGCGTTCAATCTCTCTCTCTCTCTCTCTCTCTCTCTCTCTCTCTCTCTCTCTCTCTCTTCTCTCTCTCTCTCTCGTTACAGCTGGTGATGGAGGCTTCACTTCTTCGTTGATCCTCAATCACCTCACAGCTGGTGTGTGTGTGTGTGTGTGTGTGTACTCGCCTAGTTGTGGTTGCACGGGTCGAGTCATAGCTCCTGGCCCCCGTCTGTTCACTGGTCGCTACTAGGCCACCTTTCCTGCTCCATAAGCTTTATCATACCTCTTCTTAAAGCTATGTATGGATCCTGCCTCCACTACATCACTTCCCAGATTATTCCACTTCCTGACAACTCTGTGACTGTGTGTGTGTGTGTGTGTGTGTGTGTGTGTGTGTGTGTGTGTGTGTGTGTGTGTGTGTGTGTGTGTGTGCAGGGATGTGTCGTTGCTTCAGTAGTCTATCAAACACTTACGTAACTTTAGTATTGCTGCAAGTAACACTAATTGAACATTATTAATACTGCAAGTAACACTACTGGAACACGACTAATACATTCTATTCAAGATTGATGGACTGACCACATCGACTCAAGGTTGAGGGACTGATTACCTCATTCTCCTCCTGTTCTTCACGATTCTCCTTTGTATGGACTGATGAAGCCACTGTGGGGCGAAACGTTTCCCCAATAAAGATACCCAAGAGTTGTACATGTGTCTAATTTATCAACGACTAATGCTGCAATATTGAGACTACAAGTAACACTACTGGAACACGACTAATACTGCAATATTGAGACTACAAGTATCACTACTGGAACACGACTAATACTGCAATATTGAGACTACAAGTATCACTACTGGAACACGACTAATACTGCAATATTGAGACTACAAGTATCACTACTGGAACACGACTAATACTGCAATATTGAGACTACAAGTATCACTACTGGAACACGACTAATACTGCAATATTGAGACTACAAGTATCACTACTGGAACACGACTAATACTGCAATATTGAGACTACAAGTAACACTACTGGAACACGACTAATACTGCAATATGAGACTACAAGTATCACTACTGGAACACGACTAATACTGCAATATTGAGACTACAAGTAACACTACTGGAACACGACTAATACTGCAATATTGAGACTACAAGTATCACTACTGGAACACGACTAATACTGCAATATTGAGACTACAAGTAACACTACTGGAACACGACTAATACTGCAATATTGAGACTACAAGTAACACTACTGGAACACGACTAATACTGCAATATTGAGACTACAAGTATCACTACTGGAACACGACTAATACTGCAATATTGAGACTACAAGTATCACTACTGGAACACGACTAATACTGCAATATTGAGACTACAAGTATCACTACTGGAACACGACTAATACTGCAATATTGAGACTACAAGTATCACTACTAGAACACGACTAATACTGCAATATTGAGACTACAAGTATCACTACTTAAACAATAACACTGCAACTTTGGTAATACTGCAAGTAACACACTTTATTAATCATTATTATTCTTTTGAATTTGTTTATAATTTTAGTGTAGCGTTTTATGATAATAAAAATAACAATAATGTTATTATTAACACAGAGTCAGTGGAAAAGAAGAAGACAGATTATTGTTGCTCTTGCAACAGTGGTGAGACAAGTGTGGCAATGATCAGTTGCCAGAAAAAAATCCCATGCAACAGCAGGGGATCTTTATTGTTGCAACGTTTCACCTTCAATCTCCTTCAATCAATTTGTCTAAATGGTCAAGCAAAACAAGATGATAAATGAGAGTTGTGCAACATTTGAGTATCTTTATTCTGCAAACGTTTCGCCCACCAGTGGCTTCTTTAGTCCAGTGCAGAGAACGGTGGGCTGAAGATGCCACTGGCTGGAGAAACGTTTTCAGAGTAACGATACCCAAATGTTGCACGAGTCTCATTCTTCAGTTGGATACAGAAAATAATACGAGGAGAGCAATATGACTCACGAAATCGTAATGACACGATTGCAAACAAACCATACCCCGGCCGGGATTGAACCCGTGGCTAGCTTGTCTAGTGGCTAACGCGACGGGCTGGAGTTTTGAGACTCTCTGAGCGCGGGTTCAATCCCGGCCGGGGTTATGGTTTGTTTGCAATCGTGTCATTACGATTTCGTGAGTCATGTTGACGGCAGTGAAGGGACTTGAGCTAGAGTTCGTCACGGCCACACTAGCTGGAGATTCGTCTGTAAAAACTTGCATTTGTGGTCACAGTGGTGGCCTATGCTAACCTTCCTATGGTGTAGAAATATACCTAGTTGGATGAATCTTATTGTGGCTAGCTGGTCTAGTGGCTAACGCGACGGGCTGGAGTTTTGAGACTCTATGACCGCGGGTTCAATCCCGGCCGGGGTATGGTTTAGGAGAGCAATAGTAGTGGAGAGGTAAAAACGATGTGACGAGTCCTCCATCAACCGTGTAGTAGCTCTTGAGGCGGTCAGTCCCTGCACTGTATTTGACTGACGAAGCCTACAATGTAAGCGAGAGTTTCAACAACACAGATGTTGAAAATGGTATAAAATACCGAGAAGTTGATGATTAAGACACATGTGCAACAGTTGGGTATTTTTATATTCGAAACGTTTCGCCTACACAGCAGGCATCTTCAGTCAAATACAGAGGCAGTAGATGTAGTAGTGAAATGACGTAATCAGTCCATCAGCCGAGGTTGATGGATTGACGAGATTATCTCTACTACACTTGATGCCTCTATATTTGACTGACGAAGCCTACTGTGTAGGAGAAACGTTTCAACTTCTCAATACCATTATTAATTCTGAAGTATTCCTGTGGAAAGAGGCGAGCCAAGAATTTATGCCCTTTTGAAGTTATTACTTTCTGGTTTTATAGTTTCCTGAACTTGTCTTCGACAAGACATATCCAAAACCCATTGAAATAAACATCTGTTATAACAATCTTCGCCTTAGTAGTCTGCCGGTCTAATATCCGGCATCCCGTGTGTGTTATGGTATTAACAGATCTCTTTGAATAAGACACATGTGTAATACCTGGAGTCTACCTGGAGGGTGTTTCGGGGGGTCAACGCCCCCGCGGCCCGGTCCATGACCAGGCCTCGTTACTTGGTTATGTTACTGGCAAAACTTTTGTTGGTCAGCATCACTCAAATAGGATCAACCCAACTCCATGAGCTTGTCATCTGAATGAACATTGGCTGACTACTATTGGGTCTCTTGGGCGTCAAGAGGCACAGATTCACTCTAAATAAACTGAAATTATACTCGTTATAATCGGCAATAAGGAGGTAAGTAATGCTGAATACTGAGATATTAATCAGTAACTAGTTTCCATATGATTCCCGTACAAAGTACACAGCAAAATCCAAGACATCATTGCTCTTAACCCCAATGGTAGTGAACCTTATCCTTGAAACAAATAAGGTTCTTCTTGAGAAAGTTTGCGAAAGGAATAGTATGAGAAGGATATTTGGAGATACTTCACATACTTTAACTAACACGTAGCTCGGGGACTGTCCTAGATGCTCAAGGGATGTCAGGAAGTATCAGGAAGACACATCCTGACTATGATCCGGAGGATGGCTCGTATCTAGGAAAGACAGGGTAAACCTTGGGCGACCAGTGGATCGAGTCCAGTCTTCTATTGCAAATATAGCATAAGCTGGATTTGCAGGCGTGCACAAGGCAAACTGATCCAGATCCTCTCAGTGGAGATCCAGATGGAGCTGGCCAGAGTCAACATACTTCTTAGCTGGGAAAGTCCTTGAAACTCAAGTACATAGCCAATACTAGAGCTATGAAAAAGGTTAAAAAAGACTGCTGCTGAGAAGGGTTGTCTAGGAAGTAAGATTGACAGCGATACTGAAGCTTGGACCGACACAGTGAGGCATACGGGAGGAGCATCGCAAAATAACCTGCATCTCAGAGCTCTTGGGAGAGCTCTTTAATGTTATCTCCCAACACACGCGTCTTGAGAGCCTTAACGCTGGCCCGCTTTAAGGCCCGGTCCAGTGTTATCTTCATCAACGTCACCTGACGTTCTTAACCACACGTTGCAGCAACACAGGGTGCAGGCTGCCCTGCCCACTCCCCACCGAATTGTACGGCTATCATTTTCAGCGTGGAAAACCGGTGGCAGGCCAGGCAGAAGGAAGCACGGAACCTGGGGGAGGGCGCAGAGCAACACACACAGCAAGTATCAGTAATAACCACAAGGAACACACACACACACACACACACTCACCAGGAACGCCAACAACACAAGAAACACTTCAACACCAGCAACACTTCAAGGAACACAAACACCGGCAACACCAGAACCAACACGAGAACACACTAACGATCATTCTCACCAGCGCAAGGAGCACCACATTTCAAATAACCCTCACAAAAAAACAGACAAGTAGCACCTTGGGAAGCACATTCAAGGTATCTCAGTAACACCAAGAAACACAAAGTAGCGGGAGCGGTGAGGTAGCACTGCGTGAGCCCTGACTCTGCGTGTGCTACCACCTTACGTCACCCCTGACAATGAAAACTGACGGAAAGTACGTAGCGTTACGTGCAGCTGTGTCGTAAATATTATGTAGTGTAATGTATTAGATGGAGGGAGAGGGAGAGAGAGAGAGAGAGAAGAGAGAAGAGAGGGGAGAGAGAGAGAGAGAGGGGAGGGGAGAGAGAGAGAGAGAGAGAGAGAGAGAGAGAGAGATAGGGAGATTGATAAGATAAAGAAAGATAATTCCCAGGGTCTTCACCTTGGATCATTAACCAAGAGAATTACCCAGAATTATATCATTTTTATATAATTTTCGAAGCGATTATCATCATAATTATTCAGAATTACTGATTCTTGAACCACTTTATTATACACAAGTTTACAAATGTGTTACATTGCAAATGGTTTCCATTGCAGATAATTTACATTGCAAAATAATGTACATTGTAAACTATATTGCAAATAATTTACATAACATTGAAAAAGGATTTACAAATGATTTACTCAAATGATTTACATTAAAAATAAATTACATTTCAATATACTTTAAGAATGAGTTGAAGCAGAAGTAGGCAGGGTCACCAGTGGGAAAATCCAAGTATAGTGGACCCCCGGTTAACGATATTTTTTTCATCCAGAAGTATGTTCAGGTGCCAGTACTGACCGAATTTGTTCCCATAAGGAATATTGTGAAGTAGATTAGTCCATTTCAGATCCCCAAACATACACTTACAGACGCACTTACATAAATACGTTTACATAATTGGTCGCATTCGGAGGTGATCGTTATGCGGGGGTCCACTGTATAAGTAGGTCATGTCTATAGGTTAGGTATGTGTTGAAGAATCCACTGTTTCAAGAAGCCAAGATATTGCCGTGTCTGACAGGAATGGTGTAAATGGTATAGAAAACTGACAAGTAGTATAATTAGACAACTTTTCAACATGCATTATGAAATGTAAAGTTAAAGGACACAAGTGCAACTAATGTGACATTTTATTATGCCAACGTTTCGCTCTCCAGGAGCTTTATCAAGCCATTACGTAATGGCTTGATAAAGCTCCTGGAGAGAGAAACGTTGCCACAATAAAATGTCACATTAGTTGCACTTGTGTCCTTTTACTTTACATATTGTCGGTAATTCTACCAACTTTATTACATTGTATTATGAAAACGTATCGCCAAAGAGTGTCTTTCCTAGTCCAGTACAGAGATGAATGGTGGAAGACGAGAAGTAGCAACGGGTGTAAGAAAACATGCACCCGTGTGGGGAGAAAACCAAAGACTGCCATATGGTAACTGAGACTGAAACTCAAACAAAATTAAAAGAATACTCCCCATCCCCCCCCAACACACACAACTTCCTTACCTCCACCAGGAACTTCGCGAAGCCACCGAACATCAGATCTTGAGAACCAGTTGATATACATTACCCTGAACGACGCCACTACATCCTCGTCATCAAACACTAAGATTAGCAGGACTGGTTATATTGCCTTCCATACAACTCTTTTTACCGTAGTCTTACGCCTCGTGTAACAGAGCACTGGTTCTGGAGATTATTAAGCCAAACACACACATGTATGTGTGTTACTAAATAAGTTTAAAGGTTTTTGAAACATCTCATTATGAATAACTTTAAGGTGAGAGATGAAGCACAAATAAATCATTGGACCACTAAAGCACTGAGCCACTAAAATCACTGGACCACTAAAAATCACTGGCCACTAAAGCATTAGATCACTAAAATCACTGGACCACTAAATCATTGGACCACTGTGTCACTTCACTAGGGTACTGGATCACTAAGTCGCTTCACCACTAGAGTACTGGACCACTAGAGTACTGGACCACTAGAGTACTGGACCACTAGAGTACTGGACCACTAGAGTACTAGACCACTAGAGTACTAGACCACTAAAACACTGGACCACTAAAACACTGGACCGACAGATACCTGTGGTGGTGTACAGGTGGTATGCAGTACCAATGGCTCACGCTGGTTAACTGGATTTGAAACCTATCGAGTACAAAATGCTCATTGAGGCTGCATGTTTATCTGTGAAAAATACTTTCATACCTAAAATAGAGATCAAAATACACTTTCGGTGTATACATGCTGCGAGACATACACCGCGCGGTGTGTATATCCTCACCGGCCCATGACCAGCTGATAGGTATCAAACGCAATCAACTAAGCATCAACTAATGAAATGAATCAGTGAAACACTGAAATAACGAATCACTGAATCATTTGAACCCTCTGCTTCAGGAACTCTTCAGTGAATCAGTGAAGAGCTCCTGAAGCTGATTATTAATGTATGGTATCACTGAAATTCAAGAAAGGTATGTAAATCTAATTCACGAAGAGGATAGTGACTGAATTAATGGACGAATCAACAACTGAATCAATGTACTGTTGAACAAATGAATCCCTGAATCAGTGGAGCACTGCGTCGTAAATGCTGAAGCCCCACGGGAGAATCTACGAATCCCCGAATCCCTGGAACACTGAATCATAAAAGAGGAAGCCCCACTGGATAATCTACGAATCCCTAGATCATGGAACACGGAGGCAGTGAAATCCAGAATTACTGAATCTTAGATTCACTGATATTACTCACGAGTTTCTCACTGAGTGTTTTCACTCATTCTGCATTATTCACTGAATTTTGCAATATTCACTAACAGCAGCAGTACACATACACCAAGGGATGTACACCTCGGTGTATATACACTAAGAAGACACCTTAACACTTAGGACTGATTTTAATCCTCAGATTTAGGGACTAAAGTCAACTCGGCTCATCCTGAGTTATCTTGGGGGGGGGGGGTTATTAAGTTATCGGGGCTGTGAGCGTGGGGGAAGAGCTAAACCCGTATGGGGGTCATAGAAATGCTGGGGGGAATCAAGTTTGATCCAAAGAGAGAGTGGCTACGTTGCTCTAGAATCAAGGGCCCTTCTGGTTCACTCTTTTCCCCTGATGTGTGAGATAGCCAGCCTCTCCCGCCCTGTAGACACATGCAGACACATGCAGACACATACAGACACATGCAGACACATGCAGACATCCAAACACATTTAGACACATGCAGACACAGACATATAGAAAAATGAAAAGAGACAGGGAGATAAAGACACAGACATGCACATAAACCCATAAATTCACACGCTCACACACACAGACTCATTCTTACACACGCAAAGTCATATTCACACGAAAAGATTCACAAAGGTGGCAGGAAACACGTACTCTGGGGCACAACTTGAAGTTAAGCATACAGATGAACCACAGGGATGTTAAGAAGTACTTCTTTATCCTTAGAGTTTTCAGCAAAATTAATAAGAGGTACGACAGGTCTCTCACAGGAGCGTGTGAACCCAGTAGCTAACAGCAGAGAGGCGGGGACGGGAGCTGAGACTCAACCCCCTGCAAGCACAGTTAGGTGACGTGAGAACATACACACACACACACACACACACACACACACACACACCACACACCACACACACACACACACACAAACACATACAGACACAGAGTGGGCGCCTGTTACGAGCGGGGTTCCACAAGGGTCAGTCCTAGGTCCGGTGCTGTTTTTGGTGTATGTGAATGACATGATGGAAGGGATAGATTCAGAAGTGTCCTTGTTTGCAGACGATGTGAAGTTAATGAGAAGAATTCAAGTTAATGAGAATCAGGTAGAATTACAAAGGGACCTGGACAGACTGGAAGCCTGGTCCAAGAACTGGCTCCTGGAGACTAACCTCACCAAGTGCAAAGTTATGAAGATTGGGGAAGGTTAAAGAAGACCTCAGAGTTCAGGTTAGGGGGCCAAAGGCTGCAAACCTTACTAAAGGAAAAAAATCTTGGGGAGAGCATCATACAGAGCACATCTCCTGAGGCGCACATCAACCAAATAACTGCTGAAACACATGGGCTCCCAGCAAACCCTTAAACAACATTTCAGCGCCTGACAAAGGTGTGTTTTGAAGACTCTGTACACCGTGTACGTCAGACCCATACTGGAGTATGCAGCACCAGTATGGAACCCACACTTTGTCAAGCCCGTCAAGAAATTAGAGAAAGCGCAAAAGTTTGCAGCAAGACTAGTCCCTGAGCTAAGGGGTATCCTACTAGGAGAGGGTAAGGGAAATCGACCTGACGACACTGGAAAATAGTAGGGATATAGGAGACATGATAACGACATATAAAATACTGAGAGGTATTAACAAGCTGGATAGTTGCAGAAAGTTTGAGAGATGAGACACAGCAACAAAGGGTCACAATGGGAAGTTGAAGGCTCAGATGAGTCACAGGGATGTTAGGAAGTATTTCTTTAGTCACAGAGTTGTCAGGAAATGGAATAGTCTGGAGAGTGAGGTAGTGGAGGCAGGATCCATACATAACTTTAAGCAGAGATGCGATAAATCTCATGGAGTAGGGAGAGAGTGGACAGAGTAGCGACCATCGAAGATATGGGGCCAGGAGCTGTAACTCAACCCCAGTAACTACAGATAGGCGAGTACACACACACACACACACACACACACACACCACACACACACACCCACACACCACCCACACACACACACACACACACACACACACACACACACACCACCCACACACACACACCCCACACACACACCCACACACACACACACCACACACACACAACACACACACACACACACACACCAAGAGACAAAAAACAAATTAAAGCAAACAAGGGTTTTATAAAACGTTAATTTACCGACGTACGAATGAATGGCAGCTCCTGGGAGATAATAGAGATAGTTCACTATCTTGAATGTGGCAGGTGAGGTGCGTGAACTAGTACCTACAATGAACTATTACCTACACCATGGCTACTAGTACCTACACTGTACTGGTACCTGCACTGTCAACTAGCACCTACACACTGTACTGGTACATACACTGTCAACTAGTACCTACACACTGTACTGGTACCCACACTGTCAACTAGTACCTACACACTGTACTGGTACCTACACTGTCAACTAGTACCTACACACTGTACTGGTACCTACACTGTCAACTAGCACCTACACACTGTACTGGTACCTACACTGTCAACTAGTACCTACACACTGTACTGCTACCTACACTGTCAACTAGTACCTACACACTGTACTGGTACCTACTCTGTCAACTAGTACCTACACACTGTACTGGTACCTACACTGTCAACTAGTACCTACACACTGTACTAGTACCTACACTGTCAACTAGTACCTACACACTGTACTGGTACCTACACTGTCAACTAGTACCTACACACTGTACTGGTACCTACACTGTCAACTAGTACCTACACACTGTACTGGTACCTACACTGTCAACTAGTACCTACACACTGTACTGGTACCTACACTGTCAACTAGTACCTACACACTGTACTGCTACCTACACTGTTAGCTGGCGTTTACAGAGGTAGTGTCTCATAATCGAAGGTACGCGGGTTCGATCCCGGGGCTCTTGAAGACGCTGAACATGTTTCTTAACTCTAGTTGCCTCTGTTCACCTAGCAGTAAGTAGGTACCTGGGTGTTAGTCTCCGTACACCTGGTGCCCTTGTTCACCTAGAAGTCGGTACCCGGGTGTCTGGCGACTCTTGTGGGTGGCATCCTGGGCGGGGGTGAGGGATCATGTGTCCCCACTTCATCAGTCACTGATGTCCTTTTCTACCACATCAATGTTATTGATTGACTTCACATCAGTCACTGAAGTCCCTCTCTATAACCACATCAATATTATTGACTTCACCACATAAATCACCGAAGTCCCTCTCTATAACCACATCAATATTATTGACTTCACCACATAAATCACTGAAGTCCCTCTCTATAACCACATCAATATTATTGACTTCACCACATAAATCACTGAAGTCCCTCTCTATAACCACATCAATATTATTGACTTCACCACATAAATCACTGAAGTCTCTCTATTACTACATCAATATTAATTGCATTAATGTTCTGGATTATGTCACTGTATTATACAACAGGTGTTGTATTCCTGACTGCTAATGAGAGTGACATACAACGCGGCGTAGAAATTGATCATTATCCCTCAGGGAAGACTTCAACCTCCAGTATTTTTCCATTATTCATTGTATTTTAACGTTCATTATACTTTTTCATTCATTATACTTCATTATTTTTTATTTGTTATATTTCAACGTTCATTATGTTCACCATGACAGGTTTTTGATCCAAGGATCTGGAGCTGCTCTTCCCTTGAATCAAACCTGAGTGCCATTCACTGAATGGCCACTACGGATTTAGAGCTTCCCCGTGAATGATAATAATAATAATAATAATAATAATAATAATAATAATAATAATAATAATAATAATAATAGTAATAATAATAACGATACTCAGAACGTACCCAGACACACTCAGATCCTGGATGAATCTGGAGTCAACTGGATGAATTCTGATTGATCTGCCTACAGCTGGATGGATCTGGGTGCAACTAGATGGTTTTGGAGGCAGCTGGTTGAATTTGGAGGCAGCTGGATGGAGCCAGAATCAGATGGCTGCTGATTGAGGTTAAAGGGGGTTAAAGCCTATCTAGTAAGTTTATTTAGGTACAGGTACACATACGTATAATTATCATACATAGTTTAACATACGTGTAAATTACCTAGGATGACCCGTGGGGGAAGTGGAGAAGAATTCTTCCTCCGTAAGCCATGCGTGTCGTAAGAGGCTGCTAAAATGTCGGTAGAAAGGGGCTAGTAACCCCCCCCTTCTCATGTACTTAAATACCAGGAGAGGGTTTCGAGGGTCAACGCCCCCACGGTCCGGTCCCTGATCAGGCCTCGTAGAGAATCAGAGCTTGATCAACAAGGCTGTTACTGCTGGCTGCACGTAAACCGACGTACGAGCCACAGCCCGGCTGGTCAGGTACTGACTTTAAGTGCCTGTCCAGCTCCTTCTTGAAAATAGCCATGGGTCTATCGGCAATCCCCCTTATGTATGCTGGGAGGCAGTTGAACAGTCTAGGGGCCCCTGACACGTATTGTGTTGTCTCATAGCGTACTCGTGGCGCCCCTGCGTTTTACTGGGGGATGCTGCATCTCCTGCCTAGTCTTTTGCTTTCGTAGGGAGTGATTTTCGAGTGCAGATTTGAGACTAATACTTACAATGGATATTGTCCCGAATCTTGATTTTTGAGGTACCCTCGACTGCAAAAACAAAAAAAGGAAGGCAGAGAAGGTATGCAAAAGATGGTAACCATTTCTACCATGACAAGTCTGGATGAGCTGCAGGGGACTCAATATTTGCCCAGAAATATTTGCATGGGAATGGAAAATTGCGTTTTGGAATTTTCTCCCCTGGTATGTGTACACCCCGCATGGAAAAGGTGAGTTGAAGAGTGCAGGGGTGAGATAGAGAGAGGGGGAGAGAGAGACAGCGAGAGGGGGGAAGGGGGTGAAGTGCCATAAAGAGGGGTTGGGAGGGGAAGGAGGAAATTTTTATGGGATAATAGTGAAATAAGTAATATTAAACTGCCAGCAGAGTGCGCAATCCATCGTGCTACGTAATGCAGTCTTGTGTGTTTGACACGAGATGTTCCTGGACTTATTACAACCCACCTACCTTACTTTCTACAACCACATACTACGATCATAACCGACTACATGAGATGTTCCTGGGCTTATTACAACCCATCTACCTTACTTTCTACAACCACATACTACGATCATAATCAGACTACATGAGATGTTCCTGGGCTTATTACAACCCATCTACCTTACTTTCTACAACCACATACTACGATCATAATCAGACTACATGAGATGTTCCTGGGCTTATTACAACCCATCTACCTTACTTTCTACAACCACACACTAAGATCATAATCAGACTACATGAGATGTTCCTGGGCTTATTACAACCCATCTACCTTACTTTCTACAACCACACACTACGATCATAATCAGACTACATGAGATGTTCCTGGGCTTATTACAACCCATCTACCTTACTTTCTACAACCACACACTAAGATCATAATCAGACTACATGAGATGTTCCTGGACTTATTACAACCCACCTGCCTTACTTTCTACGCCCTCACGCTAAGATCATAACCAAACTACATGAGATGTTCCTGGGCTTATTACAACCCACCTGCCTTACTTTCTACGCCCACACACTAAGATCATAACCAGACTGCCATTGTTACAAACACCTTATCCTTAAAAGGAAGAGAATATCACTAAGACAGTTAACAAAGTGTATCTTACGATTTAGTAAGTGAATGTAGGGCAAAATATTACAATAATCTACGACACTCTATACAGCACTTCTGGTTGTGGCACTGGTGGAGGTGCTGTATCAGTCAGTGGAGCAGCACTAATAGAGGTACTGTATCAATCAGAAGACCAGCACTAATAGAGGTACTTTACCAATCAATGTACCAGCACAGAGAGGCAATGTACCAATCAGTGTACCAACACTCATAAAAGCGCTGTACCAATCAGTGGACCAGTACTCGTAGAGGCACTGTACCAATCAGTGGACCAGCATGGGCTTAGAAATAGCAACTCCTATCTGGCAAACGTGATGAAGATCTATGAGAAAAAACAGAAGAGAGATAGAAAGAGAAAGAGAGAGAGGAGGAGAGAGAGAGAGAGAGAGGAGAGAGAGAGGAAAAGAGGGAGAGGAGAAGGAGAGAGGGGAGAGAGAGAGAGAGAGGAGGGCTATATTCCCCACTGACATACGATAACTCTCACATGATGTCAAGTATATGACCAAGGCTTGTAGTAAATAGACATATATATAGTTACAGTGGGGGTTATCATAAGTATGCGAGGACCGTAGCCGGAAGAGATTCCTAATTGTAATCTTTGACAAACACGTTGCGATATGTACATACATGTTTATATATATATATATATATATATATATATATAATATATATATATATTATATATATATAAAATATATATATATATATAAAAACAAACAGGCCTTTAAATTCCCTTACATTATTATGTTAGGCAAGCTCTAAACCCTTATGGGCCATACAGTGCCTGGGAGGTAATCAGATTTGATCCGAGGAAGGAGAGACTCTGAAATACCTTGGTTCGAACCCTTCTCCCACATCAAGGGATCCTATTTGAAGAGATTTGACGCTGCTTAACTCTTGGAGTTGAAATTTGGATCACATTCAGACGATACACAGATGAATTTTTGCTATTTTATTATGAGTTTATATTACAGGAAGTTGAAGACATACAAAATATTACTACTAATGTTAAGTGTGGCGTCTTACCAGCCAGAGCTCCTTAAGACAACTGTCGTAACTCTCTCATATGATTCAATAATATTTACACAAAATAAATACCCACTGTCTTAATATTACAGAAATATTGCTACACTGTCTCTATTATCTTTAATATAGCCACAGTGAAAAGTAGTAGTCGTAGTAGTAGTAGTAGTCGCAATAGTAGTAGTAGTAGTAGTACTAATAATAGTAGTAATAGTAGTAGTAATAGTAATAGTAGTAGGAGTAATAGTAGTAGTAGTAATGGTAGTAGTAGTAGCAGTAGTAATAGTAGTAGTAGTAATGGTGGTAGTAGTAGTAATAATAATAGTAATTGTAATAGCAGTAGTAGTAGTCGTAGTAGTAGTAGTAGTAGTAGTAGTAGTAGTAGTAGTAGTAGTAGCAGCAGCAGCAGTAGTAGTCGCAATAGTAGTAATAATAATAGTAATAGTAGTCGTAGCAATAGTAGTAGCAGTAATAGTAGCAGTAATAGTAGTAGTAGTAATGGTAGTAGTAGTAGTAGCAGTAGTAATAGTAGCAGTAGTAATAGTAGTAGTAGTAATGGTGGTGGTAGTAGTAGTAGTAGTAACAATAATAGTAGTAATAATAATAGTAGTAGTAATAATAATAGTAATAGTAATAGCAGTAGTAGTAGTAGTAGTAGTAATGGTAATAGCAGTAGTAGCAATAGCAATAGTAGTAATAGCAATAGTAATAATAGCAATAGTAGTAATAGAAGTAGTAGTGGTACTACTACTACTACGAGCGATGTCGTGATATCTCACATTACCAAGAACATCTATAATGTGAGAGATCACGAACAAATTCGTACAACAACTGCGTATTTAGATATCACCTGTTTCCCGTGATCATATTGCAGTATCTAAGATGTATGAACAGACTTACGACTCTACTGGTTTTATTCTTAATGTTATGGAAAACTATACATAAAGTATTTACAGATGTAAGTCTCTCAGTGCTGTAAAATTGTGGATGAAAGACCAGTATGGCTAAAGACGTGTGGTACTTTAGATACCTAAGTGTTGCACATGTGTCTCATTCATCAATTGGTTGATTTTGGTTACCATTGTGTATAACTAACAAAGTTGAATGTCTACAAGACTTCTTCAGAGTAGCCAGTGAGCACACAAGAGCTCAATAACGCAGCCAGTGAGCATAAAAGATCTTAGTAATGTAGTCAGTGAGCACATCATAGCTCGACAATTAACCTTGTGGTCAGAAAATTCATACCATTTACCTTCTGAAGGTTCCCCGTTGTGAGGATCAACAAACGTACACCACACAGCTACAGCCGTAAACAATGACACCGGGGCCAGGAGCTAGAACGCGACCCCTGCAACCTTAACTAGGTGATTACACCTCTCACAGTGATAGTCTAATGACTAGTGTCAAAACTGCTGTCAGTATCTCTGCCGCGTCTCAGTAACTCGATTACAACGAGGTGTGACCTTACATACACCTCAACCAGCAACTATCTGTTAAATGCTTCAGACACAATACCGTCACTCAGAACTCTAAATTAAGCGAATAAATAACTCAGTGAATTCTTGCATTGGTGTCTTAACTGTAAGGACTGTAATATGTTGTCTTGAAATTCTCAGACTTACTTTATCAGTGTCACATAAATCATGGACACGGCCCTAAGATAATTCCGGGTTTCAATAGCAAAAGTCCAGCTATTGTTTCTTACAAACATTAGTGTCCTCTATTGGTGTGGGCGGTGCTGGAGGAAGTGCTGGAGGAGGAGGAGGAGGAGGAGGACGAGAAGAAGGAGGAGGAGGAGGAGGATGAGAAGGAGGAGGACGAGAAGAAGGAGGAGGAGCAATGGAGAGTCAGCTTGGAGTATTCTCCAGCGCTGCTGTCACCACCAGAAGCAGCGTCGCCAGCAGCAGTACTATCACCAGCTGTTGTTGCTGTTGTCCCACGCGACCACTGCCACTGCCTGTTGAAAACACAACATAAATCGTCATTTGTATACCAAGTTTAAAAAAAAGAAGAAAAAAGTAAATGTGAGTGCACTGCATGACAGAAGAACCAAATACTTAGAGGTCATGATGCGGGTGACAGGGATACCCTGCTCATGAGGCAGGATAATATGTAGTGGAAGTGGCTCATGTAGTAGAACTGATTAATGTAGTGGAACTGGTTCATGTAGTGGAACCAGTTCATGTAGTGGAACTGGTTCATGTAGTGGAACCGGTTCATGTAGTGGCACCGGTTCATGTAGTGGAACTGGTTCATGTAGTGGCACCGGTTCATGTAGTGGAACCAGTTCATGCAGTGGAACCGGTTCATATATTGGAATCGGTTCATGTAGTGGCACCGGTTCATGTAGTGGAACCGGTTCATGTAGTGGAACCGGTTCATGTAGTGGAACTGGTTCATTTAGATTGCAGAAGATAACAAAGGCTAAAGTACACAGAGAGAGAGAGAGAGAGAGAGAGAGAGAGAGAGGCCACCATGAGATGTCAGGCATCATCAGCTGTGAGGTATATAACACCGACACGGTGGTGAACAACTCACACCTGTGAAACACCTGGGTTTCTTTAATGTCTTATTCATCAGGGTGCCTTGATGATGAAGTGCTCTTGATTCCGGGAATTAGAACCATTCTCCACTTATTATGATCACGATTAATAATGCTGTGAAAGATTATTTTCTGGCATATAAGGCGCACGAGAATGTTAGACACAAAAGACAGTGTTTGGTTTGCAGTCAGTTGTAACGTAATGTTAGTAAACACTGCTGAAGCGTAACCCAAAGTCTACCCTTAACCTTGACTTTGAGCATATAAGGCGCAGGATGATTTTCTAAGACTTTTTTGGGGGAAAAAAGTGCGCCTTATATGCCGAAAATACGATAAGTGTGTAACTCGAATAACAAAAAGGCACAATACCGTGACTGGAACAATATACAAATAACCCGCACACAGGAGAGAGAAGCTTTTGATGACGTTTCGGTCCGACTTGGACCATTAAGGTAAGGAAACCAGTAAATAGAAGTCTGTCCGAAACATCGTCATAAGTTCCATTCTCCTGTGTCCAGGTTATTTGTCCAAGTGTGTAACTTGTATTAACTAGAGATTGAAGACTGTAAATCTGAAGTGAGAACTGACCAGCACTTTAGCATTTCTAGTTCCAGGAAAATTAAATTTTTTTTCAAGGCATTGTCTACAAAAAACATTAAGCAATTGCACAGTTGACGTGTGTGCAAGCTGCTCAACTGCCTTCAGCTCTTCGGAAATACTTGAAATACTAAAAAAAATTCTCCCAACTTTATTTCTGCAATTGAAAGCCCTTAAGTGTTGGATTAATTAGCATCTTAAATTGCTAAATAGCCCACTAGAATTATCATATTATTCACGGTCTACAGTGCCGACAAGTTGATTAATAAGACACCTGTGAAACACCTGGGTATCTTTATTAGTGGAGTGTTTCGTCTGAGCAGCAGGGATCAGTTGTACACATGTGAATATTGCACTGGAGACAGGTAGTCACGTCCTAGAATTAGTATCAAGTTCATACTTTTACTTCAGCGACAAATATGTTGTGGTCTAGTGACTCAGGAAATCGTAAATAACACGACTGTAAATAAACAACGGTACGCCCTGGAGTTTTACGACTCACTCGGTGTGGGTTCACACCCTACCCGTTCCATGGTTTAATGTATTCTCTCATGGATGACAGGATACTATACACTTAGGACAACTTTATTGGATGCATCTTGGTTCTGGGACCTTTGTCACTTTGAGCGACCAAGGTCCCAGGACAGAAACGTATCCTGTAAAGATATTCTATGTACTTACATATGCATCCTTTCGTCCATATTGTCGGTATCCGTAAATCGTCTACCTCCAGTAATCTCTCATGTCCTAGACTTCATGACCCCTTGTGATTTAGTGTTCGCGCATGACTATAATTACTATAATTACCGGACAAGGCGAGTATGTCGCGGGACTCCATGACAGGGACGCTGTAGGAGAGGTGACCGTCAACACTGTGTTGCTGCGTCTTGTAGTACAATGTTGAGATTTTAGCTGAACATCTGAGGTTCATCTGGCCGTCACGGAAGTGTTCCCGCGACACCACAAACTGCAGCCCCTTCCTCGTCTCAACCAGCCCCTGCTCTGAGTGGCTGTCACTCATGTCTATGATGTATTCCGGTGGAGCCTGACAGAGCAAAGAGGCGAGTGATGGTTAGTTGATTAATTGGAAGCTGCGGCCCCATATAGGGCACTTGATTGTTTACGCCGTGTGGAGCTCGGACACTGAAGACTACACGAGGGTCGGACCTCAATACGGCGTACACAATCAGTAGCCCTCTGAACCAAAATAAGAGAAAGTAATGCTGCAAGTAAACCTGTTCACCGCAGTTCAATAATACTTAAATTTCAAAAATAAGGATTAAAATATACTGTATTTATTACTAAAGGGTAATAACCATTTGTCAATGCTCAATAATCCACAAGGGGACAGACACACAGAAAATTGATTTGAATATTTCGATTCCCCTTTTGAGATTCTCTTCAGCATATCTTTGTATATATAAAGACACACACACTTCTCGGCGAATATATCTTTGCTATACTTTAAAATCTGAGTACCATATTACATAATAAAGAGTATTTGTCCATTAATAAAAGACATGGTGGTGAGATAAGTAGAATATTCAAAAGGCTTTAGGGAGGAATATATCAACGCCCCACAGTTTGTACTAGTAATGAATTTACATTTTACACACTTAACAGTCTAATTGATGTCATCCTACGCCAGTTAGAAAACATTTCTTTAACCTTCGTTTTTACAAGAAGTGGAATTACCTAGACAGTGAAGTGGTACACACACACACACACAAACAGCCGAGTCGAGCTGAGTCTCGACCCCTGCAACCACAAATAAGTGAGTACACACATACGTAGGCACACACATACGGAGGTACACACATACGCAGGCACACACATAACACTCAAGAGCGGTGAGTCCACCCTTGTGTATAGTATCCTATGTGTAGAGTATACCTTGTCTGAATATCCCGTCTGGGGTATCCGCTATCTGGGGTATCCCCTGTCTGGGTTATTCCCTGTCTGGGTTATCCCCTGTCTGGGGTATCTATCTACAGTATCCCCTGTCTGGGGTATCCCCTGTCTGGGGATACCTAACAGTACGTGCTCATGTTATGGTCGGCCATGTTGCTGAATGCGTTCAGAAATGCGTGAAGAAACTTGTGTAACTATTTGGGAATGCTGGGTGATAAATACTGCTCGATAATGGATGAGGTGGGACGAAAGAGAGAGAGAGAGAGAGAGAGAGAGAGAGAGAGAGAGAGAGGGGACAGAGAGAGAGAGAGAGAGAGAGAGAGAGAGAGAGAGAGAGAGAGAGAGAGAGAGAGAGAGAGAAGAGAGAGAGGGGACAGAGAGATGAGAGAGAGAGAGAGAGAGAGAGAGAGAGAGAGGAGAGGGACAGAGAGAGAGAAGGAGAGAAAGAGAAAGCTAGGGATCCTTAACCTTGTCAAACCCTGTGTAAAAAAAAAAGAATGCTCTAGTGTGGGGGGCTGTGCATAGGTAGGAATCAGTGGAGGTAGGGAAGGTTAGTGGAGGTGGGGGAGGTTAGTGTGTTTGCAAAAATAATGTCAAAGTTGGTGCAATCATTGCTGTTTAAAAAGTCAAAGAGTGAGTCTGTATTAAAGGTGAAGCTTGGTGCTTGGAGGTCAAGGTGAGTGTGAGGTCAGAGTGAGTGTGAGGAGGTCAGAGTGAGTGTGAGGAGGTCAGAGTGAGTGTGAGGAGGTCAGAGTGAGTGTGAGGAGGTCAGAGTGAGTGTGAGGAGGTCAGAGTGAGTGTGAGGAGGTCGGAGTGAGTGTGAGGAGGTCGGAGTGAACATGAGGTCAGTGTCAGGGTGCTGTTGAAAGTGACTTCCATATGCTTCTGATATGACAGACTATTAAGATACGGCAGACCGATAGCAGGTGGTGGCAACCCTCACAGAAGAGGGGCAGCAGACATCTCTCCGCGCCGCATCAATGTGCGAGTCGTGTGTTCAATTCGTAATCGTGAGAGCAGTTGTTGAAAGATGGCCTGGAGCCTAACTTCAGTTTGAAGGAAAACAATTTATGGTGCGCTAACTCGGACCAACGTTGTTGTTGTAAGTGGTTTCGAAGCTGTTGCCGGAGTATTGGAAAATAGTCTGAGAAAGGGACGCCCGTGTGGGTGACAGGAAGGCTGTGAATACCGGATAAAGCAACAGAGTCTTCGTGTTTCACTGAACATTATTGTGCTCAAAGATCCAGCATAGGAGCAACTTTGTGTTTACTAGAAATGTTACATGGTTAATAATCTTTATTTATTTATACAAGTACTTGATACAACTTATACAGACACAGGTGACATCAGTGACATAATATATAGAAAGCCCCTTGTTATGCAGAGCATTTCGGGTAACTTGGGTTATTTTTGTCCCCAGGATACCACACATTAGGCTAACACCCAAGTACCTACTTACTGTTCGGTGAACAGGGACAGTAGACGTCTTTCGCAGAGATTTCTTCCGTCTTGGGGGTTGTGGTGCAGGTGTCAAAGTTAAAGAAGACAATGAAGGCTGGAAGATGGTATAGGTGACAGCTGATGGGGTTGTTGTTGTGGTAGAGGTTATTATTGGTTCTAAGGTTGTGAGGAATAATGTATAGTTTGCCCCAGTTGGCAAGACAAACATTCTTTCCTTAAAACGTTGGATCTCATTTTTCTCGAAAGAAAACGAGACACTAACGAAAATATGTGTGTGCTTCGCTGCAGTAAGAAGGGCAGGATGGTTCATTAAGGTCTGCTGATCCGCAGACCGGGCATAACGTTTGTGATCTACAATATTTGGTAGGGTGTCCAGAGCACCAACATTTTCGGCATTGTTGGAAGTGTTTGTTTAGATCCTATTACTGCCGAGCGTTGACCTGCAATATAAATTGAGGAGAGGACGTCGCAGCAATCTGAAGTTACTTTGACTTCATTTGTTTGGGTATCGGCTCTGCCCATGGACAGCATGATGTAGTCACAGTTGCTCTTGGATATTCGGAACTGCTCTCTAATAGGATAAAAGTTTGACAGTTTGAAATGCTGTATTGTGATGGCAGTGTTGTTTATAACATGAATCTACGATCGTTTGTTAGCTTGCTCAGTATCATTGGTGTTGGTAATGCGCATCCCACTCTTCACAGAATGAGATGTTCTGTCCGAGGCAGGTCATGAGTGCTTTTCAGATGTTGTGATAAGTAAGGCACGCATCAGTCTCTCCTGTATGGAGAGAGAGAGATTTTGTTCATTGTTTTTTTTTTAAATGCTTCTAGGGGAAGAGGTTTCCAGGTACTGTGCTACTTAGTGTGAGTTATAGCAACGTCGTCAAATGTTTGTCGATGTGTTTCTGCAGATCGTCAAAGTGTAGCGTGACTTATATCAGCGTCGTCAAATGTTTATGGAGGTATCTTGGGAGTTGGCCAAAAGTCATTCTGTTCTTTGATGCATGGGCGATCCGTGAATCATTGTTGCATCGTGTTGCAAGCCGATTCCCTGGTCAGGGTAGAGAAAAGAGTTAGTGGTACCAGGAGAGATAACGAGAACACCAGTTGAGGGTTCAAGCAAACGACCGATGGCTTTAGGGTCGTTCCGAGTTCTGAGGAGAGTTTATGGCTGTGCAAGGGTTAGTAGAGGGTGTCATTATTACTGGGGATTCAGGAGACTGAGACAGTCTGGCTTATCACCATATCAAGTAAAAATGGTGGAGCATCTCTGGGAGTTACGGGAAGTCATGTCCACTCCAGACTGCGGTCCCCTCTTACCTTACCTGGTTCACATAAGGAGGGTTCAGCATACCCGCCTATAAAGACAAAAGAACCAATAACTGCAGTGAGCAAACTGGTACAAATGTCAGTAGTAGTAGTACACCTTCCTTTGCCATTCTTGGATCTGTAGGTAACGACCGGTGATACTTCCACCTTCTGAAGCCTCGTCAGATGGCCACCTGATGCTTCACTAGAGGGTCACTTGGCATGTCCTAAGATGATTCAGTTTCCATCGGATGGAGTAATGCAACACTAGCTGTGGACACGACCACCACGAACACTGCTTCAAGGCACGACCACCACAACACTACCTGTGGACACGACCACCACAACACTGCTTCAAGGCACGACCACCAGAACACTACCTGTAGACACGACCACCAGAACACTACCTGTAGACACGACCACCACAACACTGCTTCCAGACACGACCACCACAACACTACCTGTAGACACGACCACCACAACACTACCTGTGGACACGACCACCACAACACTGCTTCAAGGCACGACCACCACAACACTACCTGTGGACACGACCACCACAACACTGCTTCAAGGCACGACCACCACAACACTGCTTCAAGGCACGACCACCACAACACTACCTGTAGACACGACCACCACAACACTACCTGTGGACACGACCACCACAACACTGCTTCAAGGCACGACCACCACAACACTACCTGTAGACACGACCACCACAACACTACCTGTGGACACGACCACCACAAACACTGCTTCAAGGCACGACCACCACAACACTACCTGTGGACACGACCACCACAACACTACCTGTGGACACGACCACCACAACACTACCTGTGGACACGACCACCACAACACTGCTTCAAGGCACGACCACCACAACACTACCTGTAGACACGACCACCACAACACTACCTGTAGACACGACCACCACAACACTGTTTCAAGGCACGACCACCCACAACACTACCTGTAGACACGACCACCACAACACTAACCTGTAGACACGACCACCACAACACTGTTTCAAGGCACGACCACCACAACACTACCTGTAGACACGACCACCACAACACTACCTGTGGACACGACAACCACAACACTGCTTCAAGGCACGACCACCACAACACTACCTGTAGACACGACCACCACAACACTACCTGTGGACACGACCACCACAACACTACCTGTGGACACGACCACCACAACACTACCTGTGGACACGACCACCACAACACTACCTGTAGACACGACCACCACAACACTACCTGTAGACACGACCACCACAACACTGTTTCAAGGCACGACCACCACAACACTACCTGTAGACACGACCACCACAACACTACCTGTAGACACGACCACCACAACACTACCTGTGGACACGACAACCACAACACTGCTTCAAGGCACGACCACCACAACACTACCTGTAGACACGACCACCACAACACTACCTGTGGACACGACCAACACAACACTACCTGTGGACACGACCACCACAACACTACCTGTGGACACGACCACCACAACACTACCTGTGGACACGACCACCACAACACTACCTGTAGACACGACCACCACAACACTACCTATGGACACGACCGCCACAACACTGTTTCAAGGCACGACCACCACAACACTACCTATGGACACGACCACCACAACACTGCTTCAAGGCACGACCACCACAACACTACCTGTAGACACGACCACCACAACACTACCTGTGGACACGGCCACCACAACACTGCTTCAAGGCACGACCACCACAACACTACCTGTAGACATGACCACCATAAAACTACCTGTGGACACGACCACCACAACACTGCTTCCAGACACGACCACCACAACACTACCTGTGGACACGACCACCACAACACTGCTTCAAGGCACGACCACCACAACACTACCTGTAGACACGACCACCATAAGACTACCTGTGGACACGACCACCACAACACTGCTTCCAGACACGACCACAGCACTACCTGTAGACACGACCACCATAAAACTACTTGTGGACACGACCACCACAACACTGCTTCCAGACACGACCACCACAACACTGCCTGTGGACACGACCACCACAACACTGCTTCCAGACACGACCACCACAACACTACCTGTAGACACGACCACCACAACACTACCTGTAGACACGACCACCACAACACTACCTGTGGACACGACCACCACAACACTGCTTCCAGATACGACCACCACAACACTACCTGTGGACACGACCACCACAACACTGCTTCCAGATACGACCACCACAACATTACCTGTGGACACGACCACCACAACACTGCTTCCAGATACGACCACCACAACACTACCTGTGGACACGACCACCACAACACTGCTTCCAGACATGACCACCACGACACTACCTGTGGACACGACCACCAACACTGTTTCCAGACACGACCACCACAACACTGTTTCCAGAGAGAGAGAGAGAGAGAGAGATGGGGGTCCACCTCTGGTTAAATTATGGGACCCATAGCTTCGGAGAAGTGGATAAAAAGGCTTTAAGGAAGAATATTTGGATTTCTTTATATATATATATATATATATATATATATTATATATATATATATATATATATATATATATATATATATATATATGTCGTGCTGAATATGTAAAACTGGTCACTTAGCAAGAACTCATTTAAAATTAAGTCCTTTCTAATAATTTCTCTTGTACGCTTAAAGATATATTTTTTTTTCATTAATGTTAATGTAAAATTTTTTAATTTTGCACCAAAATAATCTTAGAAAACTTACCTAACCTTATTATAATAAGAGCAATTTATTTTAGCCTAACTCAACTAAATATATTTTAGATTTATTTACAGTAATTTAATACTAAACAAACAGTGAAATATATTTTTTTTCGTTAGGCTCAGAATGATTTTGGCGAAATTATTGCATACACAAATTTTCACTTGTCCTATATGGCAAGATGAGCGTTGCTATTTAAGCCAAGATCGCAAGTTCGGCCTATTCGGCACGACATATATATATAATATATATGTGGAAATTAGGAGAAGGTGTGGAGTTAATAAAAGTATTAGTCAGAGGGCTGAAGAGGGGTTGTTGAGGTGGTTTGGTCATTTAGAGAGAATTGATCAAAGTAGAATGACATGGAGAGCGTATAAATCTGTATTATTATTATTATAATCAAAAAGAAGCGCTAAGCCACAAGGGCTATACAGCGCTGCAGGGTAGGGAAGGAAGCGAGGGTATTGGATGGCAGAAGGGAGGAGGGATGATCAGCAGGTTACAGAAAACAGCGGGGCAGGGGATAGTATGGGGGTAGAGGGTAGCAAGAGATTGAAGTAGAAAGGGCTGAAGGTATCAGAATGTGTGAAGTAAGTCAGTTGTCAAAAAGTCAATGAGAGAGTCCGGATGAAAGGTGGGTCCATCAGCGAGAAGGGAAGGTAAAGAGAGAGTAGCGGAGCGAAGACGACGACAGAGGTAAATTCTGCGTGCTCGTTGATAAAGTGGGCAGTCCAACAGAATGTGGCTGACTGATAATGGAGCTTGGCAATTCTCACAGAGAGGAGCAGGACGCCTCTCCATGAGATATCCATGAGTAAAAACGAGTATGGCCAATGCGAAGACAGGAGAGAGTAGTCTCCCAACCTCGACATGGTGATAAGAAGACGGCCAGTAACCTATACTCGGTTTAATAGATTGAAGTTTGTTGCCGAGCATAGTAGACCAACGTTGTTGCCAACGGGTGTGAAGGTGGGAAGATATTGCAGCAAAATAGTCCGTAAATGGAATACCTCTATAAGAAACTTGTAGGTCATGTATGCGACCGCGCAGCAGTGTCTGCTGTTCATTGCCCTGTACGTCAACATGACCAGGGACCCAACAAAAAACAATATCTTTATGCTTGGTATTATTATTATTATTATAATCAAAAAAGAAGCGCTAAGCCACAAGGGCTATACAGCGCTGCAGGGTAGGGAAGGAAGCAAGGGAATTGGATGGCAGAAGGGAGGGGGGATGATCAGCAGGTTACAGAAAACAGCGGGGCAGGGGATAGTATGGGGGTAGAGGGTAGCAAGAGATTGAAGTAGAAAGGGCTGAAGGTATCAGAATGTGTGAAGTAAGTCAGTTGTTGTCAAAAAGTCAATGAGAGAGTCCGGATGAAAGGTGGGTCCATCAGCGAGAAGGGAAGGTAAAGAGAGAGTAGCGGAGCGAAGACGACGACAGAGGTAAATTCTGCGTGCTCGTTGATAAAGTGGGCAGTCCAACAGAATGTGGCTGACTGATAATGGAGCTTGGCAATTCTCACAGAGAGGAGCAGGACGCCTCTCCATGAGATATCCATGAGTAAGACGAGTATGGCCAATGCGAAGACAGGAGAGAGTAGTCTCCCAACCTCGACACTGGTGATAAGAAGACGGCCAGTAACCTATACTCGGTTTAATAGACTGAAGTTTGTTGCCGAGCATAGTAGACCACGTTGTTGCCAACGGGTGTGGAAGGTGGGAAGATATTACAGC
The DNA here is from genome assembly GCF_026875155.1 of Cherax quadricarinatus. Taxonomy (NCBI): domain Eukaryota; kingdom Metazoa; phylum Arthropoda; class Malacostraca; order Decapoda; family Parastacidae; genus Cherax; species Cherax quadricarinatus. The sequence goes on along the minus strand of NC_069473.1, from coordinate 21,855,421 downwards.
AAAATAGTCCGTACATGGAATACCTCTATAAGAAACTGGTAGGTCATGTACCGCTGACCGCGCAGCAGTGCTGCCTGTTCATTGCCCTGTACGTCAACATGACCAGGGACCCAACAAAAACAATATCTTTATGCTTGGTTAAAAGAAGGGCGCTAGCCACAAGTTGGATCGCGAGGACTAAGGGGTGAGGGTTGTATCAAGTTTTGTATAGCCGTGTAAGCACTAAGGGTAGTCTAGACAACCACAAATGATGACACAGGCATAGAGTGCAAAGGATTAGTGCTGTAAGGATGGATTAATTCAGCAGTAAAAATAGCCGAAAATAGTAAATGCCCGTGAAGGACGTTCCGGAAACGACTGCTGCGAATCCTACGCCGTCGAAGACTTAGAGCCACTGTGTAAACGGCAATGGCATGAGAATGGGAGAAAAGTGATGAAGTGGGTTCAAAACAAAGAGGAGCGGGCGAGAAGTACCGTAGACAGTTGGGCATTCGAGCACAGGAGGGAGAAAGACAGACTCGAACAGCTGGAAATTCCCAGGGGGGTGGGAAAAGTGAGTGTTAATGTACATAGAAAGGTTAGTTGAAGAGAAGACAAGAGCGAATGAAGGGAAGAAAGAGAAAAAGGGATGGATAGTAAAGGGGCAGGCGAACAAATAACAGAATGTCTACTATATCAGTGACCATTCTATAAATGATTGCGGAGATCATGAGAGCGTACATAGTAGCGCAGGCAATGGGCCCATCACGGCGATCGGATAAGGATGGAACGTTCGCTTCTGCATGAGGCACTCGACGGGGGAAGAGCGAAAAGCACCAAGGCATAAACGTAATCCTTGGTGATGAATGGAGTTAAGGTAGAGAGATTTGCAGGAGATCCCGCTGAATAAAATCTGGTCACCATAATCAAGTTTCGATAAAATAAGGGTGGAATGTAGGCGGAGGAGGGTTCGACGATCAGCTCCCATGAAAGATGAGGAAAGGGGTTTTTAAGAAGGTTCAGCCGGGCTGTGACAAGTTGCCTTCAGAGAGGTAATGTGAGGTTTCCAGGATAACCTACGATCAAAGAGGAGGCCCCGAAACTTGACTGTATCACGTTCAGGGATACGGGAGCCATAGAGGTACAAAGGATTTATCGGAGATGACAGAGCGTCTAGTGAAAGTAATTTGGTGGGGGTTTTAGTGCTGGAAAATTTAAACCCACGTGTGGTGGCCCAATTGGAAACACGGTTGACTGCCCTGTTGGAGAGAAAACTGTAATGAGGTGACAGTCAGCGCCTGCACAGGCAATAGCGAAGTTCATCAACATAGAGTGATGACCAAATATTTGATGGAAGGGTAGAGGCCAATCTTTAATAGCAAGGAGAAAAAGTGTTGTGCTAAAAACACATCCCTGGGGACACCTTCAGCTTGGATTTAAAATCTGGGGAGGGGAAAATATTAACCCGAACACGGAAATGCCTGTCAGTTAAAAAGTTCTTAAGGAAGGATGATAGATTGCCCCGAAGGCCTAAGGAGTGGGCTTGGGCTAAAATATTATACCTCCCAAATTGGTCATATGCCTTCTCAAGGTCAAAAAAATATGGCAATAAATGAGTGGTTATTCGCAAAGGCATTACGAACATACGTATCCAAGCGTAGTAAGGGGTCTATGGTAGAACGTCCCTTACGAAAGCCATATTGACGAGTGGAAGAGACTGTTATGTGTCTCTAAATACCACACTAAATGTCTATTTACTAGGCGTTCCATTACTTTGCAAACTGCACTGGTAAGAGCAATGGGACGATAGTGGGAGGTTTCATGTCCCGTATGTGCCTGGTTTGCGGAAAGGGAGAACAATGGCGGATTTCCACAGCTGTGGAACAACTCCTTGTGACCAAATAAGATTGTAAAGGCGTAATAGGACTGCAGGCTGACTGATGTAAATGTTGTAGCATACGAATATGAATGTCGTCGGGCCCAGCTGCCGATGATCGGCAAGCTGAGAGTGTTGCCTCCAGTTCTTGAAGTGTAAAAGGCACATTATACTGTTCTTCTCTGAGAGAAGAAAAGTCCAAGGTGCTAACTCTCTGGCAGACTTTGAGGAAAGAAATTAGGGGCATAGATGGAGTCCCTGAGAAATACGGACCAGATGATTGCCAATTTCATTGGCAACATCTAGTGGGTTTGCTATATCAACACCGGCAACCCGCAGAACAGGAGCCGGGTCAGGAGAATATTTACCACTCAGTTTTCGTACTTTTTTCCAGACTGCACTCATAGAGGAAGCAGAGGTGATGGTGGAGACATAATCTCGCCAGCAAGTGCGTTTAGCGTCACGGATGACACGGCGAGCGATCGCACGCTTCTGTTTAAAATCAAGGAGTCTCTCTGTGGTTCTATTGTACCGGTACCTGCCCCATGCAGCGCGTTTTAAACGTACTGCACGAGCACAAGCAGGAGACCACCAAGGCACGCATTTCTGAGAATGCCTGCCCGAAGTTTGGGGTATAGAATGAGAAGCTGCGATTAAAACGGAGGACGAGAAGAGGTGTAAAAGCTCATCGATGGAGGACGAAGAAGGAACCTCTCTAAAACCAGTTAGGTGTGAGTAAAGGTTCCAATTTGCCCGATCAAATTGTCAGCGTGGGATGCGAAGAGGTGGTGAATATGAAGGGGAAGCAAGAAATGATTGGGAAATGATCGCTGTCATGTAAGTCCGGGAGAACAGACCAAGTGAAGTCTAATGCGGTGGAGGAAGAGCAGACCTGAGGATCGATGCAAGAGAGAGTATGAGTCCGAGGCATCAAAATGGGTGTGCAGGTGACCTGTCTTTAAAACCATGGAGGGGGTGGGTGGCAAGAAAAAAGCCTCTAACTGAATTTCCCCGGGGAAAACACAGTGAGACCCCCCCAAGGGAAATGGAGGGGATTAAAATCACCAAGTAACAAATCGGTTGGGGGTAATGATGAAAAAAAAGAAAGGCAATACCGGAAAAGATAATGGGCCCCCAGAAGGAAGGGGAGAATAAAAGAACAGAAGGGGTAAAACCACCTATTGGGAAATTGGGAAAACGGGCCGCTGTTAATGCAGCCCAAGTATTTAACAAATACTGATGGGGACGGAAAAATCATGGCGTAGAAGAAGGGCACTTTCCCTTAAAAGGGTCCCTTTTAAAGGGGGAAAGGGTCTGAAAATACAATAAAATTTTAAAACCTAGATGGGGGGAAAATAACAGCAAGTGGGAAAATTTGGGTTTTCCCGTAAGGGAAACACCAACCCGGGGCAAACTGGAGAGAACATCTGAAGCTCCAAAATCCGATTAAACCCCCCGAGGTGCATAAATTTCCCCTGTAAATAAGGCCATATTGGGGAATGAAAAAAGACCTTTAAATCCGCAGGTTTAAAAGTTCCTATGGACTAAGGGGGATTTAAAAATTCCCACATGCGGAGGCAGGGGGAAAACGTAAACAGCAAAGGGGAACGGTGCGTGGGGAAAAAAGGGATTGCGCAGAGGGAGGAGAGGAAGAAAGGAACAGAGGGGGATCATGCCATTGAGGTTGGTCTCTGCAATATATTCGGGTTTTTGTTTCAAGTTTTCAAAATCGAGACGCATATGGGAGAAAATATGGGAAATGGAGGGGAGGATGAAAAAGATTGGGAATTTATTGGACGTACCAAGGTGGGGGGGGGTCAAAAGGGGGTGGAGGAACGGGGAGAAGCGTGGAAGGGGATAGAAGAGGCAAAAACCTGGGAGGGGGGCGAAAGGAAGAAACCTGGAGGAACGGGAGGGGAAGGACAGACGGGGAGGAGGGTTGAACCTCAAAACTTGTAACTGACCAGTGAGGGGGGGGAGAACCAGGGACAGAGACAGGGAGGGTAAAATGAGATGAAGGTTTGGAGAGGGGTTAACGGACCTTTTTTTTGACTTTTGAGAAGAGAGGGACGATTGGGAGGAGGTGTCAAAAACGAATCCGCGTTACTGAGGGCTTGTGAGAGAGAACACGAAGAAGCGAGATCAGACTGAGGCTTAATAGGGACGTCTGAGCCGAGGGCAGCAAAAGGAAAGATACAGGAGTGACTATGGGAGAGGGAAACCCCAGAGGTGGGTGTAGAAGATGGATACCAGAAGGGGGGGACTTTTGAAACACGGAAAAGAAACACTGGGAGTTCCCTTTTGGGGGCGGGATGAAAACTGCCAGGCATAAGGGAGACCTTCTCCCCTTTGAGGTAAGGATTTCCCCTTTGTTTAAATAGACTTTTCAAAGGCGAAAGAAAGAAGGGGAGCCCAAGACAGTTAAAGGGAGAGGGGGATCGATTGCAAGACTAGAGAATGGTCATCCCCCACCACAACTGGGATTCGGGGATAATCTGCAATATTTCGCTGGATGGCCAAATCGCCAGCAATTTTTACACTGTTGCGGTGTAGGGGGCACCTTTTTGACGTAACCGATGTCCTGCTTATAAACTGAGGATGGGAGTTCCGGGTGCAAAAATTTAAATGAGCCACCCTTTTTCAGGGTATCGTCCCGCCCGCGGGCAGAAGAACGTAAGTGTCACCTTTAGGATTGGGAGATCTTGGGTTCCAGCTTTCAAGAAAATCATGCCACAGTCGGAAATTTTGTTGAACTATGGAGGGGCAGAATTACGTACCACTAAAAAAATTGAGGGAATAGTTTTTTTTAAGAGTGACAGGAACCGTAGAGGGGGAGGCCGGAAGCTTAGTCAAGGAGAGCAAAGGTCCATAAATCAAGGAGTCATCGAGGCCCGACCTGAAGCGGGTGGGAACGCACCGGCAAAGGTACAGAGGGATGAGGGGTCGAAAAGTGGTCCAAAGATAGCGGGGGGCAGAACGGGGTGCGTATCAAAAGGGCCCGGGGTAGGAGGTTCATGGGGTAGGGCCCGGGTTTGGTTACTTCTTTTTTCTTTTTTGTTTTTTTAAAAAAAAAAAAAAGAAAGAAAAAAGAAAATAAAAATAAAAAAAAAAAAAAAATAAAAAAAGGGGGGGCCGGGGGGGGATAGTTCCTAGAGGAATGAAAGGGGGCCCGAAATCCCCTCCCGCCCCAAGAGGACCTCAGCCCCGGCAATAGCGAGATGCACATTTTAACCCGTGCCATACCCTACCCCTCATGCTAGTAAAAACAATCCGGGATAGCAACCTCACATCTGCCGAGCTCCCCGGGTGACAAAAGAGAGGGGGGGCCGGATTCCGCCACAAAGCATACCTCCTTCGGGGCCCCCACCCCCAGAATTTCCAAAGGTGGCTTCCAGAGAACACCCTCGCCCGAAAGGACACCCAAAGCCCACTCCGGGATACTGGGAGGGTCGGGACAATCCCCAGGGGATCCCAATTCCCGCAAACTCGCCACCGCCAAGAACCTCAACGGAAAGGGGTGGGCCCCCCGGTATCCTTTCCCCACCCAGGAACTAGCGCGCCTGTGGGAGAAATCCCCAAAGGCCGAAAAAAAGGGAAGGCAAAAGGGGGGGGTGGGGGGAGGAGGAGGAAAGGGAAAAAAGGGGAGGATGGGGGGGATGGGATAGGGAGGGGGATTGGGGGGTAATTAGGTTTTGGTCTGAGAAAAACCGACAGGTCCAATTCCCCAGACCAAGAGCCTCTTCACCACTAAGGAGCCCCCCTGAAAGGTAAAATCTGGGGGGAAGGAAGGCGGGTAGGGGGGCGTCCCGAAAAGGGTTGGGGGGAGGGGGTAAAGGAGGTGTTTTTGGGCGAGGGGCTTGGACTTCCAGGGAAACGTGCTTAGCGTGTTAATAGGATGAATGGGGACAAATGTTTTTTTGGGGACCTGACGCTGTTTTGGGGTGACAGGGTAATTTTAGTGAAGGGATTCAGGGAAACCGGGTTTTTTTAATAACCGGACTTGAGGGGCCTGAATGGGGAAATACAATGCCTGCACTGTAAAGGAGGGGTTTGAGATATTTCATTTGGAGGGGTATATGGTGTATTTTTATACGGGATACTTTAAACTGTTTTATTTTAAAACACCTCTTTCAAAAACAGGGGTTTTTGTGAGGTGAAAGTGTTTGAATGTTTATGGGAAAATATTTTCTTTTTTTGGGGGTTTTCTTTTCTCTTTGGGGCACCCGGGCCCCGGGGAAGACGGCCCCCTTTTGAAATAAAAAATAAATAAATATAAAATAAATTTTTGTTTTGGTGTGTGGTTTTTGGTTTTGGGGTTTTTGGTGTTGTGATTGGGGGTGTGTGTGTGGGGGGTGTGTTTGTGTGTTTTTGTCTGTCGGCCCGTCTGTCTTTTGACTGTGAAAATAGGTTTTTTTTTCTAAATGGATTAAAAATAAATGAAAAAATCTGAAGTTTCCAAGATGAAGTTGAATAATTTTTATCGGGTATTTGAGCAAACACTTTATTGGGAAACACACTGTCAGGGGGTTATTTCCCCGGGAAAACACCCCTCGGGAACCAGCCCTTGGGGGAAAACCCCTCGCTCTGGTGAGCCAGTCCCGGACCCACACACACTCGGGGGGCCATCCCTTTGGGAAAACACACCTCTAGGGAAAAAGTCCCCCGGGACACATAAGCTTTTCAGAAACATGTCGAAAAAACCCCCAGGGGACAGTGGGCCCGGAACACATACTCCCCAGTGTCTGGAAACACACACACACACTGGGGCCTTTGGGAAAATAAAACAGTGTCTGGAACACACACACAGTGTCTAGAAAAACACATTTTCCCCCAGTGTCTGGAACACACACACACACACACAAAACTGCCCCGGGAAAACACCCCACAGTGTCTGGAACACATACTCTCAGTGTCTGGAAGACATACTCTCAGTGTCTGGAGCACATACTCTCAGTGTCTGGAAGACATACTCTCAGTGTCTGGAACACATACACACTACCTGAAACACACACACACACACACACACTGTCTGGCACACACACACTGGAACATACACACACTGGAACACACACACAGTGTCTGGAACACACGACACAGTGTCTGGAACACACACACACACACACACACACACACACACACACACACACACACACACACACACACACAGTGTCTGGCACACACAGACACACTGGAACACACACACACTGGAAAACACACACACACAGTGTCTGGAACACACACGCACACAGTGTCTGGAACACACACGCATTGTCTGGAACACACGCACACAGTGTCTGGAACACACACACTGGAACACACACGCACAGTGTCTGGAACACACACACACACACACACACACAGACACAGTCTGTAGAGACAAGAAAACAGAAAAATCGGCGCTGGTTTCAGGTAATTTCTGGGAAAGTCACAGAGCTCGCTAATGCTGCTCACTCTAGAGAGCAAAAAAACGAATCTCGAGCTCTCCATGACTCTCTACGAAGCTTTTCAAGAGTCTCGCCTTCATGCTCCTGAAGGACTCCTTATCCAAGGAACTGGAGTCATCTTTCCTGTCTTGTATCCAACAGGATTACTTCCCATTCCGCGGAAGTTATATGACCCCTTTGAGTTTAACGCTTCCTCCAGTATATCACACATTTCGGTTATCCTTCCCTGTCCTCTCAATGAAAGTATGATACCAGATATATCATGCAAAACTCTTATATTTACCATCCACAGGATGCATATAGGAACACAGTGAACTAGCCACTACCGTCCACAGGTTGGATATAGGAACACAGTGAATTAGCTACTACCGTCCACAGGTTGGATATAGGAACACAGTGAACTAGCCACTACCGTCCACAGGTTGGATATAGGAACACAGTGAACTAGCCACTACCGTCCACAGGTCGGATATAGGAACACAGTGAATTAGCTACTACCGTCCACACGTTGGATATAGGAACACAGTGAACTAGCCATAACGTCCACAGGTTGGATTTTAGGAACACAGTGAACTAGCTACTACCGTCCACACGTTGGATATAGGAACACAGTGAACTAGCCACTACCGTCCACAGGTTGGATATAGGAACACAGTGAACTAGCCACTACCGTCCACAGGTTGGATATAGGAACACAGTGAACTAGCCACTACCGTCCACACGTTGGATATAGGAACACAGTGAACTAGCCACTACCGTCCACAGGTTGGATATAGGAACACAGTGAACTAGCCATCCCGTCCACAGGTTGGAAAATAGGAACACAGTGAAAATAGCCACTACCGTCCACAGGTTGGATATAGGAACACAGTGAACTAGCTACTACCGTCCACACGTTGGATATAGGAACACAGTGAACTAGCCACTACCGTCCACAGGTCGGATATAGGAACAGTGAACTAGCCACTACCGTCCACAGGTTGGATATAGGAACAGTGAACTAGCCACTACCGTCCACAGGTTGGATATAGGAACTCAGTGAACTAGCCACTACTGTCCACAGGTTGGATATAGAGACACAGTGAACTAGCCACTACCGTCCACAGGTTGGATATAGAAACACAGTGAACTAGCCACTACCGTCCACAGGTTGGATACAGCAACAGTGAACTAGCCACTACTGTCCACAGGTTGGATATAGGAACAGTGAACTAGCCACTACCGTCCACAGGTTGGATATAGGAACAGTGAACTAGCCACTACCATCCACAGGTTGGTTATAGGAACAGTTAACTAGCCACTACCGTCCACAGGTTGGATATAGGAACAGTGAACTAGCCCCTTACCGTCCACAGGTTGGATTAGGAACCCGTGAACTAGCCACTACCGTCCACAGGTTGGATATAGGAACAGTGAACTAGCCACTACCGTCCACAGGTTGGATATAGGAACAGTGAACTAGCCACTACCGTCCACAGGTTGGATATAGGAACAGTGTTAACTAGCCACTACCGTCCACAGATTGGATTGGAAGTGAACTAGCACTAGTCCACAGGTTGTATATACGAACAGTGAACTAGCCACTACCGTCCATAGGTTGGATATAGGAACACAGTAAACTAGCCAATTCGGCGTCAAATTCTAAAATCTAAATCCCTACCTCTTTCACCGTCCTAAAAGAAAGCTTAAAGATACATCTATAAGCAACAAGGCAGTGTTCACCTCATGAGAGTTCACAGTGATGATAGTGCACAGCAATGACGGTGCACAGGGAATAAGATAATAATACTAACGGGCGTGCACAGGTCTTCAGAAGATCACAGCAGTTAAGAATCCCTTTGAGCTCGGTTCGACTTGACGGGAAAAATTTAAAAGAAGAAAAAATCGCGAATATCATTTGAAAATGTAAACTTTCGCGTAAGTCATTGAGTGGCGGAGACTGTTGACGTAGTCCACATGTATACACTGAGAGGTGTGTGTCAGTGTATATACACTGAGAGGTGTATGTCAGTGTATATACACTGAGAGGTGTGTGTCAGTGTATATACACTGAGAGGTGTATGTCAGTGTATATACACTGAGAGGTGTATGTCAGTGTATATACACTGAGAGGTGTATGTCAGTGTATATACACTGAGAGGTGTATGTCAGTGTATATACACTGAGAGGTGTATGTCAGTGTATATACACTGAGAGGTGTATGTCAGTGTATATATACACTGAGAGGTGTATGTCAGTGTATATACACTGAGAGGTGTATGTCAGTGTATATACACTGAGAGGTGTATATGTCAGTATATATACACTGAGAGGTGTGTGTCAGTGTATATACACTGAGAGGTGTATGTCAGTGTATATACACTGAGAGGTGATGTCAGTGTATATACACTGAGAGTGTGTGTCAGTGTATATAACACTGGAGGAGTATGTCAGTGTATATACACTGAAAGGTGTATGTCAGTGTATATACACTGAGAGGTGTATGTCAGTGTAATTACACTGTGAGGTGTATGTCAGTGTATATACACTGAGAGGTGTATGTCAGTGTATATACACTGAGAGGTGTATGTCAGTGTATATACACTGAGAGGTGTATGTCAGTGTAATATACACTGAGAGGTGTATGTCAGTGTATAACACTGAGAGGTGTATGTCAGTGTATATACACTGAGAGGTGTATGTCAGTGTATTATACACTGAGAGGTGTATGTCAGTGGTATATACACTGAGAGGTGTATGTCAGTGTATATACACTGAGAGGTGTATGTCAGTGTATATACACTGAGGGAGTGTGTATGTCACAGTGTAGTGTACACTGAGAGGTGTATGTCAGTGTATGTACACTAGAGGTGTGTGTCAGTGTATATACACTGAGAGGTGTGTGTCAGTGTATATACACTGAGAGGTGTATGTCAGTGTATATACACTGAGAGGTGTATGTCAGTGTATATACACTGAGAGGTGTATGTCAGTGTATGTACACTGAGAGGTGTATGTCAGTGTATGTACACTGAGAGGTGTGTGTCAGTGTATATACACTGAGAGGTGTGTGTCAGTGTATATACACTGAGAGGTGTATGTCTGTGTATATACACTGAGAGGTGTATGTCAGTGTATATACACTGAGAGGTGTGTGTCAGTGTATATACACTGAGAGGTGTGTGTCAGTGTATATACACTGAGAGGTTGTGTGTCAGTGTATATACAACTGAGAGGTGGTATGTCAGTGTATATACACTGAGAGGTGTATGTCAGTGTATATACACTGAGAGGTGTATGTCAGTGTATATACACTGAGAGGTGTGTGTCAGTGTATATACACTGAGAGGTGTATGTCAGTGTATATACACTGAGAGGTGTATGTCAGTGTATATACACTGAGAGGTGTATGTCAGTGTATATACACTGAGAGGTGTATGTCAGTGTATATACACTGAGAGGTGTATGTCAGTGTATATACACTGAGAGGTGTATGTCAGTGTATATACACTGAGAGGTGTATGTCAGTGTATATACACTGAGAGGTGTGTGTCAGTGTATATACACTGAGAGGTGTATGTCAGTGTATATACACTGAGAGGTGTGTGTCAGTGTATATACACTGATAGGTGTATGTCAGTGTATATACACTGAGAGGTGTATGTCAGTGTATATACACTGAGAGGTGTATGTCAGTGTATATACACTGAGAGGTGTGTGTCAGTGTATATACACTGAGAGGTGTTTTGTCAGTGTATATACACTGAGAGGTGTGTGTCAGTGTATATACACTGAGAGGTGTGTGTCAGTGTATATACACTGAGAGGTGTATGTCAGTGTATATACACTGAGAGGTGTATGTCAGTATATACACTGAGAGGTGTCAGTGTATATACACTGAGAGGTGTATGTCAGTGTATATACACTGAGAGGTGTATGTCAGTGTATAATACACTGAGAGGTGTGTGCAGTGTATATACACTGAGAGGTGTGTGTCAGTGTATATACACTGAGAGGTGTGTGTCAGTGTATATACACTGAGGTGTGTCAGTGTATATACACTGAGAGGTGTATGTCAGTGTATATACACTGAGAGGTGTATGTCAGTGTATATACACTGAGAGGTGTGTGTCAGTGTATATACACTGAGAGGTGTGTGTCAGTGTAATTACACTGAGAGGTGTGTGTCAGTGTATATACACTGAGAGGTGTATGTCAGTGTATATACACTGAGGTGTGTGTCAGTGAATATACACTGAGAGGTGTGTGTCAGTGTATATACACTGAGAGGTGTGTGTCAGTGTATATACACTGAGAGGTGTGTGTCAGTGTATATACACTGAGAGGTGTGTGTCAGTGTATATACACTGAGGTGTGTGTCAGTGTATATACACGAGAGGTGTGTGTCAATGTATATACACTGAGAGGTGTGTGTCAGTGTATATACACTGAGAGGTGTATGTCAGTGTATATACACTGAGCGGTGTGTGTCAGTGTATATACACTGAGAGGTGTATGTCAGTGTATATACACTGAGAGGTGTATGTCAGTGTATATACACTGAGGGTGTGTGTCAGTGTATATACACTGAGGTGTGTCAGTGTATATACACTGAGAGGTGTGTGTCAGTGTATATACACTGAGAGGTGTGTGTCAGTGTATATACACTGAGAGGTGTATGTCAGTGTATATACACTGAGAGGTGTGTGTCAGTGTATCTACACTGAGAGGTGTGTGTCAGTGTATATACACTGAGAGGTGTGTGTCAGTGTATATACACTGAGAGGTGTGTGTCAGTGTATATACACTGAGAGGTGTATGTCAGTGTATATACACTGAGAGGTGTGTGTCAGTGTATATACACTGAGGTGTGTATGTCAGTGTATATACACTGAGAGGTGTGTTTCAGTGTATATACACTGAGAGGTGTATGTCAGTGTATATACACTGAGAGGTGTGTGTCAGTGTATGTACACTGAGAGGTGTGTGTCAGTGTATGTACACTGAGAGGTGTGTGTCAGTGTATATACACTGAGAGGTGTATGTCAGTGTATATACACTGAGAGGTGTGTGTCAGTGTATATACACTGAGAGGTGTGTCAGTGTATATACACTGAGAGGTGTGTGTCAGTGTATATACACTGAGAGGTGTCAGTGTATATACACTGAGAGGTGTCAGTGTATATACACAGAGGTGTCAGTGTATATACACTGAGAGGTGTGTGTCAGTGTATATACACTGAGAGATGTGTGTCAGTGTATATACACTGAGAGGTGTGTGTCAGTGTATATACACTGAGAGGTGTGTGTCAGTGTATATACACTGAGAGGTGTGTGTCACTCAGTATATATACACTGAGAGGTGTATGTCACTCAGTATATATACACTGAGAGGTGTATGTCACTCAGTATATATACACTGAGAGGTGTTGTCACTCAGTATATATACACTGAGAGGTGTATGTCACTCAGTATATATACACTGAGGAGTGTATGTCACTCAGTATATATACACTGAGAGGTGTATGTCACTCAGTATATATACACTGAGAGGTGTATGTCACTCAGTATATATACACTGAGAGGTGTGTGTCAGTGTATATACACTGAGAGGTGTATGTCACTCAGTATATATACACTGAGAGGTGTATGTCACTCAGTATATATACACTGAGAGGTGTATGTCACTCAGTATATATACACTGAGAGGTGTATGTCACTCAGTATATATACACTGAGAGGTGTATGTCACTCGTATATACACTGAGAGGTGTATGTCACTCAGTATATATACACTGAGAGGTGTATGTCACTCAGTATATATACACTGAGAGGTGTATGTCACTCAGTATATATACACTGAGAGGTGTATGTCACTCAGTATATATACACTGAGAGGTGTATGTCACTCAGTATATATACACTGAGAGGTGTATGTCAGTGTATATACACTGAGAGGTGTATGTCAGTGTATGTACACTGAGAGGTGTGTGTCAGTGTATATACACTGAGAGGTGTCACTCAGTGTATATACACTGAGAGGTGTCACTCAGTGTATATACACTGAGAGGTGTCACTCAGTGTATATACACTGAGAGGTGTCACTCAGTATATATACACTGAGAGGTGTATGTCACTCAGTGTATATACACTGAGAGGTGTATGTCACTCAGTATATATACACTGAGAGGTGTATGTCACTCAGTATATATACACTGAGAGGTGTATGTCACTCAGTGTATATACACTGAGAGGTGTATGTCACTCAGTGTATATACACAGAGGTGTGTGTCAGTGTATATACACTGAGAGGTGTCACTCAGTGTATATACACTGAGAGGTGTCACTCAGTGTATATACACTGAGAGGTGTATGTCACTCAGTATATATACACTGAGAGGTGTGTGTCACTCAGTATATATACACTGAGAGGTGTATGTCACTCAGTATATATACACTGAGAGGTGTATGTCACTCAGTATATATACACTGAGAGGTGTATGTCACTCAGTATATATACACTGAGAGGTGAATGTCACTCAGTATATATACACTGAGAGGTGTATGTCACTTAGTATATATACACTGAGAGGTGTATGTCACTCAGTATATATACACTGAGAGGTGAATGTCACTCAGTATATATACACTGAGAGGTGTGTGTCACTCAGTATATATACACTGAGCGTCTCTATAGTAATATCTATCATATGTGTAGATGATAGGCTTTAAACCCCATATACCATCCACAGTCCCTTGATGCTGATGAAGGTCTCTGGAGGTACACTCATCTTCCTCGGATCAAACCTGATTATTGCTAACCTCTTCTGAAGTTTAATTAAATTTCCACCTCAATATAATAATAATAATAATAATAATAATAATAATAATAATAATAATAATAATAATAATAATAATATGGCCTTGAGACAAAGGTGAAAAACATCCTTAAAACTGAAAATATTTTTAAATTTAAAATATCCCTGTTTATTATTATTATTGTTATTATTATTATTATTATTATTATTATTAAAGTAAAAAAAAACAAATATCCGGAAAAGTGAAAATAAGATAAACTCTCTCTAACAGTGATAAAACATTCCTATTTGGTCACCTCGCTATAGTGGTACAGAAATATACCCAGCTGGGTATATTGTAACCAAGTGGTCCAGTGGTTAACACACTGGCCTGTGAGTTTTAGGATTCACCATGGGTTCAAACCCCATCCATTCCCTGGTTGATCAAACCTTCATAGTCTCATTACTTCTCAACAAATCAGAATAAACTGTGTATATAATATTCTACTCGAATTATTTAACAAACTACAAAAGTTATTTTTCCGGTTCACATTTATTTTGATTATTTATATTTTAATATTTCTTACTTTTATTTTCAAAAATATCAAATTTCGAGCTAAAATATTTTGATCAGAACCTCTCTATGGAAAATTAAATTTTTTTTCTTTTGTTCAATCTTCGCGAGACTTACACAGCAGTGTACTAGAGTTACTTTTAGTGCTCAGTAAAAATTGCAAAAGATTTGGATGATTATTAGCTAACTTGGTATAAAAAATTAGTTAGGCATCTCTTGTTTAAACTTCAGACTACATCTCTCTTCTTTAAGCTTCCTATATCTCTCCTTCAAGGTACTATACACCTGTACATCTCCCAGTACTGTACACGTTTATATCTCCCAGTACTGTACACGTTTATATCTCCCAGTACTGTACACATTTATATCTCCCAGTACTGTACACGCTTATATCTCCCAGTACTGTACACGTTTATATCTCCCAGTACTGTTCACATTTATATCTCCCAGTGCTGTACACGTTTATATCTCCCAGTACTGTACACGCTTATATCTCCCAGTACTGTACACGTTTATATCTCCCAGTACTGTACACATTTACATCTCCCAGTACTGTACACATTTACATCTCCCAGTGCTGTACACATTTATATCTCCCAGTGCTGTACACATTTATATCTCCCAGTACTGTACACGTTATCATCCCAGTACTGTACACTTACATCTCCCAGTACTGTACACGTTCATATCTCCCAGTACTGTACACGTTTATATCTCCCAGTACTGTTCACATTTATATCTCCCAGTACTGTACACGTTTATATCTCCCAGTACTGTTCACATTTATATCTCCCAGTACTGTACACATTTACATCTCCCAGTACTGTACACATTTACATCTCCCAGTACTGTTACACGTTTATTTCTCCAGTACTGTTCACATTTATATTCCCAGTACTGTACACATTTTACATCTCCCAGTGCTGTACACATTTACATCTCCCAGTACTGTACACATTTACATCTCCCAGTGCTGTACACATTTATATCTCCCAGTGCTGTACACATTTATATCTCCCAGTACTGTACACGCTTATATCTCCCAGTACTGTACACATTTACATCTCCCAGTACTGTACACGTTTATATCTCCCAGTACTGTACACGCTTATATCTCCCAGTACTGTACACGTTTATATCTCCCAGTACTGTACACGTTTATATCTCCCAGTACTGTTCACTTTATATCTCCAGTACTGTACACATTTATATCTCCAGTACTGTACACGCTTATATCTCCAGTACTGTACACATTTACATCTCCCAGTACTGTACACGTTTATATCTCCCAGTACTGTACACGTTTATATCTCCCAGTACTGTTCACATTTATATCTCCCAGTACTGTACACATTTACATCTCCCAGTACTGTACACATTTACATCTCCCAGTACTGTACACGTTTATATCTCCCAGTACTGTTCACATTTATATCTCCCAGTACTGTACACATTTACATCTCCCAGTGCTGTACACATTTACATCTCCCAGTACTGTACACATTTACATCTCCCAGTACTGTACACGTTTATATCTCCCAGTACTGTACACGTTTATATCTCCCAGTACTGTTCACATTTATATCTCCCAGTACTGTACACGTTTATATCTCCCAGTACTGTTCACATTTATATCTCCCAGTACTGTACACATTTACATCTCCCAGTGCTGTACACATTTACATCTCCCAGTACTGTACACATTTACATCTCCCAGTACTGTACACGTTTATATCTCCCAGTACTGTACACGTTTATATCTCCCAGTACTGTACACGTTTATATCTCCCAGTACTGTTCACATTTATATCTCCAGTACTGTAACATTTACATCTCCCAGTGCTGTACAATTTATATCTCCCAGTGCTGTACACATTTTATCTCCCAGTGGCTGTACACATTTATATCTCCCAGTGCTGTACACATTTATATCTCCCAGTGCTGTACACATTTACATCTCCCAGTACTGTACACGTTTATATCTCCCAGTACTGTTCACATTTATATCTCCCAGTACTGTACACGCTTATATCTCCCAGTACTGTACCGCTTATATCCCAGTACTGTTTCAGTTTATATCTCCCAGTACTGTACACGTTTATATCTCCCAGTACTGTACACATTTATATCTCCCAGTGCTGTACACATTTATATCTCCCAGTGCTGTACACATTTATATCTCCCAGTGCTGTACACATTTACATCTCCCAGTGCTGTACACATTTATATCTCCAGTGCTGTACACATTTATATCTCCCAGTACTGTTCACATTTATATCTCCCAGTGCTGTACACATTTACATCTCCCAGTGCTGTACACATTTACATCTCCCAGTGCTGTACACATTTATATCTCCCAGTGCTGTACACATTTATATCTCCCAGTACTGTTCACATTTATATCTCCCAGTGCTGTACACATTTACATCTCCCAGTGCTGTACACATTTACATCTCCCAGTGCTGTACACATTTATATCTCCCAGTGCTGTACACATTTATATCTCCTAGTGCTGTACACATTTATATCTCCCAGTGCTGTACACATTTACATCTGCCACATTCTAGACTCAGCTGACTTACACACACTAGCTTCCACAAGATAAGTGTAGAGTGGGTAACTTTTAGCGGTAGTTCGCCTCAACCATGCACGGCCTTCACTGAATGCTTCTGCAGCAGCAGCAGCAGCAGCAGCAGCAGCAGCAGCAGCAGCAGCAGCATGAACAGCAGCAGCAGCAGCAGCAGCAGCAGCAGCAGCAGCAGCAGCAGCAGGAACAGCATCAGCAGCAGCAGCAGCAGCAGCAGCAGCAGCAGCAGCAGCAGCAGCAGGAACAGCAGCAGCAGCAGGAACAGCAGCAGGAACAGCAGCAGCAGGAACAGTAGCAGCAACAACAGTAGCAGCAACAACATCAGCAGCAACAACAGCAGCAGCAGCAGCAACAGCAGCAGCAGCAACAACAGCAGCAGCAGCAGCAGCAACAACAGCAGCAGCAGCAGCAGCAACAACAGTAACTGCAGTGGCGAAGATGACAAAAATAACGTCATAATCAACAGTGACCAAAATAACACTGGAACCCTCAGCCACAGCTATAAAAACAAAAGCAACAATAGCATCGTCTTCAGGACCGGTAGCAACAACAATCAGCAATAACAACAACAAAAGCAACAATAACGAGTATCAGCAAAAAAAGCAAAAACCAACAGTGGTCCTGTCAGCGCCGGTCCCCTACTAGACCTTAATGTGTCCCCTACTAGCTTAAAACACTAGACCTTAATGTGTCCCCTACTAGCTTAAAACATTAGACCTTATTGTGTCCCCTACTAGCTTAAAACACTAGACCTTAATGTGTCCCCTACTAGCTTAAAACACTAGACCTTAATGTGTCCCCTACTAGCTTAAAACACTAGACCTTAATGTGTCCCCTACTAGCTTAAAACACTAGACCTTAATGTGTCCCTACTAGCTTAAACACTAGACCCTTTTTGTGTCCCCTACTAGCTTAAAACACTAGACCTTAATGTGTCCCCTACTAGCTTAAAACACTAGACCTTAATGTGTCCCCTACTAGCTTAAAACACTAGACCTTAATGTGTCCCCTACTAGCTTAAAACACTAGACCTTAATGTGTCCCCTACTAGCTTAAAACACTAGAACCTTAATGTGTCCCCTACTAGCTTTAAAACACTAGACCTTAATGTGTCCCCTACTAGCTTAAAACACTAGACCTTAATGTGTCCCCTACTAGCTTAAAACACTAGACCTTATTGTGTCCCCTACTAGCTTAAAACACTAGACCTTATTGTGTCCCCTACCAGCTTAAAACACTAGACCTTAATGTGTCCCCTACTAGCTTAAAACACTATAGGTAAAAAACCTTAATGTGTCCCCTACTAGCTTAAAACACTAGACCTTAATGTGTCCCCTACTAGCTTAAAACACTAGACCTTAATGTGTCCCCTACTAGCTTAAAACACTAGACCTTAATGTGTCCCCTACTAGCTTAAAAACACTAGACCTTAATGTGTCCCCTACTAGCTTAAAACACTAGACCTTAATGTGTCCCCTACTAGCTTAAAACACTAGACCTTAATGTGTCCCCTACTAGCTTAAAACACTAGACCTTAATGTGTCCCCTACTAGCTTAAACACTAGACCTTAATGTGTCCCTACTAGCTTAAAACACTAGACCTTAATGTGTCCCCTACTAGCTTAAAACACTAGACCTTAATGTGTCCCCCACTAGCTTAAAACACTAACCTTTAAAGTGTCCCCTATACTTAAAAAAACTAGGAAATTAATGGTTCCCCCCACTACTTTAAAAAACTAGACCTAATTGTCCCTACTAGCTTTAAAACACCCAACCGTTAATGTTCCCCCCACTAGCTTAAAACACTAGACCTTTAAAGTGTCCCCCACTACTTTAAAAAAAACTAACTCTTAATGTGTCCCCTAAAGCTTAAAACACTAGAAACCCTTAAAGTGTCCCCCCAATAAACTTTAAAAAACTAGACCTTTAAAGGTTTCCCCCAAAGCTTAAAAAAGACCTTTTAAAAGGAAAGTTTAAAAAATGATTAATTGTTTCCCCCTAAAGGGTTAAAAAAACCTTAAAAGTTTTTAAAGAAAAAAAATTTAAGATTTAATTTTAAAAAACAAAACCTTTTTGTGTCCCCCCCACTAGCTTTAAAAAACTTGACCTTAATGGGCCCCCCACTAACTTAAAACCCATAACCTTAATTTCGTCCTTTTTTCAGATAAAAGCGTCATCATCAACAACAAAATTTACAATAAAAACAACTAGTTTAAACAGCAAACAACAAAGAAAACCCTCAAAAGTTCCCCGGGGTGTCGCCGTAAAAACTGGTTTTAAAAGATTTAAAAATTGGGATCCAATTTCCCTCCAAAATGTTTTTTTGGGGAAAGGCCCAAAGGGAAGAAGCTCATGAGGCAGATATTATTTTTATATGGTTTCCCCCTTTTGGGGGGGCCACAGTTTCCCTTGTGTGAGGGGCCCACCCTCCTCATTGTGAGAGGGGGCCCCAGTCGCTTTTTGTGGGAAAATGCCCCCAGTCGCCCCTAGCGGGCCTTTTTACAATCGCTCTTTGGGGAGAGGGCCCCAGTCGCCCCCCCGGGGGAAAGGGCCCCCAGTCTTCCCCGTTTAAAACGAAATCGTAAAGCCCCCATTGCAAAATAAAATCACGGTAAAGGGGGAGGGTTGAAAATCGTGGCTATGAGTCTTTTAAAAATCCCCGAGCACGCATAAGCCCCCTGAGCCGCTTCTACAATAAAGTCACCATCTAGGTTATTTAACACCTTTAAAAGGTTAGCATGGGGCCCCCAAATGTGAAACATATGTGCAAGCTTTTTCAGAATTTTCTCTACCAGCGGGCCGTGCGAACGGCCCCCCCTAGTGAGAGATTCATTAGGTTTTTTAAAAAAATACCTATATTTATAGACCCCAGTTTTGGGTTAAAACCTATTGGGAGCCAAATGGGCCCAAATAGCTTTAACGCCGGGCCCGGAGTTTTTCCACTCAATAGCCGGGGGAGTTTAAAAACCCCACCCGAACCGTGTTAAAACTTTTTATGGGGGGGGCCCACAGGGCGACCCTTGGGGGAGGACCCACAGTCGCTCTTTGTGAGAGGGCCCCACAGTCGCCCAGTGTTTGAGGGCCCACAGTAAATTATGTCTGCTATAGAGCAAGATTGATATAGTAGTCTTTGCCTGGGCACCAACAGAACTTCACTTCCTAATGCCATGCATGGAAACTGACTACTCAACCTTGAATTTTTGGAACACGAGATGGAGAAATAGCACACTGGGCCACGGCAAACAAAGAACATTGAGAACCCGAGTAGATAACGAACCGAGAACCATGTAAGTAGGCTATTAGGAGGAGAGTAGCAAGTACTGTGTGGAGCCTCAGAGTGAATACTTGGGATTAGTTTTATCATTGTTAACGACTCTTCACTGGCTGCCACCACTGAGCCATCATTAACACAACTTTTTGACTTTTAAGGAAAGACCTTTATCCTTGAAAGGTGAACAAAATCATGCGCAAAGAAACCGACAACAGTGTCTTCATCGACTCCCTAGAAGATGAACCATCCAAGGAAGGCAGAGGGAGGACCCATCCTTTTCGAAGACAGATATCATGATCACAGTCCAGGTCAGCAGCTGCTGGTAAATAAATGTCTTAACCAATGAATAACGGTCCCTGAGCTGACGATGGACGTACACACAACACTGCAGTGCATCTCACATTCCCTGTTCCAAGGAACTGGCTGACAAGCCTTCAGACCACTTATGCAGGAAACGCTAGAATTCGGCGCCCCCAGGACAATACTCAGGAAATAGTCACAAGCTCAACACGGAAATTATCAAGGGTATAAGAGATCTTCACCCGAGCCTCAAACTATCACCAGTCTGCTGCCTCCAGCTACCACCGAGGACAGACTGGACACAAAGATTGTGGCGACTTCAGAAGGAGAGAAAATTGATCTCTACCATACAAATCCAGGCCATCTGAAGTCTAGATAAAAAGGACTGAAAAAGAGAGTTCTTTGCCTCAGAAGGCATGAACGTTATAACAAGTTGGGGACCCACTGCTCAGGACGATAATAACCAAATGATTCTCCATGTAGACTTCTGCCTCTCACTTCTCAGTGAGAGGCAGGAACACACACACACACACACACACACACAGACACACACACACACACACACATACCTACACACCTACACACACAACAGGCCTAGTGTCTAATCGACATGTGCCTAGGACAAAATAGTAACTAACACTCACACACACACACACACACACACACACACACACACACACACACACACACACACACACACACACACACACCTACACACACACAACAGGCCTAGTGTCTAATCGACATGTGCCTAGGACAAAATGGTAACTAACACACACACACACAACGTGTAATGTATGTAACGAGACTAGTCCCAAAGCTAAGGGGAGTGAACAATGAGAGATTAGAGGAAGTAAACCTGACAACAGGGGCTGGAAGAACAAAAGAAGACATTATACCAACATATCAGATACACAGAGGACTGCAGGGGATGAGATGAAAGGCTTAACACCACCTGCCTGAAGGCTGGCTGCCTTGGATCAAAACGTCAAGCATCTAGCTCGTAGGCTAATACACCAACCAGGGATGAGAATGACATTAGCTTGAAAGCTCCTACACCTCCGTATATCCTCGGACCAAGAGTAACACACCTAGCTTGGCTGGGTGCTTGATTCTTTTAGGATTGGGTGGTCCTGCGGGTTAAGGAGTCATATGGTTCTCGCTCACAATGGCGGGCCAGTACAACATGGGTTAGAATCCTTGGCTATCCCAGTGTTGTTATTGGTTAATACCACTAATTCGTGGTTACAATAACTATATATATATATATATATATATATATAATATATATATATATATTATATATATATATATATATATATATATATATATATATATATATATATATATATATATATAAGGGAAAAAATCCCGAGCTATCACACTCACACACAAAAGCAATTTCTGTTTGTGACTACACGTCAATTTTTCACATGGTTGCAGCTACCCACAGAACAAACAAAAAATTTTAACCAAAAACTGAAGCTCGGAAAAGAAAAAAATAATGTCTGGGTGTCGCTAGTTACGAGCGGAAGAGAAATGACTTTTTTTCCGAACTAACAATTGTTGAATATTCATAAGAAATTGAAAGAAGTTGAGTGTAAATTGTTAGTGTGCTGGAAACCAGTCTAGTTAGTGATTGTTGTTGTTGGTTGTAATGGTGGTTGTGATTGGTGTGGGTGTGTGGGTGTGGCGGGTATGATGGTGTGGGTGGCGGTGCAAATAACTGGGACATACCTGCGGTCGATTTAAAATTTTTTTTCCATTTTTGTAGTCCAGCCTGAGGCCAGTCTTGCTTGCTGATTACCTGTTCAACCAGGCTGTTGTACATGTATTGCATACAATACCGACAAGATGAAGAATTAGACATGTGCGACACCTGGGTATCTTCGCCATCCAGTGGCTTTATCAATACAAATTTAATTACATAATGGGAAGACTGTAGAGCTGAACACAAAAGACGAGGCAATCAGTCCTTCAGTCTTCAGGACTACGGTGCTCTTCAACTCCAAGGCTGTGAGGGACTGATTACCTAGTCTCTTGTATAGAGTTCTACAGTCTTCCCATTATGTCCTTGAATCTGTATTGATGGCGAAACGTCTGTAAATAAAGATTCCCAGTTGTTGCACATCTGTGTAATTCTTCAACAAGGGTGTTGCTCTTCGAAGCTCCGCTGCCCCACACGTCCATCACAGCCTGGTTAATCCTACGACTGGCGAAGGTAGTGATCCAGTTTCCTATGGAAAACTTGTACAAATGTCTCAATAATTTTTCTGGTATCTGCTGCCAGTAGACTGAAGAGTCTTGGACCACGCATGTTGACACAGGGTT
>NC_069473.1:21807283-21827283 GCF_026875155.1 Cherax quadricarinatus | reverse complement strand
AGGATGACGGAATAGGCCCCCATTGCAGGGGGTAACACCCTTCCCGGCGCCTATCCCCAAGGCTGAGAAAAAGGGGGTGAGTAAGAGGCTGCTGCAATGCTGAACCAAACTCAGCTCGGTTTCGGGTTAAAACGGGGCTGTGAAGAGCCCCCCACGCAGCACGAGTATATACAAAAACATGTCCTATGAAAAAGCCTTGGTAAAATTTGGGACTTTCCCCAATGCTTTCAACTCGCAAAAGGGGATGGGGCTCCCAAAGCATTTATAAAAAATTCCCTTCCCTTTCCCCCTTCATAGAATCGTGTTTAGTGTGACTTCCAAACATTTTTTGGGGGACCATGAAATTGCCGTTGAGGGCGTGCAAAGGGGGACCCTCCCCCCCCTTTTTCATTTTTTTTTGGTCATAAAGGAAGTCACGGGGCATCTCCAGCGAGCTAAAATATCTGGTTCCTGGACGCCCGGTCCCCCTACTGGCACACAAATCTCTCCTGGAGGACATCAAAAAAATTAAAGAATGGGAAAAACCCTGGGCCTTTCTTTAAATCCCCCAAAATTAAAAATAGTTTCTACCAATCAACAGTGTCCAGAATTTAGTACCCTTTTACCCGGGGGCACGAGCCATTGGGTCCACCAATAGCCTCTCCTGGGGCCCCTTTGGGGCCAAGCCATCGATTGATCCTAGGAAAAAAAGTTCAGACCTCCGGACGATGGAAAGCAGGATGAAAAAACATTGAGACACCGATCCTTTACTACCCCAGGTGCCCGTCAACCCCAAAACTTACCATTTTCGAGATGCCCCCCTTCAGCATCCAAAAAATCAAGGAATATGTCTCTCCCGAAGGGGCCCTGCAAAAGAGTGATTGAACTTTCCCTTTGGGACGATGGGCAGTGGTTGCAAGTCACTTCCGGTCAGGCTTGGAGGGCTAGGGGTCGCAGATCCTCCCCATTGCTTACCAGTTTCCCATCCTTTCCATGCATCAAACGAGTTTATAAGACAAATTCTTCCTGACACCCCGTGACTCGCAGAAAGAAGACCCTAGCTATGTCAGTTTCCATCACCGAATGGGAGACTCTTGCTGCTCCACCAAACCCCAGTGCAGCATGGCTACAGTCAAGCTGGGATAGCCCCAATTGCTGAAAAGGGTTGCCAACTGCCAGGGCTGCAACATCAGATAGGGAGATTGCCCTCTCCAGGGTGTGAGTGCACACACCCGGGGAATTCCCCCAAACGTTCCCAAATTTGGCAATGGGAAACGCGACTGACCCTAAGACCCTCCGTATTGCAGTGGCTCTGCGCCTGCTGCCCCATTCACCGATATATGTGTATTTGCGGCGAAGTGCAACAGACCATACGGGGTTTCATGGTCTTAAAACCCCGTTCCAAAACCAAGGGCCGGCTCAAACAAAAAAAACAAACCCCTTAAGAAACCCTTCACATGGATCCCCCAAGGGGGGAATACTTGCGAAAAATCCCAAAAAAGCCAAACCCCCCCGGGAAACCCCTAAAAATTTGGGAAAAGGAATTTAAACAAAATACCTGGTGTCCCCCTGCGCCCAACCCCAGTGGGGGCGACAAGGAAATTACCACAGGGAGGGGTCCCCAAAATCGAAAATACAAATTACCAAACAACAAGTCCCTGGTCGGCCTTACTAAAAATCCCCCAAATTTCCTTAAAAAATTGGGTTCCAGACTCATCGACACCACCAGGGACCCAAGGGCAGCACTTTCATGTTCCAGCGCCTCAGCGTCGCCATCCAGAGGGGAAATGCTTGCTGCATACTTGGCTCACGTCAGCCTCGGAGGAGTTGGAGGAAATTCATCATCTTTGATACATTGTGCCATTGTATTCATGTTTGTTTTTTTCTGTAAATGTATTTTGTTTATTAATAAATGTTCACATAGAATAAAAAATATAATATATAATTATATATATATCTATATATATATTATATTTATATATTATATTATATTATATATATATATATATATAATATATATGTCGTGCCGAATATGTAAAAACTGGTCAATTAGCAAGAACTCATTTAAAATTAAGTCCTTTCTAAAATTTTCTCTTATACGTTTAAAGATATATTTTTTTCATTAATGTTGATGTAAAAATTTATAATTTTGCACCAAAAGAAACTTAGAAAACTTACCTAGCCTTATTATAACAAGAACAATTTATTTTAGCCTAACCCAACTAAATATATTTTAGATTTGTTTACAATAATTTAATACTAAACAAACACAGCGAAATATATTTTTTCGTTAGGTTCAGAATGATTTTGGCGAAATTATTGCATACACAAATTTTCACTTGTCCTATATGGCAAGATGAACGTTGCTATTTAAGCCAAGATCGCAAGTTCTGCCTATTCGACACGACACACACACACACACACACACTATATATATATATAAATGTATATATATTTATATCGTGCCGAATAGGCAGAACTTGCGATCTTGGCTTAAATAGCAACGCTCATCTTGCCATATAGGACAAGTGAAAATTTGTGTATGCAATAATTTCGCCAAAATCATTCTGAACCTAACGAAAAAATATATTTCGCTGTGTTTGTTTAGTATTAAATTATTGTAAACAAATCTAAAATATATTTAGTTGGGTTAGGCTAAAATAAATTGTTCTTGTTATAATAAGGCTAGGTAAGTTTTCTAAGTTTCTTTTGGTTGCAAAATTATAAATTTTTACATCAACATTAATGAAAAAAATATATCTTTAAACGTATAAGAGAAAATTTTAGAAAGGACTTAATTTTAAATGAGTTCTTGCTAATTGACCAGTTTTACATATTCGGCACGACA
Organism: Cherax quadricarinatus; assembly: GCF_026875155.1. NCBI lineage: Eukaryota > Metazoa > Arthropoda > Malacostraca > Decapoda > Parastacidae > Cherax > Cherax quadricarinatus. The sequence continues at coordinate 21,824,456 of NC_069473.1, read as the reverse complement.
TATAATATAATATTATATATATATATATATATATATATATATATTATATATATATATATATATATATATATAGAGAGAGAGAGAGAGAGAGAGAGAGAGAGAAACTCACCTGGTGGTCATTGATGAACCAAGTAAGGTGTGCTGGAGGGCTGGAGCTGGCTGACACACAGGTGAGTCTGGCGGTGTCCCCGATATGGTACTCGTGTTGACGACCGTAGATGCGAGGCTTCTCCTTCGGAATTTCTGGCGGAGGACACGGAGAACACACCGTGAACACAAGGTGAGGCAGGAATGCCAGGAGGCAGGAGGTTAACGGCAGCCATATGAAAGAAGGATTGAGTGTCGTAGGCAGGAGGAAGACCTGGAAGAATCTGACAGCAGTGAGGAGGACCTGGATGAATCTGACAGCAATGAGGAGGACCTGGAAGAATCTGACGGTAGAGAGAGGAGACCTTGAATAATGTGACAGAAGTCAGCAGGACCTTGAATAATGTGACAGAAGGCAGGAGGACCTTGAATAATGATAGAAGGAAGGAGGACCTTGAATAATCTGACAGAAGGAAGGAGGACCTTGGATAATCTGACAGGAGGAAGGAAGACCTTGGATAATCTGACAGAAGGAAGGAGGACCTTGGATAATCTGACAGGAGGAAGGAAGACCTTGGATAGTCTGACAGAAGGAAGGAGGACCTTGAATAATCTGACAGAAGGAAGGAGGACCTTGAATAATCTGACAGAAGGAAGGAGGACCTTGGATAATCTGACAGAAGGAAGGAGGACCTTGAATAATCTGACAGAAGGAAGGAGGACCTTGGATAATCTGACAGGAGGAAGGAGGACCTTGGATAATCTGACAGAAGGAAGGAGGACCTTGAATAATCTGACAGAAGGAAGGAGGACCTTGGATAATCTGACAGAAGGAAGGAGGACCTTGGATAATCTGACAGGAGGACCTGAGTGTAATAGGCAGTAAGAATGAGGATATGGGAAGCTTAACTGTGGTGGTAAAGTTGGAGAATAGAGTGATGCAGGAGGCAGGGACTTTGAAGGATGGAGTGATCCAGAAGGGAGGGAGTCAGTAAGGATGAAGTGATTCAGAAGGGAGGGGATAAGGATGGAGTTATCCATCCTTCCCTGAAACAAACGCAGACGACCAACAGACATATTTATACGACCTGGAGGAGATGGAGTATAGTTGTTGAGGTCTCGGCGAAGTGCTGGGGTCTAGGCGAAGTGCTGGGGTCTAGGCGAAGTGCTGGGGTCTAGGCGAGGTGCTGGGGTCTAGGCGAGGTGCTGGGGTCTAGGCGAGGTGCTGGGGTCTAGGCGAGGTGCTGGGGTGCAACGAGGTGCTGGGGTGCAAGCGAGGTGCTGGGGTACTAGCGAGGTGCTGGGGTATAAGAAAGGTGCTGAGGTATAAGAAAGGTGCTGGAGTATAGGCGAGGTGCCGAGGTATAGGTCAGGGCATTGAGTATATTCGAGGGGATGGAGTATAAGGCTTTATTAATAAGTGCAATAAAGTTGTGATTAAGCTCTACATAGATCTATCAGAATGAAAATTACATACCAGTGACTCTTAAATCAAGTGATATTAGAACAACCTTCATGAAATACTAGGCATACCAATGGCTGTTCTTACCTGTACTTTAAACCTACTCCTAGCAACACCTATGTATATGAAAAGTAATAGTTATTTTTAATTATCATTATATTATCATTTACACACTGGCCATCTCCCACCAAGGCAGGGTGACCAGCAAAAGAAACACTTTCACCATCATTCGTACTATCAGTGTCTTGCCAGAGGCGTGCAGATACGACAGTTGTTTGGCTTAATAATACTCACGTATGACGGTCATGGGAGCGCTCTTGTCAGCCGTCAGGAAGTTGGGCGATTCCTCAATGACCTCACACTTGTACTTGCCAGAGGAGGTCAGCTGCACGTTGGTCAGCACTACCCTCTCCCCCGTCGACGCCTCCCTCTGCATTAAACCATAGCTTTATTACTCAAGACTTTCCAAGCCGTAGCTGCGTCAAGACCCTCTACTCTCCAGTAGGGTGAGTAGGATAATAATAATAATAATAATAATAATAATAATAATAATAATAATAATAATTAATATTTCTACAAGTACATGATACAACTTATACAGACCAAGGCTAACATAAGTAACATATTATGTAGAAAGTCCCTTGTTATGTAGAGCATTTCAGGCAAATTAGGTTAATTTTGTCCCCAGGATGAGACCCACACTAGTCGACTAACACCCAGGTACCTATTTACTGCTGGGTGAACATGGACAACAGATGTCTTAAGGAAACACACCCCAATATATCCACTCATACTGGGGATCGAACCATGGACCTCAATGTGTGAAGCGAGTGCTCTACCACCCGAGTTCAAGCCATCCTCACGTGAGGTTGGCAGCAAATTTCTCGAGTTACGTACTGAAGGCTAGGTTACAGTGTTGTCTATTAATCAAAATTAACCAATTATATCGTACAACAACGGCATTAATTAAAATGTGAGATAGAGGCGATAAAAGACTCTTGAGGTAGGAACAGAGAACGTGGGCGCAACGAGGAGACAGTCAGATTATCAGTATTATCATTATATTTACAAAGTGCAGGCAGCTGTATGAGTCATGGCTATGTTTGTCAGGAAACAGGACAAGTGTTTCCTGAGGCGGATCTTAGTCATATGATGACCTGCAGCTGGAGCTTTTGATCATCTGACCGAGGCCTTCCGCTGGCTTACCCCTCCACCTCTTTAAAAATTATGGTTATACATATAACCATTAGGAACATTCTCCACTTATATCAGAGAAACCAGATTGAATAATAATAATATTGACACATAACCAGGAAGCCATGGCATACCCAAGGAGCCATCACATACCCAGGAAGCCATCACATACCCAGGGAGCCATCACATACCCAGGAAGCCATCACATAACCAGGGAGCCATCACATAACCAGGAAACCATCACATACCTAGGAAGCCATCACATACCCAGGGAGCCATCACATAACCAGGAAACCATCACATACCCAGGAAGCCATCACATACCCAGGGAGCCATCACATACCCAGGGAGCCACCACATAACCAGGAAACCATCACATACCCAGGAAGCCATCACATACCCAGGAAGCCATTACATACCTAGGAAGCCATCACATACCTAGGAAGTCATCACATACCCAGGAAGCCATCACATACCCAAGGAAGCCATCACATACCCAGGAAGCCATCACATAACCAGGAAGCCATCACATACCCAGGGAGCCATCACATAACCAGGAAACCATCACATACCCAGGAAGCCATCACATACCCAGGAAGCCATCACATACCTAGGAAGCCATCACATAACCAGGAAGCCATCACATACCCAGGAAGCCATCACATACCCAGGAAACCATCACATAACCAGGAAGCCATCACATACCCAGGAAGCCATCACATACCCAGGAAGCCATCACATACCCAGGAAACCATCACATACCCAGGAAACCATCACATAACCAGGAAACCATCACATAACCAGGAAGCCATCACATACCCAGGAAGCCATCACATAACCAGAAAGCCATCACATACCCAGGAAACCATCACATAACCAGGAAACCATCACATACCCAGGAAGCCATCACATACCCAGGAAGCCATCACATACCTAGGAAGCCATCACATACCCAGGAAGCCATCACATACCCAAGGAAGCCATCACATACCCAGGAAGCCATCACATAACCAGGAAGCCATCACATAACCAGGAAGCCATCACATAACCAGGAAGCCATCACATGCCTAGGAAGCCATCACATACCCAAGGAAGCCATCACATACCCAGGAAGCCATCACATAACCAGGAAGCCATCACATAACCAGGAAGCCATCACATAACCAGGAAGCCATCACATACCCAGGAAGCCTCACGTGGTAAACCCCACTACTCGATTTAAACATGCGCAACATTTATGTATCTCTGGCAGGAACGTTCCGCCTGCTCAACAGTCTTTTTCAGTCGAACACAGGCAAACATAACAATGAAGACAGTAACTGTAGTTTTGACTTGATCAGTCCGTCACCACTGGTATGAGGTGGTCAGTCCTTCAGGCCTGACGGAATAACCTCCTACTACCAAGGCTGATTGACTGATCATGTCAAAACTATAGGTGAATAATGGGGTATTCACCAGTATTCCTATATTCAACTTTAGACGCTTGTTTTGCAAGAGTAACGTTTCGGCCATATAGATACCCGAGTGTTGAACATGTTTCTTATCCATGAACATGTCTGTATTGCATACAATAATTACTCTCACACTACTGGAGCTGAGTCGGAGCAGCAGATTCCATGGTGCTCACTGTAACCTCCAGGCGAGCTTCAGAAACATGTAGTCGTCTGCACAAAAACACATTCCAGCAACTGACCTCAAGCAAGTTGTGAAACAATGCGGTAACATAATTTTATATATCATATCCACACTGACTCAAGATTGCTGTTATTCCAGCCAAAACATGGGTTTTAAGTTGATCAGTTCTATCTGGTGACACTCTTCTTACTTCTGTAAAGTTCTTGTTTTTATTTTTCGCTAAGCTGTTTCCATAGCTAATCACAATAATAATTTTTAAATGGGTGGACGGGTAAGCCAGTGGAAGGCCTCGCTCAGATGACTAAAATCTCCAGCTGTGGGTCATCATATAACTAAGACCCGCGTCAGGAAACACTTGTCCTGTTTCCTGACGAATCTTACCTGTTTGATTCTCCGTTAGTATGCCGTTTTCTTAGTGTTATCACCTGGTTCTCTACCGGTTTCTTTCGTGTAAAATTAATAATAATAAATAATAATAATAATATTTATTATTATTATTACACAGGGGGATGGTGAGTTCCCGCACCTTATTGAAACTAAATATCTGTTTAAAATATATGTTTAATTTATAATAACTAACGTTTAATGAACATAACTCAGTGCTTACACAAGAACAATGAGTCGCACGGAGCTGTATTGGTTTGTCAACGTAGGCGCTGAAAACTGTCTTCAAATATCAATTTCAGATTGATCAAGACTGAGACTGAACCATTATGTCCTCTACACTCTAAACTTGCACATGAATGTTATTCAGTACCGACATGATGAAGAATTAGTCACATATGCAACATCTGGTTATCTTTATTTGTAGACGTTTCGCCATCCAGTGGCTTTATCAATACAAATTCATGGACATAATGGGAAGACTGTAGAACTCTATACGAAAGATGAGGTAATCGGTCCCTCAGCCTTGGAGTTTGTGTGAAATGTAACTCCTTCGCGCGCTACTGCATAAATAAAAAGCATAAATAAAGGACAAGAAATGTTGGAACTGATAGCTTACTGAGTCGGCAGACTAGTGCTCGTTCTTGCTGGATCAAAAGCTGGTTTCTCCGTAGTAGTGTTGCATGTGAGTGCATGTCTTGCGTGTGTGTGTTGCATGTGCGTGTGCTTTATGTGTGTGTGGGTGTTTAATACACTAGGTAGTATTTAGATCAGTTTAGATCTTTCCAGGAAAGGGGTGAGTGTCGTAATATGTTAATGGTTTGTGTCCCAGAGGTATATAGAGGTATAGCATGTGTCACAGAGGGCAGACACCACCATGGCAGGTACCATAATGTGTCACAGATGGCTGACGCCACCATGGCAGGTACCATAATGTGTCACAGAGGGCTGACACCACCATGGCAGGTACTATAATGTGTCAGAGGGCTGGCACCACCATAACAGGTACCATGTGTCACAGAGGGCTAACACCACCATGGCAGGTACCATAATGTGTAACAGAGGGCTAACACCACCATGGCAGGTACTATAATGTGTCAGAGGGCTGGCACCACCATAACAGGTACCATGTGTCACAGAGGGCTAACACCACCATGGCAGGTACCATAATGTGTAACAGAGGGCTAACACCACCATGGCAGGTACTATAATGTGTCAGAGGGCTGGCACCACCATAACAGGTACCATGTGTCACAGAGGGCTAACACCACCATGGCAGGTACCATAATGTGTCACAGAGGGCTGACACCACCATGGCAGATACCATAATGGTGTATCACAGATAACTGACATGATATTCTATAATCAAAACTCAAGTCAAGAAATTTAACAGTTTGGCAGCATGGGATGGGAGACCCACAGAGGGAGAACAGAAAATGTGGAGCAGAGCGCCTAGCGAATATAATAAGAGCTTGCTTTATATACTGAGAGCTCAAAGCTATGTGATGAAGTCCATCCAGACGCATTGTTGATTGCACTCCGTATGGAGAAGACAACGAATGAATATATATTTGGGGCAGCACGAGCAATGGAACCATCATCCACATGTAAAGAGGATCAAATTCTCTGAGGTAATGTTGAAGGTCGAGCGTTAATAGTTAATAAGAAAATTCCGCTAAGAATATCGCCTAGTAGAACTCTTCCCCTTGAAGAACATCTTTCAGATGTTGAAGCCGTTATTGATCCGTCGTGAACATTTTAAGAAAAAGCGAGAGTTGGCCTCTTAGACCACTAGAATGGACCCGAGATAATATATGATAACGTTACTGGTATCGTAAGCTTTTTCTGAGTAGAAAAACACTGCCTCCACAAATCGACCGTCGGCAAAAGGCATTGGGAATGTACTTATCGAGCCGAACTACAGGATCAATAGAAGAACAGTCTCTTCTGTATCCGAACTGATGTGGAGATATACACAAATAACCCGCACATAAAAGAGAGAAGCTTACGACGACGTTTCGGTCCGACTTGGACCATTGACAAAGTCACATGGTCCAAGTTGGACCGAAACGTCGTCGTAATCTTCTTTTATGTGCGGGTTATTTGTGTATCGTGCCTTTTTTTTGTTATTTGTGGAGATATACAGTTGAGAGTCTTCAAGCATAAGGCTAGTCTCCTCTTAAACATACATTTCATTAATTTACAAATGGACTCGAACTGCAAATGGAACTGGGGCCTCGACATATCTGGTTTACGAAAAGGAAGAACTACAAAATACTTCACTGAATGGGTACCACTCCTGTAGACCCAACGCGATTGACGAAAGATAATTTTAAATCACATGCTGAAGAGTGTAAATGCTGAAGCATGAGAACATGTATATCATCAGGTCCAGCTGCTTTAGGTTGACAATGATATAGCTGATGCAATCAGTGAAGTTTGGCCTTGTCGAGGGCAAACTCATCATCCAGGAAGAACCAATCAAACGGCGTCTGCAAAATATCTTGATTGCTCCCACCAACACCGTTTTCTAGAACTCAAGCAGCTTTACTGTTTCGGAAGAACGGCTCAATTAATTTTTCACCACCAAAAAACGGCGATCGCCAGAAGATGGATCCTGAAGCGCTACAACGAGACTATTTCCTGTCCATTCCTGGCAAGTTCCTCACCTCTCCCACCCTTGCAGTGTTTGCTGGCTCTGTCCCTTTCCTTTTATCAGGTCTCACTCTCTCTCATCCTGTGGTGATGTCTGCACTACTGAAGATGCCATTTATGACTAAGGATTTTCACAATATGTTAACACAGCACATGAGCCTTATTTCACATTAGTCTTTATTTCATGCTATTTCTCACCCATTGTCGAGGACTGCAGCTGCTCCAGACTGCTAATATCCATATTGTGCTCATAGGAATGTTGACGTCCAAAGTGGAAACACAAACACACCAACAACAACGTTTGGTTGCTTATACGACACCCCAGGCATGTGCTGCTACTTATTTGATGTGGAAATAGCCAACAGTGGTATGAATACACTGATACCGGCCCCATGTGGCACGTTTGAGTCGGATGGCCCTAGCATAATTGCAGACCACCAAGCCACGCATTCATTAAAATATTTACTGTAGACTCGTAAGACAGCTGCTTCATTAGCCGAAAGAAGAGATGCGACAAAAAAGTGATAACTTATCAATGGAGGAGATATCTGTCGTTAGGGAGGGGGGGTCCTACGAGTTTAGCGCTTCCCTATTAATATAATTCGTATTCCATCTTGATGTAAGTTGCTTAATAATAATAATAATAATAATATTATTATTATTATTATTATTATTGCTGCTGTTGAAGTCACTGGGAAATAGCGAATGATATTATTTTCCTATCGGACTCTGTGGTCCGAGAGTAAAAATGTGACCTGTTAGTAAACACTTCTAATTACCTAGACAGCAGTATCAGCCTTTATATCCCGAACCACAGATTTCAGTCAACAAAAAAGAGGAATGACGAAATACTTGGAGTTACTGCAGCACTTATAGAACCCAGAGATAGGTGTTAGCATATCCGTGGATCTGTCTAGCAGAGTCTTGGTTGCAGAATGATCATTCTGTGCACACTCTAAGTTGTCTTGCTTACACCACGGGAAGAAGACTCGTGTAAAACCCAGTCTTACTGATCACAGCTACTGAGGTGCCGACAAGGTGATGAGTACTATAATGAAATAGCTCGTCCATAGGAGCCAGAAGCTCACGACGACATTTCGGTCCAACTTGGACCACTTACAATGTCACACTAATACACACAAACCACTGAGGGAACCAGTGTATATATATGGGTAAGGGGGACAGGGACGTGACAAAGAGAGGGAAGAAAAAGTAGTAGTAGTAGTAGTAGTAGTAGTAGTAGTAGTAGTAGTAGTAGTAGTAGTAGTATAGTAGTAGAGTAGGGAGAGTAAGATGAATTTTTACCCAGCTGTTGATGGGTAAAAAATGCATCAGCTACTGAGTTACTGTGGGAAAAAAGACTTAGTTAAGACTTTGCACGCTTTAATGATCACAGCAGATAAGTTGCTGTGGGAAGAAAGACTCAAGTAAAACTGTGTAAAGTCTTGCTGACCACAGCTACTGAGGTGCCAAGGAAAAGCAAAATCTGAGGCAAGATTCTGTAAGAGAAGTTTGTTCATCGACCTTGACGGAGTTGAAACAATGAGCCAAGTTTGTTCATCACATCATACGAGGTGGGCGGAAGAGCACACTTGACCGATCCTCATGGCCTCTCATGGAAGCTGGCCTGGCCAGAGAGGGCCCGAATGTGGCCCATGAATTCCCGAATATTGAGGGGGCCACTGTGGTCTGACAGTGAAGACCACTGTGGCCCACCTATAACCAGTCCGTGTGAGTTACTGTGCCTGTGTGTGTGTGTGTGTGTGTGTGTGTGTGTGTGTGTGTGTGTGTGTGTGTGTGTACTTGCCTAACTGTGGTTGCAGGAGTCGATTCATAGCTCCCGGCTCTGCCCCTTCACTGGTCGCTGCTAGATCCGCTCTCTCCTTGCTCCATGAGTTTTATCATGCCTCTTCTTAAAGCTATGCATGGATCCTGCCTCCACTATATCACTCTCCAGACTATTCCACTTCCTGGCAACTCTGTGACTGGAGAAATACCTCCTAACATCCCTGTGACTCATCTGAGTCTTCAACTTCCAGTTGTGACCCTTAATTGCTTTGTCCCATCTCTGAAACTACCTGTCTACCTTGTCAGTTCCTCTCAGTATTTAATATGTCGTTATCATGTCCCTCCCTCCCCCCCTCTCTCTCTTTCTCTCTCTCTCCTGTATTGCAGTGTCGTCACGTCGATTTCCCTTAACTTTTCCTCGTAGGACACACCCCTTATCTCCTGGACTGGTCTCGTTGCAAACCTTTGCAATTTCTTGACATGCTTGACCAGGTGTGGGTACCAAACTGGCGCTGTATGCTCCAGTATGGGCCTGACGTACACTGTGTGCAGAGTCCTGAACGATTCCTGAGGTGTTGGAATGCTATTCTTAGGTTTGCCAGACGCTCATATGCTGGAGCAGTTATCTTGTTGATGTACGCCTCAGGAGATGTGCCCAGTATTTTACTCACCCCAAGATCCTTTTCCTTGAGTGAGCTTTGCAGTCTTTGGTCACCTAGACTGTACTCTGTCTGATGTTTTCTTTGACCTTCCCTGATCTTCGTGACTTTGCACTTTGTGGGGTTAAACTCTAGGAGCCAGTTGCTGGACCAAGCTTCCAGCCTGTCCAGGTCCCTTTGTAGTCCTACCTGATCCTCATCTGACTGAATTCTCTTCATTAATTTCACATCGTCTGCAAACAAGGACACATCTGAGTCTGTCCCTTCCGTCATGTCATTCACATATACCAGAAACAGTACCGGTCCTAGGACCGGTGTGTGTGTGTGTGTGTGTGTGTGTGTGTGTGTAACTCCAGACTATGTTTGCTTGATAGCCAAATAAAGCCTTAATGGATACCACTAATATTTCCAGTAGCATGAATAAACATTTTCTTCGTGTACAGATGTTTATACACTATCACTGTTTATACACTATATCACTATACTACACAAGTTGCTCTCAGGAAACAGTCTGTAATATTTTCAGTAAGGATGCGCATGTGTTCCTCTCCCTAAACTCCAAATCTGAACAAAGTTTTGCTCCAACAGATCCCCCACCCCCAGGGTGGGGGATCTGACCCCAGACACAACACGTTTCTGTAGAACAGGACCCCATGGTGGGGGATCTGACCCCAGGCACAGTGATGTCGGATTAACCTGAGGGTCAGTACACAAAGGAGAAACCTATGACGGACTTGGACCATTTACAAGTCACAGTAACACAGGAAGGTGTGGGAGTCAGTACATATGTCTGAGGGTGGACTACTGCTGGACGCTGGTGTGGGAGAGAGCCATGTTGAACATAACACACATCAAGATAAGTCAGGTCCAAGGAACTGGATCTTCTCTCCTCTTTCTCGGATCAAACCTGAATACCTCTGTCTCCCTGAGGGTGCTGTATGACCCCCCTGTGGGTTTAGCCATCCCCTCCAAAAAAAATGAATAATAATAATAATAATAATAATAATAATAATAATAATAATAATAATAATAATAATAATAATATAATTTCCTCATCTATGATGCGTTTCTAGCTTTCTCTTCTCCCCTTCTCTTCACAGCTATGCTCCTCTCTTCCCTTTTCTTCTTCCTCCTCCCCTCTCATGCCCCTTCTCTCCTTGATACCATTTCTATTTGTTCTCTCTTTCCCTTTCTCTTTCTCTCTATACTCTGCTCTTCCATCTTGTGTCCTTTACCTCTCTCTCCTCTGCTCTGCATCTTATTCCTTATTCCATCCTTCTTCCACCTCTCCTACTTGTTCCATCCTTCTTCCACCTCTCCTACTTGTTCCATCCTTCTTCCACCTCTCCTACTTGCATCTCCACCTTCTTCCATCCTTCTTCCATCATTCCATCTCAGCACTCCTCAGGGTCCCTGAGGAAGATGTTATCAACATTTTCCTACGTAAATTTCCCTCCAGCTGAGAGCAGGAGAACCACATATACTTCATATATTATTATTATTATATTATTATTATTATTATAAAAAATATTAATAAAATAATACGATTATAAATATATAATATATAAATATATATATATATATATATATATATATATATATATATATATATATATATATATATATATATATATATATATATATATATATATATAATCGTATTATTTTATTAATTTTTTTATAATAATAATAATAATAATAATAATAATAATAATAATAATAATATTATTGTATTATTCACATTGGAGCTCTAAACCCGAGTCATCAACAGAAAATATAATCTGTGAGATACATTGATGTTCTAACATATTTTTGAGTGAGAAACATTAATATTCTACATCTCACAGCTCCTCCTCCTCCTTCCTCTAGTTCCTGGTTCCCACACTTACCTCTCTCCCTCCCGCTCTCCTCCTCCCTTCCTCCCTCCTCCTTCCTTTTTTCTCCTTCCTTCCTTCGTTCCTCCTTCCTCCTATACATGTCTAAGCTGATTAAATTGAGACCCCGTTAAAGCAATCATTTCACCTCGTTACTGTGTAACCCCAGAGTCTTCATCTGTCTGTCTCTCTGTATGTCTCTCTGACAGGAACATCTCTTTGACATGGCATGTAATAAGAGCTGTCTTAAGAGCTTTAATACGACTATAGGCAAGAGCTTCTCAGAGCTGTTTATCAAGACAGATTTTCAAGACTCAACTGGTCGAGGATTTTGTAAACACAGGTATGTATTAGTCAGGGTCCTCTTGATGCAGTGGCCACCGGTACCCCGCAGCTGGTCAGGATATTGTTTAAGCCCACCTGCGGTGATATGTTTACAAGGAAAGGCAGTGATTTAAGTAGAACGAACTTTGTCTGGCATACTGTAGACTGCTGGATATACAACAGTTGTGTATGTCTGGCATATTGTAGACTGCGGGACGTCCAACAACAGTTGTGTATGTCTGGCATATTGTAGACTGCGGGACGTCCAACAACAGTTGTGTATGTCTGGCATATTGTAGACTGCGGGACGTACAACAACAGTTGTGTATGTCTGGCATATTGTAGACTGTGGGACGTACAACAACAGTTGTGTATGTCTGGCATATTGTAGACTGCGGGACGTACAACAACAGTTGTGTATGTCTGGCATATTGTAGACTGCGGGACGTACAACAACAGTTGTGTATGTCTGGCATACTGTAGACTGCTGGATATACAACAGTTGTGTATGTCTGGCATATTGTAGACTGAGGGACGTACAACAACAGTTGTGTATGTCTGGCATACTGTAGACTGCTGGATATACAACAGTTGTGTATGTCTGGCATATTGTAGACTACGGGACATACAACAACAGTTGTGTATGTCTGGCATACTGTAGACTGCTGGATATACAACAGCTGTTGTGTATGTCTAGTGTTCCATAACATGAAGAAGACAACTCAAGCAAAACAACACGAGCGGAAAAAGTATGAGTCCGACTAACACTAACTGTCTTAGTAGTACAGACGGTGAGGCTACTACTATTACTACTGCGACTACGACTGCTATAGTAGTACGTACGTTGACAGTGACGCCGGGCAGTGGATGTACGGTGATTTTAGGTTCCTCTTCAGGCATGAATCTGAAGAATTCACGGTCATTGAGGTACCACTTGAGGGAGTAGAGCTTGTCCCGGGCCAACTCCCACTGACACCGTAGCTCCACCTGGTCACCTCGGTCAGCGTACTCCGGCACCTTCACCCGCTTCACCACCACCTCCTTCACGCCACCTACTTCTGCAGGAGGGAAGTGAGAGAGACGATTAGACTTCAGGCACTTTTCCAGAATGGAGAGAGAGAGAGAGAGAGAGAGAGAGAGAGAGAGAGAGAGAGAGAGAGAGAGAGAGAGAGAGAGAGAGAGAGAGAGAGAGAGAGAGAGAGAGAGAGAGAGAGAGAGAGAGAAATTATGCTCCACCCACTTCTGTAGGAGGAAGAGAGAAGATTACACTTCATCCACTTCTGCCGGAGAGATAAACAGGATTACATTCCATTAACTTCTGCCGGAGAAATAAACAGGATTACATTCTGGTAACTTCTGCAGCACAGACAGGATCACATTCCACAGGCTTTTACAGGGAAGACAGACAGGCTTACACTTTCATTACTGCAGGAGAATGAGACACATAAAAGATTACATTATTTATCTTTAGGTATCAACGACGGACATTAATATGTTTCACAGAATTATTTTGCTCCCAGGTTTTTGTACATACCTTGAGACCGCCTCACCCGATAAGCTTCAAACTTTCAACACTGGTGACCAGTAACTAGAGGAAGGTTAAAGCCCTTTTAAAATTTGATTTTCATGGGAAAAGTAGAGAATGCCTCTTCCGATCGGCATCAAACTATCAACACTAGATTGTTACGGAAGTCTCTACTAGCTAATTTGCTAATACATTTTTAACAGTTAAGTATTTTTTCTTGAAATACTTTGAGTAAGCCTCTTCTGCTTGGCTTTAATTTTTAATTTTTGATGCATCTTATAAAAGTTTTTTTTTTTTTTGGGTGAAAATTTGCCAAGTCAATAAAATGTATTAGTAAATTTCAAATTGCCGGAATCTGTCTAATAACTAAAGAATGCTTCTTTTGGTCGGATTTAAACTTTTAAGGTTTGGGTGTTGCACTCAGAGATCATCAGTGACTTAAGATTGTGCAAGTAATAACCAGAGAATTAAAAAAAAAATAGATTTCATGATTAACTAGAGAATGGTTCTTCTGATCGGTTTTAAACCAAACATCCTTAATAGGTAGTGAGTGGGTATTATTATAATCATGGGGGAGCGCTAAACCCGTAGGATTATACAGCGCACGTGAGGGGGGAGTGGAAGGTATTCAGCTTAAATTCAGGGAAGTGGAGCACAGATCCAATTCCCTAGATCAAGAGCCCCTCACCAGCGTCACGGAACCTCCCTTGAGGGGAGATAGAGTGAGGGTAGTAACCAGCCATAGTTGCTTCCCACATAATAGTCCTGCCACACAACTGTGTGTAACTCACCTAGTTGTGGTTCCAGGGGTCGATTCACAGATTCTGGCCCCGCCTCTTCACTGGTCGCTACTCGGTCACTCATCCTGCTCCATGAGCTTTATCATACCTCTTCTTAAAGCTATGTATGGATCCTGATTTCAGTACATCACTTCCCAGACTATTCCACTTCCTGACACTTCTGTGACTGAAGAAATACTTCCTAACATCCCTGTGGTTCATCTGAGTCTTCAACTTCCAATTGCGACTCCTTGTTGCTGTGTCCCATCTCTGGAACATCCTGTCTCTGCCCACCTTGTCGATTCCTCTCAGTATTTTATATTTCGTTATCATATCATCCCCTGTCCTCCAGTGTCGTCAGGTCGATTTCCCTTAACCTTTCCTCGTAGGACATGCCCCTTAGCTCCGGGACTAATCTTGTTGCAAATCTTTGCACTTTTTCTAATTTCCTTACATGCTTGGCAAGGTGTGGGCTCCAAACTACTACTGGTGGTAGTAATAGTAGTAGTAGTAGTGGTGGTGGTGGTGGTGGTGGTGGTGGTGGCGGGGGCGGTGGCTTGGGCGGCGGCGGCGACGGTGGTGGTGGTGGTGGTGGTGGTGGTGGCGGCGATGGTGGTGACGGCGGCAGCGGCGGCGGTGGCGATGGAGGCGGCGGTGGTGGTGGTGGCGGTGGAGGTGGTGACGGTGGTGGTGGCAGCGGCGGCGGTGGTAGGCTGAGGATGGAGGAACTGAGTGGCTGGACATGCCTCCTCCAGCCTCGTCTGGGTTGCATCAGCAATACTTCGGGATCTTCCCGCTCGATACCCGTCGCCGTGCTGTCTTCACTGCTGTGCCAGACCATACCATAAATTCACGCACAGCAGCTATTTTTCACTCATATTCGTACACACACGTCTCTCCCGTTCATGGTGGTTCCTCTCGATTTGTGTTTCAGGGAGAATATACGGAGGAGAAATGCACTTGTTTTTTGAGTCTTATTTTGCTGATTTCTTCTCTTTCAATGGTGAATTATTTTGCTCGTGTAGCGACACGGAATCTGTCAGTAGTATCGAGTTTCGTTCTTCCCGCTGGCGGGTGACAGATTTCAGATTTCTCAGTGGGTCTTAGCGCTGATTAATCTTCGCGTTTCAGTGGTTCTTCTGCCTCTCGCCTCTTTTCGTTGACACACACACACACACACACACACACACACACACACACACACACACTGAGAAGAATTGGCAAGGTGGACAGGGACAGAATGTTTCAGAGATGGGACACAGGAACAAGGGGACACAACTCAGTTAAGTCATTAGGATGTTAGAAAGTATTTCTTCAGCCTTAGAATTGTCAGGAAGTGAAATAATCTGGAAGTAATGGAGGGATTCATACAAGCTTTAAGATGAGGTACGATAGGGCTCTTGGCCCTAGTAGCTACTAGCGAAGAGCTATGACCAAGAGCTATGAATCGACCCCTGTAACCACATATGTGAGAGCAATTAGGCGAGTACACACACAGAGGAGATGCGCCTCGAACCCTGCCAGCACAAGTAGGTGAGCACACACACACACAATATTTTAGAGTACAAGAAGACATTTGATACTATACCCTACAAGAGACGTGTGCAAAATCCTGAGGAGGCTGGAAACAGGAATAACATGATACATACTCCAGTGGATCACAGAGTAACTTAGGGGAGACTAGTACAGTGTGACTGAACTGGAAGAGACGTCAGAAAGAAAAAGTAAATAGCGAGGATTTACAATGATCGATATTAGGACCAATACTGTTCACGGTTTACATAAATGACATACCACATGGAATTGAGTCAGATGTATCCCTGTCTGCTGCTGTTGTAAAACTGTTGAGGAAATGACAGACGAGGATAAGAAACGGCTAAAAATGCATCTGAATTAACTGCTGGATTGACTCAAGCAAATGCTTAGGTTATGAAGATTGAAGTAGTCAAAAAAAAGAAAGACCTGATACGGAGTATAGACTCGGGGGACAGAGGGGCAACAGAGAGAGACCTATGGATGAGCATAGTGTCTAGCATATCACCAGAGGCTCACATCAACTGAATAACCTCTGCAGCTAATGCTCGTCTGGCAAATCTAAGCTGTAGCCTTCAGGAATCTCACCGAAGAGTCATTCCAGTCTCTTTATACAACATATGTCACATCCCTCTTGGAGTAAGCAGCACCAGTATGGAGCCCACTCCTAAGAAAGCATGTTAAGAAACAAGAGAAAGTGCAAAAATATGTAGCGAGACTATAGTTCTAGTACTAAGTCATAAAAAGTACGAGAACAAGCTAATAGAACTGAATCCTTGTATAAAAATTTCTAGGGTAGACAGAGATAAGCTTTTGGAGAGGCGAGAAAAAGGTATTAAGGGGGTCAGTAAGTTTATTCAGGTATACACAAATACAGTTATATAGATTATCATACATAGCAGCATATGTGTAGAGAACCTAGGAAACCCAAGAAATTCATACAAGTCAGAGCTTTAAGATAAAGATACAGAAGAACCGCAGAGATCACAGTGTTTCTTCAGTCTGAGTGGAGAGGATCTGGAACGACCTTGTCGAAGTTGTGGAGGCAGGCTTTGTACATAGCTTTAAGAGTAGGTATGACAGGGCCCACGAGGATGTGACTTTGGCAAGTGGCAAGTTAAGAGGCTGAGACAGGAGCAAAGAATCTCTCCAATACAATAGTCGCCTCCAAATTCAAATGAAAAAGCCTGCTGAGCAGGCGAAGCGATTCGGCAATAAAGACAGTCAAGTGTGGCACATGTCTCATTCATCTTGTCGGTATATGAAGACCATTA
>NC_069473.1:21779783-21804783 GCF_026875155.1 Cherax quadricarinatus | reverse complement strand
CACACAGTGTTATTTGTGTGTCACACAGTGTTATTCAATCTTACCTTATCTGTCCTACTAATTTCTCTTAAATTTTTATGTACTTATGTCTCGTCTTGTTCTTCTCACCACCAAGGTTGACAAGTTCAATTCCTTCAATTTCTCATAGTGCATTCCAGTAGGTTCTGGCACTAATCTGACTGCAGACCTTTCAACCTTAGCGAACATTAACACATGCTTGATCAGGAGTGGGCTTTATGCTGGGGCTGTGTACTCGCTGCCTGGCGTAACAAATGTCGTGGATAAAGCTATGAAGAATTCTTAGTGTAGGTGCGTAAAAGCTGTACTGAGGTTTGCTAATCTTGAATATACAGATGACATTGTAGTTTATGTGTAATTCTGGCAGTGTATCTGGTGTTATGATTACCCTCTCACTCTGTGATATATGCAGCTTTACTTCGCCCATGATGTACTCGGTGTCCGGTCTTCCCTCACATTTTCCAAGAAGCATGACCTTGTGTTTGTTTGGGTTGAACTCTAAAAGCCGCTTGTGTGACCACATCTGTTGTCTCTTGAAGTCTTTCGAGTTTATTTCTGTCCTTTTTTTTATTCCTTTCAGTTTATATCAGGACACAGTTGTACCTAACACTCGTTTCCTCTGGTCGTTCAAGTATACTAGAAAGAGAAGGTATTTCAACACTGATCCTTGCAGTACCCTTTCGTTACGTTCTCCCATTCAGGTACTCCATGAACCTCTGCAACACACACTTCTAACCTGCTTGATCCTCTAATTTTTGGTGCAGTACTGTATCCACTTTTTCCTGCAGTCAAAGAATATGCAGTCCACCCAGCTCTGTGATTCTTCTTACTTAACCTATCATGAGCCTGTAGATCAAGTGCAATGTTCTTCTGTAGTGAATGCACTCTGTCGTGGTACTTAGATGTTTACTGAAGATAGTGATTGTGGCAAAAATTCTTATCATTTCTTTTACAAATTTTCAACTCGACCTATCTTACCGACCGAAAAAAAAATAATCCAAGAACGTTAGCCTAACCCTTAATCCGGGACTGGTCACACAAAGCCTTTACACCCTACACTTGATAGCATTCCCCACCCCTCCCTCTGTCAACATGGTCCTCCCTCTCTCTGTACACGTTGCTACAATCGATGCCATGTAAGACAGCCTCACACTCTCCTCATCGTCGTGAAATATTCACCGTCAAAGTGTGAATTATTTCACTGCGATCGATGACAGTATTGTACCGGTGGAGGCGAAATTTAGTGCATAAAACATATGTTTAGTGGCGAAAATGTGACTATTAACAACTGTTGCTGCGTAATGTTACCCTTCCTCTGTTACCATCGCAACACACTGTTAATAACGATGATTTGAGGTGGCCAGTCCCTCAGCTGAGGGACTGACAACCTCAAATCTACGTCTTCAAGGGTGATGGACTTATTACATCGTCTTCACATCTCTACTTCTCCTGCTACTTTCTGTACTCGACTGAAAAAGCCTACTGCGTAGGCGAAACGTTTCGGAATAAAGGAACCTAACTCTTGCACATGTGTCTTACTTATTATAATTTATCGAGATGTTTGAAGGAAGATTAGTGCAGAAGGTTCTTCCCTCACCCACTCCTTCCACTGACAAACCCGGGGACAAAATATGCGCCATGTCGATCAGACGTCATGGCATATGTAGGACAGACATCAGCGGACGGGAGAGAAATTATATTTTAATGCTCGTTTTACCACGGCTACTTATGTCTCTTCGCTACCAACCACATATAGCTCTAGGTACTTGGTAGTTCTAGATACAGGTAGTTCTAGATACCGGTAGTTCTAAGTAACGGTAGTTCTACATAACGGTAGTTCTAGATACCGGTAGTGCCACTTCCGGACGTTGTGATTTAGGTGGAAGTTAACTGGTGTTTGCCTAGGTATCCCGGGGCAAACACCGAGATACCGGTGGTCAGCGGCATAACTACCACAACCACCACTGCTACCTCTACTTCTACCACTGGGTGTTAGAGGTAGCCCAGTAACAATTACTCGTCCTGTATAATTGCTCCACTGGCCACAGTGTACTCTGGTACGGTATCTGCCTGAAGCCTAGACTTACACATGCGTTCTGAGCATTCCTCTTGTGTACTATTGTCATAATTTATAATGTTAATGTGGGTCTTGTTAATGGTCCAAGTCGGACTGAAATGTCGACATAAATTTTCTTCGATGTGTGGGTTATTTGTGTAGTGCTATTGTGGGTGTGGGAGTAAATTCTTGGGTAGGTTTGGGTAGGGGTGGTTTTGATAAGGACCTGCCTTGTACGGGCCAGTAGGCCTTCTGCAGTATTCCTCCATTCTTATGTTAAGACTACTACCACTATACCACTACTACTGCTACTACTACTACTACTACTAATGTTGACGTTATTTCTACTATGTCTGCTTGGTTACTACTATTATTGCTATCATCCCTGCTGCTACTAGTACTACTGATATTACTACTGTAACTGTTACTACTGCACGTTTGGCTGCTACTACCACCACTATTCTTGCGATAAACTTAAATAATAAATACATCGGTAGAATAAGGAAGCATTCGAACCCCATGACATACCATAAACGCCACACTACAATATCGATCTGATTACAGAAAACTGCAACACCATAAGCCAGGTACTGGGGTACATACACTTGCATATATTCTTGCGCTACCGTCCACTGGATGGCTTTGGGTGCATAGTCAATTAGCCGCTAGGGCGGGCAAGTCTAAAAAACTATTCTGTAAAATACTGGAGAAGATAATTTGGAATATGGGGCAATATTTGTATATAAATAATGATAAGTTTGGGGTTAGAGACGAGAAATTCTATATTACGATCTTGATGAAATCTATGGAAGAGTAACAGAGCTTCCTGGACTTGAAGACTTCACACTATTCAGCATTAAAGGCTTATTCATCAGGTAGAAACAGCGACAAATGTACTACCGTGATTAAAAAAAAAAATATTTTAAGAGCAGATGACAGAGTGATGGGCGAGAGGAACGAGTGGGTAACCGATATCTGTTTGCAGATTGTGAGGGAAAAGTTCAATAGATAGGAGTAGCGAGGGAGTATATAGTAACAATAGTTTCATTGCCGGCTGCTTGTTAAGGTAGGGTCAGTCTAGCTCCCGCTATCCCTTCCCCTCCTTCTTCCCCCCCCCGAAAGGTGACGTGTGGGGCTCCGGTCCAAACAGTAATCACTAGACTCACAGCTCCCAGCACTACTCTTGGATGACAGAGAGGGTCACCTGCCAATCAACGAGTAGAACTGATGGAGATGGACTAACGTCCTGAGACTTCCCCTTTTTGGATTTAATTACCTGTGCATCTGTATGAAATTGCAGGACGCAACCCCTCATCATTGCAACGGTAAAGAACCTGCTTTCCTGTCATCGGGATAGAATACTCACGGCTATACTGTGAAGAACTAGCCAGTGGGTTGTAACCAACACCTGCGACCCCCCCCCATCATCGGCAACGGCTACGATTTCAACAAGCAGTGTCACCAACACCAGACACCCAAGTTTTATATTAGTGTTGAATTCAGTTATCATTTATATTTTTCATTTTTCATTTTGTTTAATGTAGGATCAATATTTCATATTTAAGTGTTTTATATTTTATATTTTCTATATAATAAAGTGTTTATGTTTGTCTGTTATTATTTCTTTTTCTATTCATTAATTTTCCTGAGGAGGAGCCAGCCTTGGTAATAATGTCTGAAGTTATTACAGGGCTGAGTAAGCCTTCACACAGATGTAAAGTTAATGAGAAACAAAAGAGAGAAGATCGGGACAATCCAGGTAGACGTAAAGAAACTGGATCAATAGTCTGACGACTGGCAAATGGAGTTCAACCCTAATAAATACAAAGTCGTGAACATTTGAAAGGATTTAACATTATCCGAAATGGAATATAACCTAGAAGAACTTAGGAGTAAGTATATTAATACAGAAAATGTTTCCAGAGCTACATATTAAACGAACATCATTTTCCTCATCTTCACCATTATTAACGAGACCAGAAGCGATATTGCATTTAGAAATCTTAACAAAGTTCATTCTAGAGCACTCTATAAATGGTATGCAGGTTCAAAATAGAGTCTTCAGTACCGGCCTCAGGCCACCTTAATGCTTGAGCCTGGTTTTCAAATGCCTCGAAAAGCTATTCATGTTCGGCTTCAACAAAACAAAGGAAATAGCTGCAATGTCTTTTGCACACTAAAGCAGTCATCCACAGTCTGCTTAAATTTATGGAGCCCCATTTCTGATCAAGCACATCCAAAGGCTAGAGAATATTTGGAAGTCTGTGGGAAGAACAGTTCCCTTGCTCCGAAGACAAAACTTGACAAACTTAAGATGAAGTGAAAGAGGGTGGCGCCACGATCACACATAGAAGATACTCGGAAAGGTAATAAATAAGTAGAATGCAAATGACTTAAGAGCCAGTGCCAGAGACACTAGAACGCTGTTTAAAACTGAGGTACGTTGCCCCCTCCCGTCACCATCATTTTTTCAGTACCTCTTACCAGAAGTGTCAGCAGATATCACAATTTAAATGAAACATACCTGCTACATATGTTCCAGAAAGAGAACTGCCTCAGTCTCAGGGTGGCTGGAAAGTGACATGACCTGAATCAGAATGTGCTGGAGATGGATTCCGTAAGCAGTTTAAGTACTGCAAGCATTAATGAAGCCTGTTAGTAGCAGCAGTTAACAGGTCAGAAGTTAGGGTAGCTTCTAATAACATTACTTGGTTACTACATGCACATGCACACACGCACACGCACACGCACACACACACACACACGCACACCCCACACAAAACACACACACACCACACACACACACACGTCAATGGTGTGACTGCATCTGACATTTAGATACACTTGTCGCAGTGTTCAACTTGGCAGGTCAGTCTGGACTCCAGGTTTCTTTCCAAACCTTCACGTACAAAGGCTGTATTATTTAAGATGAAAACACAAGCGTGTTAAGGTTAATGAAAAGGTCTTCTTGTTATAGTTGACGCTAACCTTTTGTGAAAAAGTTTAGGGATAGAGTAATATTAATGCTGCTTGTTGAAGCTTGTGTGTGTGTGTGTGTGTGTGGTGTGTGTGTGTGTGTGTGTGTGTGTGTGGTTGGGTGTGTTGTGTGTGTGTTATGGTGTGTTTTGTTTTGTGTGTGTGTGTGTGTTGTGTTGTGTGTTGTGTGTGTGTGTGTGTGTGTGTGTGTTTGTGTTGTGTTGTGTGTTGTGGGTGTGTTTTGGGGGTGTGTGTGTTTTGTGTTGTTGTGTGTGTGTGGTTTGTGTGTTGTGTGTGTGGGGTTGTGTGTGTGTGGTTGTTGTGTGTGTGTATGTGTGTGTGTGTGGTGTGTTGTGTTTGTGTTGGGGTGTGTGTGTGTTGTGTGTGTGTGTGTATGTTGTATGTGTGTGTGTGTGTGTGTGTTGTTGTGTGTATGTTGGGGTTGTGTGTGGTGTGTGTGTGTGTGTGTGTGGGGGTGGTGGTTGTTGTGTGTGTGTTGAGTGTGGTGGTGTGTGGGTGTGTGTGTGGGGTGTGTGTGTGTGATGTGTAGTTTTTGTGTGTTGGTGTGGGGTGGGTTTTGGGGTGGGGTGGTGGTGTTTGTGTTGGGGGGGTGGGGGGTGTGGTGTGTGTTGTGGGTGTGGGTGGTGTGTGGGGGGTGGGGGGGTGTATGGGTGGTGGGGTGTGGTGTGGGGTGTGGTGTGTGTGTGGTGGTTTTGGGGGTGTGGGGTGGTGGGTGGTGGGTGGGGGGGTTGGTGTGGGGTGTGGTTGGGGTGTGTGGTGTGTGTGGGGGGTGGGGTTTGTGTGGGTTGTGTGTGTGTGTGTGGGGGTGTGGGGGTGGTGTGGGGTTGTGTGTGTGTTGTGGGTGTGGGTGTGTGTTGTGGTGTGGTGTGTTTGTGTGTGTGTGTTGGGGTTTTTGGGGGTTTTTTGTGGTTGTGTGTGTGTGTGTGTGTGTGTTTGTGTGTGTGTGTGTGTGTGTGTATGTGTGGTGGGGGTGTGTGTGGTGTGTATGTTATGTGTGGGGTGGTGTGTTGTGTGTGTGTTTTATGGTGTGTGTGGTGTGGGTGTGTGTGTGTGGTGTGTGGTGTTTGGTGTGTGTGTTGTGTGTGTGGTGTGTGTTTTGTGTGTTGTGTGGTGTGTGTGTGTGTGTATGTGGTTGTGTGTGTGGTGTGTGTGTGTGTGTGTATGTGGGGGTGTGGGGTGTTGTGGTGTGGTGGTGTGGGGTATGTTTTGTGTGGTGTGTGTGTGTGGGGGTTTGTGTATGTGTGTGTGGGTGTGGTGTGTGTGTGTGTATGTGTGTGTGGTGTGTTGTGTTGGTGTGTTGTGTGTGTGTGTGTGTGTGTGTTGTGTATGTATGTGTGTGTGTGTGTGTGTTGGTGTTGGGTGTGTATGTGGTTTTGGTATGGTGTATTGTTTGGTGTGTGTTGTGTGTTGTGTGTGTGTATGGTTGTGTGTAGTGTTGTGTGTGTGGTGTGTGTGTGGTGTGTTTTGTGTTGTGTATGATGTGTGTGTGTTTTGTGTGTGTGTGTGTGTGGTGTGTTGTGTGTGAGGTGTGTGTGTGGTGTGTGTGTGTATGTGTGTGTGTGTGTGTGTGTGTGTGTGTTGTGTGTGTGTGGTGTGTGTGTGTGTGTGTATGTATGTGTGTGTGTGTGGTGTGTGTGTGTGGTGTGTATGTGTGTGTGGTGGTGTGTTGTGTTGTGTGTGTGTGTGTGTGAGGATGGTGTGTGTGTGTTGTGTTGGTGTGTGGTGTTGGTGTGTGTGTGGGGTGTGTGTTGTGTGGTGTGTGTATGTGTGTGTGTTATGTGTATTGTGTGTGTTTTGTGGTGTGTGTTGTTGTGTGTGTGTGTGTGGTGTGTTGTTGTGTGTGTGTTTTGTGTGTGTGTGTGTGGGGTGTTGGTGTGTGTGGGTGGGGTGGTGTGTGTGTGTGTGTATGTGTGTGGGTGTGTGTTGTGTGTATGTGTATGTTTGGGGTTTGTGTGTGGGGTTTGTGTTGTGTGTGTGTGTTGTGTTGTGTGTTGTGTGTGTGTGTGTGGTGTGTGTGTGTGTGTGTTTTGTGTTATGTGTGTGTTGTGTATGTGTGTGTGGTTGTGTGTGTGTGTGTGGTGTGTGTGTGTATGTGTGTGGTGTGTGTGTTGTTGTTTTGTGTGTGTGTGTGTGGTGTGTGTGTGTGTTTTGTGTGTGTATGTGTATGTGGGGTGTGGGGGTTGTGTGTGTGTGTGTGTGTGGTGTGTGTGTGTGTGTGTGTGATGTGTTGTGTGTGTGTGTGTGTGTATGTGTTGTGTGTGGTATGTGTGTGTGTGTTGTGTTTGTGTGTGGTGTGTGTGTGGTGTTGTGTGTGTATGTGTGTGTGGTGTGTGTGTGTGTGTGTGTGTGTTGTGTGTGATGTGTGTGTGTGTGTGTGTGTGGGGGTTTGGGGTTTTTGTGGTGTGGTTGTGTGGTGTGTATGTGTGATGTGTTGGTGTGTGTGTGTGTGTGTGTGTTGTGATGTGGTGTGTGTGTAGTGTTGTGTATGGTGTGTGTGTGTTGTATGTGTGTGTATGTGTGTGTGTGTGTGTGTGTGGACTGTATGACTATGTCTGTCTGTGTCTGCGTTTTGCCTCGAAATGTTATACAAATGATATGCGATGATATATAATGCCTACAGGTGTTGTATACCCAGATGTTGTATATTCAAGTGTTGTATACCCAAGTGTTGTATACGCAGGTGTTGTATACCCAAGTGTTGTATACGCAGGTGTTGTATACCCAAGTGTTGTATACGCAGGTGTTGTATACGCAGTTGTATACGCAGGTGTTGTATACCAAGTGTTGTATACCCAGGTATTGTATACCAAAGTGTTGTATACTCAGGTGTTGTATACCCAAGTGTTGTATACTCAGGTGTTGTATACCCAGGTGTTGTATACCAAAGTGTTGTATACCAAAGTGTTGTATACCAAAGTGTTGTATACCAAAGTGTTGTATACTCAGGTGTTGTATACCCAAGTGTTGTATACCCAAGTGTTGTATACCCAAGTGTTGTATACCCAAGAATTGTATACCCAAGTGTTGTATACCCAAGTGTTGTATACCCAAGTGTTGTATACCCAAGTGTTGTATGTGTGTAATTCCTCATCTTACTGATGTATACGTGTGGCTGGAAGGCGTGCACAGACAGTTCTAGTAATGTTTATGAATCAACCTCTCAGCTAAGGTAACAGCTCTGATACAGTAATGTACAGTGGTAATAATTCATAGCTGAAATAAAGGGTAAAACAAAAATACGACTGAGAATTTATAAAGGTTAATAAGGTAAAAATGTTGATAAGAAAAGAATAACACAAACGATGATGCCAAAGGAAGCGAGACATTAAGTAGGGAGGAAATAAGAGAAAGAACACGGGAAAAAATGAGAAAGAGGAAGTATGGAAGAGAGAAAGAGGGAGTAGCAGAATGGGAGATAAGGGCAAGAGAAGAGATGGTTTTATCTATATTGTGTACCATCGTGCCTGGGCAAGGGAAGCAGCACTCTCACAGCCACAGGAATTAGGCTAAGTGTTCCCTCACATATTTTACAAAGATAAGAGTTGTTTCCCTGCTGCAGCTTATTCTTGCGTCTGACTCAAGCAATATCTTCATCGTAGAGCTGATACATGGAAGAGTATCTTCTTAATTACTCACCAGTGTACATAAAAGGAGGGTCATGATGGTAAGAACTATGCCACTTGGCCAGAGGTTCAACTTGTTCAGTTCTAATTTCTCTTGTGCTTATTTGTAGTGGAAATTTGAATAATATTATTATTATTTGTTATTATTATTATTTTAATACACTTGCCTTCTCCCACTAAGATAGGGTGACCCCTCCCAAAAAAAAAGGAAAAATTTGTAAGAGTCCTTTGTTCAGTAGCTGCTCTGCCTTAAGTGTGCTGACAGGACAGCTTAGAGGACCCTCTGACCTGTAACATCCTCACCATCCTTTCAGAGTCCCGACAATGTACATCCCACTTTCAGGAATGTAACATCCTCACCATCCTTTCAGAGTCCCGACACTGTACATCCCACTTTCAGGAATGTAACATCCTCACCACCCATTCAGAGTCCCGACACTCTACATCTCACTTCCAGGAATGTAACATTCTCAACACCCCTTCAGAGTCCCGACACTGTACATCCCACTTCCAGGACTATAACATGTCCACCCCTCCTTCAGAGTGCAGACATTGTACTTCCCACCTCCAGGACTGTAACATCATCACCATCCCTTCAGTGAGGAGTGAAGATGTTACAGGCTCTTCCCTGTGTGAACTGAGATTACTTTAACTGCTTTCAACAAATAACACCATCTACCCTTTGCTAGAAAACTTGACTTAGAGCTTAGAAATCACGTTGTTTAATTTATCACTGTAACCCAGCAATCAGTGGCAACAAGTGAAGCACTATCTGTGGCCCACAGTGCTCCCTGGGTTGAGGAACTGAAACTGGTGGTCACTTCCTGGTCTGTCACCTCAAGCATGTCTGTCACAGTGTAAATATTGCACATATATCAATTATTATTATTATTATTATTATCAAAAAGAAGCGCTAAGCCACAAGGGCTATACAGCAACACATATATCAATAATATAACGATATGTCAACAACACACAGTATGCGGTTAATTGTACCTCACTAAGACGACTTTTGTCCACCAGGGACTTTTATCAATTCTTACAGTTTTTGTAGATAAAAGTCCCTGCTGGGCGAAACGTCTTTTCAATAAAACGCCATAAACCACATTCGTTTTAAGCATAAAGTATGAAATACCAGACTATTAAATACGATGTTTCACCTATTCGATGCTTTATCAAGTTTTAATGTGTCTTTATTGCAAATCCCTGACAGTTCTGGCAGCCAGCTGTAATTACCAGCTGTTCTGACAGTTCTAGCAGCCAGCTGTGACTGCTGAGGAATAAGACATGTGGAACAATTTATTTTCGAAACTGAGCCTACACAGGTGTCTTTAGTCCACAAGTGCGTCTAATGTGACATTTTATTGTGGCAACGTTTCGCTCTCCAGGAGCTTTGTCAAGCTCCTGGAGAGCGAAACGTTGCCACAATAAAATGTCACATTAGTTGCACTTGTGTCCTTTTACTTTACATATTCTCGGTAATTCTACCAACATTATTACTACACGTCTTTAGTCGACTGAAGAAGCCGCCTCTGCAGGCGAAACGTTCCGGAAAAAAAAGATACCCAGGTGTTATACCTGTGCCTTACTTATCAATTTGTTTGTACTGTCTGCCAGTAATGTCGTCACGTTTATTAGTGATGACGTGAGTAATGACGTGATGTTTTTTCAGAAATGACGTGATGTTTGTGTGTTTAGAACCTGTTTTTATCTACCAGGTTTTTAAAACGGGGAAGCGCTAAACCCAGAGGATTATACAGCGCCTGGGGGGGGGATGTGGAAGGCATTCAGGCTTAATTCGGGGAACTGGAGCACAGATCCAATTCCCCAAATCAAGAGCCCCTCACCAACATCAAGGAACCTTCCTTGAGGGGGTTTGTAAGTTAAATTCTAGCGGATAAAACTGGCTACAAAAATAATCATTTTTTTTATTGAAAAGCAAAAACAAAGCAAAAACAACAACAACGTGTGTATCTAAGTTTTTTTTGTGATTGTCAGAAATTTTTCCATATATATTTTTTCTTCAACTTTACGGTTTTATTTGTCTCATAACACGAGAATGCCTCAGGCGAACAGTTTCAAACTTTCTAAGCTGGTGTATGGCAACCAGGGCAAGATACTATGAATAATTCGCATTTCACAATACACAAATAACCCGCACATAGGAGAGAGAAGCTTACGACGACGTTTCGGTCCGACTTGGACCATTTACAAAGTCACACTAATACACGAAAGTGAGGGAGCCAGTATATATAGGAGATGAGGGCAGGGACGGGACAAAGAGAGGAAGAAGGAAATGGAGTGGTAGAGGTAATGTGGTAGTAGTAGTAGTAGTAGTAGTAGTAGTAGTTAGTAGTAGTAGTAGTGATGGTGAAAGTAGGGGGAGTAGTTTTAGTGGCAAAAGAGACAGAAAGGGAGACAGAAGAGAACACTGGTATTTGCAGATGCCACATTACAAGATTTGTAGGATCCATCCCCAGCACCCTGGGGATGGAACGGCTTTGATAACTTCCGAAATCCTCAGCGGCTCAGCTTCAAAAGTTAAAAAAGGAAACGATGCCTTTTAACCGTAGCTCGGTCTCTAGCCCACTCAGCTTACACACTGAGGTCTGGAGGTTGATTCCAGGTAAGAATGGAAAACATTAGGACGTTTTTCTATAAGACACCTGCTGTTCCTGGTCGCCCATCGATAAAATAGGTACCTGGGCGTTAGTGGACTGGTGTGGGTGCATCCTGGGACAAAACTGACATAATTGGCCCGAAATCCTCAGCATAACAAGCGGCTTTCCATATAGTAGTATGTCAGTGATGTCAGCTATGGTCTGTATACCTTGTACATATACTTGTAGAAATAAGTATTATTATTATTATTATTATTAAAAGTGCACATTTGACAATTTTTGTGTGCAAATGTGAAATTATGGCTCACGTAAAGAAGAAAGACAATACCGTGACTGGAACAATACACACACAACCCCCACATGTGAGAGAAAAGCTTATGACGGCGTTCCGGTCCGACTTGGAATCTGAGGGACTGATTACCTCAAACTCCTGATCTTCAACCATTATTCTTTAGGACTGATGAAGCCACTGTGTGGCGAAACGTTTCCTCAGTAAAGATACCCAGGTGTCTAATTTATCATCTTATTGGTTCTCTGAACACTTTACCTACATGCTTAGATTTCACTTTGAGCTGCGTAAACCTCAAAATAGTTCTATTAAATTGATTGCCATGTAGTAACTGGAGAATGCTTCTTCTGGTCGGCTTCACACCCACTTAAGCTTTGGTGTGTTTAAATTGTATTTTCTTACTGAATTTGCCGGTGCCAGTTGGTCACTTTAGAGATTTTTCCACACAAAATCATTTTTTTTTATTCTTAGATGATTGTACGAAAATTTATTTGAATAAAAACTGATGCCATCTGAGAAATATTAAAAACCGGCTTGTTTTAGGGTATATAATTTTTCAGTAGCTTAATAAATCCATAAATTCGGTACGACCTAATACCTGAGAATTATTCACCCGGCTTCAAATATCAATTCTGGTCAAATATAACTGAGTGAAGGTTGGTGCGAAACTGACAGGTGCGAGTGAAGGTTGGTGCAACACTGACAGGGGCGAGTGAAGGTTGGTGCAACACTGACAGGTGCGAGCGAAGGTTGGTGCAACACTGACAGGGGCGAGTGAAGGTTGGTGCAACACTGACAGGTGCGAGCGAAGGTTGGTGCAACACTGACAGGTGCGAGTGAAGGCTGGTGCGACACTGACAGGTGCGAGTGAAGGCTGGTGCAACACTGACAGGGGCGAGTGAAGGTTGGTGCAACACTGACAGGTGCGAGTGAAGGCTGGTGCAACACTGACAGGGGCGAGTGAAGGCTGGTGCGACACTGACAGGTGCGAGTGAAGGTTGGTGCAACACTGACAGGTGCGAGTGAAGGCTGGTGCAACACTGACAGGTGCGAGTGAAGGTTGGTGCAACACTGACAGGTGCGAGTGAAGGCTGGTGCGACACTGACAGGTGCGAGTGAAGGTTGGTGCAACACTGACAGGTGCGAGTGAAGGCTGGTGCGACACTGACAGGTGCGAGTGAAGGTTGGTGCAACACTGACAGGGGCGAGTGAAGGTTGGTGCAACACTGACAGGTGCGAGCGAAGGTTGGTGCAACACTGACAGGTGCGAGTGAAGGCTGGTGCAACACTGACAGGTGCGAGTGAAGGCTGGTGCAACACTGACAGGTGCGAGTGAAGGCTGGTGCAACACTGACAGGTGCGAGTGAAGGCTGGTGCAACACTGACAGGTGCGAGTGAAGGCTGGTGCAACACTGACAGGTGCGAGTGAAGGCTGGTGCGACATTGACAGGTGCGAGTGAAGGTTGGTGCAACACTGACAGGTGCGAGTGAAGGCTGGTGCGACACTGACAGGTGCGAGTGAAGGTTGGTGCAACACTGACAGGTGCGAGTGAAGGCTGGTGCAACACTGACAGGTGCGAGTGAAGGTTGGTGCGACATTGACAGGTGCGAGTGAAGGTTGGTGCAACACTGACAGGGGCGAGTGAAGGCTGGTGCAACACTGACAGGTGCGAGTGAAGGCTGGTTCAACACTGACAGGTGCGAGTGAAGGCTGGTGCAACACTGACAGGTGCGAGTGAAGGCTGGTGCAACACTGACAGGTGCGAGTGAAGGCTGGTGCAACACTGACAGGTGCGAGTGACCTCTGGTCAGTGTTGGACAGATCATTCCTAACACTGATTCCCACGAGATAACCTTAGAAAGCCTCCTCTGACCGGCTCAAAAACTTCACCAGTAATGTACCAAGAGGCGGACCTGCATGTTTTTGAGTTCCTTAAGCTTCAACTATTATGGGTCACCTTAACAACCACCAGCGGCTACCATATATGATATTTTAATGTTAAATATTTTAATTTTTAACGATTATTTTGAATCGAATTACACGATATTAATAATGTTGATTTTTTTAAAAGACTTCCATATATTAGACCCAAAATTTTTAAACTATGTGGACCAAAGTGGCTTCTGGGGCCCCTCCGGGTTTAAGGGCCCCGAAGCTTCTCAGTAGAATGTTGTCAGTGGAAAGTGTGGGAGCCATTTTTGCCATTTTTAAATCTCCAAATGGCTTATTACTATTTTATAGTTGCCTTATTTTGCCTTCTTGCCTCTAGGAAACTGACATATCCTCCCCTTCCCTGGATCGAATTTGAATGCCTCTCAGTCCACGGGATCTATTGATCCCAACGGGTTTAGCGCTTTCCTCTCGTTTGAAATTATGCTGTACGGTGCTTACAGTGTTAAGTTAGCACAAAAATAAAATTACCTTTATTCCACCAAATAATCAGCATTACTTATTCTTTTAAAATATAGGGAGGTAACACCTGTCCTGGGGACCCTCATCCTCAGAGAAAAGAATAAACTTACTTCAGGGAAAACTCAAGGTTCTCCCTGAAGCTGTTTGTATATTGGCTTCTCCTACCACTTTTTATGTCCTCGCCTATATGCAGTTGCAGGAGTTGAGCCACAGCTCCTGTGTGTGTCCTAATAACCATCGCATAAAAAAAACATTCTCTTTGTGAAAAACTTGAATAGACTTAATTACTTATTGATTTGCATACTTAAATCAGAAACTTTTGTCAATCTTACTTAAGAAAAGTTTTGATTGATGTCGGCCTGTGTAGGTCCCAATTTTCCCTATATCTCATGAAGAAACTGGGAAAATTGAAATGCTGGCTTTCATGTTATAATTTCTGAGTTCCTCATATGATTGACTTCAACCTTACATTCTGATAAGTAGATAATGCAAATTCTGATTGGCTGGAATATATTATGATACAGGTTTCTCTGAGATACCAAGATGGGATGGCTTCAAACTCAGTGTGTCTTAGTAGAAACATTTTTATTGAATAAATTGGGACATTAGTGTCCATGTGATAACTAGTGAACAACTCTATCAATATTCTTCAAATTTTCAGTAACCATATTTAACTGCACTAGACACTTATGCTGCACTCTGCACCATTCCTTTCGCCCTATATAGACGTGCTGAAGGCTGGGGTTATGCGATACACTGAAACCTTTCCAGGACTGACTGAAATATATTTGGCATCAGTGGCAGCGAGAGCCAGAGAAAAATCTAATGCATTCATTCATTCTCTCCCTCTCTCTCTCTCCCTCTCTCTCTCTCTCTCTCTCTCTCTCTCTCTCTCTCATAGCCAGGGTGTTAAAATAGTCTGAAGTCACTGAGTTCATGCTTTCTTTTTTTCTGGTAGTTAGAGAAGTCAGTCGATTAACCTTTATACTGTGTGTGTGTGTGTTAGTTCGTGTGTGTGTGTGTGTGTGTGTGTGTGTGTGTGTGTGTGTGTGTGTGTGAGACAGAGAGAGAGAGAGAGAGAGAGAGAGGGGCAGGCCTACAGATCAGCCTTGGTTTGGCTTTCGTTGTAGAGAGGCTGCTACTGCTAAGTACAAAGCATGGCGAAGGTATAAGAGACATCCTACCACCTATAACAGGAACTTGCACAGGCAAGCCTGTAGGCATATGGGTGACGTTCAAAAGTGGGCCATTGCTGAATGGGAGATGGACACAAGAAAGCTAGCATCAGGTAGGGTAGGCTCCAAAACCTGGTGGTCCCTGGTCAAGGACAGACAAGGTTATCTGCCTGAACTCATTCGACCTCTAATTAGACAGGATGGGACCACCTCTACTAGTAGTCAAGAGAAGGCGGACCTCTTTGCTGAACACTTTGCTACCAAAATGCAAGTTCCTGATCCAGCAAGGGACCCTCCTTGGCTAGCTGCAAGAACTGTGTCAAAACTGTCAATGGTGGCAATAAGGCAGGAAGAGGTGCATTTCCTTCTTAAATCGCTTGACCAAGAGAAGGCTGTAGGCCCAGGCAAGTTGAGCCCAAGATTGCTGAGATGTGCAGACCAGCTAGCAGCACCTCTAACTCGCATCTTTCAGCACTGCTTAGTACAGTGTAAATGGCCCTCTCTGTGGAACGAGGCAAATGTAGTCCCCTGTTCACAAAAAGAAGAGCAGAGCAGAAATCAACAACTACAGACCAGTGTCACTCCTGTCAATCGCTGGCAAGCTCCTTAAGGCAATAATCTCAAGACAAATGGCAGAGTTTTTTGACTACCACTCACTACTTTGTGCCCGTCAATATGACTTCAGGAAAGGTTACTCTGCTGCTGATCTGTTGTTAAACCTCTCCACTAAGGGCACCAGTCACTGGATGAATGGAAAGTCCGCTGTGTGGTAGCAATGGACATTGCTGGTGCTTTCGACCGGGTATGGCACGAGGTCCTCTTAGCAAAACTGCAAGCTCTGGGAACTGAAGGGTCTACGCTATGTCTCCTCAGTGATTACCTTCATGGTAGATCTCTAAGGGTAGTTCTCAATGGAACAGAATCAGCAAGACATCCTATTGGGGCAAGTGTTCCACAAGGAAGCGTACTGGGACCATTGTTATGGAATGTCTACTTCAACGACCTTCTTCATCTCATCCCAGAATCCCATGCATATGCAGACGACTGTACACTGACATTCACTTATCCAAGAGAAGATATGCCAGCTGCTCTAAGCTACATCAATCACCAGCTGAGAGCTATATCAGCTTGGGGATGGCAAGTAACATTTCCACCTTAGAAAACACAAATGATGATCTCTAGGCACCATCATGGTAATGCCGGTGCAGTAGTAAGGATGAATGGGAGGGTGTTGGCACCTGGGGAAGAAATTGATATTCTTGTGGTGAAATTTGACTCCAAACTGACCATGAAAAACCACGTTGTAAATCTTGCAAACAAGGCAGCCAGGAAGCTTACAGCACTTCGCATCTGCTTGACAGCAGGGGTTGCAATTTTTTGTACGAGGCACAAGTACACTCACACACTGAGTACGCTCCACTTCCTTGGTTCGTCTGCCCCCCTTCTTGTCTGCGACTGCTTGACAGAGTAAAGAACAGAGCAAGACGTCTCATCTCTCGCCTGAACCAATCCTGGATAGATCTGTCATTTCGGCAGAGCCTTCAACAAAGGAGGGATGTGGGTGGCCTTACAGTTATGTACAAGGCCAATATTGTTAAAGTACCACACTTGGATCCACTTCGAGGACAGCATGAAGCAAGCTTCTATACCACAAGACGGGCAGAAAGCAGCAACTTCACTCTGGCTGTACCCTTCTTCAGAACATCACTTTATAATTTATCCCCAGGATGACTCGAGTCTGGTACACATTCGTACAGTATTATGATGTCAACGAGATAAAATCAGTTGATCAGATGAAAATGCTGGCCCACAGATGGCTCCAACTTCATCCTGTTCCCTACTTGTATGTTTCATAACACTAAAAATGCTTTCAAATGAGCTAATGTAGGTAACAGATCTTAGCTTGTCAATAAAGTTAGGAATCCTTAACCTGTATATAGCTTGTCAATAAAGCTAGGGATCCTTAACCTTGCCAAACCTGTGTAAAAAAAAAATACAGGCCTGCCTGCCTACCCCTCAGTCTTCATAGCTGGCTGACTGCCTGCCTGGCTGGCTGACTGCCTGCCTGCCTGCCTGCCTGCCTGCCTGCCTGCCTGCCTCCCTGCCTGCCTGCCTCCCTGCCTGCCTGCCTGCCTGCCTCCCTGCCTGTCTGCCTGCCTGTCTGTCTACCTGCCTGCCTGCCTGCCTCCCTGCCTGATTGTCTGTGTCTTAGTCACTGTGGGAGAGTAAGAAGCAGCTTAACAATTACCCAGAGCAATGAAGAAGTGTTTTATAATTAGTGTTCAATTAGTAGTTATAATGGGTCATGTTTCTTCATGCTGAGCACCAACACACATAATGGGTCATGTTCCTTCATGCTGAGCACCAACACACATAATGGGTCATGCTTCTTCATCAAAGGATGGACAGTAGGAGAAGCCTGGGCTTTGGTCTGAGCCCTAGTCAAGACATTTATGGTATCGGAGGTGATATCTTCACTTTCATCTAACAAGTGAACCGGTGATCCTACTACCTCGCTTTCGAGAGTAGCATCACTGGTTTTTAATTCCACATGAATCTCACGAGACATTGTCTCATCTGAACTTTCGAGGGGCTTCTCTGACTCTACAGGAAGAGGATCTGAAACACTTATGTCCCCCTTTTGGTGATGAAAGGTCAACCTCAGAAGGAAGAATGGCACCTTTTACATTACCTATTAGTACGGAGCAAGAAGTGATGGGAGCTAGTACGGCTTCAGACCAACCTGTGAACCATTTAGACCTAATGTAACAACGGATGGTAGGAAAAGTGTCCGTACGGCCCAAGTAGTCTGAAAGTATAGCAGAGGAATGAGTTTTTTTAAAGGGTTTAGGGAATAGCTTATCAGAAATGACAATACATGTGCATCCAGTGTCTCGTAAAATGGTAGATACATTAAGTCCATTAACTGTTCCTGAACAGAAGGGTGCTTGGTCATTACAGTCTTTAAAACATCTTCCAACTTTTGGACCTTCTTAGAAGGAAAATCTGGACGTTTATGTCCCTTAACACCACACAAATGACAAACAGGAATAAAAGAAGTCCTTTTACTTTCCACTAGAGGCTTTGATTTCCTAAGGTCTGATGAACCCTTGCCCATAGGGTTCGATCCCTTTAGGTCTTTATAGGAATTGTGAGCCTCAGCATACAGGTCAGCAGCCTCAGCAACTTCCTCAGCTTTAATCAGGTTACGTTCTCTAATGAATGTTCGTATCTGGTGAGGAAGAGCTGTCAGGAACTGGTCGGCAACCATGAAGTCTCTAAGAGATTCATAACTGTGATCAATTCCTGAACTCTCTATCCAAAAGTCGAACAAACGAAAGAGTGTTACCTGTAACTGCTGAAACTTCTGGCCAGGCTGTAAGGTGGCATACCTGAAATCTTTCCTGTAAGAATTAGTGTTTTTTTGGTATGGTTTAAGGATTGCCTTCTTCAGTAGGTTATAATTACATATAATATCCTGCGACAAAGTTGCATAGATATTCAAAGCTGTACCGGAAAATAACATTCCAAACCTGGTAGCCCAGGTGTCAGCAGGCCATTCACAGAGGGTAGCGGTATTTTCAACCCTGATAATGTATGAAGTTATGTCTTCCCCCTCTGTGAAGGGAGGTAAATTAGGTGTTGGAATATGTGCACTAGCTGCATGATGTTCAATTACTCCTTCCTCTAATTGTTGTTCCTTAAGAGTTAACTTTCTATTCTCTAATTCAAGGCGAGATTTTTCGAGCTCGCGATCCTTTTCTCTCTCTAACTCAAGTTCTCTAGCTTTTTCCTCACGTTCACTAGCTTTTTCCTCACGTTCTCTAGCTTTTTCCTCACGTTCTCTTAATTTAACTTGTTCTTCACGTACTCTAGCTCTCTCCTCACGATCAAGTCTATCACGCTCCTTTTTTTCTTCTCTCTTTCTTTCTTTCTTGGATTTCTCTCTCAGTTCTCTCTCTCTCCTTTTTCTCTTCTCTTTCGATTCTCTCTCTCTCCTTTTCTTCTTCTCTTTCCCTTTCTAACTTTCTCTCAATTCTCTCTCTTTCAAGTCTTTCCTGGATCTTAGCACTAATGAAAGATTCTAAATTTTTCCCTGTTATTCCTAACTTACTTCCAGCATTCATCCAAAACTGGTATTCATCCATGCTTGCAAGAATAACTTAAACTATCAGGGGAAATGAAACGGGTATTAAAGAAAACGGAGGGTTCAATTCATGCTCCGCTCAAACTGTAAATAAACCAGAGGGCTCGATCCCTGCTTCAAATTTAAAAAATATGTATTAATTAAAACGAAGGGTTCTATGCCGGCTCCGAGCAAACAGTAAGTAGAATGGGGTCCCCTTGACCATCCAATCTTCTCACCAACAAATCAAGAGTGTCCTATGACAGTTCCCTAGATATAATAAAGAGCTCAATGAAACAAATTGTTACTGGAAAATCTCGGGTCCCTAGAGTCTAATCCTCCAAAGTGTTTCAAGCTCACACAAAAATAGATGGCAGAATTAACTAGTATTCCTGCCTTGACTTGACTTACAATAAATTGAGACTATAACAATCACCAAATCTTTTAAATACCTGTACTGTAGTCCTACCATAGAGAATGATTACTCATGGCTGGTGGTAACCGTCTGTGGTATGCGGCGTTGAAGTTCCAATGGTAGATTCGAGATGGAGTTGAATCTTGATTCAGTAGAGTTGATCCTGGCAAGGTCGCCACTTGTGAAGGCTTACTCAGCCCTGTAACAACTTCAGACAGTATTACCAAGGCTGGCTCCTCCTCAGGAAAATTAGTGAATAGAAAAAGAAATAATAACAGACAAACATAAACACTTTATTATATAGAAAATATAAAACACTTCAATATGAAATATTAATCCTACATTTAAAGAAAATGAAAAATGAAAAATATAAATGATAACTGAATTCAACGCTAATATATATAGGGGTGTCTGGTGTTGGTGACACTGAGTGTTGTTGAAATCGTAGCAGTTGCTGATGATGGGGGGGGGGGTCTCAGGTGTTGGTTACAACCCACCGGTTCGTTCTTCACAGTATAGCCTTGAGTATTATATCCCGATGACAGGAAAGCAGGTTCTTTACCACTGCAATGATGAGGGGTTACGTCCTGCAATTTCATACAGGTGCACAGGTAATTAAATCCAAAAAGGGGAAGTCTCAGGATGTTAGTCCATCTCCATCAGTTTTTACTCGTTGATTGGCAGGTGGACCCTCTCTGTCATCCAAGCTGGAAAGATAGACAGGTTACCCACTGCTTAAGAAATCACTCTCCATGATAAGTACAATACCTAATAGATGTGGTGATTATCACAACAGTCAACCTAGAGCAAGACTGAAAGGACTAAGTTTATTATTGGTCAAAAGTGAAGCTTTCAACCAATAAATCCACTAGAATACAAGGCAGGCATGTACTTACAGTAGTGCTGGGAGCTGTGAGTCTAGTGATTACTGTTTGGACCGGAGCCCCACACGTCACCTTTCGGGGGGGGGGGAGAAGGAGGGGAAGGGATAGCGGGAGCTAGACTGACCCTACCTTAACAAGCAGCCGGCAGTCAAACTATCACTTTCGGGGAGGGGGAAAAAAAGACTGGAGCTTGACTTACCCTACCTTAACAAGTAGCTGGCAATGAAACTATTGTTACTATATACTCCCTCTCTACTCCTATCTACTGAACTTTTCCCTCACAATGGGTCATGCTTCTTCATGCTGAGCACCAACACACATAATGGGTCATGTTTCTTTATGCTGAGCACCAACACACATAATGGGTCATGTTTCTTCATGCTGAGCACCAACACACATAATGGGTTATGTTTCTTCATGCTGAGCACCAACACACATAATGGGTCATGTTCTTCATGCTGAGCACCACACATATTGGGTCATGTTCTTCATGCTGAGCACCAACACACATAATGGGTCATGTTTCTTCATGCTGAGCACCAACACACATAATGGGTCATGTTCTTCATGCTGAGCACCAACACACATAATGGGTCATGTTCTTCAAGCTGAGCACCACACATATTGGGTCATGTTCTTCATGCTGAGCACCAACACACATAATGGGTCATGTTTCTTCATGCTGAGCACCAACACACACAACACAACTCTAATGATCATTATTTTACCTTTAAACTGATTCTTAATTGAACTTTATGAAGAGCCTAATGCTGCACCCAGGAATTTTGTGGCCAATCTTATCGCTGTTCTTGTACTGTTTTGTGTGTTTTTGTTTTAGTTTGTGTGTTTTTGTGTATTATTGTGTGCTTTTATATTCTTTTGCTGCAGAGTTTGTTTGTGGAGCCACAACAAGATATTTCTGAATGTGTCAAAAAGACTTTAGAGAAGGAGAGAAAAAGTCTGAACAATATAAATCTAAGACTGAAGACAGGTTTTACAAAATTTGCAAGAGAATGGACAGAGATTAAACACCAGGTGGTGTTAGCTAAAGAATTCACTGTTAGAACCATTATTAGTTAATAAATTAAAAGGGAGATTGTAAATAACTAAGTTACTGAGGGACGCTGTTGATAAAGATAAAAAACAATTATTGGTTTTGTTGTGGCGAGAAGGAAATAAAGTCAGGAAAGAATTAAAGAGGAAGAACAAATAAATGAGATGAGAAAATGCTTTATGGATTCCATCTTTCAAGAAGATTAAGAGAACTGGAACAAAATATCGATACGATGGGAACAGAAGACAAAAAATTAATATATAAGATCCTTTGTGGTGAATGGTTTTGAAAACCGACAAGTTGAAGAATTGAAACACTTGCGCAACACACAGGAATCTTTATTGAAGAAACGTTTCGCCACACAGTGGCTTCATCAGTCCAATACAAAGTAGAAATGGGTAAGGGGAGGAGGAGATCGAGGTAATCAGTCCCTCAACCTGGAATCGATGTGTTCAGTCCATCACCCTTGTAGGAAGTGCAGCATAGGGCCAGAGAGGTGGCTTATATACGGCGGTCAGATGAGTTGAAGCAGGAGGAGGCGGGATCACAGTGGGACCTGCCACTAATGTAAGTAGGTCGTCGTCCAAAGGTTGAGCAAGCGTTGAAGTCTTTGTACCAAGATCCCATGATGTTGCAGTGTCTGACAGATGTGGTGAATGGTTTTGAAAACCGACAAGTTGAAGAATTGAGACAGGTCCCACTGTGATCCCGCCTCCTCCTGCTTTAACTCATCTGACCGCCGTATATAAGCCACCTCTCTGGCCCTATGCTGCACTTCCTACAAGAGTGATGGACTGAACACATCGATTCCAGGTTGAGGGACTGATTACCTCGATCTCCTCCTCCCCTTACCCATTTCTACTTTGTATTGGACTGATGAAGCCCCTGTGTGGCGAAACGTTTCTTCAATAGAGATTCCCATGTGTTGCACAAGTGTCTCAATTCTTCATATAAGATCCATTACTGACACCATCAGATTTGTTGTAGATCTCCTCGTGACTTGATAAAACTCACTGTGTGGGCGAAGCTTTGTCAATATAAGATCACAATATACTGCATTTTTGTCTTTTTCAAGAACTTGTTGTGGCATATAGACGTATAGAAAAATATGAGAAAGACAGAGGCCAATGAAAAATAACATTTACGCTGATTGAACATGCAGAAGAACTTAAAAAAAAAAAAAAGCGAAGGATAGCAGGTTGATCAGACCCTGATCCACCACGAGCCCTGGTCTCAGACCGAGCCGCGGGGGCGTTGACCCCCGAAACACACTCCAGGTATACCAAGGTATAAGAGAATTATAAGATCTACAAATCATACAAGATCATTCAAAGATAGATAATATGGAAATAAAAAAAAATTAATAATTACTGCTAAAAGGATGAATAACATAGGAAGTGAGAATGAAAGAAAAACTCATTAAATATTTCTCAAAGAAACTAATACAAGTTAGATAAAAACTATAAAATAATAAATATCTGAAGATTTTATTCCCTAATATAGGAATAATCTCAAAGATTAAAACTGAGGAATATTACAAGTGATATAGTTCGTCTAACTGAAACCAAACTAGGAAATCTTATTTTAAATGACCGTTTTCTCATATACCAGTAAATAACTGAAGCAACAGAGTCATTGAGAGGCAGCAACACAGTGAGAGGCAGCAACACAGTGAGACGCAGCAACACAGTGAGAGGCAGCAACACACCATCAATGAGAGGCAGCAACACAGTGAGAGGCAGCAACACAGTGAGAGGCAGCAACACACCATCAATGAGAGGCAGCAACACACAGTCAATGAGAGGCAGCAACACACCATCAATGAGAGGCAGCAACACACAGTCAATGAGAGGCAGCAACACACAGTCAATGAGAGGCAGCAACACACAGTCAATGAGAGGCAGCAACACACAGTCAATGAGAGGCAGCAACACACAGTCAATGAGAGGCAGCAACACACAGTCAATGAGAGGCAGCAACACACCATCAATGAGAGGCAGCAACACACAGTTAATGAGAGGCAGCAACACACAGTCAATGAGAGGCAGCAACACACCATCAATGAGAGGCAGCAACACACCATCAATGAAAGGCAGCAACACACAGTCAATGAGAGGCAGCAACACACCATCAATGAGAGGCAGCAACACACCATCAATGAGAGGCAGCAACACACCATCAATGAGAGGCAGCAACACACCATCAATGAGAGGCAGCAACACACAGTCAATGAGAGGCAGCAACACACCGTCAATGAGAGGCAGCAACACACCGTCAATGAGAGGCAGCAACACACCGTCAATGAGAGGCAGCAACACACCGTCAATGAGAGGCAGCAACACACCGTCAATGAGAGGCAGCAACACACCGTCATGAGAGGCAGCAACACACCGTCAATGAGAGGCAGCAACACACAGTCAATGAGAGGCAGCAACACACCGTCAATGAGAGGCAGCAACACACCATCAATGAGAGGCAGCAACACACCATCAATGAGAGGCAGCAGCACACCATCAATGAGAGGCAGCAACACACCATCAATGATAGGCAGCAACACACCATCAATGAGAGGCAGCAACACACCATCAATGATAGGCAGCAACACACCATCAATGATAGGCAGCAACACACCATCATTGATAGGCAGCAACACACCATCAATGAGAGGCAGCAACACACCATCAATGAGAGGCAGCAACACACCGTCAGTGAGAGGCAGCAACACACCATCAATGAGAGACAGCAACACACCATCAATGAGAGGCAGCAACACACCGTCAGTGAGAGGCAGCAACACACCGTCAGTGAGAGGCAGCAACACACCTTCAGTGAGAGGCAGCAACACACCATTAATGAGAGGCAGCAACACACCATAAGTGAGAGACAGCAACACACCGTCAGTGAGAGGCAGCAACACACCGTCAGTGAGAGGCAGCAACACACCGTCAGTGAGAGGCAGCAACACACCGTCAGTGAGAGGCAGCAACACACCGTCAGTGAGAGGCAGCAACACACCATCAGTGAGAGGCAGCAACACATCAATAAGAGGCAGCAACACACAGTCAACATTAAATTCAATATTTACTCCAACAGGGAACATAGTGATCAAGTTCTGATGGAAATAACTTACGCAAATAAATATTATGAGATAAAAAACGAACTCATTAACAGGATTAATTCTAAGAAAGGGAATTACAATACTTTACAAGAGTATTTTAAAGAAATTAACTAAGAAAACACTACAAGGGACAGATATAAATTATTTGTATAAAGAGTTCTGTAGTTTATGCGAATATAGAATGAAACAGTTTATTCCAAATAAAACGGAA
>NC_069473.1:21654783-21774783 GCF_026875155.1 Cherax quadricarinatus | reverse complement strand
CTCAGTACGGATGACTCAGTACGGATGACTCAGTACGGATGACTCAGTGCGGATGACTCAGTGCGGATGACTCAGTGCGGATGACTCAGCGCGGATGACTCAGCGCGGATGACTCAGCGCGGATGACTCAGCGCGGATGACTCAGCGCGGATGACTCAGCGCGGATGACTCAGCGCGGATGACTCAGTGCGGATGACTCAGTGCGGATGACTCAGTGCGGATGACTCAGTGCGGATGACTCAGTACGGATGACTCAGTACGGATGACTCAGTACGGATGACTCAATACGGATGACTCAATACGGATGACTCAATACGGATGACTCAATACGGATGACTCAATACGGATGACTCAATACGGATGACTCAATACGGATGACTCAATACGGATGACTCAATGCGGATGACTCAATGCGGATGACTCAATACGGATGACTCAATACGGATGACTCAATACGGATGACTCAATACGGATGACTCAATACGGATGACTCAATACGGATGATGACTGAAGGAAATGCCAATCACTTCTCAGAAAATACTCGCCACATCTGATAAGCATCCCCATGTCACACTATCCGGAGAAACAGCTGTTCATGCTACACTAAGAGAGAATTCAAGACCAGTGGACACAACAGTAGAGTGTGAATGCAAGTTAGAGGATCAAGGACAAGTTAAGCCTTTTTTTTGAGAGACTTATTGCCATCCTGCCACTGCCTCTGCTTTTCTTTCCTGTGTCCGAGGACTTTCCAGCTCCCCCAACTGTTTCCTTTATCTTTCCATTGGAGTATATATACGGTGACGTCTTCAACTGCACAGAAATTCTGTTTTTTTTTTCAAGACCTGTTTGGAGGTGTGTGTGTGTGTGTGTGTGTGTGTGTGTGTGTGTGTGTGTGTGTGTGTGTGTGTACGTGCGTGTGTGTACGTGCGTGTGTGTATGTGTTTGTATATGCGCGTCTGTATATGTGTGTATGCATGCCTCAATGTATGCTTCAGTGTGTGTACTAATGTATATACATGCTCGCACGACGGGTCTATACATCTGACGCTTCACTTCTCCATCAAGTATACATACCTGAACACTATACACGCATATGTATAGTACTCAGGTATTCTTCATCAGTATGTATACTGACAAAGTATACAAACTTATAAAGAATACAATACAGATATATTTAAAAATTTAAATATTGACTAATGCAGAAAAATAAATTCATTATATCTTTATTATAAATAAAGTATTATCAGAAATAAAGGTTATTTATATCTCTCTTATGCAAAATTTAATTCTAAGTGAAAATGAATTTTTTTATTCAAAATAGTGGCTGTAATTGTGGCTGGGAGAGGAAGGCAAGGTGTACTCACCTAGTTGTGGTTGCAAGGGTCCAGTCACAGCTCCTGGCCCTTTGTGTGTGTGTGTGTGTGTGTGTGTGTGTGTGTGTGTGTGTGTGTGTGGTGTGTGTCTCAGTATATATACACCGAGAGGTGTGTATCTCTCAGTGTACATACACTGAGGGCAGACTTTAACAGCATTTCAGACTTATTTTTGAAGTGAGTGTAGAGGTGATAATGCAGCCTTCCTGAACTACCTGTAGCTGACATCCTCTAAATACTGTCAGAGGTGAAGTCCAGGGTGATCTTGTCAGTCCAGAGTGATCCTGTCAGTCCAGAGTGATCCTGTCAGTCCAGCGTGATCCTGTCAGTCCAGAGTGATCCTGTCAGTCCAGAGTGATCCTGTCAGTCCAGAGTGATCCTGTCAGTCCAGGGTGATCCTGTCAGTCCAGGGTGATCCTGTCAGCCCAGAGTGATCCTGTCAGTCCAGAGTGATCCTGTCAGTCCAGGGTGATCCTGTCAGTCCAGCGTGATCCTGTCAGTCC
This sequence comes from Cherax quadricarinatus, assembly GCF_026875155.1. Classification (NCBI taxonomy): domain Eukaryota; kingdom Metazoa; phylum Arthropoda; class Malacostraca; order Decapoda; family Parastacidae; genus Cherax; species Cherax quadricarinatus. The sequence goes on along the minus strand of NC_069473.1, from coordinate 21,772,907 downwards.
AGAGTGATCCTGTCAGTCCAGAGTGATCCTGTCAGTCCAGAGTGATCCTGTCAGTCCAGAGTGATCCTGTCAGTCCAGGGTGATCCTGTCAGTCCAGGGTGATCCTGTCAGCCCAGAGTGATCCTGTCAGTCCAGAGTGATCCTGTCAGTCCAGGGTGATCCTGTCAGTCCAGCGTGATCCTGTCAGTCCAGAGTGATCCTGTCAGTCCAGAGTGATCCTGTCAGTCCAGAGTGATCCTGTCAGTCCAGAGTGATCCTGTCAGTCCAGGGTGATCCTGTCAGCCCAGAGTGATCCTGTCAGTCCAGAGTGATCCTGTCAAATGTAAAATTAAGTAGAGAAAAAGATCAATTAGGGTAGCGGAAAGCTACGAATTATCCTGGATAAACTGCAGGATTATCCAGACAAGTAGATATTAGAGCACCATCCTAGCAAATCTAAGATTATGGAAATTTGGAAAGGGAAGAGCGGTAAATGAGAATAAATTAGGAGAGAAACTAAAAGCTTCACTTGAAGGATGTGGTGGCGAGCATTGTATCAAACCTATCACCAGAGGCTCACTCAGCTGAATAACCTCTGCAGTGAATGCTTAAGTAGTGAATGTAAGACAAGATTTCAGTAATTTCAAGAGTTTGTCGCTACCGTTTACACACACACACACACACACACACACACACACACACACACACACACACACACACACACACACACACACACACACAGAGCTGTGATTGGATCCCTGCAATCACAATTAGGTGAACACACACACACACACATACACATACACACACACAACAGTACTGATCAGTGAAGAGGCGGAGTCAGGAGCTATGAATCGACCCCTGCAACGACAGTTGAGTACAACACACACACACACACACACACAAACACACACACAAACACACACACAAACACACACACAAACACACACACAAACACACTGTGATAATGAAATATCAGCCTTAATTACGTTAGCATAACATAGCATAACATGGGGCAGGCAGTAACCTGCCTGGCGTTTAGTGAACACACTGCCCTTCATATTACAGCCAATGGTGAAGTAATCACAACAAATTGTGTTGATACAATTAAACTATTCCATTTAAACTGGAAAATGGCCAGCAGAGCAGAATATGGGAAGTCATATTTAAATGTATTCCTCGTGTTATTTATTAAAACGAGCAATTTTTAATGAAAATTTGATTTAGTTCATTGTGTTGCATGTCACAGATTGGCATCATAACAATCCAGATTTCCAGAGTATTTACAAGGATTTTTTTACCTTACGAAGGATACATAAGTTGTGCTTTTCACTCAGATTTGCAGCGTTGCCTTATTTCACAATGACAGTTTTAATTAACAAATGGAGTGTAAATTACAATGATTTTGGTATATGTCATAATATATTTCTACAGGCACAAGGTATACAGGTCTAGTTGACATCAATGACACACTACTATATAGATTATTATTATTATTATAATCAAAAAGAAGCGCTAAGCCACAAGGGCTATACAGCGCTGCAGGGTAGGGAAGGAAGCGAGGGTATTGGATGGCAGAAGAGAGGGGTGATGATCAGTAGGTTACAGAAAACAGCGGGGCAGGGGATAGTACGGGGATAGAGGGTAGCAAGAGATTGAAGTAGAAAGGGCTGAAGATATCAACAGAGTTTGTGAAGTAAGTCAGTTGTTGTCAAAAAGTCAATGAGTCCGGATGAAACGCGGGTCCATCAGCGAGAAGGGAAGGTAAAGAGAGAGCAGCGGAGCGAAGACGACGACGGAGGTAAATTCTGCGTGCTCGTTGATAAAGTGGGCTGACCGATAATGGAACCTGACAATTCTCACAGAGAGGAGCAGGGCGCCTCTCCATGAGATATCCATGAGTAAGACGAGTATGGCCAATGCGGAGACGGGAGAGAGTAGCCTCCCAACCTCGACACTGGTGACAAGAAAACGGCCAGTAACCTATACTCGGTTTAATAGATTGAAGTTTGTTACCGAGTAGAGTAGACCAACGTTGTTGCCAACGGGTGTGAAGGTGGGTAGCTATTGCAGCAAAATAGTTCGTAAATGGAACACCTCTATATGAAACTTGGAGGTCATGTACTGCTGACCGCGCAGCAGTGTCTGCCTGTTCATTGCCCTGTACGTCAACATGACCAGGGACCCAACAAAAAACAATATCTTTATGCTTGGTAGAGATGCGGCGTAGCCAAAGTTGGATACGGAGGACTAAGGGGTGAGGTGTATCAAATTTCTGTATTGCCTGTAAAGCACTAAGGGAGTCTGAGATAACCACAGATGATGACACAGGCATAGATGCAATACGGATAAGTGCTGCAAGAATGGCATACAATTCAGCAGTAAAAATACTAGCCGAAGATAGTAAATGCCCTCGCACGACGCTGTCCGGAAACACAGGTGCGAATCCTACGTCGTCAGAAGACTTAGAGCCATCTGTGTACACTGCAATGGCATGAGAATGAGAGTGGAAGTGGTCAAGAAAAAGAGAGCGGGAAGCTACCGTAGACAGTTGGGCTTTCGAGCAAGGGAGAGAGAAAGAACAGACTCGAACAGCTGGAACTTCCCAAGGGGGATAGGGAAAAGTGAGATGCTACATGAACATAGAAAGGTGGTAACTGAAGAGAAGACAAGAGCGAATGTAGGCGAAGAGAGAAGGGATGGAGCAAACAGGGGCGGCGAACAAATGTCTACTAATATCGGTGACCATTCTATAAATGGAAGGATTGCGGAGATCATGAGAGCGTACATAGTAGCGAAGGCAATGGGCATCACGGCGATCGGATAAGGATGGAACGTTCGTTTCTGCATAGAGGCTCTCAACAGGGGAAGAGCGAAAAGCACCAAGACATAATCGTAATCCTTGGTGATGAATAGGGTTGAGGCTAGATAGAATAGCAGGAGAGGCAGCTGAATAGATCTGGTCACCATAGTTAAGTTTCGATAAAATGAGGGTGGAATGTAGGACGAAGGAGAGTTCGACGATCAGCTCCCCATGAAAGATGAGCAAGGGTTTTAAGAAGGTTCAGCCGGCTGTGACAAGTTGTCTTCAGAGAGGTAATGTGAGGTTTCCAGGATAACCGACGGTCAAATGGAGGCCTAGAAACCTGACTATCACGTTCAGGGATACGGCTGCCAAAGAGGTATAAAGGATGACCGGAGATGAAAGAGCGTCTAGTGAAAGTAATTTGGTGAGTTTTGGTACTGGAAAAATTAAACCCATGTGTGGTGGCTGGATAAACACTAAGGATAATGCAGTACCATTCATTGACAACTGGGACAACTTCTATGGCCGAAATGACATGTATGCCAGGGATGGGGTTCACTTATCCAGGGCAGGTGTGGGTTTTCTTTCTAACTCAGTTGAGGGGGTTGTTAGGACTTTAAACTAGGATTAGTTAGAGGTATGGGTTTAGAAATGATAAATAATGAGTATGGATATATTGACTTATGCTCTGATATTAAGAATCTTAATAGTTACTGTCATGGAGTAACTCTGGGTAATGATATTTTCAGAAATTGTGTAAAAACAAAGATGAATAGGAAAAATGTGCAGAAGAAAAAACATATGATGGTATTTTATGCTAATAGTCGAAGTGCAAGAAATAAAATTAATGAACTACGTTTGGTAGCATGTGCTGGGAACTTTGATATCATTGCATTAACTGAAACGTGGTATGATTTAAAGAGTCGGGATATGACTGCTGAGTGTAATATTCGGAAATTTAAGTTGTTCAATGTGGATAGATCTAATGGGAAGGGGGGAGGAGTTGCATTATATGTTCGAGAAAATATTAATTGTTGCATAAAAACAGGTATAAAAATAGACGGAACAGTAACAGAATCTGTTTGGGTAGAGTTCGTAGAGGGTCAAGAAAAACTAATTCTAGGTGTAATATACCGACCTCCAGGCTTGGATCACGATAGAGGGAGACTTCTTTGGGACGAAATTGTTAGGGCTTCTAGACACAATAACAGTCATAGTAGGGGATTTTAACTTTAGTCAAATTGACTGGAATTCTTTGACAGGTAATCTTGAGTCCAGTGACTTTATGGAAACAGTTCAGGACTGTTTTCTGGAGCAGAGCGTAACAGAGCCTACCAGGGGTAATAATTTGCTAGACCTAGTCTTGTCAAATAAGGAAACACTCGTGAATAATCTGGAGATCACTGAAGAGCTTGGCGCAAGTGATCACAAATCCATCACTTTTAGCATTAACTGGGAATACAAGAATAATGATAATACAGTAAAAATCCCTGATTTTCGTTCCGCCGATTATAATGAACTTAGGGAACACCTGTCTAATCTTGATTGGGGTTATCTAGCTAATGATTTTATTGACGATGATCATACTTATGAATATGAAGGGATCTGCTTTTATGATTGTTTTCTTAATAATGTACACCGTGCCCAGAGTATATACATTCCCCAGAGAGAAATTAGGTCTAATAATAATGATCCCAAATGGGTTAACAGGAGGCTAAAGCATCTATTAGGGGAGAAAAGGGGAATTTATCGGCGCATCAGAAGAGGAGAGGTTAACCTTACTGACCAATATGTTCAGCTTAAAAGAGAAGTAAAAAAGGGGATTAGAAAGGCTAAACGTGACTATGAAATTAGAGTTGCTAATGAATCAAAGACTAATCCAAAGGGGTTCTTTCAAGTGTATAGGACGAAGGTGAAGGAAAAAGTAGGACCTCTGAAAACTGGGAATGGACAGCTGACGGATAATGAACTGGAAATGTGTTCCTTATTTAATGACTATTTTTTGTCAGTTTTTACACAGGAAGATATAAATGAGATTCCAGTAATTAACAATTATTTAGTTCCTGATGAATTTAAGTTAACTAATATTACTGTCACGAGTGACATGGTTATTAAACAGACAAACTGAAGCAAAGTAAGTCCCCGGGACCCGATGAGCTGTTTTCCAGGGTACTTAAGGAATGCAAGATGGAGCTCAGTCAGCCATTAACGAGTGTATTCAATGCGTCCATCCTTACCGGTGTTGTGCCAGAGTTGTGGAAGATGGCTAATGTGGTTCCTATATTCAAATCAGGGGATAAGTCCACTCCTTCAAATTACCGTCCAATAAGCCTGACATCTATAGTGGGCAAGTTATTAGAATCAATTATAGCTGACATTATCAGAAGTCACCTTGAAGAGCATAACTTGATAAATGACTCTCAGCATGGATTCACGAGAGGTCGTTCCTGCCTGACAAACTTACTGACGTTCTTCAATAGAACATTTGAGGCAGTTGACAGTGATAAGGAATATGATATTGTTTATTTGGATTTTAGTAAAGCCTTCGACAGAGTACCTCTCAAGAGAATCTTAAGAAAAGTGGCAGCTCATGGTATAGGAGGTAAAGTTCTAGCATGGATTGAGGCATGGCTTACCAATAGAAAGCAGAGAGTTACCATTAATGGAGTGAAATCTGAATGGGGATTAGTCACTAGTGGCGTTCCACAAGGATCAGTTTTAGGCCCTCTCTTGTTCATAATTTACATTAATGACCTTTGTAGGGATTACTAGTGATATGAGTAAGTTTGCTGATGATACAAAGACAGGCCATATAATTCACTCTGAGGAGGATATCAATGAACTCCAGGACGATTTGGACAAATTAATGTCTTGGTCTGAAAAATGGCAGATGAAGTTCAATGTGGATAAGTGTAAGGTACTTGCCCTTGGTAATGAAAATAACCCTCGAAGCTATAATCTAGGTGAAGTAGAGCTTGTTAGGTAAGACATATGCAACAGTTAGGTATCTTTATTATGAAACGTTTCGCCTACACAGTAGGCTTCTTCAGTCAAGTACAGAAAAGTTGATAGAAGCAGAAGATATTGTATATTGTATATTGTTTCATACTATGGAACAATGCTCTTCTCCAGACTGAGGGACTGACCACCTCAAAACTTTAAGGGTGATGGACTGATTACATCGTCTTCAAGTATCTTCTGCTTCTATCAACTTTTCTGTACTTGACTGAAGAAGCCTACTGTGTAGGCGAAACGTTTCATAATAAAGATACCTAACTGTTGCATATGTGTCTTACCTAACAACCTGTCGGTATTTTATACCATTTTAACGAAGTAGAGCTTGATCATACAGAATGTGAAAAAGACTTGGGAGTCATGGTAAGCAGAAATCTAAAGCCAAGACAGCAGTGCCTTAGTGTGCGTAACAAGGCCAACAGATTACTTGGATTTATCTCAAGAAGTATAAGTAACAGAAGTCCAAAAGTTATTTTACAGCTCTATACATCACTAGTGAGGCCTCATTTAGATTATGCTGCTCAGTTTTGGTCCCCTTACTACAGGATGGACATAGACTCATTAGAGAACATACAGAGAAGAATGACTAAAATGATTTACTGTGTAAGGAACCTCCCGTATGAAGATAGACTTAAAGCCTTAAATCTCCACTCTCTGGAGAGGCGTAGAATGAGGGGAGATATCATTGAAGTGTATAAGTGGATGACGGGCATAAACAAGGGAGACATTAATAAAGTACTGAGGGTGTCGAACCAGGTAAGAACCAGGAATAATGGATTTAAGTTGGATAAATTTAGATTTAGAAAGGACATAGGTAAGTACTGGTTTTCTAACAGAGTTGTAGATGCGTGGAACAGTCTTCCCAGTGGGGTGATAGAGGCTAGGACCTTGGGCAGCTTTAAGAAGAGACTGGACAAATATATGAGTGGGAGGGGCTGGGTTTGATTGGTGTTGGGGGGTGCGAGAGTTGTTTCTTGAGTAGCTTTAGGTAGATGTCGTTTTGATAAGGACCTGCCTCGTATGGGCCAGTAGGCCTTCTGCAGTGTTCCTACATTCTTATGTTCTTATGTTCTTAAGCTGCAGAATGACCTCTGGACTTCTGTTGCTTACACTTCTTGATATAAATCCCAGTAATCTATTTGCCTTATTACGTACGCTTAGGCATTGCTTTCTTGGTTTAAGGTTGCTGCTCACCATAACCCCCAAGTCCTTTTCGCAATCTGTATGGCTAACTCTATAACCCCACTCGGTAGATCATCAGATGCAGCATTCTCCACCTGACCTCAACATTCTGACTATAAATACTCTCGTACCTTCCAACCCCAGGTAGATCCGTGTGTGACTTGAAAAAGCCCACTGTGTGGGTGAAACGTTGTCAATAAAGGATCACATTATACTGCATTTGTGTTTATATTCCTAAGTTCTACATCATTTAACTTATAAGTGCTAGGGTTATGGACACTCCCGAGCTTCAGAACCTTGCATTTATCTACATTGAACTGCATCTGCCACTTTTCTGACCAAGAATAGAGTTTGTTTAAATCCTCCTGAAGTTCCATAACATCTACGTTTGAATCAATTATCCTACCTATCTTTGTGTCATCGGCGAATTTGCCCATATCACTAGTAATTCCCTCATCAAGATCATTGATATATATTATAAACAACAACGGGCCCAAGACTGATCCCTGTGGAACGCCACTTGTTACAGATCCCCACTCGGATTTAACCCCATTTATGGACACTCTCTGCTTCCTGTCTGAGCCATGACTCGATCCATGAGAGCACTTTTCCCCCAATGCCATGAGCTTCCACTTTCTTTAACAGTCTTTGGTGCGGAACTCTATCAGAAGCCTTACTAAAATCTAAGTAAATAATATCAAATTCTTTATCGTGGTCAACAGCCTCAAAAGCTTTACTGAAGAAAGTTAATAAATTAGTTAGACAAGACCGGCCTCTTGTGAATCCATGCTGAGTATCATTAATCAAGCTATGCTTATCGAGATGGCTTCTTATAATCTCAGCTATAATTGACTCTAGTAATTTGCCTACAATTGAGGTCAGGCTTATTGGGCGGTAATTTGACGGTAACGACTTGTCCCCTGTTTTAAAAATAGGAATTACATTAGCCATCTTCCACATATCAGACACTACACCTGTTTGAAGAGAAAAATTAAAAATATTAGTTAATGTTTCATAGAGTTCCATTTTGCATTCCTTAAGAACCCTTGAAAAAACCTCATCAGGACCCGGTGACTTATTTTGCTTCAGTCTGTTTATCTGCTTCACAACCATTTCACTAGTGACTGTGATGTTACATAATTTATCTTCTTCAGGCCCACTATAAAAATTAATTACTGGGATATTGTTAGTGTCTTCCTGTGTAAAAACCGAGATAAAATAATTATTTAAAATCGAGCACATTTCATTCTCTTTGTCAGTAAGATGCCCATAGTTATTTTTAAGGGGACCTATCTTATCTCTGACTTTTGTTCTAAAGACCTGGAAAAAACTTTTTGGGTTAGTTTTCGAATCCTTAGCAACTATAATTTCATAGTCCCTTTTAGCTTTTTTAATCCCCTTTTTAACGTCCCTCTTAATGTCAATATACTGATTCATAAGATGACCCTCACCTCTTTTGATAAGCCTATAAATTCCCTTCTTATGCCCTAGTAGATATTTCAGCCTATTATTCATCCATTTTGGGTCATTTCTATTTGATCTAATTTCTTTATACGGGATAAACGTTCTTTGAGCAGTATGTATAGTGTTCAGAAAACTGTCATACTGATAGCTCTCTTCGTTACCCCAGTCAACAGATGACAAGTGTTCTCTAAGCCCATCGTAATCTGCCAAGCGAAAATCTGGGACTGTTACTGAGTTATCCCTACTATCGTACTTCCATTCAGTGCTAAGTGTAATTGATTTGTGGTCGCTAGCACCCAGTTCCCCTGAAATTTCTAAATTATTAACAAGGGATTCATTATTTGCCAGAACTAAGTCAAGCAGGTTATTACCCCTTGTAGGTTCTGTCACAAACTGCTTCAGAAAACAATCCTGAACTACTTCTAAGAAGTCGTATGATTCTAAATTCCCAGTCAAGAAATTCCAATCAATATGACTAAAGTTAAAGTCTCCTAGAATTACTACATTATCGTGCCTTGTGGCCTTAACAATTTCCTCCCATAGTAGTCTCCCTTGGTCCCTATCTAAGTTTGGGGGACGGTATATCACACCTATAATCAGTTTTTCATGCCCCTCTGAAAATTCTAACCAAACAGACTCTGTATGTGTTACTTCAGACTTAATACCCGTTTTTATGCAACAGTTCAAGCGATCTCGGACATACAATGCCACCCCACCCCCCTTCCCGATACTTCTATCTACTTGGAACAATTTAAAACCCTGAATGTGACATTCCGCAGGCATGTCCCGACTTTTTGAATTAAACCACGTCTCTGTTAAGGCAAATACATCAATGTTACCTGCACTAGCAACTAATCTCAACTCGTCCATCTTATTCCTAGCACTACGGCTATTAGCATAATAAACATTGAAAGACTCCTTTCTCTTTACCCTTCCTGCTCATTTCTGTTTTTCTACTAAACCTATTACTGTCCTTATCACCTAGTGTCACTGGCTTTTCAATAACTACCTCGTTCTGCTTATTACTAGTTCCCCTAGACCTCGTAATATTACTACACTGGGACTTCACTGTTTTCCTGCCAAAACCCATACCACTAACTACTCCTAGTTTAAAGTCCTAACAGCTCCCTCCACTGCAGTTGCCAGTGCTACCATCCCGGACCTAGATAAATGAACCCCATCCCTGGCATACATGTCATTTCTGCCATAGAATACTCCAGTACACCTGTTATACACCAGTACACCTGCTTTGTAGATGAATGGTTCAGAGAACCGACATGTTGATAAATTAGACATGTGCAGCTCTTGGGTATCTTTATTGAGGAAACGTTTCGCCACACAGTGGCTTCATCAGTCCATACGTAAGAGAAACTTGAAGAACAGGAGGAGAACGAGGTAATCAGTCCCTCAACCTTGAGTCGATGTGTTCAGTACATCAATCTTGAATAGAATACGGCACATGAGCGGAGAAGCAGCTTATAAACCGTATGGCAGGAGAGGTGCAGCAGTCATAGGTGGTGTCACATTTGTTCAATGTGGAAGTAGGTCGTGCCTAATTCTTGGGCACGACCTACTTCCACATTGAACAAATGTGACACCACCTATGACTGCTGCACCTCTCCTGCCATACGGTTTATAAGCTGCTTCTCCGCTCATGTGCCGTATTCTATTCAAGATTGATGGACTGAACACATCGACTCAAGGTTGAGGGACTGATTACCTCGTTCTCCTCCTGTTCTTCAAGTTTCTCTTACGTATGGACTGATGAAGCCACTGTGTGGCGAAACGTTTCCTCAATAAAGATACCCAAGAGTTGCACATGTGTCTAATTTATCAGTACACCTGCTACACCCCAGTACACTCCAGTACACCTGCTACACCCCAGTACACTCCAGTACACCTGTTATACACCAGCACACCTGCTACACTCCAGTACACCTGTTATACACCAGTACACCTGCTACACCCCAGTACTCTCCAGTACACCTGTACACCTGCTGCACTCCAGTGCATTCCAGTACACCTGCTACACCCCAGTACACCTGCTACAGCCCAGTACACTCCAGTACACCTGTACACCTGCTACACCCCAGCACACTCCAGTACACTTGCTACACCCCAGTACACCTACCACATACTCCGGTACACCTACCACACACCAGTACACCTGCCATACCCCAGTATACCTGCCACACCCCAGTATACCTGGTACGCCCCTGTACACCTGCTACACCCCAGTACACATGCAACACCCCAGCACATCTGTTACACTTCTGTACACATGCCACACACCAGTACACCTACACCCCAGTACACCTGCTACACCCCTGTAAACCTGTCACACCCCTGTACACCTTCCACACCCCTGCACACCTGCCACAGCCCTGTACACCTGCTACACCCAAGTATACATGCTACACCCCAGGACACCTGCCACACCCCAATATACCTGCCACATCCCAGTGCACCTGTCACACCCCAGTGCACCTGCCACACCCCAGTACACCTGCCACACCCCAGTACACCTGCCACACCCCAGTACACCTGCCACACACTACAGTGCACCTGCCACACACTGCAGCGCACCTGACACACTCCGGTACACCTATCCACACACTCCAGTACACCTGCCACACCCAGTATACCTGGCACACACCCCAGTACAGCTGCCACACACTCCAGTATATCTGCCACGCACACCAGTATACCTGCCACACCCGAGTACACCTGCCACATCCCAGTACACCTACCACACCTAAGTATACCTGCAACACACCAGTACATCCGCTAGACACCCTGATACACCTGCCACAGTAACGTTACAGGGTAGTCACACTCACTCTCATGGTCGTCCAACTAACATGACAGGGTCGTCACAATCACTCTCAGGGTCGTACAGTTCTAAGGTAAAAAGGTCTTCACGCTCTCAGGGTCGTCCAGCAACTAACCTGACAGGGTCATCCGCCACTAACGTGACAGGGTCGTCCACTAACGGGACAAGTCGTCTACTACCAACATGACAAAGTCGTCCGCCACTAACATGACAGGGTCATCCACCACTAACAGATAGGAGTAGGAGGCAGAGAGTATGTTTTCCTGGGGCTGGGATGAAGGATATTGTTAGCCGTCTGGATGACATCATGAGAGGTAATGGGAGCAATCCTATTATCTGTCTCAGTGCTGGAGGCAACGATGTTGGCAGACGTAGGAGTGAGGACCTGATTAGCAGGTATAGGTCAGCAATAGAGATAATTAGGAAGAAGGGTGGCAAACCTGTCATATGTGGCATTTTGCCAAGGAGAGGAGTTGGAAATGAATGGTTGTCCAGAGCAATTGGTGTCAATTGCTGGCTGGACAAATACTGTAAGGAAAATGCGGTAACATTCATTGACAACTGGGACCTCTTCTATGGCAGAAATGACATGTATGCCAGGGATGGGGCTCACTTGTCTAGGTGTGGGGTGGGAGCACTGGCCAACGCAGTGGAGGGAGCTGTTAGGTCTTTAAACTAGGAATAGTTAGTGGTATGGGTTTTGGCGGGAAAACTGTGAAGTCGCAGTGTAGTAACATGAGTACTAGGAGAACTAGTAATAGGCAAAATGAGGAGGATATTGGAAAGCCAGTGGCACTAATTGACAATGACAGTAATAGGTTTATTGGAATAACAGAAAGGAGCAGGAAGGGTAAAGAGATAGGAGGGTCATTAAATATTTATTACACAAATAGTCGCAGTGCTAGGAATAAGATGGACGAGTTGAGACTAGTTGCTAGTGCAGGTAACATAGATGTATTTGCCATTACTGAGACGTGGTTTAATTCAAAAAGTCGGGACATGCCTGCAGAATGTCACATTCAGGGTTTTAAATTGTTCCAAGTAGATAGAAGTATCGGAAGGGGGTGGGGTGGCATTGTATGTCCGAGATCGCTTGAACTGTTGCATAAAAACAGGTATTAAGTCTGAAGTAACACATACAGAGTCTGTTTGGATAGAATTTTCAGAGGGGCATGAAAAATTAATTTTAGGTGTGATATACCGTCCCCAAATTTAGATAGGGACCAGGGGAGACTACTATGGGAGGAAATTGTTAGGGCCACAAGGCACGATAATGTAGTAATTCTAGGAGACTTTAACTTTAGTCATATTGATTGGAATTTCTTAACTGGGAATTTAGAATCATACGATTTCTTAGAAGTAGTTCAGGATTGTTTTTTGAAGCAGTTTTGTGACAGAACCTACATGGGGTAATAACCTGCTTGACTTAGTTCTGGCAAACAATGAATCCCTTGTTAATAATTTAGAAGTTTCAGAGGAACTGGGTGCCAGCGACCACAAATCAATTACATGTAGAATTGAATGGAAGTATGATAGTAGGGATAACTCAGTAACAGTCCCAGATTTTCGCTTAGCAGATTACGATGGGCTTAGAGAACACTTATCATCTGTTGACTGGGGTAACGAAGAGAGCTATCAATATGACAGTTTTCTGAACACAATACATGCTGCTCAAAGAACGTTTATCCCTTATAAGGAAATTAGATCAAATAGAAATGACCCAAAATGGATGAATAATAGGCTGAAATATCTACTAGGGCATAAGAAAGGAATTTATAGGCGTATCAAAAGAGGCGAGGGTCATCTTATGAATCAGTATATTGACATTAAGAGGGACATTAAAAAGGGGATAAGAAAAGCTAAAAGGGACTATGAAATTAAAGTTGCTAGGGATTCTAAAACTAACCCAAAATTTTTTTTCCAGGTCTATAGAACAAAAGTCAGAGATAAGATAGGTCCCCTTAAAAATAACTATGGGCATCTTACTGACAAAGAGTATGAAATGTGCTAGATTTTAAATAATTATTTTCTCTCGGTTTTTACACAGGAAGACACTAATAATATTCCGGTAATTAATTTTTATAGTGGATCAGAAGAACATAAATTATGTAACATCACAGTCACTAGTGAAATGGTTGTGAAGCAGATAGACAGACTGAAGCAAAATAAGTCACCGGGTCCTGATGAGGTTTTTTCAAGGGTTCTAAAGGAATGCAAAATGGAAGTCTGTGAACCATTAACTAATATTTTTAATTTATCTCTTCAAACAGTGCAGTGTCTGATATGTGGAAGATGGCTAATGTAATTCCTATTTTTAAAACAGGGGACAAGTCGTTACCGTCAAATTACCGCCCAATAAGCCTGACCTCAATTGTAGGCAAATTACTAGAGTCAATTATAGCTGAGATTATAAGATGCCATCTCGATAAGCATAGCTTGATTAATGATACTCAGCATGGATTCACAAGAGGCCGGTCTTGTCTAACTAATTTATTAACTTTCTTCAGTAAAGCTTTCGAGGCTGTTGACCACGATAAAGAATTTGATATTATTTACTTAGATTTTAGTAAGGCATTGATAGAGTTCCGCACCAAAGACTGTTGAAGAAAGTAGCAGCTCATGGCATTGGGGGAAGGGTGCTCTCGTGGATCGAATCATGGCTCACAGACAGGAAGCAAAGAGTGTCCATAAATGGGGTTAAATCCGAGTGGGGATCAGTAACAAGTGGCGTTCCACAGGGATCAGTCTTGGGCCCGTTGTTGTTTATAATATATATCAATGATCTTGATGAAGGAATTACTAGTGATATGAGCAAATTCGCCGATGCCACGAAGATAGGTAGGATAATTGATTCAAACGTAGATGTTAGGGAACTTCAGGAGGATTTAGACAAACTCTACTCTTGGTCAGAAAAGTGGCAGATGCAGTTCAATGTAGATAAATGCAAGGTTCTGAAGCTCGGGAGTGTCCATAACCCTAGCACTTATAAGTTAAATAATGTAGAACTTAACCATACAGATTGCGAAAAGGACTTGGGGGTTATGGTAAGCAGCAACCTTAAACCAAGACAGCAATGCCTAAGCGTACGTAATAAGGCAAATAGATTACTGGGATTTATATCAAGAAGTGTAAGCAACAGAAGTCCAGAGGTCATACTGCAGCTTTATACATCATTAGTAAGGCCTCACCTAGATTATGCAGTTCAATTCTAGTCTCCATATTACAGAATGGACATAAATTCGTTAGAAAACATTCAGCGTAGGATGACTAAATTAATACATAGCATTAGAAATCTTCCTTATGAAGAAAGATTGAAGACTCTTAAGTTACATTCACTTGTTAGACGAAGAATGAGGGGAGACCTGATCGAAGTGTATAAGTGGAAGATAGGTATTAATAAAGGGGATATTAACAAGGTCTTGAGAATATCTCTCCAAGAGAGAACCCGCAGTAATGGATTAAAATTAGATAAGTTTAGATTTTTGAAAGGACATAGGAAAGTATTGGTTTGGAAATAGGGTAGTAGATGAGTGGAACAGTCTACCTAGTTGGGGTTTTTGAGGCTAGGACTTTGGTAGTTTCAATTTAGTTGGATAAATACATGAGTGGGATGGGGTTTGGGTTTGAGTGGGACTTGCACATCAGAGCTTATTTCTTGGGGAGCATTGAAAATTGGGTAGGTCAAATGTTTGTTAGTGGATGAATGTAAAGGGCCCCGCCATATGGGGCCAAAAGGCTGTGCAGTGTTCCCCCTTTCTTATGTTTTTATGTTTTTAAATGAAGGGTCACCACCATAAATCAGGGTCGTCCACCACAAAAATGTTTGGGTCATCCACCACTAACAGACAGGGTCACCCCCTAACTGACAGGGGCATCCACCACTAACAGACAGGGTCATACCACTAACATGACGTGTCATCCACCCTAACATGAAGGTCATCCCCCCACTAACTAAGGGTCATCCACTACTAACTGACATGTCAACCCCACTAAAATGACAGGGCATCCACCCCTAAAAATGACAGGGGCATCCACCCCCAAAATGACGTGTCATCCCCCAAAAAGACAGGGGCATCCACCACTCTAAGGGGCATCCCCCCTAAAATGACAGTGTTCCCCCACTAACATGACAGGTCATCCACCACTAAAATGACGGGGATCCCCCAACTGACCGGGTCATCCACCCAACATGACGGGTCATCCACCACTAAATGACAGGGTATCCACCCCTAACATGAAGGGGCCCACCACAAAATGACGGGTCTCCACCACTAACATGACAGGGGCATCCCCCTAAAATGACAGGGTCACCCCATAAATGACAGGGTCATCCACCACTAACATGCAGGGTCATCCCCCACTAAAACCTTACAGGGTCATCCACCACTAACTGACAGGGTCACCACCACTAACATGACTGTCACCCCACTAACATGACAGTGTCATCCACCCAAAATGACAGTGTCACCACCACTAACTGACAGGGTCGTCCCCCCTAACATACAGGGTCGTCCACCACTAAAATGACGGGGGTTCCCCCACTAACATGACAGTGTCTCCACCCCTAAAATGAAGGGTCGTCCACCCAACATGACATGTCGTCCCCACTAACATGACAGTGTCGCCCCACAACATGACAGGTCGTCCACCACTAACATGACAGTGTCGTCCACTCTAACATGACAGGGTCGTCCCCTAACAAAAACAGGGGCCCCCACAACTAACCAGTGTCGTCCACCACTAACATGACAGTGCTCCCCCCTAACTGAGTGTCGTCCCCCACTAACATGACATGTCGTCCACCACGACAGTGTCGTCCACCACTAACATCAGTGTCGTCCACCACTAACATGACAGGGTCGTCCACCACTAACATGACAGTGTCGTCCACCACTAACATGACAGTGTCATCCACCACTAACATGACAGGGTCGTCCACCACTAACATGACAGGTCGTCCACCACTAACATGACAGGGTCGTCCACCACTAACATGACAGTGTCGTCCACCACTAACATGACAGGTCGTCCACCACTAACATGACAGGTCGTCCACCACTAACATGACAGGGTCGTCCACCACTAACATGACAGGGTCGTCCACCACTAACATGACAGGGTCGTCCACCACTAACATGGGCGGGGGTCCCCCCACTAACATGGCAGTGTCCAAACCCCCACTAACATGCAGGGTCTCCACCATAAACATGACAGGGTCATCCACCAATAACATGACAGTGTCATCCACCACTAACATGACAGTGTCATTTCCCCCACTAACATGACAGGGTCTCACCACTAACATGACAGGGTCATCCACCACTAACATGACAGTGTCATCCACCACTAACATGACAGTGTCATCCACCACTAACATGACAGGGTCATCCACCACTAACATGACAGTGTCATCCACCACTAACATGACAGGGTCATCCACCACTAACATGACAGTGTCATCCACCACTAACATGACAGGGTGGTCACACTCAGGTCTCCCAGGGGACGCTCCCGTCCATTCTGTCTGATGACTGCACCAAAATATTTACAGAGAACGGAGGGAGATAACTGGTTTATTCAGTCATTTGTTAATGGAGCTCCACGACTGGTGTCATGTTTACTTTTTACTTTATTTTTGGTGTTCGTCTTTTGCGTCAACAATCTCTTGACATACGCAGCTGTAAAACATTTCAATTTCTCTATTTTATATACCTTATTTTTGAAAATTTTCTTAAATTCCATAGGAAATTATGTGGATAGAAAGTCTAGCTTCTTTTTAAATCTATAGTTAACTTATATATGTCGTGCCGATTAGGTAAAATTTGCGATTTTGGCTTCAATAGCTCTTCATGCTGAATAAGGCAAGCGAGAATTTGTGTATGCGATAATTTCGTCAAAATCATTCTGAACCTAACGAAAAAAATATATTTCACTGTGTCTGTTTAGTATTAAATTATTGTAAACAACTCTCAAATATATTTAGTTGAGTTAGGCTAAAATAAATTGTTCTTTTTATAATAAGGTTAGGTAAGTTTTCTAAGATTCTTTTGGAGCAAAATTAAAAAAAAATACATTAACATTAATGCAAAAAATATATCTTTAAACGTTTAAGAGAAAATTTTAAAAAGGACTAAATTTTAAATGAGTTCTTGCTAATTGACCAGTTTTACATATTCGGCACGACATTATATATATACGTATATTTTATATATATATATATATATATATATATATATATATATATATATATATATATATAATATATATATATTTTATATATATATTATTATCACACTGGCCGATTCCCACCAAGGCAGGGTGGCCCGAAAAAGAAAAGCTTTCACCATCATTCACTCCATCACTGTCTTGCCAGAAGGGTGCTTTACACTACAGTTTTTAAACTGCAACATTAACACCCCTCCTTCATATATATGTATATATATATATATAAGATATTATTATATACATATATAAATATTATCAATATTATATAAAAATAATATTTATATATATAATTATATATATATATATATATATATATAAATATATAATAGATATATTCTACTATATTATACTTTATATATAAAATATATGCTATAAATCACAGTAAACAGGTGATTTTCGAATTGCAAAACAACCACTCTGAAAGAATAGGAAATTCCAAGCGCTTTCGTGACTATCACATTATCAAGTTTCCTTGATAATGTGAGTATCACGAAAGCGCTTGGAATTCTCTATTCTTTCAAGTGGTTGTTTTGCATACATATATATACATATATAATACTATGTATATATATATATTATTACTACATAAAAAAATAATAATCATAATAAATATATTAATATTATATATAATATATATATAGTATATATATATATATAAATATATTATAATAAATAATAAATAATAAATAATAATAATTAAATAAATATAAATTATATATATATATATAATATATAATATAGATATATATAATATTATATTTAATATTATATAGATATAAAACACTGATCTCTGGCTAAGGAGACTCGAATCTACGAACCTTGGAAAAAAAGTACGGGAGTGCTATACAATCTCACAACACTGGAAAAATACCTTGTGTCATATTGCGTACACGGGTTTATCAAGGCAAGCCAGCTTTCAGGGAGAAGGCTTACAACTTTTCATCTCATCCCCTGCATGCATCAGCCTTACTAGAGATTTTAACAATGCAAGGAATTCGCAAGAGCAGGCGAAATATACACAAACACTGTTCTCTGGCTGAAGGAGACTCGAACCTACGAACCTTGGAACAAGGTACGCAGTGCTATACCATTCTCACCACAGCTGTAAGCCTTCTTCCGGAAAGCTGGCTGCCTTGGATCAACGTCTAGCGCAAGCTGGACGCCAAGGTATTAGTCCAGTGTGGTGAGAATGATATAGCACTGCGTACCTTGTTCCAAGGTTCGTAGGTTCGAGTCTCCTTCAGCCAGAGATCAGTGTTTGTGTATATTTCGCCTACTCTTGCGAATTCCTATATATATATATATATATATATATATATATATATATATAATATATATATATATATATATATATATATATATATATATATATGTGAACATTTATTAATAAACAAAATACATTTACAGAAAAAAACATAAACATGAATACAATGGCACAATGTATCAAAGATCATGAATTTCCTCCAGCTCCTCCGAGCTGGACGCGAGCCAAGTATGCAGCAAGCATTTCCCCCTCTGGATGGCTACCTGAGGCGCTGAAACATGAAAGTGGCTGCCCTTGGGTCCCTGGTGGTGTCGATGAGTCTGGAACCCAATTCTTTAAGGAAACGTGTGGCATTTTTTCCCCATGATCCCAAGGTCTCTGATCCAACTGGGACAAATTGATACTGTTGGCTAATGTCCCTGTACTTGCTGATCTTGTACTCCTCCCTGTGGTCAGCAGCTCCTCCCTGTCGCCCCACACTGTGATGGATATAGGTGTCAGCCAGTGTGGACACACAGGTATAGTCCCATGCTAAGACCTTGCCATTCTTCCAAGCATAGATGGTGATCCCGTCGGGGCAGTTTGCTGGGTTGTGGGTATTGTTGGCTGCTAGTGATCGGGGCTCCGTCTCGGCAGGGCATCCAGCTGTAGCAAGGGTTCTCTTAATGATGTCGTTGACCTCATTGTGTCTTGCATGCCAGCCCTTGGTTTTGGAACAGTTAAGACCATGTAGACCGTATTGGTCTGCTTGCACATCGCCGCAAATACACGTATATTCTGTGTGAATTGGGGCAGCAAGGCGCAGAGCCACTGCAATACGGAGGGTCTTAGGGTCGAGTCGCGTTCCCATTGCCGATATGGGAACTGTTTGGAGGAAGTCCCCGGAGTGAGGTGCGCTCACAGCCTGGAGACGGGCAATCTCCCTATCTGATGTTCCAGCCCTGAGCATGTTGGCAAGCACCTTTTCAGCAATCGGGCCATCCCAGCTTGACTGTTTGTGAGCCAGTGCTGCACTAGGGTTTGGTGCTGGAGCAGCAAGAGTCTCCCATTCGGTGACGGCACTGGCACAGCTAGGGTCTTCTATTCCGGCTGAGTCACTGAGGATATCAGGAAGAATTTGTCTTATCAACTCGTTTGATGCTATGGAAGAGGATAGGAAAGCTGGTAGAGCAATCTGGGAGGATCTGCGTACTCCTAGCCCTTAAAGCCTGACGGGAAGTGAGGCTTGCAACCACTATATATATATATATATATATATATATATATATATATATATATATTATATTATATATATATATAAAACCCTAAAACATCACAGTAAACATGTGATATCACAATATGTAAAATAACCAAAGTGAAAAAATAATGAAATTAGAGGCGCTTTCGGGATTTCTGCAAAGTCCATTTGCTATCCTCGCGGAAACAAGAAGAGGTATACACAGAGAAAGATCGCAGAGGTATATACAAAGACCGCAGAGGTATACACAGAGAAAGATTCGAAGCCACGTGTGTGGGGAGTGGCACAGCTCCCAAATTGACGCTTTAGACCGCTCAGGCACAGATGCCACAAGAATCTACGTAGTCTGGTTACAAGTCATGTTACTGCGTAACCTCAGTCACAACAGAGTGTGTGTGTGTGTGTGTGTGTGTAACGTTTCTCCTTCCTGGAGTCCTCACACCTCACACCTACTGCGGTGAGAAATTCAGGGAAGAAATATCAAAATCACTTATTGACTCTCCAACTGTCAAACTCTGGCGGCATCACACTCATGGCCACGACACTAATAAAAGTCGACCACTCAAACTTCCACCTCAAATGTACTGCAATTGTGGATCACACATAGAAATATATTTATCATTTCGACGAATTTTATCCCGAAAAAATAATAGTCGCCCTTGGAAAATTTTTGCATTAAATTTGGTGCCTAATATTGATATACCGGATTTCAATGACGAACTATTTCCATTTCTTTTAAATGTCAACATTGTCTATGACAAACATTTTCTAGGGCATTGATTTTTTACAGTGATTTCTAACGTTTCCTTTGGTATCTACGGTATATATATACAGTGGACCCCCGGTTAACGATATTTTTTCATTCCAGAAGCATGTTCAGGTGCCAGTACTGACCGAATTTTTTCCCATAAGGAATATTGTGAAGTAGATTAGTCCATTTCAGACCCCCAAACATACACGTACAAACGCACTTACATAAATACACTTACATAATTGGTCGCATTTGGAGGTGATCGTTAAGCGGGGGTCCACTGTAATATATATATATATATATATATATATATATATATATATATATATATATATATATATATATATATATATATATATATATATATGTTCTTGCCGAATGAGGCAAGCGAAAATTTGGGTATGCAATAATTTTGCCTAAATCATTCTGAATCTAACGAAAAAAATATATTTCAATATGTTTATTATTAAATTATTGTAAACTTATCTAAAATATATTTAGTTGGATTAGGCTAAATTAAATTGCGCTTATGATAAGGTTAGGTAAGTTTTCTAAGGTTCTTTTGGTACAAAATAATTAATTTTTACATTAACATAAATGAAAAAAATATATCTTTAAATGTATGAGAAAATTTTAGAAAGGATTTAATTTTTAATATAGCTAACATGTTAGCTAACGGAATGCTGTCTTAACATGGCGTGTCAGTTCCGTGTTTAAAGTGACAGCGCCTTGAGATCAAATTTGATCCAAGGAAGCGGAACAAATCTCCAATCACTTTAAAATATGTTTTCACCAGCAGTGTAGTATATTAATGGTGTTTTAATAGTGCATTAATGGTGTGTTAATAGTGCATTAATGGTGTGTTAATAGTGCATTAATGGTGTGTTAATAGTGCATTAATGGTGTTAATAGTGCATTAATGGTGTGTTAATAGTGCATTAATGGTGTGTTAATAGTGCATTAATGGTGTGTTAATAGTGCATTAATGTTGTGTTAATAGTGCATTAGTGGTGTGTTTATGGCGTGGTAACAGTGTTAATAGTGTGCTAATGGTGTATTAATTGTATGTCAGTGTGTTAATAGTGTTAATGTTGTATTAAGAGTGTGTTAATGGTGTATTAATTGTGTATTAATAGTATATTAAAAGTGTATCAATAGTTCATTAATGGTGTATTAATGGTATATTTATAGTGTATAATAGTGTATTAATGGTGTATAAATAGAGTTTAATAAGATACATTTAAAGTGTTGCTGAGGATGCACCAAGTGTTGCTGAGGATGCACTAAGTGTTGCTGAGGATGCACTAAGTGTTGTTGAGGATGCACTAAGTGTTGCTGAGGATGCACTAAGTGTTGCTGAGGATGCACTAAGTGTTGCTGAGGATGCACCAAGTGTTGCTGAGGATGCACCAAGTGTTGCTGAGGATGCACCAAGTGTTGCTGAGGATGCACCAAGTGTTGCTGAGGATGCACTAAGTGTTGCTGAGGATGCACTAAGTGTTGCTGAGGATGCACTAAGTGTTGCTGAGGATGCACTAAGTGTTGCTGAGGATGCACTAAGTGTTGCTGAGGATGCACTAAGTGTTGCTGAGGTTGCACTAAGTGTTGCTGAGGATGCACTAAGTGTTGCTGAGGTTGCACAAAGTGTTGCTGAGGATGCACTAAGTGTTGCTGAGGATGCACTAAGTGTTGCTGAGGATGCACTAAGTGTTGCTGAGGATGCACTAAGTGTTGCTGAGGATGCACTAAGTGTTGCTGAGGTTGCACTAAGTGTTGCTGAGGATGCACTAAGTGTTGCTGAGGATGCACTAAGTGTTGCTGAGGATGCACTAAGTGTTGCTGAGGATGCACTAAGTGTTGCTGAGGATGCACTAAGTGTTGCTGAGGATGCACTAAGTGTTGCTGAGGATGCACTAAGTGTTGCTGAGGATGCACTAAGTGTTGCTGAGGATGCACTAAGTGTTGCTGAGGATGCACTAAGTGTTGCTGAGGATGCACTAAGTGTTGCTGAGGATGCACTAAGTGTTGCTGAGGATGCACTAAGTGTTGCTGAGGATGCACTAAGTGTTGCTGAGGATGCACTAAGTGTTGCTGAGGATGCACTAAGTGTTGCTGAGGATGCACTAAGTGTTGCTGAGGTTGCACTAAGTGTTGCTGAGGATGCACTAAGTGTTGCTGAGGATGCACTAAGTGTTGCTGAGGATGCACTAAGTGTTGCTGAGGATGCACTAAGTGTTGCTGAGGTTGCACTAAGTGGTGCTGAGGATGCACTAAGTGTTGCTGAGGTTGCACTAAGTGTTGCTGAGGTTGCACTAAGTGTTGCTGAGGTTGCACTAAGTGTTGCTGAGGTTGCACTAAGTGTTGCTGAGGTTGCACTAAGTGTTGCTGAGGTTGCACTAAGTGTTGCTGAGGATGCACTAAGTGTTGCTGAGGATGCACTAAGTGTTGCTGAGGTTGCACTAAGTGTTGCTGAGGATGCACTAAGTGTTGCTGAGGATGCACTAAGTGTTGCTGAGGATGCACTAAGTGTTGCTGAGGATGCACTAAGTGTTGCTGAGGTTGCACTAAGTGTTGCTGAGGATGCACTAAGTGTTGCTGAGGTTGCACTAAGTGTTGCTGAGGTTGCACTAAGTGTTGCTGAGGATGCACTAAGTGTTGCTGAGGATGCACTAAGTGTTGCTGAGGATGCACTAAGTGTTGCTGAGGATGCACTAAGTGTTGCTGAGGATGCACTAAGTGTTGCTGAGGATGCACTAAGTGTTGCTGAGGTTGCACTAAGTGTTGCTGAGGATGCACTAAGTGGTGCTGAGGATGCACTAAGTGTTGCTGAGGATGCATTAAGTGTTGCTGAGGTTGCACTAAGTGTTGCTGAGGATGCACTAAGTGTTGCTGAGGATGCATTAAGTGTTGCTGAGGTTGCACTAAGTGTTGCTGAGGTTGCACTAAGTGTTGCTGAGGATGCACTAAGTGTCGCTGAGGATGCACTAAGTGTCGCTGAGGTTGCACTAAGTGTTGCTGAGGTTGCACTAAGTGTTGCTGAGGATGCACTAAGTGTTGCTGAGGATGCACTAAGTGTTGCTGAGGTTGCACTAAGTGTTGCTGAGGTTGCACTAAGTGTTGCTGAGGATGCACTAAGTGTTGCTGAGGATGCACTAAGTGTTGCTGAGGATGCACTAAGTGTTGCTGAGGATGCACTAAGTGTTGCTGAGGATGCACTAAGTGTTGCTGAGGATGCACTAAGTGTTGCTGAGGATGCACTAAGTGTTGCTGAGGATGCACTAAGTGTTGTTGAGGATGCACTAAGTGTTGCTGAGGATGCACTAAGTGTTGCTGAGGATGCACTAAGTGTTGCTGTCTTCACAAAGTTAGGGTAGACCATAAAAAATTAAACTTTTACCATTATTCATTCAACAGCTGTCTTGCAGGAAGTGTGCAGACAATACAATTTTAATGTCTTCCATCAGCAACATCCCCACCCGTGTAAAAGTGCAGACACAGCACTTCCCACCTCCAGGACTCGAATCTGGCTAACTACTTATCCTTAATTTCTTCATAAATATTCCCTTGTTCACACTAACAAGTCAACGCCTTGAGACCACTTGTGTCTACTCAATACGATCTAACTCTCTGACACGCCTGTCGGATGCTCAAGCCCCTCGCCCATCAAGCCTTGTCACCCATCCTATCAACCCTTTCGGGGACTGCCTCGCGACTCTCCTTCCTTCTTTCCACCCGGGATCTGTAAACCCTGGTGGCCATCATATCTGTACCGTCTTCACTAAATACCCAAACCATCTTAACAGCCCCTCATTTTTCCCTTGAATAATACCGTTGGTAATCACATAGTCCTTTTTTTATGCTCCGAATTCTCTACATTATATTCACACATCGCCCTCAGCTATGACATCTCCACTACTTCCAGCCTCACCTATGCTGCAACTTTTAAAACCCATGCCTCACACCCATACAAAAGTTGGTGGGGTGATTATTTTCCCTTTCTGCCTCCAGAAACTTATTTTACTCAACAGATGCCTCAATATTCCACCTACCTTTTTTCTTCGTCTTTCCTATAGTCCACCTCGTCTTTCACATACTCATCTGCCAACACGTCCAGTCCTAAATATCTGAAAGTATTTACCATCCCCTTTCCTCCCTCTTATCCGTCATCTAGTTCTTCATTACCATTCTTGTTTGTTACTCTTATCTTATTTAATTCTGTTTGCCTTAGTTACTATAATATAATCATTGCTCCAAAACCTCTGTTTTGCAATATAAATGTACAAATCAGATTTTTTTCTATTGTGTGTATGTACTCATCTAATTGTGGTTGCAGGGGTCGATTCATAAATCCTGGCCCCGCCTTCACTGTGTGGCAGTGGTGAACAGCATGACGTTCAATGGTGATAAGTTTCAGCTGCTTAGATATGGAAAAAATGAAACACAAGGAACACTGCATACAGAACTCAAGAGGATCACCAAATAGAATGGAAGGAACACGTAAAAGACTTGGGAATAATTATGTCAGCTGACGTTCCTTTCAAACAACATAACATGACACAGATCACAACAACCAGGAGGATCACGGGGCGGGTATTGAGAACTTTCAAAACAAGGGAAATAATGCCGATGGTGACACTTCAAATCGCTAGTGCTTCCGCTACTGCTCAGTACTGACGGCCCCATTCAAAGCAAGAGAAATATCAGAGCTGGAACAAATACATGTACTCACTGGAACGGAGGAGAGAGATACATGAAAATGTATACATGGAAAGTACTCGAGTGCCTGGTTCCAAATCTGCACACTGCCATAACAACATACTGGAGTGAGAGATAAGGGAGGAAGTGTGCAAAATAAACCCAGTGAGGAGATGGGGTGCGGTGGGCACAATAAGGGAACACTGTATCAACATTTGTGGTCCCAGACTATACAACATCTTACTAGAAGATATCAGAAACATGGATGGAACAAGTGTAGAGGTCTTCAAGAGGAAACTGGGCAAGTATCTTTACCAGCTACCAGATCAACCAGGCTGTGATGGATATGTGGGGCAGGTGGCCTCCAGCAGAAACAACCTGGTTGACCAGGCAAGCACCAGACAAGCCTGGCCCATGGCCGGTCTCCGAGAGTAGTGACACTCTCGAAACTCACCATAGGTATATCAAAGATCAGTACGAGATTAGGACCATAACACACAAATATACATATGACAGATCTAACAGTCAAGCCAACATTGTTAACTTTTTTAACGAGGTAGTTATCCAGTTTATGATGTGACTGACCTAATGGCAGCCTAGCAAGACTGATTACTACCACAGTCACCAAGAAAGTTCGAGAATGTGTGTGGAGAAGCTGTTGTAGTTATGTCGTAGATTTACATGTAGCTGGAGTTTGTGTGAATGTTGGTGATAATGATGGTGGTGTAGCTGGAGTGATTGTTATCGATGGTAAAGTTGATGGCGTGATTGTTGTCCTTGATGGTGAAGCTGGCGTGATGTTGAAGCTGATTGTTGTCGATGGTGAAGCTGATGGCGTGATTGTTATCGATGGGGAAGGTGATGGCGTGATTGTTGTCGATGGTGAAGCTGATGGCGTGATTGTTATCGAAGGGGAAGCTGATGGCGTGATTATTGTTATTGATGGTGATTAAGCTGTTTGAATGATTGTTGTTAATGGTGATGGTGTAGTTGGAGTCATTGTTGCTGGTGATGGTGAAGTTGATGGCGTGACTGTTGTTGGTGATGGTGAAGCTGATGGAATGATTGTTGTTGATGGTGAAGCTGATGGCGTGATTGTTGATGGTGAAGCTGGTGTGATTATTGAGAATCACGAAGCTGATGGCGTGATTCATGATAGTGAGCAATAATTCGTTCAACATAACAATGACGGAATCTGTATTCCACGCTGCGATTGTTATAACTGCTGCATTAAACAAGCGATTTTCCTAAAGAACAAATACATAAATAATCCGCCTTTGTAAAAGATACAAATCTGACCTAAACGTCGCAGCTACTCTCTCCTATGTGTGGGTTATAAGCGATTTCAAAACATCGACTTGACCAACAAGTTCTTGGCACACAGGGAATAATATTAAATTGAAGTATTTCGATCGCTGTTTAGCCTCCTCTATCTCAAAGCAAAAAGGAATAGTGCAGGGTGATCACAGAATTCCATTGCCGAAAAATATATAAACATGTAACGTGTGTGTAGGTTTGGGCCTTTGAATTTCTGCAAGAACCGTATATGTACTTTCATATGTATATACATGTGTATGAATTTGTGCGCGTATGCATGCATATATGTATTTACATACTTTTTTGGTATGCTTGCATGTACAGATGTATACTTATATATATATAATATATATATATATATATATATATATATATATATTATATATATATTATATATATATATGTTGTAGGATTATATATATATAAGTCAATTTATCAGCGATACCTGAAAGTGTGATATCGAAACTACAGCGGACTGTTGGAAATCGGTATCGGGAATGGCCTATATAAATATGAGCAGAGAGTTCCTGCATATGTCAATTGTTCTACGAACCTTAACCTAGTAAAAGTTGACCAAGATTTAAAATATGAAGCCAACTGAGTAAGGCGTTCTAGTTATAAACGAAAACCTTAGAATTTTAGATGGTATAAGGAAACTGTTGTTGACAGATGGACGGCTCTGGCATCATGCCGGGCAGTGTTTAAAGGTTCACTCATCTCAGGAAATTGAAAAACGCTATAGAAATGAGAGTTTTCAATATTACTCGATTTCCTAATTGCAGTTGCATTAGTTTTTAAATTCTCTAAAATCTTATAATTCCAAGCATTCCAAATTTTTACAAAATATAATAATCACACTGACAAATTTGCCCATGCACAAATTCAACTGAATGGGCATTATTCTGGCCGTAAGATAGATCAATCATTAAATACTGAAGACATATATATGAGGCATGTATAAATATTTTGACCTTGATAATTAATGCAGAGAATCATAATAATAATAATCTTTATTTCTACAAGTACATGATACAACTTATACAGGCCATAGCTGACACCAGTGACATACCGTTATATAGACCACCTTGTTATGCAGAGCATTTCAGGCAAATTAGGTCAATTTTGTCCTCCCAGCATACATAAGGGGGATTACCAACAGACCCCTGGCAGTCTTCAAGCTGGCACTGGACAAGCACCTAAAGTCGGTTCCTGACCAGCCGGGCTGTGGCTCGTACGTTGGTTTGTGTGCAGCCAGCAGTACCAGCATGGTTGATCAGGCTCTGATCCACCAGGAGGCCTAGTCACAGACCGGGCCGCGGGGGCGTTGACCCCCGGAACTCTCTCCAGATAAACTCCAGGATGATACCCACACCAGTCGACTAGCATACAGGTACCCATTTACTGCTAGGTGAAGAGGGACAGCAGGTACCTTAAGGAAACACGTCCTAATGTTTCCACCCGTACCGGGGATCGAACCCCGCACCTCAGTGTGAGAGCTGAGTGCTCTACCAACCCAGCTACGGGCATTTCAATGCTGTTAAGACATCGAAGATGAGCAACAACACCTGGTGGAGGAGAAGGGACTTAATTATAATAAGAAATATACGTACATATAACTCATCCTGTCTCATCAAAATCCGATGTATATTTTTTGGGGAATCATCTCCTCATACATCATTCCCAAAACGAACAGAAAAAACGAATTAAAGAAATAAGATTTATAAAGTCATAAATTAAATCTGTGTGTTCATTTTGTCTATTACTCTCACAGGGAACCACTCCAGTGTAAACACTGGGGGAGTACCCTCCAGTGTAAACACTGGGGGAGTACACTCCAGTGTAAACACTGGGGGAGTACACTCCAGTGTAAACACTGGGGGAGTACACTCCAGTGTAAACACTGGGGGAGTACACTCCAGTGTAAACACTGGGGGAGTACACTCCAGTGTAAACACTGGGGGAGTACACTCCAGTGTAAACACTGGGGGAGTACACTCCAGTGTAAACACTGGGGGAGTACACTCCAGTGTAAACACTGGGGGAGTACACTCCAGTGTAAACACTGGGGGAGTACACTCCAGTGTAAACACTGGGGGAGTACACTCCAGTGTAAACACTGGGGATGCACACTCCAGTGTAAACACTGGGCGTGCACACTCCAGTGTAAACACTGGGCGTGCACACTCCAGTGTAAACACTGGGCGTGCACACTCCAGTGTAAGCACTGGGCGTGCACACTCCAGTGTAAGCACTGATTCTCTACAAGAATGTACATAAAGCTGATGTATCAGTTTATTTGCTGTATTAATCACTGCTGACACAGTTACTGTATGATTATTCATTGTCTTACTGCAAGAATAATGTCATTGTCTTACTGCAAGAATAATGTCATTGTCTTACTGCAAGAATAATGTCATTGTCTTACTGCAAGAATAATGTCATTGTCTTACTGCAAGAATAATGTCATTGTCATACTGCAAGAATAATGTCATTGTCATACTGCAAGAATAATGTCATTGTCTTACTGCAAGAATAATGTCATTGTCTTACTGCAAGAATAATGTCATTGTCTTACTGCAAGAATGATGTCATTGTCTTACTGCAAGAATAATGTCATTGTCTTACTGCAAGAATAATGTCATTGTCTTACTGCAAGAATAATGTCATTGTCTTACTGCAAGAATAATGTCATTGTCTTACTGCAAGAATAATGTCATTGTCTTACTGCAAGAATAATGTCATTGTCTTACTGCAAGAATAATGTCATTGTCTTACTGCAAGAATAATGTCATTGTCTTACTGCAAGAATAATGTCATTGTCTTACTGCAAGAATAATGTCATTGTCTTACTGCAAGAATGTCATTGTCTTACTGCAAGAATGTCATTGTCTTACTGCAAGAATAATGTCATTGTCTTACTTCAAGAATAATGTCATTGTCTTACTTCAAGAATAATGTCATTGTCTTACTTCAAGAATAATGTCATTGTCTTACTTCAAGAATAATGTCATTGTCTTACTTCAAGAATAATGTCATTGTCTTACTTCAAGAATAATGTCATTGTCTTACTGCAAGAATAATGACATTGTCTTACTGCAAGAATAATGTCATTGTCTTACTGCAACAATAATGTCATTGTCTTACTGCAAGAATAATGTCATTGTCTTACTGAAAGAATAATGTCATTGTCTTACTGCAAGAATAATGTCATTGTCTTACTGCAAGAATAATGTCATTGTCTTACTGCAAGAATAATGTCATTGTCTTACTGCAAGAATAATGTCATTGTCTTACTGCAAGAATAATGTCATTGTCTTACTGCAAGAATAATGTCATTGTCTTACTGCAAGAATAATGTCATTGTCTTACTGCATGAATAATGTCATTGTCTTACTGCAAGAATAATGTCATTGTCTTACTGCAAGAATAATGTCATTGTCTTACTGCAAAAATAATGTCATTGTCTTACTGCAAGAATAATGTCATTGTCTTACTGCAAGAATAATGCTACTTCAGTAGTAGTAACAGTAGTAGTAACAGTAGTAGTAGTAGTAGTAGTAGTAGTAATAGTAGTAGTAATAGTAGTAGATGTAGTAGCGGTAGTAATAGTATTAGTTACTAGTTGTCATAGGCACTTGTCGATAGACACTTGGTCTGTTTTCTTTGTGTGTGTGTGTGTGTGTGTGTGCGTGTGTGTGTGTGTGTGTGTGTGTGTTTTGGCCCTGATTGCTACGTCGCTTCCTTAATCACATTACTGTGCCCAGAGGTCCAGCCAATGAGAGTGTTGTGTTGCGAGTTTCAAGGTGAGAGGTGATGTTCCACACGTGGCAACGCTAGACGAGCCTGCTAAAGGGGAGTGGAGACAAAAGCCTTCGGGGATTTGAGGTGCTGTTAGAGTGACCTTGCTAACATGAAGGATTTCATGAATATCTGTTAGAATAGGCTGAACGTTTACAACTAAATTCACAGCTGCTTCACTAGTGGAAGAGTGAGACACTCGTCCTTGTGGAGATCTGAGGACCGAAATATCGAACAAGTTACCTGAAGCAGTAAGACTGGAGCACCAGAACACGAACTCCCCGCAAGAAACTATGAAATTCGAGTGGGGGACGTTCTGACTCCCCTAAAGTGAAGGTTACTCTGCCGTGGCAATTATCGCTACATCACTGGTGTGCAAGCTCGACATGCCGATGACTAAGTCACGTGTGCAACACCTGGGTATCCAGAAGGTGTGTGTACATCTCTGGTCCCTTTTACACACATCACTTACTTCCACGTGTGAGTCCCGCCCACATGTGACAACGTCTACTACTGCTACATCGCTCCACTGCAAGAGGCTGTTTTCTCAGTATTTGACTGGTAAATCCCCTGGTGAGCGAAACATCTCTCAGTATAGATATCCAGCTGTTTCATGTGTCTAAACAATACCATGTTGGTTTTAAAGACGTTTCGGTCATGAACCATTTTCAAATCCCAGAAAGGTCTTAGACAGACCGAAACGCCTAAAGATTCCTCTGAAAATTGTGACTTATTTGTAAAATTCTCGCACTGCCTTCGTTGTAACAAAGCACACAACAAATAGCTAGGAATTACACTATGCTTTTGTAATACAAGAGTATTAGGCTTTTGTGTGCTTGCTGGAGGGTGCAGTTATGTGTGTGTGTGTGTGTGTGTGTGTGTGTGTGTGTGTGTGTGTGTGTGTGTGTGTGTGTGTGGAAAAAGTGGACGCTTTTAAAGGAACTTCCACTCACCTTAATGCATTCTCATCTGCAGTATCCGGCAAGACATAGACAGAAATGAACAGACACATCCCAGCAAGACACTTATACACACGCCACCAGGCGAGAGGCAGACACCAACAGTCAGGCACTCAAATATAAACAATCGTACAAAAAACACAAAGGAAGCGACTCAAGAGTGTGTTTGGGAGGAGTGTGTGTTGAAAATACTTAAACAATATTTATAACTCCGGCTCTCGAAACTTAACTAGTCTGGTGTTTTATAATATTAATAACTTGAACACACTCAAACACACACACACACACACACATACACACACACACACACACACACACACACACACACACACACACACACACACACACACACACACACACACACACACATTAAGTATATACAATAAGATCACAGCAAACAGGTGATATCACAATATGCAAAACAACCACGGGGGGAGTTGAATAATAACCCAACATTCAACTCCCCTGTGGTTCTTTATCTTGTATCTCTTGTTCGCGATAAACAGAACCTGGATTGAGTTCCAGCCTGAGTCCACAATGATAAAACATTTTTGTTTTGCCATTTTTGTAAGTATATATGGTGAATCTAGACAAACGAGCATCGTAGAAAGCGAGTAGTTAGATCGTTGAAGAACAAAATCCGTAAAATAGTGGCTGGAACAATTCACAAACTAATTCCCACGTTTGAAAAGATACTTCCCAGAGAGACTTGATAATGATTCCTGGAAGCACAGAAAAGGTTATCTGAAGCTCAGTATCCAAACTATGCGTTCACTGTAGCTGTGTATTTATTAAATACGAAATTTAGTAAACATGTCAACAAGAAGCAAGGAAAATAACATATATTCAGTTCTCATTTGCTTAGAATGATTTATCAGAATTATTAATCCACCAGAATGTAAGGAAAATAAAACACGCAGTTCTCTTTTGTTTAGATTAGACAAAATTGTAAATCCAGCCGGAAATGGAGGTGTGAAGACGCTAGATTTGGCAGAGAACTAGGTGGATGAGGCTGTGGATTACGTGTTGCATACTAAGTAGCTTACGACCTGTTCCATTAGGAGATATTTCAGGATATCGACCCGGAAATTCCCTTTGCTTGTATAACACACATCTGATTTTGACTTCGTCCAGTGTCTGCTGCAACAGTGTGTAGTAGTAATAGTAGTAGTGATAGTCGTAGTATTAGTAATAATAGTCGTAGTAGTAATAGTAGTGATAGTTATAGTAGTAGTAATAGTCGTAGTAGTAATAGTAGTGATAGTCGTAGTAGTAGTAACAGTAGTAATAGTATAGTCATAGAAGTAGTATAGTCGTAGTAGTAATGATAGTCGTAGTAATAGTGATAGTCGTAGTAGTAGTAATAGTCGTAGTAGTAATAGTATAGTAGTAGCAATAGTAGTAGTAGCAACAGTCGTAGTAGTAATATTAATCGTAATGGTAACAGTAGCATTAGTAGTAGTAATAATAATAGCAGTAGTAATAGTAGTAGAAGTAATAATAGTAGTAATAGTAATAATAGTAGCAGTAATAATAGTAGCAGTAATAGTAGTAGCAGTAATAGTAGTAGCAGTAATAGTAGTAATAGGAGTAGTTGTAGTAGTAACAGTTACACAGCACTTGGACTGTGTAGGTCAATAATAAATATGTGAAACTCTCACACCAAAGAAAGATCAAATTTACAAACAATTATGGCAAAAATAATAATAAAACTCACAACAAAAATAATTATCCTAAGTTACAATAACCAACATCAAATATAAATTTCATTAAATTATTTATTTTCAAAAGACTCGCCTAAGAGTTCCCCGAGGTTCCTACAGGCACCACGGTAATTATGAAAGCCACGGCGAAGACGGGAAGACCTAATGTGTTGGACAATCAGCTGCACGCCACAAGCTATACAGAGGAGCCCAGGAGTATCTGCTAAAAGGTGGAATTGAGAGAGATATTCTGTGCATGATACTTTATTGGGAGTCGTCTGAAACGGACGATTCCTGTTGGAATATGACCAGTCATCAAAATCCTGCTTCTGGTAGGTATATAAGGCATGCTACGGATATGGCCTATTAATAGGTACGTAGGTTCCCTCGTCTTCTAATAACATGTTCATTTTTTCAATATAATCTACCTTGTCCATAATTAATATCGCATTTGTTTTGTCTGTTTCGTAAGGTGAAGTCCAGGATCTTTTCTTAATTCATGAAATAACTTAACGAATCTTAGAGGACAGTTGTGTTGGAGAGTTCTGAGCAACGCTCAGACCTATACAGTTAAGGACAAGGTAGATTATAGTGGAAAAATGAACATGTTATTATAAACGTAATTGGAACTGACGTGCTAATTTTCATAAAAGGGGAAAAGCCGTCAATAGGCTTGGTATAGCAACCTTTGCCTCGGAATCAACCCGTTCATTTCCCGGGACACCAACATGGCCCGAGCACCAACAACACTCAATATTTTTGTGATGCACATGGTGATAGACCTATCACCCTGGATGTTTTGGACCACAAGTTAGACAGAAGCTTACAAGGCTGAGTACATGATGAACCGAGTACCAACTAAGCTAGCTATCAGGAGAAGAGCAGAGAGGACTGTGTGGAGCCTCGCCTAGTTGTTAGATGACTGATACCCAACACTGGTACACCAGTGGTTGTTTAATACTGATGCCCAACACTGGTATACCAGTGGTTGTTTAATGACCAAGTGACACATCATTGAGACCAATGTAAGACCATCCACACACACACACACACACACACACACACACACACACACACACACACACACACGAGGTATGATAAAGCTCATGGAGCAGGGAGAGAGGACCTAGTAGCAATCAGTGAATAGGCGGGGCCAGGAGCTATGACTCGACCTCTGCAACCACAAATAGGTGAGTACAAATAGGTGAGTACACACACACACCACATGAAAGGCCACTTGGAGCTAGTGACCACGTAGTTATAAGCTTTGAATACATCATGGAGCTAAAAGTCGAGAGAGTAACAGGAGTAGAAAGGGAAAAGCTAAACTATAAAAGGGGGGACTACACAGGAATGAGGACCTTCCTGCAGGAAAGTTCAGTGGGAACAGGAGTTGGTAGGAAAATCAGTAAACGAAATGATGGACTTTGTAACAACAAAATGCAAGGAGGCAGAGGAAAGGTTTGTTCCCAAGGGTAACAGAAATAATGGAAAGGACAGAACGAGCCCCTGGTTTACCCGAAGGTGCAGGGAGGCGAAAACTAAGTGCTCTAGAGACTGGAAAAAGTACAGAAGGCAAAGGATTCAGGAGGATAAAGAAATTAGTCGACGAGCCAGAAACGAGTATGCACAGATAAGGAGGGAGGCGCAGCGGTAGTATGAAAATGACATAGCATCGAAAGTCAAGTCTGACCCGAAACTACTCTACACCCACATCAGGAGGAAGACAACAGTCAAGGACCAGGTAATCAGGCTGAGGAAAGAAGGTGGGGAGCTCACAAGAAACGACCAGGAGGTATGTGAGGAGCTCAACATGAGATTTCAGGAAGTATTTACAGTGGAGGCTGAAGGGACAACGGGAAGACAAAACAAAGGGGTACAGCAACAAGGGATGTACCAAAAAGTGTTGGATGAATTACAAACAACTGAGGAGGACGTGGAAAAGCTCCTAAGTGACCTTGATACCTCAAAGGCGGTGGGACCGGACATCTCTCCGTGGCTCCTTAGAGAGGGAGCAGAGACACTACGTGTGTCACTAACCAAAATATTCAACACTTCTCTCGAAATTGGG
The DNA here is from genome assembly GCF_026875155.1 of Cherax quadricarinatus. Lineage (NCBI taxonomy): Eukaryota > Metazoa > Arthropoda > Malacostraca > Decapoda > Parastacidae > Cherax > Cherax quadricarinatus. The sequence goes on along the minus strand of NC_069473.1, from coordinate 21,737,608 downwards.
CAACTACCTGAAGTATGGAAGAAGGTAAATGTAGTCCCCATCTTTAAGAAGGGAGTCAGAAATGAAGTACTAAATTATAGACCAGTGTCACTGACGTGTATAGTATGCAAAGTCTTGGAAAATATTATCAGGAGGAGAGCGGTGGAGCACCTGGAGCGGAACAAGATTATAAACGACAGCCAGCACGGATTCATGGAAGGAAAATCCTGTGTCACAAACCTACTAGAGTTTTATGACAAGGTAAATGAAATAAGAAATGAGAGGGAGGGGTGGGTTGATTGCATTTTCTTGGACTGCAAGAAGGCCCTCGACACAGTTCCTCACAAGAGATTAATACAGAAGCTAGAGGAATAGGCACGTATAACAGGAAGGGCACTGCAATGGATCAGAGAATACCTAACAGGGAGGCAACAGCAAGTCATGGTCCGTGATGAGGCATCACAGTGCGCGCCGGTAACGAGCGGGGTCCCACAGTGGTCAGTCCTGGGACCAGTGCTATTCTTGGTATATGTGAACGACATGACGGAAGGGATAGACTCAGAAGTGTCCCTGTTTGCAGATGACGAAGTTAATGAGGAGAATTAAATCAGACGCGGACCAGACAAGTCTACAAAGAGACCTGGACAGGGTGGATGCGTGGTCCAGAAACTGGCTCCTAGAATTTAACCCCGCCAAATGCAAAGTCATGAAGATCGGAGGAGGGCAAAGAAGACCGCAGACAGAGTATAAGCTTTGAGGCCAAAGGCTGCAAACCTCACTCAAGGAGAAAGACCTAGGAGTGAGTATAATACCGAGTACATCGCCAGAAGCACACATTAACCAGGTAACTGCTGCGGCATATGGGCGCTTGGCAAACCAAAGAATAGCGTTCTGGTACCTCAGTAAGGAATCGTTCAAGACTTATACACTGTGTACGTCAGGCCTATACTGGAGTACGCAGCACCAGTTTGGAACCCATACCTGGTCAAACATGTCAAGAAATTAGAGAAAGTGCAAAGGTTTGGAACAAGGCTAGTTCCAGAGCTAAGGGGAATGTCCTATGAAGAAAGGTTAAGGGAAATCGGTCTGACAACACTGGAGGACAGGAGGGTGGAATAGAGCGTGGAATAGACAAGGTGGACAGAGACAGGATGTTCCAGAGATGGGACACAGAAACAAGGGGTCACAATTGGAAGCTGTAGACTCAGATGAGTCAAAGGGATGTTAGGAAGCGTTTCTTCAGTCATAGAGTAGTTAGGAAGTGGAATAGTCTGGCAAGCGATGTAGTGGAGGCAGGAACTATACATAGTTTTAAGACGAGGTATGATAAAGCTCATGGAGCAGGGGGAGAGAGGACCTAGTAGCGGTCGGTGAAGAGGCGGGGCCAGGAGCTGAGTCTCTGACCCTGCAACCACAATTAGGTGAGTTAACACACACACACACACAACACACACACACACACACACACACACACACACACACACACACACATGCTTCCTGTCGTGCATGCATGTTGCAACTCACACACGTGCAGGCAAAACTGCACCAGCGAGAAGCACTTATCCCCCTCGGGACACATCATTTGAGCCTCAGACCTTGAACTTTACCTGCTGAAGTATGTCGATTTTCTAGCATCAAGAGTTTAATATTTCTATCCATGGAGTATTACATAATTATATATATATATATATATATATATATATATATATATATATATATATATATATTATAATGTGTGGTGTGTGTGTGTGTGTGTGTGTGTGTGTGTGTGTGTGTGTGTATCCTCGCGGGTGCCACCCATGCGCTACCTTATTCTGAAAAAACTTCAAGTCATTTTCTCCTCTTGCTGCCCTTGCAACATTGCACAGCTCCTGATGATGCACCGAGAAGTGTGAAAGTACTTGAACTTAAGATTTCCACACCCCCCTCGTGGCTTGTCTTGCATTGTTAAGATCGTCCTCTAGCGGTGAAGGTATCTTTTAACTATCCCTAATTTCTTCTTTGACGCTAGCTCCGACTCTCAGGTTATTCGGATTAGTGTAGGTCTTCGCCTAGCCGCCCCCTTACTCATCGTCAGCTGATCAGTTAACACTACATGGTCTCGTTTGGTGGCCCATGGCCTGGTGGTAAAATCCCTCGCTTCACGCAGTCAGGGTCCGGGTTCGATTCCTGGCAAAGGTAGAAATATTTGGCGTGTTTCCTTACACCGGTTGTCCCTGTTCACCCATCAGTAAAGTGGGTACCTGGGTGTTAGTCAATTGGGGTGGGTAGCATCCTGTGGCAAAGCTGACCTAATTTGCCCGAAATACATTGCATAACAAGCGGCTTTCTATTTAGTAGTATGTCACTGATGTCAGCTATGGTCTGTATACCTTGTACATGTACTTTTAGAAATAAAGATATTTGTCATACGTCAGAAAGGAAGTAAGACAGACAAGAAGAGGTGAATGACTTCGTCAAGCAAACCCTCGCCACAGCTCGTTGTCCAGCAGAATGGTCATCTCAGGTGCTGAGGCCTGACGGAAGTCAGAAGCGTCCAGATGGAGTCACTATGTTACCTTGGCAGGATAGTTAGCAGATAGTACGGGACTACACTCATGCAACTACACTGGGGGACACATACCTACTCTACAGTACTCTAGAGTAGAAAGGGGTGGTACAGCTAGTTTCAGAAGATTAACAAATACAGTGGGCTGACACTGTGCTCTGACTACCTCACGATAGGATCGGATACTTTCGGAGCGTGGTACTAGTATGCTCTCTGACTCCTTAAAGAGTTACCTGACAAACTCATGGCAATCTAGAACCCAAGAGCGACAACTTCCTTCTCCAGAGACTCAATGTTGCAGTCTGGAGGGAAAATGACTGCAACATTCTGGGCACACGACCCACCACCGGGGAGTTGGATGAAGTATTTATGACGCAAATTCTGTGATAACATGCATGTTATTCTCCTTAGTTCACAAACATTGCCTATAGGGGTGGTAGGGGAAAAAAATACTCGAACAGCTCCAGCAAAAAGTTGAGTTTTTCTGAAGCACATTTATTCTCTTCTCTGAGGATGTAGTCCACAGTTAGTTGTTGAGGTGGTACCTGGAGTTTACCTGGAGAGAGTTCCGGGGGTCAACGCCCCCGCGGCCCGGTCTGTGACCAGGCCTCCTTAGGTCAGTGTCCCAGGATGCGACCCACACCAGTCGACTAACACCCAGGTACCCATTTTACTGATGGGGAACATAGACAACAGGTGGAAAGAAACACGTCCAATGTTTCTACTCTGGCTGGGAATCGAACCCAGGCCCTCACCGTGTGAAGCGAGAGCGTTAACCACCAGGCCACCAGAGCCCCCAATATGACACACACACACACACACACACACACACACACACACACTCTTCACGCACTGAAAAGTGCGTGTCGCATGAGAACCATTCTTAGGCCATCGAATAAAGTCATGCGAGATTACCTATACATGTCACATATAGGTTACATATAGGTTGGTCAACAGCAATCTTTCAGAAGGCATTACCGTAACGTTATATAAGTGTTAAACAGAACTGTTTTAAATATTTTACACCCTGGCAGGGTTGCTGTTCTCGCAGTCTCTGTTTACAAACTCCTAAGCTGACAAGGAAATCTGTGATCACTATGTACATACAGCATACATAACATATGCGCAAATATCCATACATGTCTACATGTCTATATGGATTTCTGAAGATTCTTCTGAATTTCTTTATAGTTCTTGTCCTTTGCAGTTTTTCCTTTCAAATCCCACGGAAAAATGGGGAAGGAATCTTTCCTCTTGTAACAATGACTGTCGTGGGACACGATTTTAGGACCTAAAGCACGGACCTTAAGCCCCTTTCCTCTATATCAATTAACTAGACAAGAAAAATGTGATTTTTAAAGTCTGGCTGGTTCGAACGTGCGTGGCTGCAATGCCGATAAGAAAGAATTAAGTGCCGACGTTATGAATGAGAAGAAGCTGGTTGTCCTGGGTGAAAGATGGGAGTGTTCGGCATATTTTCTAAGAGTTAAAATACTTGCATGCTTGTTAGGTGTAACATCCATCTTGAATTTCAGCTGTAATCATGAATTGAAGGGGATAATGTTATGAAACCACATTAATTCACGCAGAACGCTTGTAGGAATAGCCTTTTACTGTTGAGTCAGTGGGGTGAAGTCGGGTCTAACGGAGAGAACTGAAGTACGAACAAGGTTGTGTTTGTAGAAGTTCATTTACAAGGGTGCATTTGCAAGAGTGTGTTAGAAAGGGTGTATTTACAAGAGTATTTACAGGCCTATATTTACAAGAGTGTACTTAGAGTAGCTTACGTATAGAGTTGCATCTGTTCAAACGTCCTGTCATGTTCAAACGACCTGTCCTGTTCAAATGACCTGTCCTGTTCAAGCGACCTGTCCTGTTAAAGCGACCTGTCCTGTTCTAACGATCTGTCCTCTTTGAACGACCTGTCCTCTTTCAGTGACCTGCTCTCTTTGAACCTGTCCTCTCTGAACGACCTATCCTCTCCGAGCGACCTGCCCTCTTTGAACGAACTGTCCTCCCTAAACGACCTGTTCCCTTTGAGGGACCTGTGCTGCTCAAACGACTTGTTCTCTTTGAAGGACCTGTTCTCTTTGAAGGACCTGTCCTCTTTGAACTACCTGTCTTAGAACACCCGTCTTGTGTGAAGGGTCTTTGTTGCACCAAACTGTTGCAAGTTGCCACAGTTTCTTTAGTCAAAGGAAACTTAGGTGGACCTGAAGGAGGCTTCTCGCTTCTACGTAGGCAAGTGGTGCCTACATAGTGCCATATTATCCCAGCGCTGGGGTGAATAGGGCCAATGTAGACTTCTGCATGAGCACAGGAATCCTTTAAAGACAACATATCTCTAAGCGAAAAGTTTGCTCAAGTCAACACGTTATCTTTAACTAGTGTGTGGCTGTGAACTCTTGTAGTGGAAAGAAACATTTGTAACAAAAGGAGATCTTTGTTTACACCACGTTACTCCTACATGTATAAAGTCTCTGGCAGGGAAAATGTTCTAACTATAAAATCGTATCAGATTACCTACTCACGTCTTCCGCCGTTTCCAGTACTTATTCTCCGCATTGGTATTAAAAAGTCACTGGTTCTCTAAACGTCTCTAAAGGTACCCAGGTGTTACACGTGATTCTTATTATCAACTTCCCGGTATTGTATACCACCATTGAAGTTATAAATAAAAAGGCCTTTTGCCATATGTCTTGTTTTCCCGGCTTTGTCTGTAATTATAAATTTTATATGCGTACATTGTCTCATTAATATATCTGTCAATAATCCCGCCACTGCACAAGGCCTTGAGGTAATAGTGAGGTGCCAGACGAGCAGTAACAGTCACTGTATCGAGCAGTGGCACAGTTGCAGGAGCCACTGTTTCGAGCAATGGAACAGCTGGAGACAGTCGCTATATCGAGTAATGGAACATTTGCAGGAGAGACCGTCACTGTATCGAGTAATGGAACAATTGTAGGAGACAGTCTCTATGTCGAGCAATGCAACAGTTGCTGAAGACACAATCATTGTATCGCACAATGGAACACTCGCAGAAGACAGTCATTTTTTCGAGTAATGGAGCTGGTGCAGGAGGCACATTTACTGTATCGACCTCCACATACCATGGTGTTTCTGCATAATATTATGTATTAACACACACACACATACACACACATTCCTCTTACCTTGTCGCTGCCAGTGTACACTTCCCTTAACCTTCTATAACAGTCAGTGTTGACATTAGCGAGACAAGACAGTGCTATAACCTTAACTCTGCAGGCACTCCACGAAGGCCGTCATTCATCAATCTAACAACTGTGGAATCGACCATAACCTACCCTCCCTTCTGAGAAGTTTTCTGTTTGCAGTTGCTATAAATTTCATAAGAATATAAGAGTTATGGGTCGGGTGTTATGATGGTGTTGTGACACGTGAGTCGTGTTGAAAGTGCTCTCTACTGTCTCTCCTTAATACCTGCCCCACACAGCTTGATGGAGTGTGATAGAATTTAGCCTTATTTATCTTCGGGTATTTCTTTGTTGTCGTTCATCTTATTACAGTCATAATAAATTTCCTTTAATTGCTATGCCTGTATGTTTCTACTTACTCAAGAGCACTTTCTTTCTTTTTTATACTTCCACTTTCCATATGTTCCGACGTTCAGCCTCATTCTTGGAAATTCTTTGCATCAATCTTGTTCATTTCTTCTGTTGTAGTTATTTGATCCCTTTGTTTACATATTATCGTAGTTGTGCTTCCTCTGGGACATTTCACTATTTTTATTAATCTTGCCTGTTTGTTCCTTACTTCTCTAAGTGTGGAGTTCTATCTCCTGGGCCGCCTATTATCTTCGATCGATTCATTTATAATTTCACTTTAATTTAATAGCTAATGTCAGAAGTGGTGAGTTAATAATCGACAAGTGTGCGAGACCGACGCGAATTCAAGTGTTAAGATGTTTACTGAAGACACGTCTCGTCCACCAGACGGGGCGGGGGGGGGGATGAGCAAAACGTGTCTTCAGTAAATGTGTCATTCAGTTTAAGGACCGTTTCAGGCTCGATCCGTCGTCCTGCTGCGTGGTCATCACATCTTCTTTGGAGTGAACGTTCGCTGTGAGCGGCTGCAAAATTTCTGCTCGAATAGTGACTTCAGTCCTATGTGCATGTTATTGTATAATGGATAATGTATAATGGGTCTGATCCGAGAGTGGTTCTAACTTGCTGAGAAGACCTCGGCATGCAAGACGATGTCTCCATCGTAACTATGTTAATGTACCTTCTGTAGTCAGGTGCACCTGTTATAGGGTGACAGGTGCACCTGCTGTAGGGTGACAGGTGCACCTGCTGTAGGGTGACAGGTGCACCTGCTGTAGGGTGACAGGTGCACCTGCTGTAGGGTGACAGGTGCACCTGCTGTAGGGTGACAGGTGCACCTGCTGTAGGGTGACAGGTGCTCCTGTTGTACAGTGACATGCTGATTAATGACTACACGAGGGTCATTAAGGATTCACAATCTCTCCGTACATATACAGAGACAATCATCTCTTGGTGTACTCATCCTGTGTTCATCTGGGAATCCTCACTAGGGACTATCTCTGGGGAAGCCTCACTGGAACTATCTTTGGGGCAGCCTCACTGGAAGTATCTCTGTGGAAGCCTCACTGGAACTATCTCTGGGGAACCCTCGCTGCCACTATCTCTGGGGAAACCTCGCTGGAACTTTCTCTGGGGAAACCTCGCTGGAACTATCTTGGGAAAGCCTCGCTGGAAATACCTCTGGGGGAAGCCTCAATGGAACTACCTCTGGGGAATCCTCACTGGAACTATCTCTGGGGAAGCCTCAATGGTACCATCTCTCGAGAAACCCAACCTTGGCTAGGGGTCATCATATTACCTGGAGTTTACCTGGAGAGAGTTCCGGGGGTTAACGCCCCCGCGGCCCGGTCTGTGACCAGGTGTATTTATTAAAAAAATTACGCCGTCCTGGGTACGTGCCGCAGGGCGGTATAATCCACTATTCATATATTGCTTTGCTCAAAAAAAGAGCATAAAATTTAAAAGAAAGAGGATGATAGCAATTTTTTTTTTTAGATTTTGAGTAATGTGATGTTCCTGATATTTTCCATCTATGAAGCCGAAAACACGTACCAGCAATGTTCAATATATGTTAAAAACTGTGATCCCGGGACCAAGTTTGGAGGCTGAGAGATGAGAATTTTAAGATCTGATGCAGTTCAGCACAGTGTGAAACGTTGCCCAATTGAAAAGCTTGCACTGTAACGTATGTCTGTCTGTCTCTGTCTGGCTTTCTTTCTCGGTGTTTCTGTATGTGTCTATGTGTGTTCTCTCAGTCACCCTGCCTCTGTCACCCTGCCTCTGTCACCCTGCCTCTGTCACCCTGCCTCTGTCATAAGTCCCTTGACAGTCATATTCAACATGATATAATAGAGAACTGTGGTGTTATATTTTACAAAATATTTTAATCTGCAAGCCTTGTCAATATCTTTACTACGCTCTCATGTACTCCCATTTGCTATGTCACTATGTACTACACATACTCCTACAGCTGTACCTGCTTTGATACACTAAGAAGTATATGTACTTATTGAGCCTTTAGCAGTAACTCAAAAGAGTCCATCTGATTAATAACACAGGTAACATAATTTACCTTTACCGATCCTGTAAATAGCCGTGACAGAGAGAGAGAGAGAGAGAGAGAGAGAGAGAGAGAGAGAGAGAGAGAGAGAGAGAGAGAGAGAGAAAAAAAGAGGGCGGCTCATAATGCAGAAAATCTACGGGTTCAACCCGCCACGTTTCACTGTCTCTCCTCACTGATAGTTGCCAGATGAGAAATACCGAGAAATCTGAATAAAGTCTTCCCTCCACAGGCCCTCCACAGGCCCTCCACAGGCCTTCCACAGGCCCTCCACAGGCCTTCCACAGGCCCTCCCAAATAAGAAGCATGGAAACAACGACCTTCCTCTTGCTGACCAAAACTCTTCAAGTCCATATAGACATCAATAAGTCTTGTTCTTCAGGTGTCAAGTCAAAATAAACTCACGGAGTGAGCAGATTCCGAACCCATAGCAAACCAGACAGGTAATAAAGAAAGCATTCTGCTTTATTGCAGTGTTTCCTGCACGTCCATGAGTTGTGGATATTGCATGAATGTGCTGTGTCTCTGGTCTCCTGCATGACCGGAATGTAGCAGTGATCCGCTGGTGACCACAAACTCTGTATCGTCCGAAACATTCCAGGAAAATACTAAGGTGAATAAAAATACTCACGTTAAATGTATTCTACTATTTTGAAACTGATGTTAAACACTGAAGTTAGAGCTAGAGACCCTTCTGTTTTGTGTGTGTTTACTAAATCTCAGTTTAAGATGTGTCTATAGCTCAGTTATCTTTTAATATCACTTCATGTACTGTTGTTAATTATTCTATTGTTACTGCTATTATTGTTATTATTATGTGTTTGCTAAATTCCAGTTATTTTTTAGTATCACTTCATCTACCGCTTGTATCATTAGTACTGTTATTATTAATGGTATTATTACTGCTATTATTTTTGCTATTAATACCACTATTATTTTTGTGTTTACCAAATTACAGTTTAAGCAGATGTGTTTAGAGCTCCGTAATCTTTTCGTATCACTTTATTTACTGCTTGTACTATTGACGCTGCTATTATTACTACTATTGTACTAATATTTATTGGGCATCAGACGCGTGACCCATTAAATAATTACTGTAGTAGGTATATCCCATTATATAAGAGGTAATAATAATTATAATGGGCAGTGATTATATCTACTGATAAATGCTTCGTGCCCACAGTCATTCCTGTGTCATCTTAATAGTTAAAGCCAGGTTTGTATGTTTGTAGAGAGAGAGAGAGAGAGAGAGAGAGAAGAGAGAGAGAGAGAGAGAGAGAGAGAGAGAGAGAGAGAGAGAGAGAGAGAGTGTGTGTACTCGCCTAATTGTACTCACCTAATTGTGGTTGCAGAGGTCGAGATTCAGTTCCTGACCCCGCCTCTTCACTGATCGCTACTAGGTCCTCTCTCTGCTTCCTGAGCTTTATCATACCTCTTCTTAAACTATGTATGGTTCCTGCCTCCACTACCTCACTTGCTAGGCTATTCCACTTCCTGACGACTCTATAACTGAAGAAATAATTCCTAATGTCCCTGTGACTCGTCCGAGTCTTCAGCTTCCAGTTGTGACCCCTTGTTCCTGTGTCCCCTCTCTGGAACATCCTATCTCTGTCCACCTTGTCTATTCCCCGCAGTATCTTGTATGTCGTTATCATGTCTCCCCTGACCCTTCTGTCCTCTAGTGTCGTCAGTCCGATTTCCCTCAACCTTTCCTCGTACGACATTCCCCTGAGCTCTGGGACTAGCCTTGTTGCAAACCTTTGTACTTTCTCTAACTTCTTTACGTGCTTGACCAGGTGTGGGTTCCAGACTGGTGCTGCATACTCCGGTATGGGCCTAACACACACAGTGTACAGTGTCTTGAACGATTCCTTATTAAGGTATCGGAACGCAATTCTCAGGTTTGCCAGGCGCCCGTATGCTGCAGCAGTTATTTGGTTGATGTGTGCCTCCGGTGACGTGCTCGGTGTTATGGTTACTCCGAGGTCTTTCTCCCTGAGTGAGGTCTGTAGTCTTTGTCCCCCTAGCCTATACTCTGTCTGCGGTCTTCTTTGCCCCTCCCCAATCTTCATGACTTTGCATTTGGCAGGATTGAATTCGAGTAGCCAGTTACTGGACCACATGTCCAGCCTGTCCAGGTCTCTTTGCAGTCCTGCCTCATCATCCGATTTAATTCTTCTCATCAACTTCACATCATCTGCGAATAGGGACACTTCAGAGTCTATTCCTTCCATCATGTCTTTCACATATATCAAAAATAGCACTGGTCCTAGAACTGACCCCTGTGGGACCCCGCTCGCCACAGGCGCCCACTGTGATACCTCTTCACGTACCATGACTCGTTGCTGCCTCCCTGTCAGGTATTCCCTGATCCATTGCAGTGCCCTCCCTGGTACATGAGCCTGATCCTCCAGCTTCTGCACTAATCTCTTGTGGGGAACTGTGTCAAAGGCCTTCCTGCAGCCTAGGAAAACGCAATCTACCCACCCCTCTCTCTCGTGTCTTACTTCTGTTACCTTGTCATAAAACTCCAGGAGGCTTGTGATACAAGATTTGCCTTCCATGAACCCATGCTGGTTTTCATTTATAATCTTGTTCCGTTCCAGGTGTTCGACCACTCTCCTCCTGATAATCTTCTCCATGACTGTGCACACAATACATGTCAGAGACACAGGCCTGTAGTTTAGCGCCTCGTTTCTGTTTCCTTTCTTCAATATGGGGACTACATTTGCTGTCTTCCATTTCTCAGGTAGTTGCCCAGTTTCAAGGGATGTGTTGAAGATTGTGGTTAGAGGCACGCACAGCATCTCTGCTCCTTCTCTAAGGACCCATGGAGAGATGTTGTCCGGTCCCATCGCCTTTGAGGTACCAAGGTCACTTAGGAGCTTCTTCACCTCCTCCTCGGTTGTTCGTATGTCATCCAACACTTGTTGGTATATTCTCTCTTGATGTTCCCTTCTGTGCTGTCTTCCCACAGCCCTTCCTGTCTCTACTGTGAAAACTTCCTTAAATCTCCTGTTCAGCTCCTCACATACCTCCTGATCATTTCTTGTCAGTTCTCCACCTTCTGTTCTTAATCTGATCACCTGGTCTTTGACTGTTGTCTTCCTCCTGATGTGGCTATACAACAGTTTCGGGTCAGTCTTGATTCTCGATGCTATGTCATTTTCATACTGTCGCTGGGCCCTTCTCCTTACATGTGCGTACTCGTTCCTGGCTCTGCGACTGATCTCCCTATTTTCGTGTGTTCTCTGCCTTCTGTACTTTTTCCATTCTCTATTGCACTTTGTTTTTTGCCTCCTTACACCGTCGGGTAAACCAGGGGCTCGTTCTGGTCTTCCCGTTGTTTCTGTTGCCCTTGGGAATAAACCTTTCCACTGCCTCCTTGCATTTTGTTGTTACATATTCCATCATTTCGTTTACTGGCTTTCCTGCCAGTTCTCTGTCCCACTGGACCTCCCGCAGGAAGTTCTTCAACCCTATGTAGTCCCCTCTTTTCTAGTCAGGCATTTTCCATTCAACTCCTGTTACTTTCTCCACTTGCAGCTCTACTATGTATTCAAAGCACAGAACAACGTGGTCGCTAGCTCCTAGAGGACTCTCATACTTGATGTCCTCAATGTCTGAGCTGCCCAGGGTGAACACAAGGTCCAATCATGCTGGTTCATCCTCCCCTCTCACTCTGGTAGTGTCCTTAACATGTTGGTGCATGAGGTTTTCCAGCACCACGTCCAACATCCTGGCTCTCCATGTTTCGGGACCCCCATGTGGCTCCAGGTTTTCCCAGTCAATCTCCCTGTGGTTGAAATCCCCCATTACCAGCAACTTTGCTCTGCTGGAGTGAGCTCTTCTTGCCACCTCAGCAAGTGTGTCCACCATTGCTCTGTTGCTCTCTTCATATTCCTCTCTTGGCCTCCTGCAGTTCTGTGGTGGATTATACATCACTGCAATGACCACCTTGTGTTCCCCAGACTGAAGTGTACCTACTATGTAGTCTCTTTCTCCCGTCTCATCTATGCCTTCTATTTTCTCGAATTTCCATCTGTTTTTTATGAGCAGAGCAATCCCACCTCCCCCTCTGCCCCTTCTATCTTTCCTCATGATCTGGTATCCTGGTGGGAAGATTGCATTTGTTATTGTCTCCGTGAGTTTTGTTTCTGTAACTGCTATGATGTCTAGGGACTTCTCATTGATTCTTTCTTGCCATTCCTCATGTTTATTCGTTAATCCATCTGCATTTGTGTACCAAACCTTCAACTTCTGTACCAATACTGTAACTGTGATGCGGGGGGTGGGAACAGAGGGATCGGTGTATGATGGTTTGGATTGTTCAGTTGCCTTGGGGGTGTCGTGGCTGGAGTTCTTCTGCAGATGTTTCTGGGGGGTGTGCTTGTCCTTTCATTTGATCCTGGGTTATTCTGCTCTCCTTTTTCATTTCCTCCCAGTTCTCCTTTCGCTTTTGAACTCTCTCTTTCATCATCTTTCTTTCGTCCTGTGTTCTGTCTCGATCGAGGTACACACTCATGAACTCCTGCTTGCCTCTCAGCCGTGCTTTCTCCTGCAGGATCATGGTTCGGGTTGATTCTGCCTTGAAAATTACTTTGAGAGGCCGATTCCTTTTCTTTGTAAACCACCCGATTCTCCGAAAATTTGCCACCTGGGTCATGTCCCCCTCGCCTATCACCTTCATGATATCTTCAATCGCTTTTTTCTCCTCCTGCTTTCTTTCATCATAAGTTTCCCCTTTAGCTTCGTCTAGCCCATAGACACACACTGATCTCTCCCTTTCCACCTCCCACTGTGACTCCTATTGCATACTCTGATGTGTTTTAGTTCCTTCCCGTGGAGTGTTCCTTCCTTCAGTCCCTTCCCTAGTTATGGCCCCTATGCCCCTTGGTTTGTCCATCCTGCTCACCTGTTCCTGGCCCCCACCGGTATCTGGTAAGGTCCCTGCGCATGTACTAGTTCCTTCAATGTCTTCCAACCTCTCATTCTGTCCTAGTGTGCTCCCTGTCTTTGTTTTGGCCCCATGTGGGTTTGACAGGACCTCTGCATACAGTGTGTGTGTGACAGTGTGTATTCACCTAGTTGTACTCACCTAGTTGAGGTTGCAGGGGTCGATTCAAAGCTCCTGGCCCCGCCTCTTTACTGGACGCAACTAGGTCACTCTCCCTGAACCGTGAGCTTTACCATACCTCTGCTTAAAGCTATGTATGGATCCCGCCTCCACTACATCGCTTCCCAAACTATTCCACTTCCTGACTACTCTTGTGACTGAAGAAATACTTCCTAACATCCCTGTGATTCATCTGTGTCTTCAACTTCCAACTGTGTCCCCTTGCTGCTGTGTCCCATCTCTGGAACATTCTGTCTTTGTCCACCTTGTCAATTCCTTTCAGTATTTTGTATGTCGTTATCATGTCCCCCCCCTTATCTCTCCTGTCCTCCAGTGTCGTCAGGTCGATTTCCCTTAACCTCTCCTCGTAGGACATACCCCTTAGCTCTAGAACTAGTCTTGCTGCAAACCTTTGCACTTTCTCTAGTTTCTTTACGTGCTTGGCTAGGTGTGGGCTCCAAACTGGTGCCGCATACTCCAATATGGGCCTAACGTACACAGTGCACAGGGTCCTGAACGATTCCTCATTAAGATGTCGGAATGCTGTTCTGAGGTTTGCTAGGCGCCCATATGCTGCAGCAGTTATTTGGTTGATGTGCGCTTCAGGAAATGTGCTTGGTGTTATACTCACCCCAAGATCTTTTTCCTTGAGTGATGTTTGTAGCCTCTGGCCCCTAGACTGTACTCCGTCTGCGGTCTTCTTTGCCCTTCCCCCAATCTTCATGACTTTGCACTTGGTGGGGTTGAACTCCAGGAGCCAATTGCTGGACCAGGTCTGCAGCCTGTCCAGATCCCTTTGTAGTTCTGCCTGGTCTTCAACTGAATGAATTCTTCTCATCACGTCATCTGCAAACAAGGACACTTCTGAGTCTATTCCTTCCGTCATGTCGTTCACAAATATCAGAAACAGCACTGGTCCTAGGACTGACCCCTGTGTGTGTGTGTGTGTGTGTGTGTGTGTGTGTGTGTGTGTGTGCGTGCGCACGCGCATGTGTGTGTTTATGTCCGACTTCTGGATTAGTCACTGCTCATATTCTTTTCTCGTTTTTTCCTGTATCTTCATGAATGGAAGTCCACAGGAGAAAGATGGTGAAAATAAGAGAGGGGAGGGAGGGAGTGATAAGAAACAAATGTATATAAATGAAATAAATGTAAATTTAGGAAAAAGGGGGGAAATGGAGAGAGAGAGAGAGAGAGAGAGGAAGAGAGAGAGAGAGAGAGAGAGAGAGAGAGAGAGACCTTCTTTACCCTATATACTTGCTGCAACAAATCATACCATTCCAAAAACACAAAGAAATATGTATTAAAAGAGACAGAATTTGAAATAACTGAGGTAGGATAAGAGAAGTCAGCTTGTAAATTGCTTGTAGGAATTCCCACTGTTCCTCTAGAAATTTCGATTGCATTTAAGAAGAGCAAAAAATAGAGAAGTGGCAAATGGAGGCAAGGCAGAATTTGTATTGTGAATTGCAGACGGTGTTGATAGCTAATGCAGTCAGCTAAAGGTTCAGCTGATACAGTCAGCTGATGACGTCAGATGTTACAGTCAGTGATGGCACAGCTGTTGCAGTTAGCTGACAGAGTCAGCTGGTGCAGAAGACTCGTGACCTCCTCCTCCCAGGAGACAGCGTGTACATGTTACACAGCAAGTTCTGCTCTCCACAAATCACCTAGAAGCTCGTTCAAGACTTTTTAACCCTCTCCAAATGCTGCACAAAATACAGGAGAGGTTAAGGAAAAAAAGAATTAGAAGTCCCTTTCAGAAAAGTCTTTTTACGTTCCACCCAAGAAAAAAAATCTGAGTTTCTCAGGATACGTAGCAAGAAGGAAAAATGAGTGCTGAGAACATTTGGAAAATTATCACATATACTTTCACTTATAATATCTTTCTTCAAGACGTGTCGGTCCTTGAACACGCATTTATAGTGATCAAGGTCCAAATAACGAAACGGTTTCAATAAAAGGGTCCTGAATGGATTTATGCGTTTATTTTCTCTCTGTATGTAAAATACTTTTATTAACTTTTAGCTAAGCCATTGCAGAAGAGTTAATTATAATTTATACCATTTTAATGTTCAATTATAATTTAGCTTCACCTTCTGCAGATACCAGTGTTGTGAGTCTTCATCTATCAATGTTAACTGCATAAAAGACTGCAAGATGCACCCTCAAAGAAGCCTTGCAATTGCTACCTTGTTTCCTGATCCTCAACTAGCTCCACCTACAACACTGCGCTGTCAGCTTCGAGTCAAGGGCTCCTGCAGCTGTTACAGCTGACTGTCATCTGACGACCATTGCCTCTTGTAGCTCGGCGGTGTTGCGTTCTGCTCGCAACTAAGTTGATTTGGTTTGAATAGAGGCGAGGCGAAACGATGGGCTACTCTCCAAACACCTGTTGTCTCTGTTTACCTACCAGTGCACACATGCATAGGAGTTAGTCTACTGTTATGATTCACATCCTATGGGAAAAAAATCAAGTTAAGGACTCCAGGCGGAAATAAGCCCCACTACTTGATTCTCTCGGGTTATCTTGCGGTTTAACCTTCCAGGATTAAATAATCCAAATAAAGTTTCTCATTTTTCCTCTTCAGTAAAGTAAGGACAGGTCCTATATAAGAGGTGGACGAGAGCAAGGACGGCGAGAGCAAGGACGGTGAGATCACGCACAGAGTTCTCAGCTTCACCAGAACCAAAGACGAGCTACGTCACTGCCAATACCAGTCTTAGAACTTATTATCTATCTGTACTAACCTATTTGTGTTTGCAGGGGTCGAGTCGCTGCTCCTGGCCACTGCTCTCCTCTGGTTGTTCCTGTGTTCACTCTCCCTGGGCTGCGTGAACCATATTCCTATTCTTGAAGCCATGTAGCGACATCCGCCTCCAAGACAAGACAATCGTTGGTTTGGTAAGAGTTGTGGATGAGCGGAACAAACTCCCAAATAGAGTTCATTAAACTAAAACCTTGTGTAGCTTTAAAAATAGGTTAGACAAGTATATGAGTGGGTGTGAGGTGGACCTGCTTAGCTTATGCCAGTAGGCCTGCTGCAGTGCTCTTTATGTTTTTATGAGAATCTCAGATCAACCAGGAGTATTTCCTATCCTGTGCACACAAACTCAAGCATTATCCACCCTCAGCTCCTATCATGACACACCAGAAAGAGACTTTAGGAACCACCTATTGAGTGTTTAGTGTCCCCTGAGTTTGGAGCCATTTACGGGAGCTCATCACTGACACATGTAATACCATCACTTTTAACATCAATCACCGAGTACTTGACTGGATATCTCGTCCGCTCTCGTGTATCAGTAATAATGATGGACACACTTAACACTTTCTTTCAAAACAAGCAAGTTATTATTGTCATATAGTTCCAAACGTACTGGTCACCGCTTCATCAAGCAGTGTTACAATACAAAATTCATCAGAGCAATTCTTGGCAACAACTTTGCTGTGTGTGTTGATCTCTCGTACAGGTTAATGAATAATAATTCGTCCTGACAGTTATTATACCGTAAAGAAATCTTCGATCACAGGACACTGGAGAAAACTGATAAAGTGTTCTGCCAAATCTCATGGAAGTGAGGAGCCAGACAGGGTCACGATGGTGTGACTGTGCACTCCACTCATTCCGTGCCTAGTCTGTTCATCTCAACAGTTGCAGTCAACCAGGGAATAACGTTATTAACAGATGCTCTTACACTAGTCACGCTGGTGTGGGAGCCATCTTTAAAAACCTGCATTTGTGGTCACAGTGTGGCCCATGCTAACCTCCCTCTGGAGTACAGAAATATTCTTAGTTGGAGAAATTGTATTAGAACCACCTGGCAAAGTGGTTAACACCGTCCTGTGAGTCTGAGGACTCATTCGTCATGTGTCCAGGCTCTACACTTTTCCTGGTTTCTTTAAAATCGGGTTACTACGATTTCGTGAGCCGCGTTATTTAGACTATTCTATGGCATTCTTATTCTTTAGATTTTTTTAGTCACTATTTTAATAGGTCCCAACGGACCTGTATTATACAACTGGGGAAGCTATACCAAGCTGTATCGACTTTTCTCGCACCATACCTCGTGTTTCTCACGTTACCCCACGCTTCATTATACCTGACATTATTTTCATCACATACTGAAAAATGGGTTGTCCATCTATTTTGTCTACATACTTATCGTCATTTTGATATTGTAAAATATTCTCAAGCTCCACAGCAATCACCAGGCCTCCACTTGTCCTTTCATCTACTAAAAACGTCAATTTCAACTTCATTCTTCTCGTAATCCAGGTTTGTCAACTCTGATAACTATTGTCTTAACATTTCTGTGTAATCCCTTCCATTTATAAGTTACATTTTGTAATTTCGTGTATTAATTTAGGAATCATATTTGTTTTCAGTTTCGCTGAGCAGTTCATCATTCATATAAATATTAAATATAGAATAGTGCCAGTATAACTTAGGAGTTTCTAATTATTGCATTCGTATAATATTACAGTGGTGATGTGTCTAGAATAAAGTATTTCCCCTTTAAAAGGGAATACCAACAGTGGTTTTTCAGAACTGTTGTCTTCCTCTGAGGTATCCCAGGTATCCCTACGTTAACGAGACAACCCCTTTTCCGAACCGCTTCAGACTTTCAACTCTGCTACAGAGGGAGGGTTAATAGGATGTACAGAGGCCAATTTGCCAATTACCAATTTTACTGAACGAATTGGAATGTTGATTTCCGCGTAATAGATAACGTCTCTTGACTGACGTAAAATTTATACCACTGATGTTTCTGACGACTAAAGCGCATATTAATTGCTGTGGAATTAACTGAAAATGCCTATTCAGATTGGCTTCAAACTTTTATATATGATGTATCTTGATGGAAGGTTTGGATTAGCTTTGTGTTGTTTAGGAACTAATTTACCAGTTATATTGAAGTGTCTGACAGATGTGATGAATGGTTTTGAAAACCGACAAGTTGAAGACAGGTTGGACGACGACCTACTTACACTAGTGGCAGGTCCCACTGTGATGCCGCCTCCTCCTACTTCGACTCACCTGACTGCAGTATATAAGCCACCTCTCTTGCCCTATGCTGCACTTCCTACAAGAGTGATGGACTGAACACATCGATTCCAGGTTGAGGGACTGATTACCTCAAACTCCTCCTCTACTTACCCATTTCTACTTTGTATTGGACTGATGAAGCCACTGTGTGGCGAAACGTTTCTTCAGTTATATTGAAGAAATTGGGATATTACTTTTCGTTTGCTTGTGGGATACCAATCTCGGTAGCTGGTCTTGCGTTAAACGGGGGATACCAATCACGGTGGGTTGCGTTATGTTAAACTGGGGATACCAATCTCGGTGACTTGCGTTATGTTAGCCGGGGGATACCAATCTCAGACAGAGAAGCAATCGAAACCACACTAAATATTCCCAAATCCCTTTCTACCTATCCTAAACAAACTGTTTACATAATCTATAGTTTATCCAAAGTTACATCGCAAAATTTAAACATGATTTACGCGACACGAATTCACTTTGTCTCCCCACTACCATAACAAGATGACAAACTAAGTTAAGCTTCATTCTCTGTAACTCCACTAGCTATTTTAGGGATTATGAGCGTTTCTGATGTTATTTTGATGTTAGTGAACAAGTTAATGGGGGGGCGTTAATGTCCCTCGTGCAGTCGATAGGCTTTAAACCTTAATCTGACACATTATTACCTGTGCTTTCGGCTTTACCGAATAATTTTCTTGGGTAAAGTGACATTGTGGCAATGTTTTGCTCTCTCGGAGCACGGCAAAAACACCTGGAGAGCGAAACGTTAAAATAATATGTCATGTTAGTTGTACTTGTGTCCTTGACATGACTAATTTTCCTAGTCATGTCAACACCGAAAGTAATGAATAAAAGTAAATAATTAGCTTTTATCTTGACGACTTTTCGCTCAGTGTAAATCTTTTTCGGTGATTTCATGAAAGATCAACACAGGGCGAAACGTTGTCACAACTGATGCTTGGAAGAACAAAAAGGCACAATTCCGTGACTGGAACAATACACAAATAAGCCGCACATAGGAGAGAGGAGCTTACGACGACGTTTCGGTCCGAATTGGACCATTTACAAAGTCACACTGATGGTCCAAGACTGACCGAAACGGAGGACCGAGCTTTTCGTCTCTCCAAGCCTCGAGAGACCCACCAGGGTAGCAGTATCCAGAGTCACTCATGGGTACACCCAGGGGCACCCACAGCAACACCCAAGGGCACCCACAGTAACACCCAGGGGCACCCACAGCAACACTCTGGGGCACCCACAGCAACACTCTGGGGCACCCACAGCAACACTCTGGGGCACCCACAGCAACACTCTGGGGCACCCACAGCAACACTCTGGGGCACCCACAGCAACACCCAGGGCACCCACACAAGGGGAACCACCCAGGGGCACCCACAGCAACACCCAGGGGCACCCACAGCAACACCCAGGGGCACCCACAGCAACACCCAGGGGCACCCACAGCAACACCCAGAGCCACCCACAGCAACACCCAGAGCCACCCACAGCAACCGCCCCCCGAAACGAACCCACAGCCAACAACCCAGGGCCACCCACAGCAACACCCAGGGTCACCACAGCAACACCCAGGGTCAACTACAGCAACACCCAGAGCCACCCACAGCAACACTCAGGACACCCACATCAACACCCAGGGCCACCCACAGCAACACCCAGGGTCAGCCACAGCAACACCCAGGGTCAACTACAGCAACACCCAGGGCACCCACAGCAACACCCAGGGTCCCCCCACAGGCCCCAAAACACCCAGGGCACCCACCAACACCCAGGGCACCCACAGCAACACCCAGGGGCACCCACAGCAAAACCCAGGGGCACCCACAGTAACACCCAGGGGCACTCACAATAACACCCAGGGGCACCCACAGCAACATCCCAGGGGCACCCACAACACCCAGGGGCACCCACAACAACACCCAGGGGCACCCACAGCAACACCCAGGGGCACCCACAATAACACCCAGGGGCACCCACAGCAACACCCAGGGGCACCCACCAACACCCAGGGGCACCCACAGCAACACCCAGGGCACCACAGCAACACCCAGGGACCCACACAACACCCAGGGTCACCCACAGCAACACCCAGGGCACCCACAACACCCAGGGCACCCACAAGCAACACCCAGGGCACCACAGCAACACCCAGGGGCACCCACAGCAACACCCAGGGGCACCCACAGCAACATCCCAGGGGCACCCACAGCAACACCCAGGGGCACCCAAAACACCCAGGGGCACAGACAGCAACACCCAGGGGCACCCACAGCAACATCCCAGGGGCACCCACAGCAACACCCAGGGGCACCCACAACACCCAGGGGCACCCACAGCAACTCCCAGGGGCACCCACAGCAACACCCAGGGGCAACCACAACAACACTCAGGGGCACCCACAGCAACACCCAGCGGCACCCACAGCAACACCCAGGGGTACCCACAGCAACACCCAGCGGCACCCACAACACCCAGGGGCACCCACAGCAACACCCAGCGGCACCCACAACACCCCAGGGGCACCCACAGCAACACCCAGCGGCACCCACACAACCCCAGGGCACCTACAAACAACCCCAGGGCACCCACAACACCCCAGGGGCACCCACAGCAAAACCCCCGCGGGGACCACAACACCCCAGGGCACCCACAGCAACACCCAGGGGCACCCACAACCCACCCCCAGGGCACCTACAAGCAACACCCAGGGGTCACCACAGCAACACCCAGGGCACCCACAACAACACCCAGGGTCACCCACAGCAACACCCAGGGCACCCACAAACACCACCCAGCGGCACCCACAACAAAACCCAGGGCACCCTACAACAACACCCAGGGCACCCACAACACCCAGGGCACCTACAACAACACCCAAGGCACCCACACAACACCCAGGGTCACCCACAGCAACACCCAGGAGCACCCACAGCAACACCACGGGACACCCACAACAAGGGGACCCACTAACAACACCCAGGGGTCACCCACAGCAACAAGACCCACACCCCAGGGGCATCCACAAAACACCCAGGGTCACCACAGCACACCCAGGGGTCACCTCACAAAACCCAGGGATCACCCAAAACCACCCCAGCGGCACCCACAACAAACCAGGGGTACCCACACAACACTTCAAGGTCCAACCCACAAAAGGGGAACAACAACATTCCAGGGTCACCACACCAAAAGGGGTCACTACAAGCACACCCAGTGGCAAAAAAATACCATTTAGGCACCAGAACAACAGGGGACCCACAACAACACCCCAGGGGCACCCACAACAAACACAGGATCACCCACAATCCTACAGGGCACCCACAGCAAACCTCCAGGGGGCACCATAATACACCCCGGGGAAATAATACACCCGGTCACACATATATACACCATATCTCACAGCAACACCAGGCGCAAGCAACACCCCAGGCAACCACAAAACAACATTGAGCAACCCAAGACAACCCCGGGTCACCACAAACAAACAGGGGCACCCACAAAACAACCCAAGAACCAAACAACACAGTCACCAATACTAGTTGGAATCACCTCAGCACACGCAGCGCACACACAACACCACACCACAAAAACACCCCAAGCACCCACAACAACACCAGGATCACCCACACAAAACCGGCACCAACACAACACCACCCAACACCCACAACACACCCAGGTCACCCACACACCCAATATACACCCACAAACACCCCAGGGGCCCAACATGATAAGGACACCAACACCCCAGGCCACCACACCCCAGGGCACCCAAACACCCAGGCCACCACAACACCCAGGGACCAACAACACCCAGAATCACCCACAGCAACACCCACGCAACCCACATTACAACACCCAGGATCACCGACAGCATACACCAGCGCACCCACACAACACCACGGGTACACCACAACCATTAAGTCAAGCTAACATCAACCACAAAGGAATCACTGAAAGTTTGCCGGTTCATGGCGCAGCCGTTTTTTTAAAATTCTCTCTACTCATACATATTGGGCTTAAAAATATCTTTAATCAAGAACAATACTGCGAGTTTCAAAAAAAACTTGTAGGTATACCAAATTTTTTTAATTCTTCATGGATTAATATTTTTTTTATCATTTGGAGGGATCATGTTACTTTCTGTTTATGATTAAAGTGTACAGAATTTAAACATATATGCAAAATTTTATATGTACAAATTATTGTGCTAAACAGGGTATTTAATCAATAACAAATGCACAGCCGGGTTTTGAACCAAGGGGCTCTTGTGGGGCGAAAATACATGACCTCTAACCCCTGAACCACAAATCCACAAGAATCAAGCACCCACAGAGCTAGGTTTTACCTGCTCCCCGGGGAAATATATAAATATATCAATCTCATTCGGTTTTTTAAAACCGTTTCAAAAATTAGACAATTAGATTTTGTTTTTAAGATATTGCTCATGCTTTCGTGACATTAATGCAAATCAGTTTTCCCCAAAGAAGATCGAAAAGAAAATAACCAAAACAGTCACCCTAGATTACAAGATGTGTAGGGAGATGGACTTTGGCACGCGCGTACACACAACCCCCACACAACACAACTCCACCAATTGGGAAATTGAAGACACAAATGATCAGAGAATATAGGGAAATATTTCTTTAGTCATAGAGTTTAAGGCAGGGGTAGCCAGAAAAAGACGTATGGAGGGAGGAACCATACCGTTTTAAGACATTTGATAAAGTCAGGAGGGGGGGGGGAGGGCCTATAGCAACCGGTGAATTTGGGGGGGCCAGGATTTAGGGCTCGACCCCTGCAACCCCAAATGGTGATACAAATATAGTAACACACACACACAACACACACACACACACCCACAGAATAACCCGGGACCAAATGGAAGGACAAAGCGCACCCCCCCCCCAGAAACACCTGCAGAAGGACTCCAGCCACGACACCCCCAAGGCAACTGAACAATCCAAACCAACCATCACACACCAAACCCCTCTGTTTCCACCCCCCGCACCACAGTTACAGTATTAGAACAGAAGTTGAAGGTTTGGTACACAAATGCAGATGGTTTAAAAGAATAAACATGATGAATGGGCAAGAAAGAATCAATGAGAAGTCCCCAGACATCATAGCAGTTACAGAAACAAAACTCACGAAGACAATAACAAATGCAATTTTCCACCAGGATACCAGATCATGAGAAAGATAGAAGGGGCAGGGGGGAGGTGGGGTTGCTCTGCTCGTAAAAAACAGAGGGAAAAATTCGAGAAATGGAAAGGAATAGATGAGACGGGAGAAAGAGACTACATAGCAGGTACACTTCAGTCTGGGAAAACACAAAGTGGTCATTGCAGTGATGTATAATCCCCCACAGAACTGCAGGAGGCCAAGAGAGGAATATGAAGAGAGCAAACAGAGCATGGTGGACACACTTGCTGAGGTGGCAAGAAGAGCTCACTCCACCCAGAGCAAAGTTGCTGGTTATGGGGGATTTCAACCACAGGGAGATTGACTGGGAAAACCTGGAGCCACGTGGGGGTCCCGAAACAGGGAGAGCCAGGATGTTGGACGTGGTGCTGGAAAACCTCATGCCCAACATGTTAAGGGGCACTACCAGAGTGAGAGGGAGGGTGAACCAGCAAGATTGGACCTTGTGTTCACCCTGGGCAGCTAAGATATTGAGGACATCAAGTATGAGAGTCCCCTAGGAGCTAGCGACCAGTGGTTCTGTGCTTTGAATACATAGTAGAGCTGCAAGTGGAGAAAGTAACAGGAGTTGAATGGGAAAAAACCTGACTATAAAAGAGGGACTACATAGGGTTGAAGAACTTCCTGCGGGAGGTCCAGTGGGGCAGAGAACTGGCAGGAAAGCTAGTAAATTTAAATGATGGAATAAAGTAACAACAAAATGCAAGGAGGCAGTGGAAAAAGGGTTTTTACCCAAGGGCAACAGTAACAACGGGAAGACCCGAAAAGAGCCCTGGTTTACCCGACGGTGTAAGGAGGCAAAAACAAAGTGCAATAGAGAATGGAAAAAGTACAGAAGGCAGAGAACCCCACGAAAATAGGGAGATCAGTCCGCAGAGCCAGGAATGAGTACGCACAGGTAAGGAGGGAGGCCCAGCGACAGTATGAAATGACATAGCATCGAGAATCAAGACTGACCCGAAAAATGTTGTATAGCCCATCAGGAGGAAGACAACAGTCAAAGACCCCGGTGATCAGATTAAGGACAGAAGGTGGAGAACTCACAAGAAATGATCAGGAGGTATGTGAGGAGCTGAACAGGAGATTTAAGGAAGTTTTTACAGTAGAGACAGGAAGGGCTGTGGGGGAAAACAGCACAGAAGGGGAACATCCCAAAAGGGAATATACCAACAAAATGTTGGATGACATACGAACAAATGAGGAGGAGGTGAAGAAGCTCTTAAGTGACCTTGACACCTCAAAGGCGATGGGACTGGACAACATCTCCCCATGGGTCCTTAGAGAAGGAGCAGAGATGCTGTGCGTGCCTCTAACCACAATCTTCAACACATCCCTTGAAACTGGGCAACTACCTGAGAAATGGAAG
The DNA here is from genome assembly GCF_026875155.1 of Cherax quadricarinatus. Taxonomy (NCBI): domain Eukaryota; kingdom Metazoa; phylum Arthropoda; class Malacostraca; order Decapoda; family Parastacidae; genus Cherax; species Cherax quadricarinatus. The sequence goes on along the minus strand of NC_069473.1, from coordinate 21,712,682 downwards.
ACAGCTAATGTAGTCCCCATATTTAAGAAAGGAAACAGAAACGAGCACTTAAACTACGGGACCTTGTCTCTGACATGTATTGTGTGCAAAGTCATGGAGAAGATTATCAGGAGGAGACTGGTCGAACACCTGGAAAGAAAACCAGCATGGGTTCATGGAAGGCAAATCTTGTATCACAAACCTTCTGGAGTTTTATGACAAGGTAACGGGAAGTAAGACACGAGAGAGGGGGGGTGGGTAGTTTGCGTTTTCCTAGACTGCAGGAAGGCCTTTGACACAAGTTCCCCACAAGAGATTAGTGCAGAAGCTGGAGGATCAGGCGCACGAAAAAAGCGAGGGCACTGCATGGATAAGAGATATCTGACAGGGAGGCAGCAACGAGTCATGGTACGTGAAGAGGTATCACAGTGGGCGCCTGTTACGAGCGGGGTCCCACTGGGGTCAGTTCTAGGACCGTGCTATTTTTGATATATGTGAACCACATGAGGAATAGACTCTGAAGTGCCCCTGTTCGCAGATGACGTGAAGTTGATGAGAAGAATTAAATCGGACGAGGATGAGGCAGGACTGCAAAGAGACCGGGAAAGAGGCTGGACATGTGGTCCAGTAACTGGCTTCTCGAATTCAATCCAGCCAAATGAAAATTTCATGAAGATTGGGGAGGGGCAAAGAAGACCGCAGACAGAGTATAGGCTAGGTGGACAAAGACTAAGACCTCACTCAGGGAAAAAAGACCTTGGGGTGACCAAAACAACCGAGCACATCACCGGAGGCACACATCAACCAAAAAAACCCGCTGCAGCATAAAGGGCGCCTGGCAAACCTGAGAATAGCGTTCCGATACCTTAATAAGGAATCGTTCAAGACACTGTACACTGTGTATGTTAGGCCCATACTGGAGTATGCAGCACCAGTCTGGAACCCACACCTGGTCAAGAAGTTAGAGAAAGTACAAAGGTTTGCAACAAGGCTAGTCCCAGAGCTCAAGGGAATGTCGTACGAGGAAAGTTTAAGGGAAATCGGACTGACGACACTGGAGGACAGAAGGGTCAGGGGAGACATGATAACGACATACAAGATACTGCGGGGAATAGACAAGGTGGACAGAGGTAGGATGTATTTCTTCAGTCATAGAGTTGTCAGCAAGTGGAATAGCCTAGCAAGTGAAGTAGTGGAGGCAGGAACCATACATAGTTTTAAGAAGAGGTATGACAAAGCTCAGGAAGCAGAGAGAGAGGATCCAGTAGCGATCAGTGAAGAGGCGGAGCCAGGAGCTGAGTATCGACCCCTGCAACCACAATTAGGTGAGTACAATTAGGCGAGTACACATACACACGCACGCACACACGCACACCAACTACCCCACTACAACTACCCGCACTCCGGGCAGATGCTCAAGAGCGAGACTAGAGCATGAAAACTAGGGCAGGACAACTAGAGCAAGATAACTAGAGCAAGACAATGAAAACGAAAATAAAAAGGAAAACAGAAATATGTTAAGTGATTAAATAGTAGGCGCAAGCAAGACTTTAGGATCAAAAGTAGTAGTAGTAGTAGCAGCAGCAGTAGTGGTAGTAGTAGTCGTAGTAGTAGTAGTAGCAGTAGTGGTAGTAGTAGTCGTAGGAGTAGTAACAGTAATAACAGTAATAGTATCAGTGGTACTAGTAGCAGCAGTAGTAATAGTAATTGTAGCAGTAGTGGCAGTAGTGTCAATAGTAGTAACAGTAGTAATAATAATTTACAACCCCTCACCAAACAGTAGAAGGCCAAGACAGGAACATGAAGAGAACAAGGTTGACAGCGGAAGCCGCAAGGAAACTCATGGGGCTAATCATGGGTAAGTCCAACCACAATAACTTTCTGAATGGGAGAAAGAGACCCACGTAGGAGATCGCAGACATGTAGAGTGAAGATGGTAGACATGTTTAGGTAAAACTTTTTATATCGGTATCTTAATTAAGGACATGAGAAGAGTGGGGATGAACCAGTGAGACTGGATCCTTTATTTAATACAAGTACGTCTGACACAGAGAACTGAATGTCCTATTTCTTGTGACACTAAATACTGAAGCAGGAGTAGGGGTTGAGACACCAAGACTTCAGAAGGAACTTTGAATGGATGAAAGAATTCGTGAATGCAGTACTAGGGATTTATTGGTAATCCCACTTACGAATGCTGGGAGGCAGTTGAACAGTCCTGGCCCCACCTGACACTTATTGTGATATCTCTTTGTATACTCACGGCAAGCCTGCTTTTAATGGGGGAGGAGGTGAATGTTACACCGCCTGCCGAGTGCAGTGGCAGAGGAGTTGAATGAGGTGATGCAGTATATAGCTATGAACTCTCAGGAAGCAGAGGAGGAAGTTACACCTAGAAGGATGGGAAATATATATATAAATAGCAATGAAACCATGAAACAAGTGTTTTTGAATCATTTACCAAACTGCGGGAGGCCAGGGTTCGAGCTCTGCTGGGTGCGTGATCTTTGTAGGATCGATGACTGAGTGGATAAGGTGACATGTACGTTGTGTTGTCTCTTGAGGCGGGACAATGTGTCGTGGGGTAGAACCCTGACCTGCCACAGTTTCATAAATATGCAGAACAACCACTGTGAAAAAAATAGCGAAATTCCAAGTGCTTTCGTAAAAGGTGTGATGATTAAAGAGAAAAAGGTAGCTTATGAGAGGATTTTACAAAGCAGAAGTGGTATAAGAATGATAGATTATATGGAGAACAAGAGAAAGGTGACGAGAGTGGCGAGAGTGCAAAAGGAGAGCAAATGATAGAGTGGGAGAGGCACTGTCAAGAAATTTTGCTGAGAAGAGGAAAAAAAATGGAGTGAGATAAACAAGTTAACAAAGCCTAGGTTAAAAACAGAGTAGGGGAGCTAGCAGATGGGGAACTGCAGGTATTGGGTAGATGGCGGGAATATTTTGAGGAACTTTTAAATGTCGACGAAGAAAGGGAGGCAGTAATTTCACGCACTGGCCAGGGAGGTATAACATCCTTTAGGAGTGAAGAAGAACAGGATGTGAGTGTGGGGGAGGTGCGTGAGGCATTATGTAGAATGAAAGGGGGTAAAGCAGCTGGAACTGCAGTGGTTGGTATTTTTGTTTAATAAATGTATGAAAGAGGGGAAGGTACTTAGGGAATGGCAGAGAGCATGTTAAGTTCCTTTATATAAAGGGAAGGGGACAAAAGAGATTGTAAAAATTATAGGGGAATAAGTGTACGGTAAAATGTATGGTAGGGTTATTATTGAAAGAATTAGAGGTAAGACAGAGAGCAGTATTGCGGATGAGCAAGGAGGCTTTAGAGTGGGTAGGGGATGTGTAGAACAAGTGTTTACATTGAAGCATATATGTGAACAGTATTTAGATAAAGGTACGGAAGTTTTCATTGCGTTTATGGATTTAGAAAAGGCATATGATAGAGTGGATAAGGGAGCAATGTGGCAGGTGTTGCTAGTGTATGGAATAGGTAGTAAGTTACTAAATGCTGTAAAGAGTTTATGAGGATAGTGAGGCTCAGGTTAGGGTATGTAAGAGAAAGGGACATTACCTCCCGTAACAGTAGGTCTTAGACAGGGATGTGTAATGTCACCATGGTTAATATATTTATAGATAGGGTTGTGCAAGAAGTAAATGCTAGGGTGTTGGGGAGAGGGGCGGGATTAAATTATGGGGAATCAAACACGAAATGGGAATTGACACAGTTACTTTTTGCTAATGATACTGTGCTTATGGGAGATTCTAAAGTTACAAAGGTTAGTGGATGAGTTTGGGAGGGTGTGTAAAGGTAGAAAGTTGAAAGTGGATATAGATAAGAATAAGGTGATGAGGGTATCAAACAATTAAAAGAAAAACTGGATACCACATTGGAGAGGAGTATGGAAGAAGCGAATGTTTTCAGATATTTGGGAGTTGACTTGTCAGCAGATGGGTTTACGAAAGGATGAGGTCAACCATAGACAAAAAACGTTATCTATGGAGGCAAAGAAGGGAATGTACGAGAGTATAGTGGTACCAACACTCTTGTATGGGTGTGAAGCTTGGGTTGTAAATGCTGCAACGAGGAGGCGGCTGAAGGCAGTGGAGATGTCCTGTCTAAGGGCAATGTGTGGTGTAAATATTATGCAGATAATTCGTAGTGTGGAAAGTAGGAGGTGTGGAGTTACTAAAAGTATTAGTCAGAGGGCTGAAGAGGGGTTGTTGAGGTGGATTGATAATTTAGAAAGAATGGAACAAAGTAGAATGACATGGAGAACGTATCTGTAAGGAAAGGAAGGCGGGGTAGGGGTCGTCCTCGGAAAGGTTGGAGAGAGGGGGTGAAGGAGGTTTTGTGGGCGAAGGGCTTGAATTTCCAGTAAGCGTGCTTGAGCGTCTTAGATAAGAGTGAATGGAGACGAATGGTTTATGGGACCTGACGAGCTGATGGAGTGTGAGTGTGTTGAGTCCTGGAAATGGGGAGTATAATGTCTGTACTTTAAAGGAGGGGTTTGGGATCTTGGCAGGTTGGAGTGACATCTAAACTGTCGTATCTGAGCGCCTCTGCAAAGACAAAGATTATGTGTGAGTGATGGTGAAAATGCTGACTGATAATGAAAGTTTTTTCTGTCTTTTTGGGTCACCTTGCAAAAACAACCACTGTGAAAGGATAGTGGTTGTTATGCATATTCTGATATCACCTGTTTACTGTGATCTTTATATATATATATATATATTATATATTTTATAAAATATATGTCGTCCCGAATAGGCAGAACTTGCGTCTTGCTTAAATAGCGACGCTCATCTTGCCATACAGGACAAGCGAAAATTTGTGTATGCAATAATTTCGCCAAATTATTCTGAACTTAACGAAAAAAATATTTTTCACTGTTTTTTGGTTTAATATTAAAATATTGTAAACAAATCTGAAATATAAAATAGTTTGGTTAGTCTAAAATAAATTGTTCTTGTTATAAAAAGGGTTTAGGTAAGTTCTCTAAGATTCTTTGGTTTGCAAAAATTAAAAAAAATTACATTATCATTAATGAAAAAAAATATTTCCTTAAAAAGTATAAGAGAAAATTTTTACAAAGGGCTTAATTTTAAATGAGTTCTTGCTAATTGACCAGTTTTACAATTCGGCACGACATTATATATATATTATATATATATATATATATATATATATATATTATATATATATTATATATATATATACATATATAATGTCGTGCCGAATAGGCAGAACTGCGATCTTGGCTTAAAAAGCAACACTCATCTTGCCATATAGGACAAGTGAAATTTTGTATATGCAATAATTTCGCCAAAACATTCTGAACCTAAAGAGAAAAATATATTTCACTGTTTCTTTAGTGTTAATTTATTGTAAGCTTATCTAAAATTTATTTAGTTGGGTTTTGGCTAAAATAAATGTTCTTTGTTATTTAAAAAGGTTAGGTAAGTTTTTTAAAATTCTTTTGTTACAAAATTAAAAATTTTTATATTAACATAAAAAGAAAAAAATATATCTTTAAACGTATAAGAGAAAAATTTTAAGAAAAGGAAATTAATTTTAAATGAGTTTCTGGCTAATTACCCGTTTTACATATTCGGCACGACATTATATATATATAAAATTTTATATATTTATAATTTATATTATATATATATATATTATATATATATTTTATATATATATATATTATAATTATATATCTATATATATATAATATAAATTTTCTATAATATATATATATAAAAAATTATATATATTTATATAATATATATATATATATTATATATCATAAAATATATATATCTATATATATTATATATATCTATATATATTAATATATTCTATATATATTTTATATATATTATATATCTATATATATATATATTTATCTATATTATATATATATATATCTATTATATTTTTATATATATATTTTATATCATATATATATATATCTATATATAAAATATATCTATTATATATTATATTATCTATATATATAATATCTATATATAAAAATAATCTATATATATATATATATATATATCTATATATATAAAAATAAAAATTTTCTATATATATATTATATCTATATATATATATAAAATATATATAAATATTATATATTATATTATATATATCTATATATATATATATCTATAATAATATATATATTATATATCTATATATATATCTATATATTATATATATCTTAATATTTAAAATATATATCTATATTTTATATATATCTATATATATATATTTTTTCTATATATATTATATATTATATATTTAAATATTTTATATATATAATCATAATATATCTATTATTAATATAATCTATATATATATAATCTATATTTTAAACTAAAAATATCTTTTTATATCTAATTTTAAATACTATATATATTTCTATATATTATTACTATATATATATATCTATTAATTATATCCTATATATAATATATCTATATATATATTATATATATATCTATTTATATATCTATATATATCTTATATTTTATATCTATAATATATATCTATATATATATTTTTATATTTTATATATATATATCTATATATAATTATATATTTATATATATATTTTTTATATATATTCTATATATATTATATATATAAATATCTATATTATATATCTAATATATTATATCATTATATATTATTTTATATAAAATATTATATTATATATATATAGTATATATATTATATATATTTATTAAAGAAACCTACTTAAATCAAAATTTCTATGTTAGAAACTATCCTACCACCTACACACCAACCATACTACACTGCTATATGATATCCGTAATAATACTATTTAGTACTTGACATTCCATAAACTGACAAGATTCAAAATCACTTCAGCAATACATATATAAAAGAACTCCTCTACATTTCCCAAAGCCCATTTCGCAGTGTACACAACCTCTCCTCTCAAGCCTTGCCACCAACTCACTCCGTAATACTCCCTTCTTAGTTGCCTGTAATCTGACCGATGAAGTGGCTTTACAAATTGCTCAGTAAATTTCCTGCAACAAATTTATTACAACATGGATTTCCACCTCTCAACAAATCAGGAAGCGGCATTAGAACGCGAAGTGAATTCATCTAAACCCTCAACTCATAGAAGTAAGCACATAGAAGAAAAAACCCAAACACACTCACACACAAGAAGAGGTACGATAAAGCTCTTGGAGCAGGGAGTGTGTGGATCTAGTAGCGACCAGCGAAGAGGCGGGGACAGGAGCTGTGACTTATTCCTTGCAGCCACAAATAGGTGAGTGTACACACACACACACACACACACACACACACACACACACACACGTACGTTATAATTTTTTTTTTAATTTCCAAGTGTTATATTCTCTATTCTTGAAACCAAGACCACAAAGAACGCTTATGGAGAAAAAAACCATGCTAGGGGAAGTAGTGAATATTTCTCTCTAAAACTGAAGCCCTCTTCAGTGACCTAACAAGTGTAAAGGTGATGCAGATTATATACAGAGGACCCCTGAACAACGTTGTTTTTTCTTGCACATGTTTCTTTCTCATTCTGTGTCCCTTTCCCCACTAGTCTCTTATTTTTGTTGGTTCTTCTCCACCAATTCTTCCTCCAGTGTACATTCCCAGATCCACATTCAATATGTTTACATAAACTCTCTCCCTTATTCCCAAGCTTTTTATTCTTATTAACATTCTGACGTCTACCCTTGCTGTTTGTGTTAGTCTGCCTGTCTGTCTCTTTCTGTCTGTCTCTCACACACACACACAAGTACAAACAGGCAACTATCTGCTCAAACAAACATCACTATTTAACGCTCGACTAATTTCAGCAGCTCTAGAGAGAGAAGGGACCAGTCTCCTCCTCCACCACCACCATCACCAACACTACCACCACTACCACCAACATCAACACTTCCACCACGAAAACCACCACTCTCACCAGATCACTATAATCACCACCACTACTATAGTATCTCCACCACCACCCACAGCACCACTAGCAACCGCCCACCTCCTACATTACCTCCTCTACCAGCAATAGGAAAGACGTACTCCAGCACACAAGACAACAGAGTCGAGGCCAGACTCGTAAGGTTCCAACACAACAACTTTGAGAGCTGAGCGTCCAAGGGAAATAGCCGCAGGTAAACACTGTGAACGAGACTGTGAAGTGTGTTACTGGAACGCTAAAGTATGTTTTCAACCCAGGAACACCGATGACCCACAACCCTGAATGGAGGCAAAATCGAGCGAAGACCAAAGCTGGAAGCAGCGAACAAGGCCACCATTGAAAAAGACCAAAGCTGGAAGCAGCTATGGCATCAGGCAAACAAAGTCACAGCTGAAGAATTAGACAATTGTGCAACAGCTGGGAATCTTTATAATGCAGACGTTTCGCCAACCAGTGGCTTCATCAGTAGAATACAAAGCAGAGAGGGGTAAGGAGAACTATCCACTACTTACTCTAGTGGATGGTTCCACTGTGATCCGCCTCCTCCTACAGTACACAAGCCACTTCTCCGGCCATATGCTGTACTTTCTACAAGAGTGATGGACTAAACACATATTCCAGGCTGAGGAACTAATTACCTCAAACTCCTCCTCTCCTTACCTTTCTCTGTTTTGTACTGGACTGATGAAGCCAGTGTAGTGAAACGTTTCCTTAATAAAGATTCCCATATGTTGCATGTCTCAATCTTCAAGACTGAAGATGTTGAAGATGAGGTAATCAGTCCCTCAGCCTAGGTGTTCAGTACCGTAGTTTTGTTGAATCTGAAGCGCAGAAGTAGGAAGTTTATACTGGAGTCAGGTGAGGTGCAGCAGACGAAGGTGTTGTCAGTGGGTGGCGCTTCTCCAGTGAAAGTAAGTCATGACTTTTTTAATTAAAGTTGTAATAAAGAAAGTGACGTTATAGGAAACTTTATTTGTTGTAAAAAAATTCCTACAGCTGCATTTTGTCTCATATATAAATCTTTCAGTATACATTTATGCATTTATTCAGCAAATACCCGCCGGACTTAGTGAAGGAACAATTCACAAATAATTTGCACATAGAAGAGAGGAGCTTATGACGACGTTTCGGTCTGACTTGGACCATTTGCAGATTGTAAATAGTCCAAGTCGGACCGAAACGTCATAAGTTCCTCTCTTCTATGTGCAGGTTATTTGTGTATTGTTCCAGTCACGGTATTGTGCCTTTTTGTTCTTTAGAGGAGGAGGAGCCTTTGATGACGTCTCGTACCGACATGAATCATCATGAAGTCATAACTGGGGCTCCAGTTTACGAGGAAGCCTGTTCAGTATCACTCACGTAAAACCCTCTGATATCCCAAAGGTGATGAGCGAGTGGTTGGTAGATATTACGAACACAGGTAACGAATGGCCTGTGAGACCTGGTCGTAATGGGAATTGGAACAAACTCAGCAGTAGACTATAATGTATATTTTTCCTTCACTCACTTTATACAAATATGTACACTATGTACAGATAGAATAAGTGTACACGACGGTGACATTATTATTTTAATAAAAAGAAGCGCTAAACCCCGACGGTGACAGTTGGCAAAGCAGAAGCCAGAGAGAGTGCACAATACTCAACCAGCAGGCAGGCAAGTCTGCCAATGCTTACCGCAAGTGAACCACTTTGCTTCAGCTTTGGCGGGTTTGCCTGTCATTGGCTAATGATCTAAGGTACTGATTTAACGACGGGTGCCCTACTGATCGTTAAACCCTTAGCACCCGGTTCACTGGGTGGGAGGCAGCCTATATGGGAGTGTGACATACGCCGAATAAATTGTAACATATTCTTCGCATGTCACAGTAGAAGACCTGGAGAGGAGTTTACCTGAAGTTTACCTGGAGAGAGTTCCGGGGGTCAACGCCCCCGCTGCCCGGTCTGTGACCAGGCCTCCTGGTGGATCAGAGCCTGATCAACCAGGCTGTTGCTGCTGGCTGCACGCAAACCAACGTACGAGCCACAGCCCGGCTGGTCAGGAACCGACTTTAGGTGCTTGTCCAGTGCCAGCTTGAAGGATGCCAGGGGTCTGTTGGTAATCCCCCTTATGTATGCTGGGAGGCAGTTGAACAGTCTCGGGCCCCTGACCCTTATTGTATGGTCTCTTAACGTGCTAGGACACCCCTGCTTTTCTTTGGGGGGATTTCATCGCTCCCAAGTTTTTGCTTTGTAGTGAGTGATTTTCGTGTGCTTTTCGGTACTAGTCCCCTAGGATTTTCCAGGGTATATAACATGTATCTCCCCCGTGCATCCAGGGAATAGGGGTTTTAGGACCTAAACCCCCCGTAAATTGAGGCGTTTTATCTCCGTTACGCGCCGTAAAAGGTTCTCTTACATTTTCTATCGGCAAATTTTTACCCGCCTTTAAAGGTGCTGTTAGGTGCACAATATTCCCGCCTAGATAGAACAAAGGGCTGAAGAGTGTCAAATGGGCGGCCTCCTTTTTGAAGGGTTTTCATTATCCCTCCTGTCATTTTTTTGCAGAGCGATTGATCAAAGTTATGGCCTTGAAGGAGATCCTCGAAGATTACTCCCCCGGTCTTTGACGTTTGGGGTTTCGCTTTTTTGTGGCCAGAATTTGTTTTGTACTTGAGAAGATTTAATTTCTCGTGTTTACCAATCTAGTAATTGAAATTTTTCAACGTTGAACTTCTTTGTTTTCTGCAGCCCACTGAAAGATTTTGGGTTATTCCCCTGGAGCCTTGCAGTTCTGCAAGGAAACACTGTCATGCAATCGGGGGTTTTCTGCAAAGGAAACACAGTGCTGTGGGTGACATCCCGTCTATGCGGATATAGGAGAGGAACAAGATGGGAGCGGTACTGTGCCTTGTGGAACAGAGCTTTTTTTACCGAGCTCTCGGGCTTTACTCTTTTGACGATACCTTTTCCCGTGTTCTGTAGTGAGGAAATTATGTCCTCGACCGTTTTTTCCCGTTATTCCTTTAGACGATTTTGTGCGCTTTACGCCATGGTCACACTTGTCGAAGGCTTTTGCAAAGCCCGTATAATATTTCATCTGCATTCTTTTTGTCTTCAGTGCATTTAGGACCTTGTCGTAGTGATCCAATAGTTGAGACAGACAGGAGCGACCTGTTCTAAACCCATGTTGCCCTGGGTTGTGTAACTGATGGGTTTCTAGATGGGTGGTGATCTTGCTTCTTAGGACCCTTTCAAAGATTTTTATGATATGGGATGTTAGTGCTATTGGTCTGTAGTTCTTTGCTGTTGCTTTACTGCCCCCTTTGTGGAGTGGGGCTATGTCTCTTGTTTTTAGTAACTGTGGGACGACCCCCGTGTCCATGCTCCCTCTCCATAGGATGGAAAAGGCTCGTGATAGGGGCTTCTTGCAGTTCTTGATGAACACGGAGTTCCATGAGTCTGGCCCTGGGGCAGAGTGCATGGGCATGTCATTTATCTGCCTGCCAGTCATCTGTCTTGTTCTTAGTGGGAGGAGGATCGAGCCTCCACTAATGATGAGGAGTTTGGTACTCCCCAAAAGAGGAGTACCAAACTCATTATTCTTTCTCTGTATTGGACTGATGAAGCCACTGGTTGGCGAAACGTTTCCACAATAAAGATACTCAAATGTTGCACAAGTGTTTCATTTATCAAGACAGATCATACAATATAGAAACGTGTTTCTGTTGCCTCTTTATTCCCCTGAAGATGTGTGTGTGAAGCACATGAAAGCGCTAAGGTTTTATTTCCAATGTACTGGACTGGACGTTTCTGCAATAAAGACACTCAGTGTTGCACATATGTAATTCTTCAGTAACTGGGATGTTAAACTGGAAAACTTGTAAATTGTCTTCACACGTGTGGAGGGTGAGAGGCTAAGGAAAAAATAATGGCTCCTGGCAATGTACGTTCAACCAGAATTGGAATGTGAAGCTCCCTCTCTTCCTCTAGTCTTTCTTTCCTCCTCTCTCTCTTCTCTCTCTCTCTTCTCTCTCTCTCTCTCTCTCTCTCTCTTTTTTCTCTTCCTCCCTCCTGGTGCCACTGACATCCACTTCAACTATTTTACCATCATGCAGCAAACACGACAGATAACGTCAATCTCTACTCTTCCCCTAGCCTCCCCTCCCTTTTATAATATATTCCCCCTTCCCCTTAACTCCCCACCCTCCCTTTCACCATAATTCCCCCTTCTACCATAACCCCCCCCCCTCTGTCTCTCCTCCACCTTTAGACAAATTGAGACACATGTGCAACACTTGGGTATCTTTACCGATAAAGATTTACAGGTGTTGCACATGTGTCTAATTTATCAACTTGTCGGTTCTCTAAACCATTTATCTACCTTTACTCTTCTCTTCATCTTTCTCCCCCATTATTTCTCCTTCCTCTCTCTCTGCATCTTCCCTGCCCTCATTAAAATTAATTTAACAATAAAAATATAAAAATAACAATAACAGTAATACACGAGTTAGAAAATTTACATCTATTGAAATAGTTATAAATAACGACAATGATAATATTATTATTAATAGCAATAGTAATAATAAGAAAGCAGATGTTTGTAAACATATGAATGTACTCAGATGTTTTTTTTCTATTTTCACTGTGGTACATTATAAATAATAATAATTACATAATATATACGAGACTTTATCTACTGAATTAGTAGTATCTACCAGTGAAAAAAAATGTTCCAGTATGCTGAGAGAAGGACAGTGTCGCTTCGATAGAGAATATATTTTCACACTGAAATATACTTAGTTGATAAGAGAGACAAGTGACAGAGGAGGCAGCAGAAACAGTAGATGATACATTAGACACGTGTGCAACTCTTGGGTTTATCTTTATTGAGGAAACGTTTCGCCACACAGTGGCTTCACCAGTCCATACAAAGGAGAATCTTGAAGATCAGGAGGAGAATGAGGTAATCAGTCTCTCAACCTTGAGTCCATATGGTCAGTCCATCAATCTTGTATGGACTGATGAAGCCACTGTGTGGCGAAACGTTTCCTCAATAAAGATACCCAAGAGTTGCACACGTGTCTAATTTATCAACATGTCGGTTCTCTGAACCATTCATCTACAATACAGAAACAGTAGAGATGTAAAGACGATGTAATCAATCCACGACCCTTGAAGCACCACTGTCCAGCGTACGTCAGCGAGAAGATATATGAAGGTCTTACAGGAGGCACTGGAGAATAACATGTCGCCCATTGGTGATAAGTTATAATCGCTTAGATATGGAGAGAATCAAAAGTCCACAAATTGTACATTATACAAAATGCTAGAGGATCACATAATATAACGAAATAAACCGGTGGAAGACCTGGGTGTAATAATGTAAGCTGACCTATCTTTTAAAGAAGACAATAAGAAAAATATCACGACAGCCAAAAAAAATTTTGTGGCGGATAATTAGAACCTTTAAAACAAGATGAAATAATGCCAATTGTGACACTTTTCAAGTAGCTTATACTGTCTTGCTTGACGACTCCGCTCAGGGTAGGAGGGATAGATATCAGAGCTGGAACAGATACAGAGATCATTTATGTTCCTCATAGAGCCAATGATACGGTTAAATTCCTGGGAATGCTTCAAAATCCTAAATATGTACTCGCAGGAGTGGATGGGAGATAGACGATAGTACAGGGTGTTTCAAAACGATGGACTCAATTTCAAAGCAGTATACTTCACTATCGGGTTCATCTCTTTGAAACACCCTGTACATACGTGGAAGGTAATTTAGGGTCTGCTCTAAAATCTGTACACTGTCGTAACAACACATTGGAGTGAGATATATGAGAGAAAATGTAAAACAAGTCCAGTGCAAAGTAGGGGCGCCGTGGGCACAATAAGAAAACCTTCTATCAACATCCGTGGACCCTGATTATTCAACACTACCAGAATATATCAAACACTGCTAGAACAAGCGTAGAAGCCTACAAGGGGGAACTAGACAAATACCTCCACCAAGTGCCAGATCAGCCAAGCTGTGATGGGTATATGACTCACGAAATCGTAATGACACGATTACAAACAAACCATATCACGGGTGGAGTTAGAACCCGCGATCAGAGAGTCATGCAACTCCAGACCGACCCATTAGCCACTGGGCCAGCTGGCTACAATAAGATTCATCCAACTAGGGATATTTATACACCATAGGAAGGTTAGCATAGGCACCACCGTGACCACAAATGCAGGTTTTTTCAGACGAATCTCCCACCAGCGTCTGTAAAAACCTGCATTTGTTGTCACAGTGGTGCCTTTGTTAACCTTATGGTGTAGAAACATACCTAGTTGGATGAATCTTATTGTGGCTAGCTGGCCCAGTGGCTAACGGGTCGGTCTGGAATTGCACGACTCTGATTGCGGGTTCTAACCCCACCCTCCCCGAATTAAGCCTGAATGCCTTCCACATCCCCCCCCCAGGCGCTGTATAATCCACCGGGTTTAGCGCTTCTCCCTTGATTACATAATAATAATCTAACCCCACCCGTGATATGGTTTGTGATGGGTATGTGGGTCAGCCGGCAGCCAACAGCAGTAGCCAGGTTGTCCAGGCAAGCACCAGACAAGCCTAACCTATGGCCGGGCTCAGGAAGTAGAAACCTAGAAACCCTTCAAAGGTATATCAAACGTGAAATATATTAATGCAATAATAATAATAAAATAATAGATATACTTCAGAGCTCAAGATTCTAATGTTTCTTTAAGAAATTTTGAAAGTCGAGGCTAGGTCGCCCTCAGGGTCTGGGTCACCCTCGGGGTCTGGGTCACCCTCGGGGTCTGGGTCACCCTCGGGGTAAGGGTCGCCCTCAGGGTCTGGGTCACCCTCGGGGTAAGGGTCGCCTTCAGGGTCTGGGTCACCCTCGGGGTAAGGGTCGCCCTCAGGGTCTGGGTCACCCTCGGGGTCTGGGTCACCCTTGGGGTCTGGGTCACCCTCGGGGTAAGGGTCGCCCTCAGGGTCTGGGTCACCCTCGGGGTCTGGGTCACCCTCGGGGTAAGGGTCGCCTTCAGGGTCTGGGTCACCCTCGGGGTCTGGGTCACCCTCGGGGTCTGGGTCACCCTCAGGGTCTGGGTCACCCTCGGGGTCTGGGTCACCCTCGGGGTCTGGGTCACCCTCGGGGTCTGGGTCACCCTCGGGGTAAGGGTCGCCCTCAGGGTCTGGGTCACCCTCGGGGTAAGGGTCACCCTCGGGGTAAGGGTCACCCTCGGGGTAAGGGTCACCCTCGGGGTCTGATCTGTTTATAGAGAATAATGTTACACTATTTCTGATATCACGCAATAAAACCTTGCTAGTGCTTGTATTTTACCAATCCTCTTTCTATTTTACCAATCCTCTTTCTATTTTACCAATCCTCTTTCCATTTTACCAATCCTCTTTCTTTTTTACCAATCTTTTTTACCAATCCTCTTTCTTTTTTACCAATCTTTTTTACCAATCCTCTTTCTATTTTATCAATCTTCTTTCTATTTTATCAATCCCCTTTCTATTTTATCAATCCCCTTTCTATTTTATCAATCCCCTTTCTATTTTATCAATCCTCTTTCTATTTTATCAATCCTCTTTCTATTTTACCAATCCTCTTTCTATTTTACCAATCCTCTTTCTATTTTATCAATCCCCTTTCTATTTTATCAATCCCCTTTCTATTTTATCAATCCTCTTTCTATTTTATCAATCCTCTTTCTATTTTACCAATCCTCTTTCTATTTTACCAATCCTCTTTCTATTTTATCAATCCCCTTTCTATTTTATCAATCCTCTATTTTATCAATCCTCTTTCTATTTTATCAATCCTCTTTCTATTTTACCAATCCTCTTTCTATTTTATCAATCCTCTTTCTATTTTATCAATCCCCTTTCTATTTTATCAATCCTCTTTCTATTTTATCAATCCTCTTTCTATTTTACCAATCCTCTTTCTATTTTACCAATCCTCTTTCTATTTTACGAGTTCTTTCTTCTACTTTTTTTAGACCTATTTATATTCTGCGAGTCACTTACATTGAGCAACTTCTAGATAGGACTCTTGTAGTAGTTGTTACTGGGACTCACTCGGTAAACGGAGTACTCTAGGGGTTTGTACTTGCTCCCTCTCTGAAGGTATCTCGAAAACAGTATTAAATTTCAATTTCGTAATATATGCCAATTCTACTAAATGCTGTCAGAGCCATACTGGCTTAGCGCTTCTCATTTTTTTTGTAAACGCAATATTAATATGCTGGTAACTGCGCTAGCACTTGCGATGGAGATGATGCCTGCTGCCCTGATATTCCTAAGTTGCTTGAAGCCGGGTCATGGACCGGGCAGCGGGGGCGTTGACCCCCGGAACACCTTGCAGGTATGCTCCAGGTATTATTGCTAATACTGCCTGGGGTAAGGAAAGATACTGTTCTTCTGACTAACAACACGCAGATAATGGTGATTGTTAGAAAGCATAATGTAAGTGCTGTTACTGGGGAAGTATTAATTGAAGAGTTTTACCATCATTTATAAATGGGATGATCTAGGAGTGTAAGGTGATTCTATAATAATAGTGAAATAATGAGTGAATCTTGCAAGAGAGAGAGAGAGAGAGACCCACGAAACGTAGGACACGAAGGCACATCTTCGACGTAAACAATGTCGTACACTCATAAAATCCCTTTATGACAACAACATGGCTAAGCATTACTCGAACTTAAGGTTACACAACAGCTCTTAGCGTATATTAAACACTGTACGATCTTTCATCTTTACATTGTGAGCGCCTTGCATGTTAGGAGAGAGAGAGAGAGAGAGAGAGAGAGAGAGAGAGAGAGAGAGAGAGAGAGAGAGAGAGAGAGAGAGCAGTAATGCCAGTGGACTACTATCTCACACATCTGTCAGCCCTGGCTGGCCACAAACTCCCTCATACCACGTCACTAACACAAAAATATCAATTTATATTCATTAGTATCGGTTCCAGGGAACTGATCCCTACGAACGAGGATACTGATGTTATAACTCCTCATGTATCCTCAGTGTATGACCCAGTTACCCATGTAGGAAAGTCACATCCATAATTAACATTTACCTAAATTTTCACTATTTTCTTTTTCTTCCTCCAACTTTCTGCTTTTAAATTCAATAACTCGACCCCTCCTAGGGCGGGGGAAGGTGCCAGAGCCAGAGCTTGCTACCACCTGCAGCTCACAAGACTGCCATTCCAACGAGCATCCCCTGGGGCGGGGAAGATGGTAGACCAGAGGCCTAGCTTCTCACTACGAGCCCCATGCGGGCGGGGAATGGGGCTAGGCCTGGGGACAGTTGGTCCCAGAGGATGAGGAGGTACTTGTACCTCCTCCCATGGGAGACACAGGTCTCAGATACTCCCAAGACAGGGAGCCAAGGCCGGGTCACCGTCTGGAAAAGACCCGGGCCGGGAGAGTACCGACGAATCAAGGAGGAGGATGTCCTCCTTTTCTTTCAAGAGGTGGATTTCACGTACCCTGAGGAATACAGGGTATGAGCGGGAATTGGCAGGGTGCGTCCCAGCACATTTCGGCCATCGGACTCGTTTGCAGGGATCATCTTCATGTATGGCAGAGTTACAGGTAAAGAAATTTGCGAATGAGTAACAGTAATTACCTGGGTGACCAAAACGCCGGCACCTACGACTACTAATGGGGAGGGGGGAGTTATACCTTTATACCTTTGATGAGTTACGAGAGTCTTTGCACTCCCGAAGCCCGGCCATGGGCCAGGCTCGTCTGGTGTTTGCCTGGTCAACTAGGCTGTTGCTGCTGGAGGACCGCTACTTCACATATCTATTATAGAATGGCTCATTTGGCACCTGGTGAAGATACTTGTCCAGTTCCTTCTTAAAGACTTCTACACTTGTCCCAGTAGCGTTTCTGATATCTTCTGGTAAGATTTTGAATAGTCTGAGACCATGGATTGGGTTGGCAAGAATTCCCTCTCAATTAAGCAGTGTCCTGCCAAACACGCAGTAGTAGGGCATTCACTGCTGGCATATGTTAATCTGGCGACATTGTTTGGATGCTCATGTTGACCTCTTGCAGGACAGACAAAAAATGTCAACTTTGAGAATAGTCAACTGTTGCAATTAAGAGTTCCAGATATATCTGTGCAGGCAGCAAATGCTCAGTAATGCACTACTGAGGAATGAGGACAGTTCCACAACTGGTATTAACACAATGGTACTTGTTTATCCAGAAACTGTACATTAAATTTGTACAGTTTACCCAGAAACTGTATATTAAATCTGTATAGTGTACCCAGAAACGGTATATTAAATTTGCATAGTTTACCCAAAAAGTGTACATTAAATTTGCATAGTTTACCCAGAAACTGTACATTATTAAATTTGTATAGTTTGCCCAGAAACTGTATATTAAATTTGTATAGTTTGCCCAGAAACTGTATATTAAGTTTGTATAGTTTGCCCAGAAACTGTATATTACTAAATTTGTATAGTTTCTGGGTAAACTTTAAAAATTTAATATGCAGTTTCTGGGTAAACTAAGTTACTAATGCATATACTGTACAGTTTCTGGGTAAACTATTACTAATGATAGTTTACCCAGATCAGAATCATGAGGGGAAGCGCTAAACTCGCACGTGACCTTCAGCACCTACAAAGGCAATTACCACTAAAATTGAATTATAACAGTTAACCCAAAAGCCAGAAGTTAATTTATTTTCATGATTGGGAAAACCAGAATCTGGATGTTAGTTTTAATTGGTTTAATATTGCTAGATGACCCTGACTGACACATTAATGACTCGGGTTTAAAAAATATGGTTTTTGTTTACGTAATTTGCAAAAAAGTTATTAATTAAATGGAGGTGTGGAAGCAGTGAAGAGAATATAATGGTTTCTTTTAGTCAGCCTGATAACGTAGTGAGAAGTGTATGTTGGTAACGTTTTCTGTGGGATAGTGTATGTTGGTAACGTTTTCTGTGGAATGGTGTATGTTGGTAACGTTTTCTGTGGGATAGTGTATGTTGGTAACGTTTTCTGTGGAATGGTGTATGTTGGTAACGTTTTCTGTGGAATGGTGAATGTTGGTAACGTTTTCTGTGGAATGGTGAATGTTGGTAAAGTTTTCTGTGGAATGGTGTATGTTGGTAACGTTTTCTGTGGAATGGTGTATGTTGGTAACGTTTTCTGTGGAATGGTGTATGTTGGTAACGTTTTCTGTGGAATGGTGTATGTTGGTAACGTTTTCTGTGGAATGGTGTATGTTGGTAACGTTTTCTGTGGGATAGTGTATGTTGGTAACGTTTTCTGTGGGATAGTGTATGTTGGTAACGTTTTCTGTGGGATAGTGTATGTTGGTAACGTTTTCTATGGTATGAATGTATGTTAAAACTTGTTTGGTAACGTTTTCTGTGGAATGGTGTATGTTGGTAACGTTTTCTGTGGAATGGTGTATGTTGGTAACGTTACCTGTGGAATGGTGTATGTTGGTAACGTTTTCTGTGGGATAGTGTATGTTGGTAACGTTTTCTGTGGAATGGTGTATGTTGGTAACGTTTTCTGTGGAATGGTGTATGTTGGTAACGTTTTCTGTGGGATAGTGTATGTTGGTAACGTTTTTATGGTATGAATGTATGTTGGCAACGTTTTCTGTATGAGTATGTTGGTAACGTTTTCTGTGGTCTGAGTATGTTGGCAACGTTTTCTATATGAATATGTTGGTAACGTTTTCTGTGGTCTGAGTATGTTGGTAACGTTTTCTGTATGAGTATGTTGGTAACGTTTTCTGTGGTCTGAGTATGTTGGTAACGTTTTCTGTATGAGTATGTTGGTAACGTTTTCTGTATGAGTATGTTGGTAACGTTTTCTGTATGAGTATGTTGGTAACGTTTTCTGTGGTATGATTATATTGGTAACGTTTTCTGTGGTATATGTTGGTAAGCGTCTGACTGTAGGAACCACAGTGAGAAGTATATTAAAAATCTTGTCATAAGAACGTAAGAATGGTGGAAGACTGCAGCACACCTGCTGGCCCATGCTAGGCAGGTTCAACTCTCACACCCACCCACGCCTAATATTTTTTTTATAGCTGTGTATACACGACGTACGTCAGATTTACGATAAGAACACGTAACACTAGCATGGAGCTTATACTTAAGAACATAAGAAAGGTAGAACACTGCAGCAGCCCTACTGGCCCATACTGGGCACGTCCATCTCATCCATGTTCAGAAACACATGTCTTTCCAGTGCCTCACAGTGCAATTAATTCACCAAAACTGTTCTCTTAGGAATTTTATGACGTTTAACACTGTCGTGGACCATTGTCAAGTCACAATTGGGGCGAGAAAAGTTGAGAAGGTTCCTCTCCTAAGAGCGTGGTTTTTGAGAATATTTCCATCTATGCTGTTTTTAACTTTCCATTCTTTATTGCAACTAATCCCGGCGATGTGGGAACACAGACTAAAATGTACTTTATAACATTAGAGGTCAGGAGGACAATGAAAGAATCACGGCTTATAAGAGTGCTAAGTTGACGTTAATCGTTAAAACAGTGGAAGTCATTCAGCCCAATGATCAGTGAAGAATCGAACCTCCATCCGCTGATCTCGTGAGACACGCTACCTGCACTCTGACCACTTCCCAACACTCTCCACTCAACGAGGCCAACACAGACTGAAGAATTACACATGTGCGATATCTTGGTATCTTTATTTGTAGAAGTGTCGCCATTCAGCAGCTTTATCAACACAAGGACATGATGTGAAGACTGCAGAACTTTATACAAAAGATGAGGTAATCAGTCCCTCAGACTTGGAGTTGGTGAAGAGCACCGTAGTCTTGTAGAGTCTGAAACACAGGCAGGAAGATTGGCGCTTATATACTGGCGTCATACGAGGAAGGTGAAGCAAACGGTCCAACTCACACCCACCCACACCCACTCGTGTATTTATCTAACCTATTTTTAAAACCACACAACGTTTTAGCCTGGATAACTGTACTCGGGAGTTTGTTCCACTCATCCACAACTCTATTACCAAACCAGTGCTTTCCTATATCTTTCCTGAATCTAAATTTTTCCAACTTAAAACCATTGCTGCGAGTCCTGTCTTGGCTGGAAATTTTCAGCACGCTATTTACATCTCCTTTATTTATTCCTGTTTTCCATTTATACACCTCGATCATATCCCCCCTACTGTATACCATTCTTGTACTACAGACGGACTGCAATGAAGGGGCAAAGAAATGAATTACAAATGCAAGTTAGAGGGCCAGGAATTACCCCTCACTCCCAGGGTTGTTCAAGGTGTATCGACTTGCATGAAGTAGTAGTGATTACCTCTTTGTAACTACAGAAGCAAGGCTATACTCGTTGTGTCCTGTCTTCAATAATTTGTTCATGTCATTTTTTTATAAACAGTTCCAATGCTCGTAGCCCCTACATCCCTGCAAGCGAAAAGTTCAATAGATAGGAGTAGCGAGGGAGTATATAGTAACAATAGTTTCATTGCCGGCTGCTTGTTAAGGTAGGGTAAGTCAAGCTCCCGCTATTTCCGCCTTTTTTCCCCCACCCCGAAAGTGATAGTTTGACTGCCGGCTGCTTGTTAAGGTAGGGTCAGTCTAGCTCCCGCTATCCCTTCCCCTCCTTCTTCCCCCCCCCCCCCGAAAGGTGACGTGTGGGGCTCCGGTCCAAACAGTAATCACTAGACTCACAGCTCCCAGCACTACTGTAAGTACATTCCTGCCTTGTATTCTAGTGGATTTATTGGTTGAAAGCTTCACTTTTGACCAATAATAAACTTAGTCCTTTCAGTTTTGCTCTAAGTTGACTGTTGTAATAATCACATCTTTTAGGTATTGTACTTATCATGGAGAGTGATTTCTTAAGCAGTGGGTAACCTGTCTATCTTTCCAGCTTGGATGACAAGAGGGTCACCTGCCAATCAACGAGTAGAACTGAGGAGATGGACTAACGTCCTGAGACTTCCCCTTTTTGGATTTAATTACCTGTGCACCTGTATGAAATTGCCAGGACGTAACCCCTCATCATTACAGCGGTTATAGAACTGCTTTCCTGTCATCGGGATAGAATACTCAAGGCTATACTGTGAAGAACTAGCCAGTGGGTTGTAACCAACACCTGCGACCCCCCCCCCCATCATCGGCAACGGCTACGATTTCACAAGCAGTGTCACCCAACACCAGACACCCAAGTTTTATATTAGCGTTGAATTCAGTTATCATTTATATTTTTAATTTTTCATTTTCTTTAATGTAGGATCAATATTTCATATTTAAGTGTTTTATATTTTATATTTTCTATATAATAAAGTGTTTATGTTTGTCTGTTATTTCTTTTTCTATTCATTAATTTTCCTGAGGAGGAGCAGCCTGGTAATAACTGTCTGAAGTTATTACAGGGCTGAGTAAGCCTTCACAAGTGGCGACCTTGCCAGGATCAACTCTACTGAATCAAGATTCAACTCCATCTCGAATCTACCATTGGAACTTCAACGCCGCATACCACAGACGGTTACCACCAGCCATGAGTAATCATTCTCTATGGTAGGACTACAGTACAAGTATTTAAAAGATTTGGTGATTGTTATGGTCTCAATTTATTGTAAGTCAAGTCAAGGCAGGAATACTAGTTAATTCTGCCATCTATTTTTGTGTGAGCTTGAAACACTTTGGAGGATTAGACTCTAGGGACCCGAGATTTTCCAGTGACAATTTGTTTCATTGAGCTCTTTATTATATCAAGGGAACTGTTATAGGACACTCTTGATTTGTTGGTGAGAAGATTGGATGGTTAAGTGACCCCATTCTACTTACTGTTTGCTCGGAGCCGGCATAGAACCCTTCGTTTTAATTAAAACATTTTGCTTAATTGAAGCAGGGATCGAGCCCTCTGGTTTATTTACAGTTTGAGCGGAGCAAGAATTGAACCCTCCGTTTTCTTTAATACCAGTTTCATTTCCCCTGATAGTTTAAGTTATTCTTGCAAGCATGGAGGAATACCAGTTTTGGATGAACGCTGGAAGTAAGTTAGGAATAACAGGGAAAAATTTAGAATCTTTCATTAGTGCTAAGATCCAGGAAAGACTTGAAAGAGAGAGAATTGAGAGAGAAGAGAGACAGAAAGGGAAAGAGAAGAGAAAAAGGAGAGAGAGAGAATCGAAAGAGAAGAGAAAAAGGAGAGAGAACCTTGAAAGACAGGAGAAAAAGGAGAGAGAGAGAATTGAGAGAGAAATCCAAGAAAGACAGTTAGAAAGAGAAGACAAAAAGGAGCGTGATGGACTTGATCGTGAGGAACAAGCTAAATACGTGAGGAACAGGCTAAAATAAGAGAACTTGATGAAAGAGCGAAGGATAGAGAAGTTGAGGAAAAAGCTAGAGAACTTGAGTTAATAGAGAGAGAAAAGGATCGCGAGCTCGAAAAATCTCGCCTTGAATTAGAGAATAAAAAGTTAACTTTTACACAACAATTAGAGGAAGGAGTAATGGAACAACGTGCAGTCAGTGCACATATTCCAACACCTAATTTACCTCCCTTCACAGAGGGGGAAGACATAACTTCATACATTATCAGGTTTGAAAATACCGCTACCCTCTGTGAATGGCCTGCTGACACCTGGGCTACCAGGTTAGGAATGTTATTTTCCGGTACAGCCTTGAATATCTATGCAACTTTGTCGCAGGATATATGTAATTATAACCTACTGAAGAAGGCAATCCTTAAACCATACCAAAAAACCACTAATTCTTACAGGAAAGATTTCAGGGATGCCACCTTACAGCCTGGCCAGAAGTTTCAGCAGTTACAGGTAACACTCTTTCGTTTGTTCGACTTTTGGATAGAGAGTTCAGGAATTGATCACAGTTATGAATCTCTTAGAGACTTCATGGTTGCTGACCAGTTCCTGACAGCTCTTCCCCATCAGATACGAACATTCAGCAGAGAACGTAACCTGATTAAAGCTGAGGAAGTTGCTGAGGCTGCTGACCTGTATGCTGAGGCTCACAATTCCTATAAAGACCTAAAGGGATCGAGGGCAAGGGCAAGGGCAAGGGTTCATCAGACCTTAAGAAATCAAAGCCTCTAATGGAAAGTAAAATGACTTTCTTTTATTCCTGTTTGTCATTTGTGTGGTGTTAAGGGACATAAACGTCCAGATTGTCCTTCTAAGAAGGTCCAAAAAGTTGGAAGAGGTTTTAAAGACTGTAATGACCAAGCACCCTTCTGTTCAGGAACAGTTAATGGACTTAATGTATCTACCATTTTACGAGACACTGGATGCACATGTATAGTCATTTCTGATAAGCTGTTCCCTAATCTTAAAGAAACTCATTCCTCTGCTATACTTTCAGGCTACTTGGGCCGTACGGACACTTTTCCTACCATCCGTTGTTACATTAGGTGTAAATGGTTCACAGGTTGGTCTGAAGCTGTACTAGCTCCCATCACTTCTTGCTCCGTACTAAAAGGTATTGTAAAAGGTGCCATTCTCCCTTCTGAGGTTGACCTTTCATCACCAAAGATGGACATAGGTGTTTCAGATCCTCTTCCTGTAGAGTCGGAGAAGCCCCTCGAAAGTTCAGATGAGACAATGTCTCGTGAGATTCATGTGGGATTAAAAACCAGTGATGCTACTCTCGAAAGCGAGGTAGTAGGATCACCGGTTCACTTGTTAGATGAAAGTGAAGATGTCACCTCCGATACCATAAATGTCTTGACTAGGGCTCAGACCAAAGCCCAGGCTTCTCCTACTGTCCATCCTTTGATTTTCCCTGACTTTAAGCCTTTAGATATATCGAAGGACTCCTTTGTCAAGTTACAACGTAATTGCCCTTCTCTTCAGAATTGCCATAATGCCGCTAAACAAAATCAAGCTATCCAAAGGAAAAACTTTTCATATAAATTTGAATATATAAAAGATATCTTGTACAAGTCAGTATTCAAATTAAATTCAGACGAGACAGACTATTCCATCTTAGTTGTTCCAAGTCAATGCAGAGAGACTGTTCTTAAAATGGCTCATGACCTGCCAGTGGCCGGACATTTCTCGCATCGTAAAACCTTAAATAAAATTAGGGAAACCTATTTTTGGCCAAAAATGTCCTCAGATATCACTACCTATTGTAGATCATGTAAAGTTTGCCAACTGTCATCCTCCCGAGGTACCAAGCGAGTACCTATGGTCAAAATGCCAGTCTTTACGGTACCTTTTGAAAGAGTAGCTATTGACATCGTTGGTCCTTTATCTCCACTTTCATCTCGGGGACATAGATATATATGAACATTAGTTGATTATGCTTCGAGTTTCCCTGAAGCCATAACCTTAAAGACCATAATCACTACAGAGGTGGCTGAAGCTCTTTTGTCCATCTTCTCCAGAGTGGGCATCCCTAGAGAAATTTTGTCTGACCGTGGGACACAATTCACATCTGACTTAATGCAACATCTATACCAACTTCTGGGAGAGAAGCCTCTCTTCACCACACCCTATCATCCCAGTTGTAATGGGAGGATTGAGCGCCAGCATTCGATTCTCAAGTCCATTTTAAGGAAACTTTGCTTCCTTAAACCTAAGGAGTGGCATCGTTACCTACCCTGTGCTTTGTTTGCCATGAGGGAAGTTCCCAGTGACTCTTTGGGGTTTTCACCTTTTGAACTTCTCTATGGTAGACAGGCCAGAGGCCCATTGTCCATCCTTCACGACTTATGGACTAATGAGGTGGTGAGTGCTGAAGTTCAGTCTTCTTACCAGTTTCTCCTTGACCTTAGATCCAAACTTGAGGAGACCTCTGACATAGTTTCGAAAAACCTAAGCTTGTGTGGACCAGTACAAAACCTATTTTGATTCCAAAAGTCAGAGGAGAAGTTTTAAAGTAGGGGATGAAGTTTTTGTACTTTTGCCTATCAAGTCAAATAAATTATTAGTAGCATGGAAAGGTCCATATAAAGCATTAAAAATTTGTGGGAAAGTTGACTTCCTCATAGAAGTCAAGGGGAAACCTAAGCTTTATTATATCAACATCCTTAAGAAATATTACCGAAGAAATTCGGTTAACTGCCTTAATAACTTTGACTTAGTTTTTCCACACGAACTTGATACGACAACTGAAGAATGTAAGGTGTGCGTAATTGACACCTCTAACTTAGACTATGATGAAGAACTACATGACTTGGTGACTTTTGACCACTCGGACGCAACCAACATTAATATTAATGAACTTTTGGATGACCATAAGAGACATGAACTACTTCAATGTGTAACTTTTCAGACATCTTTACTGATATTCCAGGCGTTACCTCCACGGTAGTCCATAAGATTGACTTAGTGATGGACAATCCTATCAAACGAAAATTATACCCAGTTCCAGTTCACCTTAGGGATGCAATTGACCGAGAGGTAGACAAATTATTAAAACTAAAGATCATTGAACCTTCAGTATCTTCATATTGTTCACCAGTAGTCATGGTTAAGAAGGGGGATAATTCATATAGACTTGCTATTGACTTCAGAGGCCTTAATGCTATAACTCGGTGGAATGTTGAGCCTATGCCCTTAATAGATAGCGATCTACACAAATTTTATGACGCTTCCTTCTTTTCAGAGATTGATATTGCGCAGGCATATCATCAAGTAATGTTAGATCCTTCTTCTAAGCAGTACACCGCTTTTCCTACACACCAAGGACTGATGCAATATAGAACTATGCCATTCGGTTTGGTAACTGCCTGTGCTACCTACGTGAGACTGATGAGAAAGGTCTTGGGTAATATGCCAAATGTTTCATTTTATTTTGATAACATTTACGTAATGACATCCACGTGGGGCTAACATATCCAAACATTAACATCAGTTTTGCGTAGGTTACGCTCACATGGCCTCACTGCCAAGCCGAAGAAATGCTTCCTTGGGTATAACAAGATTAGATATCTTGGACTGATACTTTCTAATGACTCTCTGCAGCCTCTCCCCAGTAAGATCAAAGCTTTATTAGAATTTAAATTCCCCAAAACCAAGAAGCTCATGCGTAGCTTTCTTGGTTCTGTAAATTTTTATGCAAGGTTTATCCCGAACCTTACTGATCTTACAGGCATCTTATCCGACTTCCTTAAAAAGTCTGAAGGAACCTCTTGAACTTTCCGACGTAGCTCGGGAAAAGTTTAATAAGATTAAAAGTATCTTTTCGAAAGACCCTATACTTAAGATTCCAGATATTAATAAAACATTTTGTTTAACAACTGATGCCTCCAATACTGGCTTAGGTGCGGTGCTACTACAATACCATGATGGTACTCCCTTCCCTGTATGCTTCCTAAGCCGGAAACTCCTTCCTGCAGAAACGAGATACTCCACAATAGAAAAGGAATGTTTAGCCCTTGTGTGGGGTATCTCCAAACTTAAATTTTATTTGCTGGGAAAAGAATTAATTTTAGAAACGGACCACAAACCTTTGATATACCTAGAAACTTTTAAGGGAACCAACAGTCGCCTCTTGAGGTGGACATTGGCACTCCAGGCTTTTAAGTTCCATATTGTGTATATCAATGGTTCATCCAATTATTTCTCTGACTGGTTAAGTCGTGACAGTCGGTAGATTTCTTGCCTTACGCGACTTCCATATGTTGGAACTTTTTCCTCGCCTATTATTCTTATACTCCTTGACTATAAGTCTTGGTATGGGGGAGTGTGAGGGAAAAGTTCAATAGATAGGAGTAGTGAGGGAGTATACAGTAACAATAGTTTCATTGCCGGCTACTTGTTAAGATAGGGTAAGTCAAGCTCTCGCTATTCCCGCCTTTTTTCCCCCACCCCGAAAGTGATAGTTTGACTACCAGCTGCTTGTTAAGGTAGTGTCAGTCTAGCTCCCACTATCCCTTCCCCTCCTTCCCCCCCCCGAAAGGTGACGTGTGGGGCTCCGGTCCAAACAGTAATCACTAGACTCACAGCTCCCAGCACTACTGTAAGTACATTCCTGCCTTGTATTCCAGTGGATTTATTGGTTGAAAGCTTCACTTTTGACCAATAATAAACTTAGTCCTTTCAGTTTTGCTCTAAGTTGACTGTTGTAATAATCACCACATCTTTTAGGTATTGTGCTTATCATGGAGTGATTTCTTAAGCAGTGTTTAACCTGTCTATCTTTCCAGCTTGGATGACAGAGAGGGTCACCTGCCAATCAACGAATAGAACTGATGGAGATGGACTAACGTCCTGAGACTTCCCCTTTTTGGATTTAATTACCTGTGCACCTGTATGAAATTGCAGGACGTAACCTGTCATCATTACAGCGGTAAAGAACCTGCTTTCCTGTCATCGGGATAGAATACTCAAGGCTATACTGTGAAGAACTAGCCAGTGGGTTGTAACCAACACCTGCGACCCCCCCCCATCATCGGCAACGGCTACGATTTCAACAAGCAGTGTCACCAACACCAGACACCCAAGTTTTATATTAGCGTTGAATTCAGTTATCATTTATATTTTTCATTTTCTTTAATGTAGGATCAATATTTCATATTTAAGTGTTTTATATTTTATATTTTCTATATAATAAAGTGTTTATGTTTGTCTGTTATTATTTCTTTTTCTATTCATTAATTTTCCTGAGGAGGAGCCAGCCTTGGTAATACTGTCTGAAGTTATTACAGGGCTGAGTAAGCCTTCACAATCCCCTTCTATTTTATTCCATTATTCTACCACTGCGACAAAAACGTTTCTAGTATCCCTCTGGCTATATACATTTTCCTCATTTTACAACTGTTGCCTTATGTTATCCCTGCTGCAGGCACAAAAACGACAATAAAATTTAAGTGGACTACACATCATACTATCTCTGGGGAACAACATGTCTATCAGCTACACAGCTCGACCGGTAAACATCTCTCATAAAGAATACAAACGCCATAATACCGTGACTGGAACAATAGACAAATAACCTGCACGTACAGTCTTATGACGACGTTTCGGTCCGACTTGGACCATTAACTAATCACAAACATCTTTACAAGTTTCTTTCTATGTGCGGGCTGTGTAACATCTCTCAAAACCTGTCCTGAAAGGCACACTTCACCATCACTCGCCCATGCGCAAAGACATGAGTGTTTCTCTAATACAAAGATAGCGAATCTGAGATATAAATTAGGAAAAAAGTGACAGTTCAGGCTGACAACATATGCAGCTTTACAAATATATATATAATAGTTCTCTAAGATCTAGACTCCCACTGCATCGGTGAAGTAAATGCGAAGTGACGTGAAAGAAGGGGCTGATGGCTTTAACTTTTTTAGATGGAAAGGCCCTCAAACGGCTTGATGGAGATTTTTCTAAGACTGAGTGAAGGTTCACAGTAGCATTATATTAAATCATATACAAATAAATATATAAATTATATACAAGACTGACAAGGAAAGGACTACAATCCCCTCACTTATTTCTCCAGCCTGAGTGACTGATAACCTCGAATCTACATCTCCACAACCTCTGCTATCTCCTCTAATTCGACTGATGAAGCCGGCTGAGCTGGCGAAATGTCTCGTAAATAAAGACATTAAACTGTTTCTCGTACATCATACTCAAGGTCTTAAGATTAACAGAATGAAAAGCACGGCCAAAAGCTGGAGTTTAACCTCTCAACCATCTGAAGGTTAGTACACACAAACAATGTAAAAATCAATGACTTCCCAGGAATTTAGGAGCCAGCATTCAATAATCTGTGAGGTGCGCTACTAAACGAATCAATAGAGCAACACAGGAGCCTACATGCAGTGTGCACCACCTCGTTTATCATCGTTGCACATCATTGTGCTAAGCGAAACCTTAATTCAGTACGATATATCATCTCAATGTATGAACTATCAATTCAGTATTTACCTTCTTTTGAAAAGCATAAAATTGATACTTGCCCGACGTTCTCTATGGGAAATTTTCTTATTTACGTTGTTTTAGCAAGACTTTACTGACCTTTTCAGTCCTACGTCTTACTTTTTTTTAATACTCAAGTTGCAAATTGATGATTGCAATTCTGATATAACTTGTTTAAACTATTCTGAAATTCTTAATACGTCATTTCTTTTCGATTTTAAAATATTTAAGAAAAAATCCAATGCTATTCTCTAACAGCATTT
Source organism: Cherax quadricarinatus (assembly GCF_026875155.1). Taxonomy (NCBI): domain Eukaryota; kingdom Metazoa; phylum Arthropoda; class Malacostraca; order Decapoda; family Parastacidae; genus Cherax; species Cherax quadricarinatus. Next base: position 21,682,561 of record NC_069473.1, on the reverse strand, counting down.
AATTTCCCAAGGACACATCGGTTATGGTCTTCATGTTCCCCTACTGATCAGTGGACGGAGGATCGAGCTTCCAGCAGTCCGTGAGTCCAATGACCCACATGGGTTTAGCGCTTCACATGAAATAAAATGGCGTTCTTTAGCTTCTGTCCTAAATTCGTCTATCTCGACTGTCTCTAACAGTCTGTTACTGTCTAACAGTCTGTTACTGTCTAACAGTCTCCTCATGACTGTTTTTAATCTTCACTTTCTGGTATATTCTTAATATACTCTGTAAAATACTCGCTCTAACATACCCTTTCGCCAATATACTTTCTCTCCAGTATACTCAAGTGTAAGTAAATATTTTCTCTGGTACTCTCTAATGTACTCTCTAATGTACTCTCTAATGTACTCTCTAATGTACTCTCTAATGTACTCTTCAACTTCAGCTTCTTCACTCAGTAACTTTTCCAGTATCTCAAGTGAGTCGACTCTCTAGAGAGGCTCTTGATCCACCAAATTGGATTTGCTCTTTCCCCGGATTGAACCTCAATGTCACCCATTTCCCCCAGGTTCTGTATGACCCCTTGCGGGCGTAGCGCTCCCTATGAACGCAATAAAATAATTGGGAATTCTGATGGTTTTTCATAGCGAGATTAAAACAAAGCGGCCATTAATTTCTTAGGTGGTAATTAATGAGGCCTATGCAAAAGGGTGGGAAATAGGCCTACTGTTGATAGTCAAGAATACACAAATAAAGAGAATAATGAACTCGAACCGCGGTTCTGGCATACAGGTTGCCCAGTTCAGTACTGCTGAGCCACTAAGATTACGGTTGCAATTTTTTTTAATATACAGTACATCTGTTCTTTGTATCTGCCTAAACTACCGTGACCTCCCTGACTCTTCCCACGACCACAGTGACCCTGTCTCTTCCCACGGCCACAGTGGCCCTGTCTCCTCCCACAGCCACAGTGACCCTACTGTCTCTTCCCACAGCCACAGTGGCCCTACTGTCTCTTCCCACAGCCACGCTGACCCTATGTCTTTTCCCACAGCCACAGTGACCCTGTCTTTTCCCACAGCCACAGTGACCCTTCTGTCTTTTCCCAACAGCCACAGTGACCCTACTGTCTCTTCCCACAGCCACAGTGACCCTACTGTCTCTTCCCACATCTATATTAAATTTCAGGGTAAGTCTGTTAGTATACTCTTCCATAACTGGAGCCTACCTAGAACCTACGTGAAGCCTACCTAGAACCTACCTGGAGCCTACCTGGAATCTTCCTAAAGCCTACCTAGAACCTACGTGGAGCCTACCTGGAATCTACCTAAGGCCTACCTAGAACCTACCTGGAATCTTCCTAAAGTCAACCTAGAACCTACCTGGAGCCTACCTGGAGTCTACCTGGCGCCTAAAGAGGATCTAGGTTGAACCTACCTGGAGCCTAAAAGAGCCTACCTGGAACCTACCTGGAGGGTGTTCCAAAGGTCAACACCCTCCAGGTCCGGTCCCAGACCATGCCTTCCGGTCCAACCGTTGGCGCTAGCAGCACTAAGGCCAACATACGCTCCACAGCCTGGCTGATCGATCACTGACTTGAGAAATCTGTCTAGTAGTTTCTTGAAGACAGTCAAGGCTTAAATAATACACGTGTAACGCCTTAGTTTCAAACCTATGAATGGTTGCCTCTAAAAAATTTCCTTTTGTAAGCTTCGTGGCTCAGTGGTATAGAGTTGGACCTGCTACATACCAGGACTACGGTTCGAATCCACGTCTATTGTTCTGCTTATTTGCTGATAGTCAGTTCATTACGACTACAGCTCAAGGCCGCATTTTAACGTTGTATGTGTAAGCTGGTGAGGTATGATCACGTTTGATCCGAGGAAAGAATAGCTCCAGTTTCTAATATCAAGAACCCTTTAGCATCAAAGAACCTCCCTCTCTTCATTTCTTTGAAGGTAAGCAAGCGGAAGGCTTCGGTCAGATGACCAAAAGCCCCAGCTGCGGGTCATCATATGACAAAGACCCGCGTCAACAAACGCTTGTGCTGTTTCCTGTTACCTAACCCATGGACGGAGGAAGACTATCCATAAGAGGGGCCCTTTTCACAACTTACCATTTGTCTGCACCTAAATTAGCGACTGTTTACTGACAAGACAAAGTTTACACGGTGCTGAGCTTCAGAGGCTTCAACCATAACATCTCATTACCTCGCATCACTTGGGTGATCGTATGTTAGATGTATGTTTTCTGTGAGTACCTGACATTTATCAAATTGTCATTATCCTTATTTCTAAACACGAAACTCGTTCTCTCACAATGTTATTTTATACCTGACAAGGTAAGATTATACATACATACACACACATACATGTGTGTGTATCAGTCACACCCAGTCATACCAGAAAGTGTGATAATCAAGCTAACTTGGCCACCATTCCCTTAACAACAATCCACTCTGGCTACAAAGGCTGTGAACCAGCTACCGGCTGTCTGGAGCCCCAAGGGCATCAGCAATTTATCTCGCTAATGGGAGTATAAGTACTCCCATGCGAAAACAATGGTCAAGAGTATCATGTCTGATGAGGAAGATATGTGGTAGTGTGTTTGATTTGGACTGGATACAAATACAGTTGACGGAATTTTTGACGATAGTCATGTCACTAATGTTACGACTGTCGTGCTGCCACGACAATAGGAGTGAGTGCTTGTGGGCTGGCTGGCCTTAAAAATATTTAACCTTCAAGGCAGTGGGCGCCGGTTGGCACGCCTGGGCACTTATTATCTACTGCTTCCCCATTCCAGCAAAAACGATCACCTTGAACTGTTTTTACCGATTTCATCCTCTTTTCCGCAACACTACAAGCTCCTGATGGTGTTGATTGCAACACGAAAGGCCTAGAGCTATCTTTCAACTCAACCCCCCCCCCCCCCGGTCGTTGTTTTGCATACACCGAGACGTACGTAATAATGCTGGTAGAATATCGACAATATGTTAGGTAAAAGGACACAATTGCAACTAATGTGAGATTTTACTGTGGCAACGTTTCGCTCTCCAGGAGCTTTGTCAAGGTCTTACAGGGACACAGACGGAATATATGACGTGCAAAGCGAAACGTTGCCACAATATAATGTCGTATTAGCTGTAAATATTTCCTTTTATCTAACACCGAGAGAAACGTTTCTCTCAAGGTACATACGCAGAGAATTTAATTTAATTCCTATTTTAAGAATTATAGCATATTATAATCAAGGGGGAGCGCTAAACCCGTAGGATTATACAGCACCTATTGGCGGGAGGATGTGGAAGGTAATCAGGCTTAATTCAGGGAAATGGAACACAGATCCAATTCCCAAGATCAAGAGCCCCTCACCAGCGTCAAGGAACCTTCTCTGAGGGTCGACAGGCTTTAAGCCTTTCAACGACATTTATGTACATATAATATATATATATATATATATATATATATATATATATATATATATATATATATAATATTAATAGACGGTATCCATACCAATTTCAATGGGTCTTTCTTTAAGCAGTGTCATATTTAAGTGTACGAAAGTAACTTACCTGTTAATAGGTACAGCATAACAGAGAACTGGAGGACCTACCTGTTAAGTGATGCAACAGGACAGTAAACAGAAATTTCTTGAAGACGAACATCTTGGTGTGTTGACAAGAGCCTTAATTCACTCCAAGACTCTTCAGACACAAGAGTTTCTAGAGAGATGTAATTGTGTTCACAAGGAAGCGCTAAGCCCGCAAGAGTTGTTCAGCGCCCGGGGAATGGGAGGTAGACAGGTTTGCTATGGCAGAGTTCACAGAGAATAATACATCCACGGGTGACATTGTTTCAAGTCTTTCCCTCGTGTTTTATCCTGGTTGACAGTAATAAGAAAAATATCTCAACCTTCTCTCTCTCTCTCACACGCTATTGTATTGTACTGTATTATTCTTCAACTTGTCGTATTGTATTAAATCATTATACTATTGTATTCCTTTGGACTTGTTTAAACCTTTTAATTTCGCTTCTTTAAAGATCTTTCTTGAATATTTTTTCCCATGTTTTTATTACTGAATAAGAAAATAGATCGTGCGTGTGTTTGAAAAATAAATCGAACACGCAGTTGCAAATTTGGGCAACATTGAACATGCTTTGATTCTCCCGTTTACATCATCAACGTAAAGTCTATTCACTAGTTAAACATAGCGTGGACACGACTCCATCTACAGGTCAGAGAGCGCGGTAAAGACGCTACGGTCATTATATGAGAGATAATCTCAGGAGGAAGGAGCCGAAGTGTGGTGGAGCCGAGCGCGAGTCAGCTCTGTGAGGGGCGCAGCGAGCGACACCAACCACATCCACCTCCCACCACACCTGCCCACACACTGACTCCCAGAGCTCACCCACCGCAACGTTTCTTTTCCTCGAGTCATAGACAAAACAAGCAGTTGGTTAATTAGGTTTAAAACCTATTAAGGTTGAGAGTAACCTATTCACTCCCAATAAAGAATTCTTTAATCTCTAAAATAAGGGCAATAAGTAAACTCTTAGCGCATATACACTGACGACACACACCTCTCGGTGTGTGTTAACAAAGTTAACACACACCTCTCGGTGTGTGTTAACAAAGTTAACACACACCTCTCGGTGTGTGTTAATAAAGTTAACACACACCTCTCGGTGTGTGTTAACAAAGTTAACACACACCTCTCGGTGTGTGTTAACAAAGTTAACACACACCGATATTATTAGATATTATTAAGTTAGTTGAGCATTCAGTGTTAATAAGTTAATAAGTTTCAAGCCTAAAGACCGCATGTAGGTCATTAAGACTGTATGAGGGTCATTAAGACTGTATGAGGGTCATTAAGACTGGATAAGGGTCATTAAGACTGTATGAGGGTCATTAAGACTGTATGAGGGTCATTAAGACTGGATAAGGGTCATTAAGACTGTATGAGGGTCATTAAGACTGTATGAGGGTCATTAAGACTGCATGAGGGCCATTAAGACTGCATGAGGGTCATTAAGACTGTATGAGGGTCATTAAGACTGCATGTAGGTCATTAAGATAGTATGAGGGTCATTAAGACTGTATGAGGGTCATTAAGACTGTATGAGGGTCATTAAGACTGTATGAGGGTCATTAAGACTGCATGAGGGTCATTAAGACTGCATGAGGGTCATTAAGACTGCATGAGGGTCATTAAGACTGCATGAGGGTCATTAAGACTGCATGAGGGTCATTAAGACTGTATGAGGGTCATTAAGACTGTATGAGGGTCATTAAGACTGTATGAGGGTCATTAAGACTGTATGAGGGTCATTAAGACTGTGTGAGGGTCATTAAGACTGTGTGAGGGTCATTAAGACTGTATGAGGGTCATTAAGACTGTATGAGGGTCATTAAGACTGTATGAGGGCCATTAAGACTGTATGAGGGCCATTAAGACTGTATGAGGGCCATTAAGACTGTGTGAGGGTCATTAAGACTGTGTGAGTTTCTTTGAGAAACTCGTGCACAGGAGACTACATTCATTTATAACGGCACAAAACATACTCAACCCCTGCCAATTTGGATTCAGGAAAAATAAAAGCACTAACGATGCAATCATAAAAATGCTAGATCTGCTTTACACAGCATTGGAAAATAAGGAATATCCACTAGGAATTTTTATTGACCTAAGAAAAGCTTTTGACACAGTAGACCACGGCATCCTACTCCACAAACTTGACCATTGTGGTATAAGAGGCCATGCGCTTCCATATTTCAAATCTTACCTTACTAATAGGTATCAGCATGTCACCATTAAAGACAGCATCAACAACACGGCCACTTGATACTGGAGTTCCACAGGGAAGTGTCCTTGGTCCCCTGTTCTTCCTCATATACATCAATGATCTTCCAAACGTATCTCAACATCTGAACCCCATTCTCTTTGCTGACGACACGACTTATGTCATCTCTCACCCTAATCTTGCCACCCTCAACACCATTGTTAATGAGGAGCTGATCAAAATATCGACTTGGATGACAGCCAATAAACTTACGCTTAACACTGACAAAACCTACTACATTATGTTTGGTAGCAGAGCAGGAGATGCGCAAGTTAACATTAAGATCGACAACACTCTAATTGCCAGGCATAATGAGGGCAAATTCCTAGGCCTATACCTCGACAACAACCTGAACTTCACCACCCATATCCAACACATAACCAAAAAAGTATCCAAAACGGTTGGGATCCTCTCCAAGATACGATACTACGTGCCGCAAACTGCCCTTCTCTCACTATACCATTCACTTATATATCCATACCTCACCTATGCTATCTGTGCTTGGGGTTCAACTGCAGCAACACACCTAAAGCCAATAATAACCCAACAAAAAGCCGCAGTAAGAATAAGCACTAAATCCCATCCCTGGCAACACCCCCCCCCCCCACTCTTCATAGATCTAAACTTACTCCCTATTCAGTACATCCACACTTACTACTGAGCAATCTACATCTACAGGACCTTAAATTCCAATATTAACCTTGACCTAAAACACTTTCTTGATAGTTGCGACAGAACCCACAGGCACAACACCAGACACAAACATCTCTATGACATTCCCCGTGTCCGACTAAACCTTTACAAAAATTCAATGTATGTCAAAGGCCCTAAAATCTGGAACACCCTGCCTGAAAATTCTAAAACTGCAGACACATTCATCACCTTCAAAACTACCATCAGAAAACATCTCATCTCTCTGATACACCCTGTCAACTAATTACACGAATACCACCTGGTGGTTAAGCATAGTTTGATTAATGATACTCAGCATGGATTCACAAGAGGCCGGTCTTGTCTAACTAATTTATTAACTTTCTTCAGTAAAGCTTTTGAGGCTGTTGACCACGATAAAGAATTTGATATTATTTACTTAGATTTTAGTAAGGCATTTGATAGAGTTCCGCACCAAAGACTGTTGAAAAAAGTAGCAGCTCATGGCATTGGGGGAAGGGTGCTCTCGTGTATCGAATCATGGCTCACAGACAGGAAGCAGAGAGTGTCCATAAATGGGGTTAAATCCGAGTGGGAATCAGTAACAAGTGGCGTTCCAGAGGGATCAGTCTTGGGCCCGTTGTTGTTTATAATATATATCAATGATCTTGATGAAGGAATTACTAGTGATATGAGCAAATTCGCCGATGACACGAAGATAGGTAGGATAATTGATTCAAACGTAGATGTTAGGGAACTTCAGGAGGATTTAGACAAACTCAACTCTTGGTCAGAAAAGTGGCAGATGCAGTTCAATGTAGATAAATGCAAGGTTCTGAAGCTCGGGAGTGTCCATAACCCTAGCACTTATAAGTTAAATAATGTAGAACTTAGCCATACAGATTGCGAAAAGGACTTGGGGGCTATGGTAAGCAGCAACCTTAAACCAAGACAGCAATGCCTAAGCGTACGTAATAAGGCAAACAGATTACTGGGATTTATATCAAGAAGTGTAAGCAACAGAAGTCCAGAGGTCATACTGCAGCTTTATACATCATTAGTAAGGCCTCACCTAGATTATGCAGCTCAATTCTGGTCTCCATATTACAGAATGGACATAAATTCGTTAGAAAACATTCAGCGTAGGATGACTAAATTAATACATAGCATTAGAAATCTTCCTTATGAAGAAAGATTGAAGACTCTTAAGTTACATTCACTTGTTAGACGAAGAATGAGGGGAGACCTGATCGAAGTGTATAAGTGGAAGATAGGTATTAATAAAGGGGATATTAACAAGGTCTTGAGGATATCTCTCCAAGAGAGAACCCGCAGTAATGGATTTAAATTGGATAAGTTTAGATTTAGAAAGGACATAGGAAAGTATTGGTTTAGAAATAGGGTAGTTGATGAGTGGAACAGTCTACCTAGTTGGGTTATTGAGGCTAGGACTTTGGATAGTTTCAAATTTAGGTTGGATAAGTACATGAGTGGGAGGGGTTGGATTTGAGTGGGACTTACACATCAGAGCTTATTTCTTGGGTAGCATTGAAAATTGGGTTGATCAAATGTTTTGTTAGTGGGATGAAATGTAAAGGACCTGCCTAGTATGGGCCAACAGGCCTCCTGCAGTGTTCCTCCTTTCTTATGTTTTTATGTTCTTATGTTAACACTTACACTCACTCACCCATTTGACCATAAACAGAAATATCAATCTCAATCTCAAAATAATGAATCTTAACTAGTCATAAGTTGGCCTGTGATACTCCAATACTGAAACTATGTATAGTGCCAAAACAAAAGCATTCACATTGCTGAAGAATTGAGACACTTATGCAACACATGGGAATCTTTATTGATGAAACGTTTCGCCACACAGTGGCTTCATCAGTCAAATACAAAGTAGAAATGGGTAAGGAGAGTAGAAGTATGAGGTAATCAGTCCCTCAACCTGGATTCGATGTGTTCAGTCCATCAAGAGTGATGGACTGAACACATCGAATCCAGGTTGAGGGACTGATTACCTCATACTTCTACTCTCCTTACATAAGAACATAAGAAAGGAGGAACACTGCAGCAGGCCTGTTGGCCCATACTAGGCAGGTCCTTTACAATTCATCCCACTAACAAACATTTGACCTTCCCAATTTTCAATGCTACCCAAGAAATAAGCTCTGATGTGCAAGTCCCACTCAAATCCAACCCATCCCACTCATGTATTTATCCAACCTAAATTTGAAACTACCCAAAGTCCTAGCCTCAATAACCCAACTAGGTAGACTGTTCCACTCATCTACTACCCTATTTCCAAACCAATACTTTCCTATGTCCTTTCTAAATCTAAACTTATCTAATTTAAATCCATTACTGCGGGTTCTCTCTTGGAGAGATATTCTCAAGACCTTGTTAATATCCCCTTTATTAATACCTATCTTCCACTTATACACTTCGATCAGGTCTCCCCTCATTCTTCGTCTAACAAGTGAATGTAACTTAAGAGTCTTCAATCTTTCTTCATAAGGAAGATTTCTAATGCTATGTATTAATTTAGTCATCCTACGCTGAATGTTTTCTAACGAATTATGTCCATTCTGTAATATGGAGACCAGAATTGAACTGCATAATCTAGGTGAGGCCTTACTAATGATGTATAAAGCTGCAGAATGACCTCTGGACTTCTGTTGCTTACACTTCTTGATATAAATCCTAGTAATCATATTGCCTTATTACGTACCTTAGGCATTGCTGTCTTGGTTTAAGGTTGCTGCTTACCATAACCCCCAAGTCCTTTTTGCAATCTGTATGGTTAAGTTCTACATTATTAACTTATAAGTGCTAGGGTTATGGACACTCCCGAGCTTCAGAACCTTGCATTTATCTACATTGAACTGCATCTGCCACTTTTCTGACCAAGAGTTGAGTTTGTCTAAATCCTCCTGAAGTTCCCTAACATCTACGTTTGAATCAATTATCCTACCTATCTTCGTGTCATCGGCGAATTTGCTCATATCACTAGTAATTCCTTCATCAAGATCATTGATATATATTATAAACAACAACGGGCCCAAGACTGATCCCTGTGGAACGCCACTTGTTACTGATCCCCACTCGGATTTAACCCCATTTATGGACACTCTTTGCTTCCTGTCTGTGAGCCATGATTCGATCCACGAGAGCACCCTTCCCCCAATGCCATGAGCTGCTACTTTCTTCAACAGTCTTTGGTGCGGAACTCTATCAAATGCCTTACTAAAATCTAAGTAAATAATATCAAATTCTTTATCGTGGTCAACAGCCTCAAAAGCTTTACTGAAGAAAGTTAATAAATTAGTTAGACAAGACCGGCCTCTTGTGAATCCATGCTGAGTATCATTAATCAAGCTATGCTTATCGAGATGGCTTCTTATAATCTCAGCTATAATTGACTCTAGTAATTTGCCTACAATTGAGGTCAGGCTTATTGGGCGGTAATTTGACGGTAACGACTTGTCCCCCGTTTTAAAAATAGGAATTACATTAGCCATCTTCCACATATCAGACACTGCACCTGTTTGAAGAGATAAATTAAAAATATTAGTTAATGGTTCACAGACTTCCATTTTGCATTCCTTTAGAACCCTTGAAAAAACCTCATCAGGACCCGGTGACTTATTTTGCTTCAGTCTGTCTATCTGCTTCACAACCATTTCACCAGTGACTGTGATGTTACATAATTTATCTTGGTAAGACACATATGCAACAGTTAGGTATCTTTATTATGAAACGTTTCGCCTACACAGTAGGCTTCTTCAGTCAAGTACAGAAAAGTTGATAGAAGCAGAAGATACTTGAAGACGATGTAATCAGTCCATCACCCTTAAAGTTTTGAGGTGGTCAGTCCCTCAGTCTGGAGAAGAGCATTGTTCCATAGTATGAAACAATATGGTTTCATACTATGGAACAATGCTCTTCTCCAGACTGAGGGACTGACCACCTCAAAACTTTAAGGGTGATGGACTGATTACATCGTCTTCAAGTATCTTCTGCTTCTATCAACTTTTCTGTACTTGACTGAAGAAGCCTACTGTGTAGGCGAAACGTTTCATAATAAAGATACCTAACTGTTGCATATGTGTCTTACCTAACAACCTGTCGGTATTTTATACCATTTTAATGTTCATAATTTATCTTCTTCTGATCCACTATAAAAATTAATTACCGGAATATTATTAGTGTCTTCCTGTGTAAAAACCGAGAGAAAATAATTATTTAAAATCGAGCACATTTCATTCTCTTTGTCAGTAAGATGCCCATAGTTATTTTTAAGGGGACCTATCTTATCTCTGACTTTTGTTCTATAGACCTGGAAAAAACTTTTTGGGTTAGTTTTAGAATCCCTAGCAACTTTAATTTCATAGTCCCTTTTAGCTTTTCTTATCCCCTTTTTAATGTCCCTCTTAATGTCAATATACTGATTCATAAGATGACCCTCGCCTCTTTTGATACGCCTATAAATTCCTTTCTTATGCCCTAGTAGATATTTCAGCCTATTATTCATCCATTTTGGGTCATTTCTATTTGATCTAATTTCCTTATAAGGGATAAACGTTCTTTGAGCAGCATGTATTGTGTTCAGAAAACTGTCATATTGATAGCTCTCTTCGTTACCCCAGTCAACAGATGATAAGTGTTCTCTAAGCCCATCGTAATCTGCTAAGCGAAAATCTGGGACTGTTACTGAGTTATCCCTACTATCATACTTCCATTCAATTCTACATGTAATTGATTTGTGGTCGCTAGCACCCAGTTCCTCTGAAACTTCTAAATTATTAACAAGGGATTCATTGTTTGCCAGAACTAAGTCAAGCAGGTTATTACCCCTTGTAGGTTCTGTCACAAACTGCTTCAAAAAACAATCCTGAACTACTTCTAAGAAATCGTATGATTCTAAATTCCCAGTCAAGAAATTCCAATCAATATGACTAAAGTTAAACTCTCCTAGAATTACTACATTATCGTGCCTTGTGGCCCTAACAATTTCCTCCCATAGTAGTCTCCCCTGGTCCCTATCTAAATTTGGGGGACGGTATATCACACCTAAAATTAATTTTTTCATGCCCCTCTGAAAATTCTATCCAAACAGACTCTGTATGTGTTACTTCAGACTTAATACCCGTTTTTATGCAACAGTTCAAGCGATCTCGGACATACAATGCCACCCCACCCCCCCTTCCGATACTTCTATCTACTTGGAACAATTTAAAACCCTGAATGTGACATTCTGCAGGCATGTCCCGACTTTTTGAATTAAACCACGTCTCAGTAATGGCAAATACATCTATGTTACCTGCACTAGCAACTAGTCTCAACTCGTCCATTTTATTCCTAGCACTGCGACTATTTGTGTAATAAATATTTAATGACCCTCCTCTCTCTTTACCCTTCCTGCTCCTTTCTGTTATTCCACTAAACCTATTACTGTCATTGTCAATTAGTGCCACTGGCTTTCCAATATCCTCCTCATTTTGCCTATTACTAGTTCTCCTAGTACTCATGTTACTACCCTGCGACTTCACAGTTTTCCCGCCAAAACCCATACCACTAACTATTCCTAGTTTAAAGACCTAACAGCTCCCTCCACTGCGTTGGCCAGTGCTCCCACCCCACACCTAGACAAGTGAACCCCATCCCTGGCATACATGTCATTTCTGCCATAGAAGAGGTCCCAGTTGTCAATGAATGTTACCGCATTTTCCTTACAGTATTTGTCCAGCCAGCAATTGACACCAATTGCTCTGGACAACCATTCATTTCCAACTCCTCTCCTTGGCAAAAATGCCACATATGACAGGTTTGCCACCCTTCTTCCTAATTATCTCTATTGCTGACCTATACCTGCTAATCAGGTCCTCACTCCTACGTCTGCCAACATCGTTGCCTCCAGCACTGAGACAGATAATAGGATTGCTCCCATTACCTCTCATGATGTCATCCAGACGGCTAACAATATCCTTCATCCCAGCCCCAGGAAAACATACTCTCTGCCTCCTACTCCTATCCTTCAAACAGAATGCCCTATCCATGTACCTAATCTGGCTATCCCCAACAACAACAATGTTTTTACCTTCCTTGGCGTCGTCCGTAGTGATGCTCCGAGTAGTCGACTCACATTCGCCAGGTAGCCTTACACCACTTGTAGAATTCGTCATGACGTTCTCGATGGTCTTCGTTGGGGTTTCTAGGGATGTCTCACCACGTCTGCCAATGCTTCCTTGGTGCTCGTTGTGGCATTCCCAGTAGAACACTCACATTCGTCAGGTAGCACCGAGAATGAGTTGGAAGTTTCCACGGCAGTCTTCTGGTTTCTCGTTGTTTTCTGCCTCTCCAACCGTTTTTCTTAATCTTCAGCTTGGTTCCATGTTGCCCGGCCACTGACCAAGCTCCCCTCTTAACCTGGGGACTCACAACAGGTGGATTACTACGAATCCTCTTGTTCTCCTCCGTTAATCGCCGTATCTCCAGTTTAGCAACTCTGAGTTCTTCTCTCAGCTGCTGGTAAAGCTGCTCAAGAGAGGGCATCCTGGTTCAGATTCACAGAGAGCACACAAACAGGTCTTCACAGAGCTAAGTACACGTCACCACTGAGCTAAGTACACGTCACCACTGGAGCTAAGTACACGTCACCACTGAGCTAAGTACACGTCACCATTTCTACTTTGTATTTGACTGATGAAGCCACTGTGTGGCGAAACGTTTCTTCAATAAAGATTCCCATGTGTTGCATAAGTGTCTCAATTCTTCAACTTGTCGGTTTTCAAAACCATTCATCACATTCACATTGCTAAACTCACAAACTAGTATTTAGTCACTTAGCCATAATACCAACTTACCTCATAATTTTGTAATATTTTAAACTTAAGATTTAATTTAAGTCCGCCCGAAATGCCTAGCCATGCTAGGTGTTCTAGTGGTACACTCTGTAATTATTATTTTACTACATGTAAACCACACAATAACCAAATTGTGTAAACTCAGCATTGTAATCCTTATAGAGAATAAACTTTGAATTGATTTGAATTGAATTGAATTAAGACTCCAGTTAACCTGAACACAAATGTCAAAAATAAATCAGTTCCCTAAACTAACATTAAAGTAAATTTTCTCAGTGTATGAAGTGAGAGATATATACCTCACTGTATATACACTGAGAAACATTCTCCTGTTTATATGTCTTTAGATATACAGATTTCTTGGTTTTAATACACTGAGAGATGTACAACTTTGTGTATATACACTGTGGGATACACATCCTTCTGAATATTCGCAAATAATATATATATATATATATATATATATATATATATATATATATATATATATATATATATATATAAGTTCACATGATAAGAGACACACAATAAGGAGTGTATCTCAGAGAGATACACATTTCTTTGTGTATATGCGCTGAGAGATGCACATCTCTCTATGTATATACACTGAGAGATACACAGCTTTTGGTGTAACTACACGCCGTGCCTTAGATCTACTCCAGTCACCTCTCCTTGAAGGGCCCTGCATGCAACCACTCCCTTCAAATAAACACATAACCTATACTTACGCTAATCAAAGAGGACCAACCCGTCCCAACCCATCCAATTCCAATGGTAATATCACTGCCTCCCTATCTTAACCATTAACACTCGAACTCCACAAACACGCTTAAAAAAAGCAGAAAATCCTGCTCTGAGTCCTTCGCAGCACATCACATAAACACGTCACATAAATACAACAGAAGGGGGTTAGCATTAACGGTACTTCGTAAGATGGTTATGTGGTAAGATCGGAGTTCCTGTATGACAAACTACGGTACGGGTGGGGTTCAAACCCAAGGCAAGTGAGACACTGTGCCAATTGGTTGCAATAAGATTCATCCAATTAGGTATAGAGGAAGGCCTCATTTAACGTCGTTTCGTTATAACGTTGATGAGAAAAAGAAATCAATTCCCAGTCGGGAATGGAAAATATGGACTGTTAAATATCTGGATGGAGGAGACGCATCGGCGTAACTCTTCCTGTTCACTAATGGCTATACAAATGAAAGTTTAAGTTTATTTGAAGATTTAAAGAAAAAAAAAACAGAGTTCTAGTGCTGAAAGTGAAACCTTCGTGAAAAGTCGTGGTTGGTTTGAACGTTTTAAGAAACGTTTAAATCTACATAGCATATAAATAACAGAAGAGTCCGCAAGTGCTGACAAAGAAACAGCAGCTGCTGACCCAGCTTGACTATTATATTAATTTCCTCCCTTATGGTTGTTTGTATTCGGTTTTTATGATATGCAGCGTGTTTCTTAAATAATTCTGAAAAGCTTGTGATACTTAAAATCATAAAAATGTCAATAATAGAGTAAATATAGGACTTTATAGCGTTCCAGAGCGACGTACTCCATAGTCATGGCGTCTGTCGCACTAATACCCTCCCTCTCAGCTCTCTCTTGTCGTGCCGTAATAACTTAAGTCTTGTTTATATAAATTAGTCTATGGTAAAATTGGTTTCGTTATACGTAATTTCGCTTAAATTAGCAGTGTCCAAGAACCTACTGATGACGTTAAGTGAGGACTTCCCGTTCCTAGTTGGTCCAGCGGCTTACTCACTGGCCTAGAGTTTTACGACTCACTCGCCATGGGTTCTAACCCCAGCCGTGCCCTGGTTTGTTTGCAATCATGTTATTTCGACTTCCTGTAAGAGGCAGAGCATCGTACACTGCGTCCTCTCAGAAGACCCTCTTCCTGCGTGATGATTCGGTTACCCCAATCCTGACGCTGATCCCACTCTCCATGACCTTAGATACTGGATTTATCCACATTCAAGCTCATCCCTCTTGTATTCCAGATCCCATCCCGTCTCTATCAGCACCTACACTCTAGTTTGTTCCTTCAGTACCAACAATGTAGCATCATTTACATGCGCCAGTACTACTCATCACCCGACGCTAAACCTTGTCTCTCAGCATCCCATTCCTGAACACAAGCGAAAAACCCTGCCTTAAACGTCTACACATTAGTTCTGTACTTACTAAATTACCACTAACCTGGACGTTGACCCCCAAAACACCCTCCAGGCAAGGGGATAAGAGAGATGCTTTGTTCTCCCTTAACGTTAAAAGCAGTATGCTCCGTAGCCTGTGTCAATATAGGGTAAGAATTAGTATTAGTCTGTCCGAAATGCCTAGGCATGCCGGTAGCCTTCTTTGTAATTAATATTTTGTATGTAAATCACACATTGTAATTAATATTGTATAATATGTAAACCCCACATTGTAATCTTTACATAGGAATAAACATTTCAATTGAAGAGGAACATTTGATTCGGCAGAGTGGAGAAGTATGTGTAGTATTTTCCTCCGGCAGAAGTTCAAGCAGCTGTGAGGTGGATGGATTCTCTATTTAGAGTAGTTATGCCGGGGTCCAACCCAGACATCACTCCATTAAATAACGTATCTCTCCAGCTCACAATTGTTTCTCTGAACCTCTGCCGAAGCTGGATACTACACATGGGTCTCCACTCTACCAAATCATATGTTCCTCTTCAATTTAGAGAAAATAAAGCACCTCTTTTATCCCCTTACCTGGAGGGGATCTCAGGGGTCAACGCTCCGCGGATCGGTCCATGATTAGGCCTCGCAGTGGCTCAGGGCCTGATCAACCAGGCTGTATCTGCTTGCTGCACGCAATACAACGTACGAACCACAGCCCGGCTGGTCAAGTACTGACTTTAGGCATCTGTCCAGCTCCCTCTTAAAGAGAGCTAGGGGATCTATTGGAAGTCTCCCTTAAGTATGCTGGGAGGCAGTTGAACAGCCATGGGCCCCTGACACTTATTGTGTTATCTCTTAGCGTATTCACAGCACCCCTTCTTTTCATTAGAGGTAAGTTGCACCGCTTGCCGAGTCATTAACTAAATTATTAATGTGGGAATAACCACCTAACATTTCCAGGAGGCCAAGAGTATGATGAGAACAACAGGACAATGATTCTCATATTAGAAACAGTGGCAGAGAGAGTAAGAAAAATCAAAATTAATTTCCTAATACCAGGAAATTTCAATCACAAGAAGACTGGAGAAAACTGAGACTCTATTCTCCCCTGGAAAACCAGAGACCAGAAACACTGTGAGTGAAGCTCATGGAAGCGAAGGTTTTCCTGAGCCAACAAGAGGCGCCAGCGATCACGATGTACTAAATTTTGAGTACCTAGAGATGGGAATGGAGAGAGAAATAGAGGAAGTAACAGAAAACGGAACTACTGAAGGAGTATTATGATAATCGTGCCATGAAGAGAATAGAGCCAAAGAGCAAAAGAAAACCAATGCAAATAGTCATACCGAACATGAAGAAAGGAAACAGATAAAACAGAAAGAGCCCAAAGTCCAACCAGGAATAAAGAGAGGATAAGGCAAGGTGGTAGAGGAGCTAGACCAAATATAGAACCACAAAAACTGCAGTAAATAGTGGAAAGAAGCAGATCTAGAAAAGAATACAAATAAATTAGAAGGGAATCTGATAGTTTTAATGTTACAAAATAATAAAAGTCGAAACTGAACGAAAGATACTCTACAGCCACATAAGGAAAAACATACAGGTGAAGACCCTAGTGATAAGCCTGAAGATGGGGTGAGGGAGCCTGAAGAAGAATGACAGAGAAATAAAGCACTTAGGATGAGATACAAAGAAATACCACAGAAGAAATCAGAGAGCTATTAGATGGTACTGTAATCAGAATAGCTACCAGAAGGCACTGTAATCAGAATAGCTACCAGATGGTACTGTAATCAGAATAGCTACCAGAGGGCACTGTAATCAGAACAGCTACCAGAAGGCACTGTAATCAGAACAGCTACCAGAAGGCACTGTAATCAGAACAGCTACCAGAAGGCACTGTCATCAGAACAGCTACCAGAAGGCACTGTCATCAGAACAGCTACCAGAAGGCACTGTCATCAGAACAGCTACGAGAATGCACTGTAATCAGAACAGCTACGAGAATGCACTGTAATCAGAACAGCTACGAGAATGCACTGTAATCAGAACAGCTACGAGAATGCACTGTACTCAGAATAGCTACGAGAATGCACTGTCATCAGAACAGCTACGAGAATGCACTGTAATCAGAATAGCTACGAGAATGCACTGTAATCAGAACAGCTACGAGAATGCACTGTACTCAGAATAGCTACGAGAATGCACTGTAATCAGAACAGCTACGAGAATGCACTGTAATCAGAACAGCTACGAGAATGCACTGTACTCAGAATAGCTACGAGAATGCACTGTAATCAGAACAGCTACGAGAATGCACTGTAATCAGAACAGCTACGAGAATGCACTGTCATCAGAACAGCTACCAGAATGCGCTGTACTCAGAATAGCTTCAACAATGCTAAAACCCATCAACAAAACTAGTAAAGTAATGAGTATTAAAATAAACATGTCTTAATGGAAATAATGGGACATGACAACCTATCATCATGGTCTCTGAGATAAATTATGACACTTTTAGTAGAAACTGCCGCTACAATTGCATTTTATAAGAAAATTTAGCCAAAGTATATTATTTTTTTTCAAGTAGCATATGTGCGTATTTTAGCTCAAAGTTGAGGTTTGTCAGAAAAAGCTTGAAACCCCACTGAAACCACTGTGTGACGCAATAGCTGAGGTTTTCAATCAGTCTTCCCAGTCACGACACCTTTCAAAAAATTTGGAAAAGGCAAATGTTGTCGCAACATATACAGGCTGGTGCTATACATGCATACATTCAAAATTTTCTGGAGAATAATAAAAGAAAATGGATATTAGAGAGAAGATACTGGAGAAAAGATTTCTTTTAGAGAAAATCAGCACGGAATAAGACGGAAAGTCTTATTCCATGCTGTCAGTCTGCTCTGTCAGTCTCCTCTGTCAGTCTGCGTTCTATGACAGACATATAAACAAACCATATCACGGATGGGGTTTGAACCCGTAGTCAGTTAGTCTCAAAACCTAGTTGGATGAATCTTATTGAAGCTAACTGGCCCAGTGGCTAACCCGACGGTCTGGAGTTTTGAGACTCTGTGACCGCGGGTTCAAACCCCACCCGTGGTACGGTTTGTTTGCAATCGTGTCATTACGATTTCGTGAGTCAGAGATATAAACAAAGAAAAACACGTTGGGTGGCTTGACTTCTTCTGAAATGCAAGAAATTATCTGATACAATACCACAGCAGAGATGAGTCCAAAAATTAGAGGGGAATCTTGGGTCAAAATGTAGTGTGTTTCAGCGCGTCAGGGAGTATATACACAAATATCCCGCACACGGGAGAGAAAAGCTTATGACGACGTTTCGGTCCGACTTGGACCATTTACAAGTTACACTAACACACGTGAAAAGGCAAATCTTTCTTGTGCCACTAAAACTACTCCCATTGCTTGTCACTACTACTTTCACCACCATCATTACCTCTACCACTACTTCTCCACTTCTTTATTCCTCTCCCTGTCCCGTTCCTGTCCTGTTCCTGTCCCGTTCCTGTCCCGTTCCTGTCCCGTTCCTGTCCCGGTGTCTAATAAAAACTGGCTCACTCTCGTATGTTAGTGTGACTTTGTAAATGGTCCAAGTCGGACCGAAACGTCGTCATAAGCTTCTCTCTCCTATGTGCGGGTTATTTGTGTATTGTTCCAGCCACGGTATTGTGCCTTTATGTTCATAACACTAACAATGACAGTAGCAGAGAGTAACAGTAAGGAAATAGATATCAGAATGGGAGAGAGTGAGGTTCTGAAAGAATCAGTACAAGGACCACTACTATTCCAAATATATATCAAGAACTTGCTAGGAAGGACTGAGTCTCATATGTCACAATAGGATCTGGGGTAAACATTACACCAAGGTTATCTCCAGAAATACACACGAGCCGTATAACATCGGTAGCATTGCAAGATTTACAAACTGCAGAACAACATTCAAGAATCCTTCAGAGCTTTATGTTCGCCATATGTTTGGTCATTCATTGAGCACACGGCGCCAGCATGGAGCCCACGTGCAGAAGGTCAAAAAAGTCTAAAGATTTACAACCAGACTAGAACTGGATTATGAGGAAAGAGGCTGACGAAAGTGAATTTGACGAGACTGACAGGAACAGTAACAAAGGAAGACATAATTACGATATACAAAATACTAACAAGAATTATAGAGCAGATAGGGACAGACTGTTCGAATTATGAGGACCAGGACCAATGGGACACAGGGGGAAGCTGAAGACACAGATCAGCCACAGGGATATAAGCAAGTGTTTCAGGTCTCAGGATGCTTGATGAGTGGAATGACTTGGAGGAAGCAATGGTGGAGACAAACTTAATACACAGCTTCAAGAGTAGATATGATAAAACTGAAGAGGCCAGAAATGAGTGATGTGTTGATCAACGTAGTGTTGTGTGAGCAGTCTGAGTCTCAACTTCCCCCCTCCCCCTACCCCCTCCTTGTAAACACACCTCGGTTAAACACACACACACACACACACACACACACACACACACACACACACACACACACACACACACAAACACACAAACACATACACACACGCACACACACACACACACACACACACACACACACACACAAACACACAAGCACACACACACACAAACACACACACACACACACACACACACAAACACACACACACACACACAAACACACACACAAACACACACACAAACACACACACAAACACACACATACCATCAACACAAAGGCAAAAAAACTACAGAGAACAATCACAAACACAAACAAAAGCACAAATACGAACAACAGCAAACACAAACTCTGCAACAAAACACTACAGTAAGACAATAACACACAAAAAACAAAACTCTGCAGCAAAAGAATATAAAAGCACACAATAATACACAAAAACACAAACTAAAACACAAACACACAAAACAGTACAAGAACAGTGATAAGATTGGCCACAAAATTCCTGGGTGCAGCATTAGGCTCTTCATAAAGTTCAATTAAGAATCAGTTTAAAGGTAAAATAATGATCATTAGAGTTGTGTTGTGTGTGTTGGTGCTCAGCATGAAGAACATGACCCATTATGTGTGTTGGTGCTCAGCATGAAGAAGCATGACCCATTATGTGTGTTGGTGCTCAGCATGAAACATGACCCATTATGTGTGTTGGTGCTCACATGAAACATGACCCATTATGTGTGTTGGTGCTCAGCATGAAACATGACCCATTATGTGTGTTGGTGCTCAACATGAAACATGACCCATTATGTGTGTTGGTGCTCAGCATGAAACATGACCCATTATGTGTGTTGGTGCTCAACATGAAACATGACCCATTATGTGTGTTGGTGCTCAGCATGAAACATGACCCATTATGTGTGTTGGTGCTCAGCATGAAACATGACCCATTATGTGTGTTGGTGCTCAACATGAAACATGACCCATTATGTGTGTTGGTGCTCAACATGAAACATGACCCATTATGTGTGTTGGTGCTCAACATGAAACATGACCCATTATGTGTGTTGGTGCTCAGCATGAAGAAACATGACCCATTATGTGTGGTGGTGCTCAGCATGAAACATGACCCATTATGTGTGTTGGTGCTCAGCATGAAGAAACATGACCCATTATGTGTGGTGGTGCTCAGCATGAAACATGACCCATTATGTGTGTTGGTGCTCAGCATGAAGAAACATGACCCATTATGTGTGTTGGTGCTCAGCATGAAGAAACATGACCCATTATGTGTGTTGGTGCTCAGCATGAAACATGACCCATTATGTGTGTTGGTGCTCAGCATGAAGAAACATGACCCATTATGTGTGGTGGTGCTCAGCATGAAGAAACATGGCCCATTATGTGTGTTGGTGCTCAGCATGAAGAACATGACCCATTATGTGTGTTGGTGCTCAGCATGAAGAAACATGGCCCATTATGTGTGTTGGTGCTCAGCATGAAGAAACATGGCCCATTATGTGTGTTGGTGCTCAGCATGAAGAAACATGACCCATTATGTGTGTTGGTGCTCAGCATGAACATGACCCATTATGTGTGTTGGTGCTCAGCATGAAGAACATGACCCATTATGTGTGTTGGTGCTCAGCATGAAGAACATGACCCATTATGTGTGTTGGTGCTCAGCATGAAGAACATGACCCATTATGTGTGTTGGTGCTCAGCATGAAGAACATGACCCATTATGTGTGTTGGTGCTCAGCATAAAGAAACATGACCCATTATGTGTGTTGGTGCTCAGCATGAAGAACATGACCTATTATGTGTGTTGGTGCTCAGCATAAAGAAACATGACCCATTATGTGTGTTGGTGCTCAGCATGAAGAAACATGACCCATTATGTGTGGTGGTGCTCAGCATGAAACATGACCCATTATGTGTGTTGGTGCTCAGCATGAAGAAACATGACCAATTATGTGTGTTGGTGCTCAGCATGAAGAAACATGACCCATTATGTGTGTTGGTGCTCAGCATGAAACATGGGCCCATTATGTGTGTTGGTGCTCAGCATGAAGAAACATGACCCATTATGTGTGGTGGTGCTCAGCATGAAGAAACATGGCCCATTATGTGTGTTGGTGCTCAGCATGAAGAACATGACCCATTATGTGTGTTGGTGCTCAGCATGAAGAAACATGGCCCATTATGTGTGTTGGTGCTCAGCATGAAGAAACATGGCCCATTATGTGTGTTGGTGCTCAGCATGAAGAAACATGACCCATTATGTGTGTTGGTGCTCAGCATGAACATGACCCATTATGTGTGTTGGTGCTCAGCATGAAGAACATGACCCATTATGTGTGTTGGTGCTCAGCATGAAGAACATGACCCATTATGTGTGTTGGTGCTCAGCATGAAGAACATGACCCATTATGTGTGTTGGTGCTCAGCATAAAGAAACATGACCCATTATGTGTGTTGGTGCTCAGCATGAAGAACATGACCTATTATGTGTGTTGGTGCTCAGCATAAAGTACCATGACCCATTATGTGTGTTGGTGCTCAGCATGAAGAAACATGACCCATTATGTGTGTTGGTGCTCAGCATGAACATGACCCATTATGTGTGTTGGTGCTCAGCATGAAGAACATGACCCATTATGTGTGTTGGTGCTCAGCATGAAGAAACATGACCCATTATGTGTGTTGGTGCTCATCATGAAGAAACATGGCCCATTATGTGTGTTGGTGCTCAGCATGAAGAACATGACCCATTATGTGTGTTGGTGCTCAGCATGAAGAAACATGACCCATTATGTGTGTTGGTGCTCAGCATGAAGAAACATGACCCATTATGTGTGTTGGTGCTCAGCATGAAGAAACATGACCCATTATGTGTGTTGGTGCTCAGCATGAAGGAACATGACCCATTATGTGTGTTGGTGCTCAGCATGAAGAAACATGACCCATTATGTGTGTTGGTGCTCAGCATGAAGGAACATGACCCATTATGTGTGTTGGTGCTCAGCTTGAAGGAACATGACCCATTATGTGTGTTGGTGCTCAGCATGAAGAACATGACCCATTATGTGTGTTGGTGCTCAGCATGAAGAAACATGACCCATTATGTGTGTTGGTGCTCAGCATGAAGAAACATGACCCATTATGTATGTTGGTGCTCAGCATGAAGAAACATGACCCATTATGTGTGTTGGTGCTCAGCATGAAGAACATGACCCATTATGTGTGTTGGTGCTCAGCATGAAGAACATGACCCATTATGTGTTGGTGCTCAGCATGAAGAACATGACCCATTATGTGTGTTGGTGCTCAGCATGAAGAACATGACCCATTATGTGTGTTGGTGCTCAGCATGAAGAAACATGACCCATTATGTGTGTTGGTGCTCAGCATGAAGGAACATGACCCATTATAACTACTAATTGAACACTAATTATAAAACACTTCTTCATTGCTCTGGGTAATTGTTAAGCTGCTTCTTACTCTCCCACAGTGACTAAGACGCAGGCAATCAGGCGGGAAGGCAGGCAGGCAGGCAGGGAGGCAGGCAGGCAGGCTGGCAGGCTGGCAGGCAGGCAGGCAGGCAGGCAAGCAGGCCAACACGCAGGCAGGCAGGCAGGCAGGCAGGCAGGCAGGTAGACAGGCAGGCAGGCAGGTAGACAGACAGGGACGCAGGCATGAAGACTGACAGGCTAGCAGGCAGGCAGGCAGGCAGGGGGGCAGGCAGGCAGGCAGGCAGGCAGACAGACAGACAGGCAGGCAGACAGACAGACAGGCAGGCAGACAGACAGACAGGCAGGCAGGCAGGCAGGGAGGCAGGCAGACAGGCAAGCCAACATCCACACAACTCATGAACGCAAAAAAATCCTTGAGAACTGGAACTCTCATTGTATAACTAACCACAGTGATAAAAGATTTAGCTCATTCTTCAAGGGGACAAGAACTACATCTCTCACTAGTTCTATCGGCGGTGTAGAAGACAATTTTAATAATAATATTGCAGCTTGATGTCGCAGTTCGTGGCGTCCACTAACCTTATCCAGTGATGTCGCAGTTCGTGGCGTCCACTAACCTTACCCAGTGATGTCTCAGTTCGTGGCGTCCACTAACCTTGCCCAGTGATGTCGCAGTTCGTGGCGTCCACTAACCTTATCCAGTGATGTCGCAGTTCGTGGCGTCCACTAACCTTAACCAGTGATGTGCAGTTCGTGGGGCCCATAACCTTAACCGCGAGTCGCTTTCGGGGGCGTCCACAACCTACCCGTAAAATATTTTTTTTCCCACTGTAACATTACAGTACAAAGTCGAGAACAGGTTTCAGACACTCGCTTAGCCTCAGGTTCGATTCCCGTCCAGTTTAACATTTGAGAAGCCATGTACTGATTATCTATCTATATCTCCATCTATAAAAAATAAAGAAAAATGTTAAAACATTATCTTTTGCGTTTTTCGACAATTGCATTTTATCTATCTCTGTCCTGTCATCTGTCTGTCTGTCTGTCTCTGTCTGTCTTTTCCCCGTCTCCCAGAACCTTTACATTCCCATACTTACCACACTACTACGATAGATCTTTTTTAAACAGAACATTAAACTCAATTGGGAGATTCAGAAGTATTGTAGGCTCGAGCCTTCGTCCTCTAACAGCAAGACAGAAACTCCCCTCACGCAGGCAGAAGTTTTGGACATAGTTCATAGTGAACTGAAGGCGACACAGAAAGGGGATTGACCTCACCTGAACTCTGAAACTTTTAGAAAGCTAAAAGTTTTAAGAGTGGAGTTTGTTAACTTGGTTTTCAAAAAACGTAAAAGGTGCGGCAGAAGGTAGTGCTTTTTTGAGGTTTTTGGGAGTGGTGGTGGTGGTGGTGGGGGGTGATGGGGAGGTGTTGTGATGGTGGTGGTGTGATGGTGGTGTTTTGGGGGGTGTGGTGGTTGGGGGGGTTTGATGGAGGGAGGTGGGGGGTTTTTTTGGTGGGGGTGTGATGGGGGGTGGTGATGGGGGGGGTTTGTGTGTTGGTGGGGGGGGTGATGGTGGTGGGAGGGGGGTGGTGGGGTTTTTTGTGGTGGGTGGGTTGGGGGTGGGTGAGTGGGGTTTTGGGGGGTTTGGTGGTGGGTGATGGGGGGGTTTGTGAGGTGGGTTGGGGGGAGGGGAGGGTTGTGAGGTGGTGGTGGATGGGGGGGTTTTGTGGTGGGGTGTGTGGGGGGGGTGGGTTGTGATGGGGTGGGTGTTTGGGGAGGGTTGTATGGGGGTTTTGGAAGGTTTGTGTGGGGGTGGTGGTGTGTGATGGTTTGGTGGTGTGGAGGTGGTGGTGTTTGGGGGGAGGTTGGGGGTTTTGATGGTGGGGTGTTTTTTGATTTGGGGGTTGTGTTTTTGGGGTGGGTTGATTGGTGTTCTGGTGGTGGTTGTGAGGTGGTGGGTTTTTTGGGGGGGTGGTGTGGGGGGTGTGGTGGGTTTGGTGGTTGTGGTGTGGGGGGTGTGGTGGGGGTTGTGGGGTGGGGTGTTGTGAAGGGTTGGGGGGTTGGGTTTTTGGTGTTGTGAGGGGGGTGGTTGTTTTGGTGGTGGGGGGTTTTTGATGGTGGTTTGGGGGGTGTGGTGTTGTGGTGGTGGGGGGGTTTTTGGTTTTGGTTTTGGTGGTGGTTTGGGGGTTGGGTTTGGGGGGTGGTTGGTGGGGTGGGGGGGTGGTTTGGGTGTTGTGGGTGGGGTTGGTGTGGTGTTGTGATGGTGGTGGTGTTGTGATGGTGGTGGGTGGTGGTGGTGGTGGGGTTTGGGGGGGTGGGGGGGGTGGGGTGAAAGGGGGGTTGGGGGGGGGGGGTGGGGGGGTGGTTGGGGGGGGGGGGGGGGGGGTGGTTGGGGGGGTGGGGTGGTGGGTGGTGGGGTGGTGGGGGTGTTGGGGGGTTGTATGGTGGTGGTGGTGGGTGGGGTGGGTGAGGTTTTTGGGGGTGGGGGGGGTGGTGGTGGTGGTGGGGGTGGTGGGGGGTTGGGGTGGGGTTGAGGGGTGGTGGGGGGGGATGGGGGGGGGGGGGTGGTTTTTGGTGGTGGGGGGGTGGGAAGGGGGTTTGGGGTGGGGGGGGGGGTGTGGGGGTGTGGGGTGGTGGGGTGGGGTGGAGAGGGGTGGGTGGGGTGGGGGGGGGGGGATTATGGTTTTATGGGGGGGGTTTTTGATGGGGGGGGGGTTGTGGGGGTGGTGGTTGTGGGGGGGTGGTGGGTGGTGGGTGGGGGTGGTGTGGGGGGGGGTTTTGGGTGGGGTGGGTGGGGGTGGGGTGGTGGTGGGGGGGGGAGGGGGGGTGGGGAGGGGTGGGGGGGGAGGGGGTGGGGGTTTTGTGGTGGGGGTGGTGATGAGGGGTTTGGGGGGTGGTGATGGTGGGGGGGTTTGGGGGTGGTTTTGGTGTGAGGGGGGGGGGGGGGGTTTGTGAAATTGGGGGGTTTGGGGGGTGGGGGGGGTGGGGATGGGGGGGTGGTGTGGGGGTGGGGGGGGTGGTGGGGTGGTTGGGAGGTGGGGGGGGTGATGGGGGGTTTGGATTGGTGGGGTGTGGGAAAAGGGGGGTTTAGGAGGGTGGTGGTGGTGTAGGGTGGGGTTTTGGGGTGGTGGTGTGGGTGGGGGTTGGATGGGGGTGGGGGTGGTGGGGTGAGGTGGGGGGGTTTGGATTGGGGAAGTGGGGGGTGGCGGGGGGGAATGGGTGGGGGGTAGGGGGGGAGGGGGGGGGGGTGGTGGTGTGGTGGGGGTGGGGGGTGGGGGGGGTGGGAAAGGGGGGGGGTGGGGTGGGGTAGAGGAAGGGTGGGTGTAAAAAAGATCCCCGGGGGTGGGGGAGGGGGGGGGAGAGGGGGGAAAATTTTTGGGGGGGGGGAAGGGGGTTAGGAAAAGTGGGGTTTCCCCCAGTCTGGCCCAGAGTGTGATTTAAACCAGTCTGGTCCCCGGGTGGAGTTTAACCAGTTTTTGGTCTTGGAATTTGGGAAAACCCCCGGTGGCCCTGAGATTTGTTTTTAACCCTCCGGGGTGGAGGTTGGGGGGTAACCCGTCTGGCCCTGAAGTGTGAGTTAAACCCTGTCTTTCCCGGGGAAGTGTGGGTTAAACCCATGCCCGGCCTGAGAGGTAATTTAAAACCAAGTCTGGTCCTAGTTTTTATTAAACTCATTCTGGTCCTGAAGGTGGGGTAAACCCTGTCTGGTCCTGAGAGTGGATTTAAAACCCCATGTCTGGTCCCTGAAGTGTGATTAAAACCCTTTGGTCCTGAGAGGGGATTTAAAAGTTTTGCGTTAAATGAGGGCAGAAAATAAATCGGGTTCATGAGAATGGTAGGAAATAATCCATTTCTCACTCTGATGACAGGTAATAATCCGTTTCTCACTCTGATGACAGTTTTTAATCCAGTTTCTCACTCTGATGACAGGAAATAATCCAGTTTTCTCACTCTGATACGGAAATAATCCAGTTTCTCACTTATACAGGTAATAATCCAGTTTCTCACCTGAGACAGGTTCTCTCCCCGATCGATAATCCCGTGTCTCACTCGAAAAGGGTAACACTTTTCTCATCTCATTAAGGTAAAATCCTGTTTTTCACTCAGAACGACAGTCCTGATTTGTCAACAAAAACACTTTCGAGGGTCCCCTTACATCAAACTGCTTTGGGTATTTACTTGCTGCCCTTTCAAGACATGCCTCCACCAATGCCCAAAACGCCTCAAGCTTCCAATAGCGGGAGCCAAACCATCAGTTAAAAGTGACTTTAAAAGGGGGGGAAAATTGAATTTGGAAAAGCTAATCGCTTTACCTCCGCCTAAAAATCCATT
>NC_069473.1:21552698-21651783 GCF_026875155.1 Cherax quadricarinatus | reverse complement strand
TTTTGGGAAAAAAATCCACCCTAAAAGCTGTTGCAAGCCTGTCTGCAACATGTTCAATGACAGTGCCTTGTCCCATTTTAGACAAATCTTAGAGATTCCAGAAACAGACCTCTCTGGACAGATTTTTTGTGAAAACAGGGGTCCAGCGACTCTCAAGCTGGTCCTAGTGCCAGAAAAAAGACAAAAAAGGGAAAAGTAACCCTGGATAGGGCCTCTATACCCGAATTTCTTAGGGACAGGGATTCCCCTTCCAAACAATAACCTTTTTCCCCCTCGCCATCTTCCATATCCCAAACCCAGTCTCAAAAAAAGGTAAAATTGATGTTAAAATGTTCATTTATCCATTTCATTAGTCATTGATATTTATTTCTCATTGCTTTCTGTATGTAAAATTATAGTTATTCTCTATAAAATGTATTTTTTTGTTAATATTTTTGGGTGTCTGGAATGGTTTAAATTGGTTACATTATTTCTTATGGGAATTTTGCTTCAGTTTTTGTACAATTCGGTTTTCATCAGACTTTCTGGGAAAAATTTTAATCACAAAAAACCGAAGTTCCACGGTACGTATATGCAAAATAACTAATGTCACTGAATAAGTATATAAACAAAAAATACTGTAACTACAGTAGACCGTTATATTACAAGGGTTCATTTTCCATGTTTTGGTTATTACACCATTGCAAAATTATGGCATATTTTTATACAACACTCATAAGATTTACTTAACATGGTTCCAGTTCTGGACGGGGAAAAAAAATCTGGAGCATTGCCCGCAGACTGATCTCCAGGCCTTCTGGCTCTAGGTCTGGCCATTCTGTGGGAAAGGCCTTCTACCCTGCCCCCCCTCCCAGTGCTGTGTGTACGTGCATCTCGTACGATTCTCAGAACTGTGTTTGTGAATTGTGTTTAGATCTTTTCATTGCCATATCTTTATCTGCCCAAGAAACCATGGCACCCAGTAGGCATGCGAGTGATACTGAAAGTGGCAAGTGCCCGGCGAGTATTCGGGGCAACATCGCCACATGGGAGTACTATGAACTGTTTAGGGGCTGTTCCATGGGCGGTTTGTTGGGATAGCTTGTGCCTTGAGTCTGCAATCTCGGATGAAGAAAGATGGGAACTGAAGACGTGTAAAGGCTTGTGTTATGTAAATGCATTCTTCTTCTAGAAAACAAGGGCTGGAGATGCGAAGAGCTCTCAAGAAGAAGCCAATGAGGACTCCTCTCTTAGTGCGGGTATCTTGTGTGATACAAGGACGATCTTAAAACACTTTTTTTCACACCAAGATACCCGCACTAAGAGAGGAGTCCTCATTGGCTTCTTCTTGAGAGCTCTTCGCATCTCCAGCCCCTTTTTTTCTAGAAGAAGAATGCACTTACATAACACAAGCCTTTACACGTCTTCATTTCCATCTTTCTTCATCCGAGATTGCGACTCAAGGCACAAGCTATCCTCAACAAACCGCCCAGGGAACACCCCCCAAAACAGTTCATAGTACTCCCATGTGGCGATGTTGCCACGAATACTCCCCGGGGCCCACTTGCTAATGAGTACATCAACGTTTCCCCCATAAACACATCCTCTATCAAAGCCTCACTACTAAACGCAGCCCCACCCCCTCTAATTTTTTCAGCGGCGTCTACCATATCCCCTGTGGGTTCTGCCCCAAAGAAATATGTAGGCGAGACAGCAGAGATCTTGCAGTCCGCCTAAAATGAGAAATAAAAGGGCCTCTAACAAAAACGATGTAAGGTACCCCCTGTGTCCTCCACAGAAAACCCCCACGGGGCTTTTTGATGAACGGGAAAAACGGAAGGGCAAAAACCCTCTTTCTCACCGAACCAGACCTCGGGGAGGGGCCGCGGTCCCCTAGAAGCCCCCACAAATCACCTTCACCGCACTATAGAACAAAACCCACGGAAACTACAAAATTTAAAAAACTTTGGGCATCATAAATACTTAAGCAGCACCAACCCAACAAAACAGGGCCCCACATGATTTATCATCTATCCCCCCCTATCTTTAGGCAGAGGGTTTTTTTTTGTAAGGACCTGCCTGCATGGGCCAGTGGGGGCCTTTCCCTACGTGTTCCTCCATTCTTATTTCTTATGAAAATTCCTCAGGTCACGTGCGTCCAATTCACTCTCCGCCTATATATTTTCCCGGGGAACCCCCCCCGCTTTAACGGGGCACCCACTGGCGTTTTTTTTCCGGGCATAACGATTATTTTTAAATTCGAAAAATTTTTTGGGCCGCGCATACCGTTTAAAAACCCGTTTCCCCGTTTTTTTCCTTTCCGAGACGCGTCCAATGTGCCCTCACATGTGCCGGCCCGTCCCATTTTTTCCCGCCACCCTTTCCGGGGGAAAACCACCCAAGCAAAACACTGGGAAAAATTTTTCGTATTATTACAGTTTTTTGGGTTTGCGTTTCGGGGGAAAAAAAAAGTAAACCATGGGCCCCAAGAAAGCTTCAAAGGGGCCAACCCTGGGGGAAAAAAAGGGGTGGAATTAGTATGGAAAATTAAAAGAAAGATTTTAAAGGGTTTTTGGGGCAAAACCCTGAGAACCCAAAAAATGGCCCAAAGTTGTGGGAATCCATTGGGGCCTACTTCAAAGTTTAAAGGAAAAATTTTGTCCCACAGTGGGTTGAACTGAAAACCCTTTTTATAGAAAAAAATCACCCTGACCAGTTTTTGAAAAGGCCGGGTGTTTGGTGACTATTTCAATGCCCAATGTTAGGGCCCTTTTTTAGGAAAGTCTTAAAGGAACGGGGGGTACAGAGCTCTAGGGGACAGATTTGTTGTGCGCCAGAGGTCCGGGTGCCCTCTAAAAGCTGGCCCTAGTGGCATTAAAAAAAGGGAAAGGGAAGTAACCCCAAAAAAGGGGATTTGCTCCCCTAAAAGCCCTAATGGAAGGGGTTTCCCCCTTTTCTAAACAGTAAGAAGATAATGCTCCCCCCTCCCCCCAAACCCCATCAACCCATCACCAATTTTCAATAAAGTAATTTGTCATGAAATTGTGAAACCCTTTTTCATTTTTGTGGGTTTTAAAAATTTAAACATTTCATGGGGAAAAAAAAAAATTTTTTTTTCATATTTTTGGGGCGTCTTGCACGGTTTTAATTTTATTTCCATTTTTTCTTATGGGGAAAATTATTCGCATAACGATTATTTCGTTTTTAACGATGAGCCCTCTTGAGGGATTAAAATCTTTAAACCCCGGGGGGCCCAAACTGAATTTCTTTCTACCTTATGTTTTAGAATTGAAAAAGGTCCCAGGACCGAAACGTTTTTAATAAATATGTTATGTTTTTGGGCTTACGTGTCTTTTTTAAACCCCATAATAAAAAAACTCCAAAGTAATTGTTTTTAAAATCATCGAAAAAGTAAAAAATTTTCGTAAGTAAAAGCCCCTTTTGTAGCTTTTTACTTTTGGGGGGGAGCACAAAAACCGGGAAAGGGTTTTTACCCAAGTGTTTAGGGAATGGAAGGCATTTAGGTTTAAATTTGCTTAATTAAAAGGATTGGAGCAAAGGTTCTTTCCCTTTAAAATTTAAAAGAGCCCCCCCCACTGTACTGGCCCCATAAGATTGCAGGGGCCCAAGGAAAGAAACAGCCAGAAACTTAAAAATATTGTTTTGGGATGGTTAGTCCCTTAACTGCCCAAATGTAGATCTATTTTTCTTCCCGCTATTTGGGCCCCAAAACCGTAGATCTCCATTTTTTTTTTTTCCTGCCCCCCAAAAATTTGGCATAAAATTGGCCAAAGTTTCCCTTTGGCCCCAGCACAGAATGGGTTTAACCCTTTTGGTATGAGCTGTATTAAAAAAAATCGGGGACCATTTAGAAACCTTCTGGGAGCACCATTTAAACTGGGGCGCGAAAGGCAAACCCCAAGGTTTTCCTGATGCTTTGTCGTATTAACACCCCTTTTAAGGGGGGAAAAAGCGTCCCCCCTTGCCAAAAGGGTCCATACCCTAGGGCCCTAAGTAAAAAGAAGAAAAAAGAAACAAGTCGGGAAAACTGTAATTTCACCACTGGTAATTAAACGGGC
The DNA here is from genome assembly GCF_026875155.1 of Cherax quadricarinatus. Classification (NCBI taxonomy): domain Eukaryota; kingdom Metazoa; phylum Arthropoda; class Malacostraca; order Decapoda; family Parastacidae; genus Cherax; species Cherax quadricarinatus. The sequence goes on along the minus strand of NC_069473.1, from coordinate 21,647,725 downwards.
CCTCTATCCCCCCGTCTGCCCTGTCTGTATTTTTCCTATCCACGGGAAACATATAACGAAAATTTAAAATTTAAAGGGGATGGGTGAAAATTTTACCTAGGATAACCCAAAAAAAACCCAGACAAATTTGCTATACTGGCTTGTAGATAGAATCATGTGTAATCCCAAAGACTGTTCATGAGCAGTCTTTGAGGACAGACAGATAGATAGACAAAGGGTTTGTGTGTAAGAGTGAAAACAAAAAAAGGAAGGCTCATCAAATGTCCCCACTGTCATTAGCGGAAAGATAAAAAATGAGGGGCCTTCTATTGTCAGAAAGTGGAGTGAAGAGAAAAAGATAAAAAAAAGTGACACATTTTTTGTTAAAGGGGAAAAATTTTTTAATTATTATTATAACTCCATTGTACCCAAAAAAACATTGGCTGGGCCCTAAAAATTACAAAGGAATATATTTCAAACAATAGTATGTGACTAAGGTATGAAAAATTGTTCATCTGAAGGGTGTGTTGGACTTTTTTGAGCTTTTTTTCCAGTACCAAATATTAGTATCAGAAAACAAAGTTTAACTATAAAACCAAAGAATACTGCAAATTGTAAATTATCAAAAACATAAAAATTAAAACTTTTTAAAAAAAAAAATGAAAAAAAAGGGTTTATAAGCAACACATTGCAAGTGGCAGTGCTTCATTTTTGCCATCAGATGGGGTGCAATGCCCACTTTTCGGCCTTATATCTTGCACGAATGACTCTTGAATTTTTTTTTTTACATTATTTTATGTAAAAAATTTTCCTCTTCCCTTTTAAAAATTTTTTTTTTTTTCCGTTGCATTGGGGGAGCGAACGGAGAAACTACTTTGCAACAGTTAAAAAAGGGGGTTTGGTTTTTTAAAATTTTTACCTTTTTTAATTTTTTCAACCCCAGACAATTTCCCCTGAAATTAAAAGGGGTTTTTGGAAACCTGACTTTGGAAACCCCGTAAAAACATTCTTTGAAACTAATTAATGAAAATCTTTGCTTTTTTTTGCAAAAAAAATTTCTGGGGGGGTTTTCTGTTTTTATTAAATTTTCCAGTTATTAAATTTTGCAAAATTTAAAATTTTAAACATTGAAAATTAAGGGTACAAACAGAAACCCCAAGGGTTTTTTTAATTTTTTTTTCCCCCGGGTTTTTGTCAAACCCCCGGGTTTTTAACAAACTTTTTTTCCTCAAAATATTGTCCCAGTTTTTGTTTATCTCCTTGGTTTTCGGGTTTTCCGTACCGAATGTGTCCCCCCCTGCTCGTTCCCAAAATAAAACATCCCCCCCCATGTTTCCAAGTCAGTCTGGCTTTTTTTTCCCTTTTTGAGTGAGCATTACCCCGCAAAAATCATAAGAAACATTTTTGTAATAAATTCCCATAGTTTTTTGTGCTAGTTTAAATTTAGTGGATGCCCAAAAAAAAAAAAAAGCCACTATGGAGCCAAAAAAAAGTTCTGAGTGCAAACCCTTTGTAAAGAGGGGCGAGAAACCGATAGAATTCCCAAAGGTTGGGGTTTGGGTTTTGGTGGTGGGAGAGATAACTTTCCTCCCTCGCCTCTTCCAAAATGCCCCAGGTCTTAATAAAAAGTAAAAATGAATTTTAAATTTTTCCCTTTAATCCATTTTTATTATGCTTTATTTTATTTTTCACTTTTTTCTGTATGTAAAAAAATATATTCTCTATAAAATTTATTTTTTTTTTAATATTTTTTTGGGGGTTTGAAATGGAAATTGTTGGGGATTTTTCATTTTTTCTTATGGGAAATATTTCTTCAGTTTTCGTCGAAATTTTGGTTTTTTGTCAGACCCCTTTTGGAAAGAATTGAAGCGAAAAACTGAGTTCCAAATGTAAAAAGCCAAATTTGGGCATAGTGGTGAATGACCCATATAAGTTGTGTTTTAAAAATTGTAAACTTTTGTAGCTACAAAATTTGTAAAACTAAAAAATGTTTAGGAAACTTTTTGAAAAATAAATTAAAGGGTTTTTGGGTTGATAAAGGAAAATTTTTTATATAAATTTTTTTTAAAGGGTTTTGGGGGGTGGCAGTCTTTCCTAGCAATTTTTTCATATTGTGAAATTTAAAAAATTTTGTACAAAGTAGACAGTAGAAAAAACCATTTTAAAAGTTTAGAATAAAAAAGAATTTTTTAACATTATCAATTTTTTTTATATATCTGCATAAAATAGGGGGGTTTTTTTTTTCTCTTATATTAAAAAATATAAAAAATAAATGCACACTTGTCTTTCCCCCAAAAGAGTTACTCAAAAATTTAAAATTTTGTGGAAAGAGATAGGACTTTTGACCCAAAAAAACCAGGCTTCTGTAAGGCTTGCTTTAAAAGTTTCAAAATTGCATTCTCCCCCCTTATCAAAAACCCCGAGGGAGGTTTTTAAAAACAAATGGGGTCACAAATATCAATTAAAAAGACTACTCAACAAACTAGATACGTTTTAGTTTTTTTTCCACTGTACAAAACCCCCATCAAAACTTGCAAATTTTTTAAAAAAAATAAACCCCAAACCCCCCCAAAAACTTGTGTACCTGTGTTCAATCTGAAAAATTTTTTTTAAAATTTTTAAAAGGAAAAAATTTTATTTTAAAATACTTTCATTAGGTTACCTTTTTTTTGGGAAGTGCATACAATGAAAGGGGGAAGTACAAAAAAAATTTGTAAAAAAGGGTTTGAACACGGGTTTCAAAAGAGGATAATCAGTGAGTGTAAGCTGCACTGAAGTCCTAAAAGTTTAATACACAAAAGATGTTTAAAAAACCAAAAATTTTGGGACCCCCAAAAATCTTTTAAATAAAGGGTCTCAAACCCGATAAACATTTCCCCAAGAAACAGGTACGGGGTTTGTATTAATTTTTTTTTCCTCAAAGTTGGGGATAAATAACTTTTGGTGTGTGTAGCATTACCTGTTACAATAAAACTGACCCCCCTCTCACTAAAAGGGGGGAAAATTGTCTAACATTTAAATCAACATTATAAACAGTAAGGTAATATATTTGTCACACTATCCCCCAAAAAGATCACCTAATGCTGGCAAAAAAAAAAAGGGAAAAGATAATTTTCTGAACCCGTGCTATAAAAATTTTTTCACTTTAAAGGGGTTTTTGGGTATGATTTAAAATGAAAAAATATAAAAGGCTGTAACTGGGGGAAATAAAAAAAAAAAAAAACTTCATATGTAAGGGGCGTGATAGAAATATTCTATCACTGAAAGGGGTTAATAGTGAAATTTAAAAATATAAAACAATGAGGCTACCCAAATGAGGTGTTATGACAGGGGGGGTTTAAAACTGGCTACACAAAATTAATTTTGGGCCCCAAACTTTCTCTGCATTGTAACATTGGGCACGGTAAAAATAAAAGGGGAGTAGTTTAGGTTAGGGAGATCCTAAGCTGATGAAATAAAATGTATGTCTTAATGATTCATCAGTATAAAAGAATTAAACCCAAAAATTTCATTTTCATGGTTTCGGGGATTTCACACTTAATTAATTTTTCCCTTAGTTTATACCCCCTGAAAATAGTTACAAAAACTGTAAAAGGTTTGTATATTTGTCAAAAAAGGGTGGGTGGGTTCAAACCAACCCCGGGGTTTTGTTTGGTTTCCCAAACGTTCTTTATTTTGTTTTTCACCAGTTTTTCCCGTTAAAAGTTTAATGTGGTTGATTTTACCCCAAAAGGAAAAATTTAAGATTTATTTTTCTATCAGGTATTGATTTAAAAAAGCAGACAATACCAAAGCATGCTTTACTAAAAATATAGTGTGGCTTAAAAAAAAGATATATAAAATATATATATATATATATTATATTACACCACACACATTATATTATATTAAAATATATATATATTATATATATATATAATATTTTATAAATATATATTTTAATAATTTTATATATATAATATATATTTTAAAATTTATTAAATTTCTTTAAAACCTTTAATACTAGAAAAAAAAGCTATCTTACTTTAAAAAAAAAATCAAATGGGAAATTTGGAAAATTTTCCCCCCAACAGAAAATTAAAAAAAAAATCCCCAATTTGAATTTTTTAAAAAAATTTTTTCATAAAAAGATGTGCCCCAAAATAAAAAGACAAGCATCAATAAGCTAACACAAATCACGGGACACCATCACACAGTTTCATTCACCCTGCATTTTGAGCGCAATCTTGCCGTTGCCATCTAAAGTGCGCGCGTGTGTGTGTGTATACTAAGTAATCACAAATTGGGGTTGAATTTTAAAATGAAAAAATACCAGTGAAAATTAATGGATTACCTGAGTGCTTTCATGTGCTTACGTGTAAGCACATAAAATTCCCTTTTTTTTTTTTGACTGTGGTATTTTTCATTTTTGTGTGCACATTCGTTCATCGTTCTCTTTTCACATTCTCTCGTGTGGGGTTTTTGGGGGTGTGTGGTGGGGGGAGTGTGTGGGGGGTGTGTGTGTGGTGTGTGGTGTGTGTGTGGTTGGTGTGTGGTGGGGTGTGTGGTGTGTGTGTGGTGTGGGTGTGTGGTGTGTGTGGTGGTGTGGTGTGGTGGTGGTGTGGTGTGTGTGGTGTGGGGTGTGTGTGTGTGTGTGTGGTGTGGTGGTGTGTGTGGTGGTGTGTGTGTGTGGTGTGTGTGGTGTGTGTGGTGTGTGGGGTGTGTGGGGTGTGTGTGGTGGGGTGGGGTGTGTGTGGGGTTGTGGGGGTGGGGTGGGGTGTTTGTGTGTGTGTGTGGTGTGTTTTTTGTGTGTGTGTGTGGGGTGTGGTGGGGTGTGGGGTTTGTGTGTGTGTGGTGTGTGTGTGGGGGGTGTGGTGTGTGGGGTGTGTGTGGGGTGTGTGTGTGGTGTGGGGTGTGTGGTGTGTGTGTGTGTGGTGTGTGGGGTGTGTGGGGTGTGTGTGTGGTGTGTGTGTGTGGTGTGTGGGGTGTGTGGTGTGTGTGTGTGGTGTGGTGTGTGTGTGTGTGGTGTGTGTGGTGTGTGTGTGTGTGTGTGGTGTGTGTGTGGGTGTGGTGTGTGTGGTTGGGGGGGTGTGTGGGGGTGGGGTGTGTGTGTTTTTGGTGTGTGTGTGGTGGTGTGGGTTTGGTGTGTGGGTGTGTGTGTGTGTGGGTGTGTGTGTGTGTGGTTTTGTGTGTGTTGTTGGTGTGTGTGTGTGTGGTGTGTGTGTGGGGTGTGGTGTGGTGTGTGTGGTGTGTGTGTGTTGGTGTGTGGTGTGGGTGGTGTGTGTGTGTGTGGTGGTGTGGTTTTGTGTGTGTGTGTGTGTGGGGGTGGTGGGGTGTGTGTGTGGTGTTGGGGTGTGTGTGTGTGTGGGGTGTGTGTGTGTGTGGTGTGTGTGTGTGTGTGTGTGTGGTGTGTGTGTTGTGTGGGGGTGTGTGTGGTGTGTGGTGTGTGTGTGTATTGTGTGTGTGTTTGGTTGTGTGGTTGTGTGTGGGTGTGGTGTGCGAGTGGGGTGGCAGGTGGGTGGAGTGTGGTGTGCGGTGTGGTGGCGAGTGTGGTGTGCGATGTGGTGGCGGGGGTTGGGTGCGAGTGTGGTGTGCGAGTGTGGTGTGCGAGTGTGGTGTGCGAGTGTGGTGTGTGAGTGTGGTGTGTGAGTGTGGTTGTGTGTGTGGTGTGTGAGTGTGGTGTGTGAGTGTGGTGTGTGAGTGTGGTGTGTGAGTGTGGTGTAGTGTGTGTGTGTGTGTGTGTGTGTGTGTGTGTGTGTGTGTGTGTGTGTGTGTGTGTGTGTGTGTGTGTGTGTGTGTGTGTGTGTGTGTGCGCGCGCGCGGCGCAGTGTGTACTGCGCTGTGTGTACTGGTTGTGTTGTAGTGTTGGCTGTGTGTGTGTGATGTGTATGTTGTGTTGCTTTGTGTTGTTGTGAGTTGTGTTGTGTTGTGTTGTGTTGTGTTTTTGTGCTGTGCTGTGCTGTGTTGTGCTGTGTTGTGCTGTGTTGTGCTGTGTTGTGCTGTGTTGTGCTGTGTTGTGCTGTGTTGTTGTGTTGTGTTGTGTTGTGGTGGTTTTGGTGTGTTATGTGTGCATGTGCATGTGTGTACTCACCTATTTGTGGTTTCAGGGATCAAGTCGTAGCTCCTGGCCCTGCCTCTTCAATGATCGTTAATAGGCCCCCTCCCTGCTCCATGTTGTTTATCAAACCTTGTCTTAAAACCATGTGTGGTTCCTGCTTCCACTACGTCACTTTCCAGACTATTCCACTTCCTGACAACTCTGTGACTGAGAAATACTTTCTAACATCCCTCTGACCATCTGAGTCTTCAACTTCCAATTGTCCCCACCCGGGTCCCTGTTCTGCGCCCCATCTCGGGAAAACATCATGTATGTGTTTGTGTGTGCATGTGCACGCAAATGCACGCATGCATGAATGTGTGTGGTTGCAGGGATCCAGTCATAGCCCCCTGGCCCTGCCTCTTCATTTGATCGCTACTAGGTCCTCTCACCCCTTGCTCCATGAGCTTCATCAAACCTCGTCTTTAAACTAAGCCCACTTTCTAGGCTATTCACTTCCTGACAACTCTATGACTAAAGAAATACAGTGGACCCCCGCTTAACGATCACCTCCCAATGCGCCCAAATTATGTAAGTGTATTTATATAAGTGCGTTTGTACGTGTATGTGTGGGGGGTCTGAAATGGACTAATCTACTTCACATTTTCCCTTATGGGAACAAATTCGGTCAGTACTGGCCCCTGACATACTTCTGGAATGAAAAAATATCGTTAATTGGGGGTCCACTGTATTCCTAACATCCCTATGACTTACCTGAGTCTTCAACTTCCAAATGTGACCCCTTGTTTCTGTGTCCCATCTCGGGAAAACTTTCCTCTTGTTGTCCACCTTGTAAATTTCCCCTCGCAGTATTTTAAAAAGTCATTATCATGTCTCCCCTGACCCTCCTGTCCTCCAGTGTTTATCAGGCCGATTTCCCCTTTAACCTTTCTTCATATGGACAATCCCTTTAACTCTGGGACTAGTCTCATTGTAAACCTTTGGGACTTTCTCTAATTTCTTGATGTGCTAGACCAGGTGTGGATTCAAAACTGGTGCTGCATGCTCCAATATCGGCCTGACGTATGTGGTGTACAGAGTCTTGAACGATTCCTTACTGAGGTATTGGAACACTATTCTTAGGTTTGCCAGACGCTCGTATGCTACAGCAGTTATCTGATTGACACGCACCTCAGGAGATGTGCTCGGTTTTATACTCGCCCCAAGATCTTTTTCCTTGAGTGAGGTTTGCAGTCTTGGCCACCTAGACTATACTCTGTCTGCCATCCTCTTTGCCCTTCCCCGATCTTCACGACTTTGCATTTGGCAGGTTAAATTCAAGGAGCCAGCTGCTGGACCAGGCTTGTAGTCGGTCCAGGTCTCTTGCTGATCCTCAACCCAAATTTTAAATTTCTCCTGATTAACTTCACATCATCTGCAAATAAGGACACTTCTGAGTCCATCCCTTCCATTTGTCTTTGACACATAACAAAAAACACCCACGGGTTTCCTAGGACTGACCCCTGTGGAACCCCACTCATCAGAGGCGCCCTCTGACACCTTGTCACTTACCTGACTCGATGCCTCCCTGTTAGATATTCTCTGATCCACTGCAGTGCCTTTCCTGTTATGCAGGGCCTATCCTCAAAGCTTTTGCATTAACCTCGTGAGGAACTGTGTCAAAGTCTTCTCGCAGTCCAAGAAAATGCAGTCTATCCACCCTTCTCTCTCATGTTTTACTTCTGTTACCTTGTCATAAAACTCCAGTAGGATTTTCCTTCCCTGAAACCACGCGGTTGTCGTTTATAAGCTTGTGTCTTTCTAGGTGCTCTACCCTCCCTTTCCCGATGATCTTTTTGTGGGGTGTGTGTGTGTGGTGTGTGTTTTGGTTTTTGTTGTGTGTGTGTGTGTGTGTGTGTGTGTGGTGTGTGTTGTGTGTGCGTGTGCGCGCATACATGCGTGCGTGTGCATGATATATAGATATAACATGGTTATAACAGGCCATAATTTTTAAAGGGTGCACCGGTAAGCCAGCAGAAGGCCTCGGTCAGATGACCAAAAGCTCCAATGGCAGTTCATCATCTGACTAAGACCCGCATCAGGAAACACTTGTCCTGTTTCCTGACGAAAATTTACCTAACCTAACCTGCGCGGTGTGCATGTGTGTACTCACCTAGTTATGGTTGCAGGGATCACAGCTCCTGGCCCGCCTCTTCACTGGCTGCTACTAGGGCACTCTTCCTGCCCATGAGCATTATCATACCTCTTCTTAAAGCCATGAAAACCCCCCCCCCCCCCCCCCCCCCCCCCCATCCTGAAATTTGCAAAAAAATTCCAAACCCCTTATTTATCCGGCTTTAAAAATTTCCCAAATTTTCCCCTTTTTCGGATTCAATCCAACTGGGGTTGAGGGGTGATTAAGCTCCCCCCCGGGGGTTGGGTTTTTACTTGCCCCCCCCCCCCCCCCCCCCCCCCCCCCCCCCCCCCCCCCCCCCCCCCCCCCCCCAAAACTACATTTTTAATTTATAAAATTTTTAAAAATAATTTTAATATATAAAAATATATATTAATTATAAATATATTATATATATATATAATATATATATATAATAATTATATATATATAATAATATATATAAATAATTATAATATATAAATATAAATATATTAAATAATAAATATTATATATATATAAATAAAATATATAAATATATAATACAATATCTTTCTTTCGACCACCACCCCTATTCCACCGTGGTAGTGTGGCCCAAAAAGGAAAAACGAAGTTTCTCCCCCCACTTTAGTAATATATACAAAACAATGGGTTACTAGCCCCTTGCTCCCGCATTTTAGTCGCCTCTTATACATGCCTGGGTAACAGGAAAATTTTGGTCCCCTTTCCCCCTGGATAATACATATATATATTTTTTTTTTTTTTATATATATATTTTATATATATATATATATATATATTATATTTAATTATATATATATAAATATAATAATTAAAATTAATAATTATATATATATATATATATATATATATTATAATTTTATAATATATTTAAATATATAAAATAAAAATTTAATATAAATATATTTTAATAAAATTTTATATATATATATATATATATATATTATATAAAATATATATATATAAAATTTTTAATTTATATTATAAAATTATAAAAAAAATATTTAAAATATTATTTATAAATTTTTAAAATATAAAATAAAATTTTAAAATTATAAATTTTTTTTATTATTAAAAATTAAAAACTTTTTTTTTTTAATTAATTTTAAATATTTTAAAAAAAAATTTATTATATATTATTTATATAATATAAATTTATATATATTATATTTATAAAATTATATATTTTTAAAAATATATATTTTTAAATATAAATTTATTAAAATAAAATTTTATATTAATATATAATATAATAATATATATTTATATATATATATATATATATATATATATATAATTATAATTATATATTAAAATATATATATATAATTATTAAAAAAAAAAAAAAAAAAAAAAAAAAAAAAAAAAAAAAAAAAAAAAAAAAAAAAAAAAAAAAAAAAAAAAAAAAAAAACCATAAAACCAATTATCCGAACCTAAATATACAAAAAAACCCATTATTAAAAATTTTAAAAAAAAACTTTTTTTTTAAATAAAATCTTTTTTTTAAAAAAATTAACCACCTTTTTTACCCTCCCCCCAAAAAATTTGGGGTTTTAAACCTTTATACAAATTAAAGCCAACCATTTAAAAACCAAAAAAACAAAAAACCCAAAAAAAAAACCCCCAAACAAAAACAAAAAAACAAAAAAAAAAAAAAAATCAAAAAATAAACAAAAAACCCAATTAAAAAACAAAACCATTTTTCAAAAAAAATTTTTTTAAAAAAAAAAAAAAATAAAAAAGGGGGGGAAAACCATTTCTTATAAAATTTACAATTTAACATTAAAGGGCAAAACTAAAAATTAAATGAAACAAAAATAAATTTACAAAAACTTTTGGGGACATAAATAAAAAAAAAACCCCTTAATTTAAGGGTCATGAATTATCCCCTGCAACCAAGTTAGGTGAGCTTGCACATACACAGCTAAAGGGGGACACGTTGGAAGTTGAAGACTCGGATAATCACAGGGATGTTAGGAATTATTTCTTTAGTCACAGATTTTGTCAGGAAGTGGAATAGTCTGGGAAGTGAGTAGTGGAGGCAGGATTTTATTCATGGCTTTAAGAAGAGGTATGATAATGCTCATGGACAGGAAGAGGGGATAGTAGAGCCAGTGAAGAGGCAGGGCCAGGAGCTGTGACCCCTGCAACCATAACTAGGTGAGTACAACACATGCACACGCGCAGGTTAGGTTAGGTAAAGTTCGTCAGGAAACAGGACAAGTGTTTCCTGATGGGGGGTCTTGTCAGATGAGGGAACTGCCATGGAGCTTTTGGTCATCTGACCGAGGCCTTTGCTGGCTTACCGGTGCCCCCCTTTAAAAATTATGGCCTGTTATAACCATGTTATATCTATATATCAATGCACACGCACGCATGTTTGCGCGCCCCACGCACACACACACACACACCACACAACACACACACACCACACACACACACACACACACACACACCACACAAACACAAAAGATCATCAGGAGGAGAGTGGTAGAGCACTAGAAAGACACAAGTTATAAACGAACCAGCGTGGTTTCAGGGAAGGAAAATCTTCTGGAGTTTTATGACAGGTAACAGAAGTAAAACATGAGAGAGAAGGGTGGATAGACTGCATTTTCTTGGACTCCCGAGAAGACTTTGACACAGTTCCTCACGAGGTTAAGGGCAAAAGCAAAGAGGATCAGGATGCATAACAGGAAAGGCACTGAAAGTGGATCAGAGAATAATCTAAGGGAGGCATCGAGTCATGGTAAGTGACAAGGTGTCAGAGTGGGCGCCTCTGATGAGTGGGGTTCCACAGGGGTCAGTCCTAGGACCTGTGCTGTTTTTAGTATGTGGTCAATGACATAATGGAAGGTTTGGACTCAGAAGTGTCCTTATTTGCAGATGATGTGAAGTTAATCAGGAGATTAAATTGGTGAGGATCAGCAAGAGACCTGGGGCCGACTACAAGCCTGGTCCAGCAGCTGGCTCCTTGAATTTAAACCCCGCCAAATGCAAAGTCGTGAAGATCGGGGAAGGGCAAAGAGGATGGCAGACAGAGTATAGTCTAGGTGGCCAAAGACTGCAAACCTCACTCAAGGAAAAGATCTTGGGGCGAGTATAAAACCGAGCACATCTCCTGAGGTGCGTGTCAATCAGATAACTGCTGTAGCATACGAGCGTCTGGCAAACCTAAGAATAGTGTTCCAATACCTCAGTAAGGAATCGTTCAAGACTCTGTACACCACATACGTCAGGCGTATTGGAGCATGCAGCACCAGTTTTGAATCCACACCTGGTCTGACATCAAAAAATTAGAGAAAGTGCAAAGGTTTACAATGAGACTAGTCCCAAAAGTTAAAGGGATTGTTTCCCATGAAGAAAGGTTAAAGGGAAATCGGCCTGATGACACTGGAGGACAGGAGGGTCAGGGGAGACATGATAATGACATTTAAAATACTGCGAGGAATTGACAAGGTGGACAACAAGAGGATGTTCCAGAGATGGGACACAGAAACAAGGGGTCACATTTGGAAGTTGAAGACTCAGGTAAGTCATAGGGATGTTAGGAAAGTACAGTGGACCCCGAATTAACGATATTTTTTCATTCCAGAAGTATGTTCAGGTGCCAGTACTGACCGAATTTGTTCCCATAAGGAATATTGTGAAGTAGATTAGTCCATTTCAGACCCCCCACACATACACGTACAAACGCACTTATATAAATACACTTACATAATTGGTCGCATTGGGAGGTGATCGTTAAGCGGGGGTCCACTGTATTTCTTTGTCATAGAGTTTTCAGGAAGTGGAATAGCCCAGAAAGTGACTTAGTTTAAAGACGAGGTTTTGAAATTAAAAAAAAAAAAAAACAAAAAAAAAAAAAAAATATAATATATATATATATAATATTATATATATATATATATATATAATATATATATTATATATATAATTATATTATATATTATATATATTAATGAATGTAGTTGCCAGCAAAGAGGCGGGGCCAGGCCAGGAGCTGTGAATCAACCCCTGCAACCACAAATAGGCAAGTACAAAACACACACACACACACCTTGGGGCCAGGAGCTATGAATCATCCCCTGCAACCACAGTTAGGTGAGCTTGCACATACACAGCATCAAGGGGACACAGTTGGAAGTTGAAGACTCGGATAAATCACAGGGATGTTAGGAATTATTTCTTTAGTCACAGAGTTGTCAGGAAGTGGAATAGTCTGGGAAGTGATGTAGTGGAGGCAGGATCTATTCATGGCTTTAAGAAGAGGTATGATAATGCTCATGGAGCAGGAAGAGTGACCTAGTAGCAGCCAGTGAAGAGGCAGGGCCAGGAGCTGTGATCCCTGCAACCATAACTAGGTGAGTACACACATGCACACGCGCAGGTTAGGTTAGGTAAAGTTCGTCAGGAAACAGGACAAGTGTTTCCTGATGCGGGTCTTAGTCAGATGATGAACTGCCATTGGAGCTTTTGGTCATCTGACCGAGGCCTTCTGCTGGCTTACCGGTGCACCCCTTTAAAAATTATGGCCTGTTATAACCATGTTATATCTATATATCAATGCACACGCACGCATGTATGCGCGCACACGCACACACACACACACACACACACACACACACACACACACACACACACACACACACACACACACACACACACACAAAAGATCATCAGGAGGAGAGTGGTAGAGCACCTAGAAAGACACAAGCTTATAAACGACAACCAGCGTGGTTTCAGGGAAGGAAAATCCTACTGGAGTTTTATGACAAGGTAACAGAAGTAAAACATGAGAGAGAAGGGTGGATAGACTGCATTTTCTTGGACTGCGAGAAGACTTTGACACAGTTCCTCACGAGGTTAATGCAAAAGCTAGAGGATCAGGCATGCATAACAGGAAAGGCACTGCAGTGGATCAGAGAATATCTAACAGGGAGGCATCGAGTCATGGTAAGTGACAAGGTGTCAGAGTGGGCGCCTCTGATGAGTGGGGTTCCACAGGGGTCAGTCCTAGGACCTGTGCTGTTTTTAGTATGTGTCAATGACATAATGGAAGGGATGGACTCAGAAGTGTCCTTATTTGCAGATGATGTGAAGTTAATCAGGAGAATTAAATTGGTTGAGGATCAGCAAGAGACCTGGACCGACTACAAGCCTGGTCCAGCAGCTGGCTCCTTGAATTTAACCCTGCCAAATGCAAAGTCGTGAAGATCGGGGAAGGGCAAAGAGGATGGCAGACAGAGTATAGTCTAGGTGGCCAAAGACTGCAAACCTCACTCAAGGAAAAAGATCTTGGGGCGAGTATAAAACCGAGCACATCTCCTGAGGTGCGTGTCAATCAGATAACTGCTGTAGCATACGAGCGTCTGGCAAACCTAAGAATAGTGTTCCAATACCTCAGTAAGGAATCGTTCAAGACTCTGTACACCACATACGTCAGGCCGATATTGGAGCATGCAGCACCAGTTTTGAATCCACACCTGGTCTAGCACATCAAGAAATTAGAGAAAGTGCAAAGGTTTACAATGAGACTAGTCCCAGAGTTAAAGGGATTGTCCTATGAAGAAAGGTTAAGGGAAATCGGCCTGATGACACTGGAGGACAGGAGGGTCAGGGGAGACATGATAATGACATTTAAAATACTGCGAGGAATTGACAAGGTGGACAACAAGAGGATGTTCCAGAGATGGGACACAGAAACAAGGGGTCACATTTGGAAGTTGAAGACTCAGGTAAGTCATAGGGATGTTAGGAAGTACAGTGGACCCCCGATTAACGATATTTTTTCATTCCAGAAGTATGTTCAGGTGCCAGTACTGACCGAATTTGTTCCCATAAGGAATATTGTGAAGTAGATTAGTCCATTTCAGACCCCCCACACATACACGTACAAACGCACTTATATAAATACACTTACATAATTGGTCGCATTGGGAGGTGATCGTTAAGCGGGGGTCCACTGTATTTCTTTAGTCATAGAGTTGTCAGGAAGTGGAATAGCCTAGAAAGTGACTTAGTTTAAAGACGAGGTTTGATGAAGCTCATGGAGCAAGGAGTGAGAGGACCTAGTAGCGATCAGTGAAGAGGCAGGGCCAGGAGCTATGACTGGATCCCTGCAACCACACACATTCATGCATGCGTGCATTTGCGTGCACATGCACACACAAACACATACATGATGTTCCAGAGATGGGGCGCAGAAACAGGGGACCAGGGGGTGACAATTGGAAGTTGAAGACTCAGATGAGTCAGAGGGATGTTAGAAAGTATTTCTTCAGTCACAGAGTTGTCAGGAAGTGGAATAGTCTGGAAAGTGACGTAGTGGAAGCAGGAACCACACATGGTTTTAAGACAAGGTTTGATAAACAACATGGAGCAGGGAGGGGACCTATTAACGATCATTGAAGAGGCAGGGCCAGGAGCTACGACTTGATCCCTGAAACCACAAATAGGTGAGTACACACATGCACATGCACACATAACACACCACACCACCACAACACAACACAACACAACAACACAGCACAACACAGCACAACACAGCACAACACAGCACAACACAGCACAACACAGCACAACACAGCACAGCAACACAACACAACACAACACAACACAACACAACACAACTCACAACACAACACAAAGCAACACAACAAACACATCAACACACACACAGCCAACACATACAACACACACAGTACACACAAGCGCAGTAACACACTGCGCAGCGCGCGCGCACACACACACACACACACACACACACACACACACACACACCACACACACACACACACACACACACACACACACACACACACACACACACACTCACACACCACACTCACACACCACACTCACACACCACACTCACACCACACACACACACCACACTCACACACACCACACTCACACACCACACTCGCACACACAACCGCACACCACACTCGCAGAGACCACACTCGCACACCACACTCGCACACCACACTCGCACACCACACTCGCACACCACACTCGCACACCACACTCGCACACCACACTCGCACACCACACTCGCACACCACACCCACACACACACACCACACACACACTCACACACACACAAACACACCACACCACGACACACACACACACCACACACACACACACACACACCCACACACACACACACACACACCACACACACCCACACCACACACACACACACACACCACACACACACACACACACCACACACACCACACACCACACACACACACACACACACACACACACACACACACACCACACACACACACACACACACACACACCACACACACACACACCACACACACACACACACCACACACACAACACCACACCACACACACACACAACCACACACACACCACCACACACACACACACACACACACACCACACACAACCACACACAACCACACACACACACACCCACACACACACACACCACACACACACACACCACACACACACACACCACACACACACACACACACACACACCACACACACCACACACACACACACACCACACACACACACACACCACAAACACACACACACACACCACACACACACACACCACACACACACACACACACACACACCACACACCACACACACACACCACACACAACCACACAACACACCACACACACACACACCACACACACACCACACACACACACACACACACACACACACACACACACACACACCACACACACACCACACACACACACACACACCACACACACACACACACCACACACACCACCACACACACCACAACACCACACACCACCACACACACCACACACACCCACACACACCCACACACACACACCACACACACACCACACACACACACCACACACCACACACACAACACCACACACACACACCACACACCACACAACACACACACCAACACACACACACACCACACACACACCACACCACAACCACACACACACCACACACACACCACACACACACCACCCACACACCACACACCACACACACACACCACACACACCACACACACACACCACACACACACTGAGAGAATGTGAATGAGAACGAATGAACGAATGTGCACACAAAAATGAAAAATACCACAGTCAAAAAAAAAAAAGGGAATATATGTGCTTACACGTAAGCACATGAAAGCACTCAGGTAATCCCATTAATTTTCACTGGTATTTTTTCATTTTAAAATTCAACACAATTTGTGATTACTTAGTATACACACACACACGCGCGCACTTTAGATGGCAACGGCAATGATTGCGCTCAAAATGCAGGGTGAATGAAACTGTGTGATGGTGTCTGTGATTTGTGTTAGCTTATTGATGCTTGTCTTTTTATTGGCATCATCTTTTTATGCAAAACTTTTTAAAATTCAAATTAGGATTTTTGTAATTTTCTGTTGTAGGAAAATTTCCTAATTCATTGTGACTTTTTTTTAAGTAAGATAGCTTGTTTTCTAGTATTAAAGGTATTAAAGTAATATATATATATATATATATATATATATATATATATATATATATATATATATATATATATATATATATATATATATATATATATATATATATATATATATAATGTGTGTGTGTGTATATATATATATATATATATATATATATATATATATATCTTTGTTTTAAGCCACACTAGTACTTTAGTAAAGCATGCTTTGGTATTGTCTGCTCTTTTATCAATACCTGATAGATAATGAATCTTAAATTTTTCCTGTCTGGGTAAAATCAACCACATTAACTTTTAACTGACAAGCTGGTGAAACTAATGAAAGAACTGTTTAGTACCTACAAAAGCCAGGTTTGGTTTGAAGCACACCACCCTCTTTTGACAAATATACTAGCCTTTTACAGATTTGTAACTATTTTCAGGGGTATGACTAAGGGAACATTAATTACAGTGTGAAGATCTCGTACATGTAATGTAATTTTGGTAATTCGTATACTGATGAATCATTAAGAGCATACATTTTATGTCATCAGCTTAGGATCTCCCTAACCTCAACTACTGCCTTTTATTTTTACCGTGACAATGTTACAATGCAGAGAAAGTTTGTGGCAAATAATTTTGTGTAGCCAGTGTGATCAACTGTCATAACACCTCAGTGGTAGCCTCATTGTTTTATATTTTCATTTCACTATTAACACCTCAGTGATAGAATATTTCTATCACTGTCTTACACTACTGAAGTTTTTCTTTTTTTTATTTCCCCCAGTTACAGCCTCTTATATGTTCAGTTTATCATATCCACTTTTAAGAGTGAATATATTTATAGCACTTGTTCAGAACATTATCATTTCTTTATAGTTTGCCAGCATTATGTGATCTATTGTGGATAGTGTGACAAATATATTACCTTACTGATATAATGTTGATTTAAATGTTAGACAATTTTCACCCATTAGTGATGAGGAGTCAGCTTATTGTAACAGGTAGATGCTCACACACACTAGTTAGTATCACCAACTGTTGAGGATAAAAAATTAATACAAAGCCCGTACCTGATTCTTAGGGAAATGTTTATCTGTTGAGACCCTTTAGTTAAAGATGTTTCAGGTGCAAATTGTTGGTTTTTACATCATTGTGTATTAGAACATTGAGGACTTCAGTGCAGTCTTACACTCACTGATTATCCTCTATTGTAGCGTGTTCATAGCCTTTTACTAATATGTACTTCCACTTTCACTTGTATGCACTTGCCAAAAAAAAAGTAACCTAATGAAAGTAGCTTAAACTGAAATTTTTCCATTTAAAATTTAATAAAATTTCAGATTGAACTACAGGTACACAAGTTATTGGGGGCTTGACTTTTTTTTTAATAGTTGCAGGTTTGATGGTGGTTGTACAGTGGAGAAAACTATACAGTATCTAGTTTGTTGAGTAGTCTGTTAATTGATATTTGTGACACACGTGATTTAGAACCTGCTCAGGTTCTTTGATAAGGTGGAGAATGCTAATTTGAAACATTTAAGCAAGCCTTACAGATAGCCTGGAATTTTGGTCAAAGTCACTGATCTCGTCACATAATTAATTTGAGTAACTCATTTGGGAAAGACAAGTGTGCATTTATGTATTATATTGTAATATAAGAGTAAAAAAAAATTCCCTATATATGCAGATATATATATAAATGATAATGTTAATAAATCTATTTATTCTAAACTATTAATGGCTTTTTCTACATGTCTACTTTGTACAAAATTTGTGAATCCACAATATGACAAATTGCTAGGTAAGACTGACCACCACCATAACCATTAAAAAAATATATAAAAAATTTCTTCCTTTATCAATCAAAAGCATTAATTTATATTCACAAAGCTCTAAACATGTTTAGATTACTAATTTGTAGCTACAAAAGATTACAATATAAAACACAACTTATATGGGTCATTCACCACTATGACCAATTGGCAGTTACAGTGGAACTCAGTTTTCGTCTTCAATTCATTCCAGAGAGTCTGACGAAAACCAAATTCGACGAAAACTGAAGCAATATTTCCCATAAGAAATAATGTAAATACAACTAATCCATTTCAAACACCCAAAAATATTAACAAAAAATAAATTTTATAGAGAATATAGTTTTACATACAGAAAACAGTGAGAAATAAATATAAAGCACTAATGAAATGGATAAATGAACATTTAAATCACTTTTACTTTTATTGAAGACTCTAGGCATATGGAAGACGGCGAGGGAGGAGAAGTTATCTCTACCACCATCACAACCACTACCACCATTGAATTCTATCGTGTTTCTCGCCCTCTTTATCAAAGGGTTGGCACTCAGAACTTTCTTTGGCTCCATAGTGGCTTATTTAGCAGTCGCACTCAATAAACTAGCACAAAAAACTATAGATTATTACGAAATGTTTCTTATGAATGTGCAGGGTAATGCTCACTCAACAAGAAACAAAGCCAGACTGACTTGGAATACATGCGGGGGATGCTTTATGTGGGCACGAGCAGATGGACACATTCGGTACGGCAAACGAAAACCAAGGAGATAAACGAAAACTGGGACAATATTTTGACGAAAAAAGTTGTTGAAAACCGAGTTAGACGAAAACCAGGGCAAATGAAAACTGAGGTTCTGCTGTATCTTAATTTTCAATGATTAAATTTCAATTTGCAAACTAATAACTGGTAAATTAATAAAAACAGCAGCCACAGTAAATTTTGCAGAAAAGCGAGATATTCATTAATTAGATCAAAGAATGTAGTTACTGGGTTCCTAGTCAGGCTGCAAGAACCCTGTAATTTCAGAGGATGTCTGGGTGTTGAAAGATTACAAAAGTGAGAATTTAAAAACCTAACCCCTTAACTGTGCAAATGTAGATCTCCGTTCGCTCTCCCAATGCGAACGGAGAAAAAAAAAAAATTTAATTGAAGAGGACATTTTTTTACATAAAATAATGTAAAAAAAAAATTCTAGAGTCAGTACGTGCAGAGATATAAGGCCGCAAAGTCGGCACTTGTCACTCATCTGATGGCAACATGAAGCACTGCCACTTGCAGATGTGTTGCTGATATACCTTTTTCTCATTTTTTTTTAATTTGTATAATTTTTATGTTCTGATAATGACAATTTGCAGTAGTTCTTGTGATTTCATAGTTAATCTTTGTACTGATACTAATATTAGGTACTGAAATAGTGCTCAAATAGTCACACACACAGTGTCAGATGAACATTTTTGCATACCTTAGTCACATACTATTGTTTAGAAATATATACATAGTATTTATAGGTCCCAGCAATGTTTTGGATACAATGGAGTATATAATAATAATAATAATTTCCCTTGAAGCAAGAGTGTGTCACTTGTTTTATCTTATCTCTTCACTCCACTGCTGACAATGATGAGCATCATCTTATCTTTCCGCTAATGACAGTGGTGACATTTGATGAGCCTTCGCTTTATTTGTTTTCACTCTTACACACAAACATGTCTGTCTATCTATCTGTCTGTCTCAAAGAGCTGCTCATGAACAGTCTGGTATTACACATGATCACTATCTACAAGCACAGTATAGCACTTTGTCTGGATTTTTTTTGGGTTATCCTAGGTAATTTACACTATGCATAATTGTATTTACGTATATGTTCCTGTGAGATAGAGATAGATACAGACAGACAGACGGAGATAGAGACAGTCAATTAGCCAGTGCTGAAATTACAGTTCCAGACTTGTTTCTTTTTACTTCTTTTTACTTAGGGCATAGGGTATAGGACATTCTGGCAAGGTGACGCTTTCCTCTTAAAAGGGGAGTGTTAATACGACATGACATCAGTGAATCCTTGGTGTTTGCTCTAGCTGGCGCTCAGTTTAACTGGTGCTCCCAGAAGGTACTAAATGGTCCCAGATTTTTTTAATACAGCTCATACCAAGGGTTAAGACCCATTCTGTGCTGACCAGGCATCTTAGGCCAATTATGCCAAATTTGGAGGCAGGAAAAATAAAATGTAGATCTACGTTTGGAGCACTAGCGGTAAGAACATAGATCTACATTTGGACAGTTAAGGGACTAACCATCAAGACAATATAGCAAGTACTGGCTGTTTCTCCATGGTTCCCATGCAAGTCTTATGGGGCCAGTACAGCTGGTGAGGGGCTCTTTAATTTAAGGAATAGAACCTGTGCTCCAATTCCTTGAATTAAGCAAATTAATCCTAAGTGCCTTCCATTCCCTAAGACACTGTAAGAACCCTACAGGTTTCGTGCTCCTCCACAAATGTAATAGCTACAGGTGCTTGACTTACGATATTTTGACTTTACGATGATTCAAAAGCAATTACTTTGGAGATGATTTATTATGGTTTAGAAAGACACGTAAGCAAACACTATAACATATTTATTAGAAAACGTTTCGGTCCTGGGACCTTGATCACTTCTAACACATAGAGGTAGAAAGACATTACAGTGGACCCCCGGTTAACGATTTTAATCCGTGCAAGAGGGCTCATCGTTATGCGAAATAATCGTTATGCGAATGAATTTTCCCCATAAGAAATAATGGAAATAAAATTAATCCGTGCAAGACGCCCAAAAGTATGAAAAAAATTTTTTTTTACCACATGAAATGTTAATTTTAATACACACAAACTGAAAAAGGCATGCACAATTACATGACACTTACTTTTATTGAAGATCTGGTGATGATTGATGGGATGGGAGGAGGGGAGAGCATTATCTTCTTACTGTTTAGAAGGGGAATCCCCTTCCATTAGGACTTGAGGTAGCAAGTCCTTTTCTGGGGTTACTTCCCTTCTTCTTTTAATGCCACTAGGACCAGCTTGAGAGTCACTGGACCTCTGTCGCACAACAAATCTGTCCATAGAGCTCTGTACCTCCCGTTCCTTCAAGACTTTCCTAAAATGGGCCATAACATTGTCATTGAAATAGTCACCAGCACGGCTTGCAACAGCTGTGTCAGGGTGATTTTCATCTATAAAGGTTTGCAGTTCAACCCACTGTGCACACATTTCCTTAATCTTTGAAGTAGGCACAATGGATTCCACAACTGGCATAGGCTTCTCAGGGTTAGCCCCAAACCCTTCAAAATCTTTCTTAATTTCCATACTAATTCTCACCCTTTTTACCACAGGGTTGGCACTAGAAGCTTTCTTGGGGCCCATGGTCACTTATTTTCCAGAAACAGCACCGAAAACACTGTAATAATACGAAATATTCCGAGTGTATGCTTGGATGTTACCGCGGAGGCTGGCTGGTAAACAATGGGACGGCCGGCACATGTGAGGGCACATTGGACGTGTCTCGGACGAAAATCGGTAAGCGGGTTTTTAATCGGTATGCGCGGCAAAAATTTTGCGATAAAAGTAATCGTTATGCGGAAAAATCGCTATGTGATGCCATCGTTATGCGGGGGTCCACTGTATATATATAGGCGGAGAGTGAGATGTGACGCACGTGACCTGAGGAATGTCATAAGAACATAAGAATGGAGGAACACTGTAGAAGGCCTACTGGCCCATGCGAGGCAGGTCCTTATCAAAACAACCTCTGCCTATGATGAGGACGGATAGATGATGAAATCATGTGACTCCTGTGTTGTTGGGTTGGTGCTGCTTAAGTATCATGTATGCCAATGTTTTTGAAATTTTGTAGTTTCCAGTGTTGTGTTCTATAGTGTCGGTGACGGTGATTAGTGAGGCTTCTAGGCACCGTCGGCGTCTGAGGTCTGGTTCGGTGAGAACGAGTTGTGCCTCGTTCCAGTTCATCAAATGCCCCGTGGAGTCTCTGTGGAGGACACAGGCGTACCTTACATCGTCTCTGTTAGAGGCATTTCGATGCTCATTCAGGCGGACTGCAAGATCTCTGCCTGTCTCGCCTACATATTTCTTGGGACAGAACCCACAGGGGATAGTGTAGACGCCTGCTGTAGAAGTTAGAGGTGTGGGGCTGCGTTTAGTAGTGAGGTCTTTGATAGAGGATGTGTTTATGGTGGAAACGTTGATGTTACTCATAGCAAGTGCCCGGCGAGTATTCGTGGCAACATCGCCACATGGGAGTACTATGAACTGTTTAGGGGGCTGTTCCATGGGCGGTTTGTTGAGGATAGCTTGTGCCTTGAGTCTGCAATCTCGGATGAAGAAAGATGGGAACTGAAGACGTGTAAAGGCTTGTGTTATGTAAGTGCATTCTTCTTCTAGAAAACAAGGGCTGGAGATGCGAAGAGCTCTCAAGAAGAAGCCAATGAGGACTCCTCTCTTAGTGCGGGTATCTTGGTGTGAATAAAAGTGTATAAGATCGTCCTTGTATCACACCAAGATACCCGCACTAAGAGAGGAGTCCTCATTGGCTTCTTCTTGAGAGCTCTTCGCATCTCCAGCCCTTGTTTTCTAGAAGAAGAATGCACTTACATAACACAAGCCTTTACACGTCTTCAGTTCCCATCTTTCTTCATCCGAGATTGCAGACTCAAGGCACAAGCTATCCTCAACAAACCGCCCATGGAACAGCCCCCTAAACAGTTCATAGTACTCCCATGTGGCGATGTTGCCACGAATACTCGCCGGGCACTTGCCACTTTCAGTATCACTCGCATGCCTACTGGGTGCCATGGTTTCTTGGCAGATACAAGATATGGCAATGAAAAGATCTAAACACAATTCACAAACACAGTTCTGAGAATCGTACGAGATGCACGTACACACAGCACTGGGACGGGTGGCAGGGTAGAAGGCCTTTCCCACAGAATGGCCAGACCTAGAGCCAGAAGGCCTGAGATCAGTCTGCGGGCAATGCTCCAGATTTTTTCCCCGTCCAGAACTGGAACCATGTTAAGTAAATCTTATGATGTGTTGTATAAAAATATGCCATAATTTTGCAATGGTGTAATAACCAAAACATGGAAAATGAACCCTTGTAATATAACGGTCTACTGTAGTTACAGTAATTTTTTGTTTATATACTTATTCAGTGACATTAGTTATTTAGCATATACGTACAGTGGAACTTCGGTTTTTGTGATTAATTTGTCCCAGAAAGTCTGATGAAAACCGAATTGTACAAAAACTGAAGCAATATTTCCCATAAGAAATAATGTAAATCCAATTAATCCATTCCAGACACCCAAAAATATTAACAAAAAATACATTTTATAGAGAATAACTATAATTTTACATACAGAAAGCAATGAGAAATAAATATCAATGACTAATGAAATGGATAAATGAACATTTAACATCAATTTTACCTTTATTGAGACTTGTTGGCATATGGAAGATGGCGAGGAGGGAAGAGGTTATTGTTTGGAAGGGGAATCCCTGTCCATAAGAAATTCGGGTATAGAGGCCCTATCCAGGGTTACTTCCTTTCTTTGTCTTTTGCTGGCACTAGGACCAGCTTGAGAGTCGCTGGACCCCTGTTGCACAAAAAATCTGTCCAGAGAGGTCTGTTTCTGGAATCTCTAAGATTTGTCTAAAATGGGACAAGGCACTGTCATTGAACATGTTGCAGACATGGCTTGCAACAGCTTTGTAAGGGTGATATTTCTCCACAAAACTTTGCAATCCTTCCCACTAACAAAATATTTTCCCAACCCAATTTTCAGTGCTACCCAAGAAATAAGTTTTGATGATTCTATTTACTCATTATTCAAGTCCCACTCAAATCCAACCCCTCTCACTCGTATATTTTTCCAACCTAAATTTAAAACTACCCAACGTTTTAGCTTCAATAACCCTACTAGGCAGACTGCTCCACTCATCAACTATCCTATTTCCAAACCAACACTTTCCTATATCTTTTCGAAATCTTAACTTATCTAATTTGAATCCATTATTGCGGGTTCTTTCTTGGAGAGATATCCTCAAGACCTTATTTATATCCCCTTCGTTAATACCCATCTTCCACTTACGTCTTCCCTAATTCTTCATCTTAAAAGTGAATGTAATTTAAGGGACTTCAGTCTTTCTTCATACGGAAGAATTCTGATGCTATGAATTAATTTTGTCATTCTTCGTTGAATGTTTTCTATTATGATAATACGTATGTATTATTATAACAATAATTATTACAGTAGAACCCCCGAAGATCGGCCGCTGTGTTTATTGGCCGAATTGTATTTAGGCTGGTTTTTGGGCCAAAATTTTACTCCATATTTCAGCTGGTGCCTTGCAAATCGGCCATATTGTGTGTGTCAGCCAGCCTCCCGCCGGGATGCCGCTGCATAGGTGAGCCAGTCTCCCTGTGTGTCTTGGGGAATGAGCACATACTCCTTGCATTCGTCCAAACAAGCACAAAAATCCATTGATTTTTGTGCTTGTTTATTAAGTGCAACTGTGAAATAAGCCACCTTGGGCCCAAAGAAAGTTCCTAGTAAAGTTCCTTTGGTAAAGAAAGTGAGAAACACAATGGATTTTAAGAAAGAAGTTATTGAAAAATGTGAGAGTGGTGTTCGAGTGCTAGAACTTATCAGGATGTATGGGAAATCCAAATCAACAATCACTTCTGTCCTGGCAAAGAAAGAACAAATCAAGGAAGCTGATGTGGTGAAAGGGGTAAACATGTTAATGAAAAAGAGATCACAAACAATGGAAGATGTGGAGAGAGGCAGGGAGTGTAGCATGGAGGGAGGGAGTGTAGCAGGTAGTCAGGGACTGTAGCAGGGAAGCGGAGTGTGGAAGGGAGGGAGGGAGTGTAGCAAGGAGGAGGCAGGGAGTGTAGCATGGAGGCAACCCCAGAGAGGGCTTTGATACCTAAAGTCCTTATGGAGGGGGATTCCCCTTCCAAACAATAATCAGTCCTCCCTCTCTCCTTCCTGTCTTCCACAAGCCAACAAGAGTCTTCAATAAAGGTACGTAATAGTGATTTAAATGCTCATTTGTTTTATTTAGTTCTCACTGTTTTGTGTGTGTAAAACTATAATTAATCTCTAAAAAATATATTTTTTGTTAATATTTTTGGGTGTCTGGAACGGATTAATTGTATTTACATTAATTCTTATGGGAAATGTTGCTTCGAATTTAGGCCGACCTTCTGGAACGGATTACAGCCGATATTCAGAGTTCCACTGTATTATTATTAATTTAGGGAATTGGAGCACAGATCCAATTCCCTAGATCAAGAGCCCCTTACCATGGAACCTCTCTTGAGGGGGTAGTTCACATCCTGAAATTTCATTCGTATTCAGAAGCAAAAAATCGACTGAGCAACTGTTCATATCCTGAAAAATTCACATGGTGGGGCATTCGTAAGCCGAGGTTCCATTGTATTCATATTCAACTCGCGATGGGTTTGTCGGAATGTAACCCCATCATAAGTTGAGCATGTGTACGTATTTCAGTCACTGCACAATTCGAGAAAGGTATCCCTGCAGCCTCTTCTACCTCAGTACAAACTAAAGGAATATTGGAGGGTGGTCATAAAATTCCAATGCAACAAAATACGAATATGTACATGTATAAAAAAATGTGTACATTTGTACTCTGTGGACTGAACCAAGATGCCCTCCATTGAGCAACTTTACCAGCAGCTTAAGGCAAAATTGAGAGTAGTGAAGCCCGAGATATGGCGATTGATGGAGGAAAACGAGAGGATTCGTAGTCCTCCTGTTGTAAGTCCTCGGGTCAAGAACGGAGCCTGAGCAGTGGCTGGACAGCATGGAACAAAGTTGAAGATCAAGAGGACGAAAGAGACTGCTGTGGAAACTTTGAGCTCCTTTTCTGTGCTTCCAGACGAATGTGACTTGACTACTGGGAATGTCACAATGAAGAACAACAAGGAAGGTAATAATATTGTGCTTGTTGGAGAAGTTTAAGTATATGGATAGGACCTTCTGCTTGAAGGATAGGATTAGGAGACAGAGGGTTTGCTTTCCTGGGGCTGGGATGGAGGACATTGTTAGCCAGCTTGACAACAACATGCTTGGTAATGGGATCAATCCTACTATCTGCCTCAGTGCTGGAGGCAATGATGTAGGCAAGTGTAGAAGTGAAGATTTAATTAGAAGGTATAAGGCAGCAATAGACATTAGGAAGGAGGGAGGGAGCCCTGTTATATGTGGCATTTTGCCAAGAAGGGGTGTTGGAAATGAAGGCTGTCTAGAGCGATTGGTATAAATTGCTGGCTGGACAAACACTGTAAGGATAATGCAGTACCATTCATTGACAACTGAGACCACTTCTATGGCCATAATGACATGTATGCCAGGGATGAGGTTCTTATCCAGGGCAGTTGTGGGTTTTCTCTCTAGCTCAGTTGAGGATTTTAGGGCTTTAAACTAAGATTACTTGGAAGTATGGAAAATAGTGAGTATTGTAATATTGGTTTAGGCTTTGATATCATAAATCTTAACAATTACAAGGATAATAATAGGTGTAGTAGAAAAACAGAAATGAGCAGGAAGGGTAAAGAAAAAGGAGGGTCTTTAAACATATACTGTACTAAGAGTCGTAGTGCTAGGAATAAGATGGACAAATTGAGATTAGTTGCTAATGCAGGTAACACTGATGTATTTGCCATAACTGAGATGTAGTTTAATTTGAATAACTGGGACAAGCCTGTTGCATGTCACATTCAGGGTTTTAAATTGTTCCAAGTAGACAGAAGTATCGGGAAGTGGGGTGGGGTGGCAATGTTTGTCCGAGATTGCTTGAACTGTTTCATAAAAATGAGTATAAAGTCTGAAATAATACATACAGAATCTGGATAGAATTTTCAGAGGGGAATGAAAAATTGGTTTTAGGAGTGATATACCGTCCCCCAAATTTAAACAGGGACCAAGGGAGGAAATTAAGGCCACAAGGTACGAAAACGTAGTAATTCTAGGGGACTTTAACTTTAGTCAGATTGATTGGAATTCTTTGACTGGGAATTTAGAATCTAAGGACTTCTTAGAGATAGTTCAGGATTGTTTTTTGAACCAGTTTGTGACAGAACATACAAGGGGAAATAGCCTGCTTGACTTGATTCTGGCAAACAAGAAACCCTTATTAATAATTTAGAAATTACAGAGGAACTCGGCAAAAGCGACCACAAATCAATTACCTTTAGCATTGACTGGAAGTATGTTAGTAGGAACAACTCAGTAACAGTCCCAGATTACAATGGGCTTAGAGAGCACTTATCATCTGTGGACTGGGGTGACAAAGAGAGCTATCAATATGACAGCTTTCTAAACACTATACATGCTGCCCAAAGAACATTTATCCCGTTTAAAGAAATTAGGTCGAATAGAAATGACGCAAAATGGATGAATAATAGGCTCAAATATCTTTTAGGGCAGAAGAAAGGAATTTATAGGAGCAGTGAGGAAATGGTACAGTGATACCCACAAGATGTGGAAAAAGACACTTACAGTTCAGGACATTTATTAAAGGAAACGTTTTACCACAAGTGGCTTCTTCAGTCCTAATACAGAGAAAACGCATATATATATAGTGACAGGAGTCAGGTGAAGTGTCGCATGGATAGAGATGGTAGTAGCAGTAGTGGAACTAAGGTGAAGGGACGGATGGCTACAGAGGGACCAGTTGATATCATGTTACAGCAGTTTCCAGAATGGGTAATATCCTGTTGATTAGCAATTTTGAGATACTGTAACTACCGGACTTTTGCTTTATAGTGTTACTGACAGCAATTAGGGCAGCTTCTATTCATTTTCTCTGTCTTAAATCGTCTTCTTTAATCACTAGTTTAGCCTCACTAAATTTCACGAGGCGTCCAACATCAACCCTATGTTGAACACAGGCGTTTTTTACGGTCATCATTTCTGCATGTGTTCAACACAGGGACGATGTTGGACACCTCATGAAATTTAGCGAGGCTAAACTAGTGATTAAAGAAGACGATTTAAGACTGAGAAAATGCATAGAAGCTGCCCTAATTGCTGTCAGTAACACTATAAAGCAAAAGTCCGGTAGTTACAATGTCTCAAAATTGCTAATCAACAGGATATTACTCTTTGGGTATGACCTACTTCCACTGGGGAATCCTGACTACCAGTGACTATGCCCTCGTCTGCTACATGTCCCATTTCCACCTGACGTTAGTATATAAGTGCCAGCCTCCTTGCCTCTGCTCCTGAGTGTATAACCACCCTACTAAGCCAGATTGCTGATTGAGCTAGCCAGCATCACAGCAATACTAGCTCAGAAGGGGATCAAAGGATGCCTCCTGACCTGGATAGAGTCCTACCTTAGGGACAGGCAGGCCTGTGTCAGCTTTCAGGGACACTACTCTTCCTTTAAAACCCTGGAAAATGGCATGCCACAAGGAGCTGTGCTCAGTCCTACCCTGTTTAACTTCCTTGTGAGCCTTCCCTTTCATAGTGGTATGAAACTCCTCTCAGCTATGCTGATGATCTTGCACTCGTAGTGAATGAGAAAAGCAATTTGGAGTGATGGGCCCAGAGAGCTTTGGACCTAATAACGCAGTCTTGCAAGGAACTAGGCCTCAAGATCTCGTTTGATAAATGGTTTTGAAAACCGACAGCTTGAAGAATTGATTGACAAAGACTGATTTACTCCACAAACTCTGATGATACCTTTTGCACTCCCCTCAGCCCTTTCTACCTCAATCTCTTGCTGCCTGTTGTGATAGAAACACAGGCCTTATCTCTAGGCTTTATTGAACATAGAATCTTCATAGTACTTCTGCAACAACAAAATATAATGACTAGTACATCTAATAACTGCTTCTACAGGGATGGTGATGTCTTGCATATGTCAAGAGAAAAGTTATAACTACAGGCCACATATTTAAACTCACCATGTAATCTGCATCACTAATATATGGATATAAGAGAAGAGAATCACACACCATGTGTTGGTGCCCATGACACATGCCAAGCTGTTGTTGTTGTTAAGGGCCCTGAGAGGTGGTGCAGTATTATCCTGCTGCTGCTCCCCACTGGAGCAGTATCACTACAATCTCCCCCTTCTAAAATATCAGACACAGTAATCTCCCAAACTGTTAGGTGGGTGGCGTACACGTCCCGACCTTCGTAGCCCTTGAGCCTCTTCACCAGGTTCAATATTTTCCAGCGGGGTTTGACTAACTGCTGGAGCAGAATCCTCTATTTCCGTAGGGGTAGTCTCGAGGGGCTTTCCAGGGGAAAACGAAGCATCTTTCACATTTGTGTATCTTGAGATTCCACACTAATGGGGATTTCAACTGGGGCTAAATGTCTTGTAGATACTGTAGTCTCTTCACCATTTTGGTAGCGAATGTGGGTGTAATGTGGATTAGCTTGCAGGAGCTTTACCTCTTCCACTAAAGGATCCGTCTTGTTTATCCTACGGTGACTCTTCAGGAGAACGGGTCCAGGATGACATAACCAAGTTCAAATTCAAATTCAAAGTTTATTCTCTATAAAGATTACAATGTTGAATTTACAGAATTTGGTTGTTGTGTGGTTTACATGTAGTTAAATAATGATTACAGAGTATACTACTAGAACGCCTAGCATGGCTAGGCATTTCGGGCAGACTTAGTTTAATTCTTTATTTTAAAATATTACAAATTATGAGGTAAGTTGGTATTATGGCTAAGTGACTAAATACTAGTTTGTGAGTTTAGCAATGTGAATGCTTTTGTTTTGGCACAGTACATAGTTTCAGTATTGGAGTATCATAGGATTCATTATTTTAAGATTGAGATTAATATTTCTGTTTATGGTCAAATGGGTGAGTGAGTGTAAGTGTGAACCACCAGGTGGTATTCGTGTAGTTAGTTGATGGGGTTTATCAGGGAGATAAGATGTTTTCTAATGGTAGTTTTGAAGGTGATGAATGTGTCTGCAGTTCTAGAGTTCTCAGGTAGGGTGTTCCAGATTTTAGGGCCTTTGACATACATTGAATTTTGTAAAGGTTTAGTCGGACATGGGGAATGTCGTAGAGATGTTTGTGTCTGGTGTTATGCCTGTGGGTTCTGTCACAACTATCAAGAAAGCATTTTAGGTCAAGGTTGATATTGGAGTTTAAGGCCCTGTAGATGTAGATTGCACAGTAGTAAGTGTGGATGTACTGAACAGGGAGTAAGTTTAGATCTATGAAGAGTGGGGGGGGGGGTGTTGCCAGGGATGGGATTTAGTGATTATTCTTACTGCAGCTTTTTGTTGGGTTATTATTGGCTTTAGGTGTGTTGCTGCAGTTGATCCCCAAGCACAAATAGCATAGGTGAGGTATGGATAAATAAGTGAGTGGTATAGTGTGAGAAGGGCATTTTGCGGCACGTAGTATCGTATCTTGGAGAGGATCCCAACTGTTTTGGATACTTTTTTGGTTATGTGTTGGATATGGGTGCTGAAATTCAGGTTATTGTCAAGGTATAGGCTAGGAATTTGCCTCATTATGTCTGGTAATTAGAGTGTTGTCGATCTTAATGTTAATTTGTGCATCTGCTCTGCTACCAAACATAATATAGTAGGTTTTGTCAGTGTTAAGCGTAAGTTTATTGGCTGTCATCCAAGTCGATATTTTGATCAGCTCCTCGTTAACAATGGTGTTGAGGGTGGCAAGATTAGGGTGAGAGATGACACAAGTCGTGTCGTCAGCAAAGAGAATGGGTTTCAGGTGTTGGGATACGTTAGGAAGATCATTGATGTATATGAGGAAGAGCAGGGGACCAAGGACACTTCCCTGCGGAACTCCAGTATCAAGTGGCCGTGTTGTTGATGCTGTGTCTTTAATGGTAACATACTGATACCTATTAGTAAGGTAAGATTTGAAATAAGCAAGCGCATGGCCTCTTATACCATAATGGTCAAGTTTGTGGAGTAGGATGTCGTGGTCCTACTGTGTCAAAAGCTTTTCTTAGGTCAATAAAAATTCCTAGTGGATATTCCTTATTTTCCAATGCTGTGTAAAGCAGATCTAGCATTTTTATGATTGCATCATTAGTGCTTTTATTTTTCCTAAATCCAAATTGGCAGGGGTTGAGTATGTTTTGTGCTGTTATAAATGAATATAGTCTCCTGTGCACGAGTTTCTCAAAGATTTTGGATAGCAATGGTAAGTTTGATATTGGCCTATAGTTGTTTAAGTCTGTAGGGTCACCACCTTTATGTATTGGTGTAACCCTTGCCATCTTGAGTAGTTTCGGGAAGGTGCTAGTTTCTAGTGACTTGTTAAAAAGTAATGAAAAAGCATGCGAAAGGATATGGGCCGCTCGCTTGTACAGTAATGGTGGGACATTAGACAGATTCCCTGAGTTGTTTTTAAGTGACTTTATAATCTCGGTGACTTCCGAGGGCTCAGTTGGTGCAAGATGGAAGGAATTTGGGAAATTCCCATCTAGGTAGTCCCCGGCATGGGCATTAGTATGTGGGATTTTATTGGCGAGATTAGATCCTATGGTTGAGAAGAAGTCGTTTATGTTGTTAGCTGTGTCAGTGGGATGTAGTGGTGTTTCATTAGCTTTAGTTAGGACAATATTCTTGTTTTTTTTCGGTTTGTGGGTCCCTAGAATCTGAGAGAGTGTTTTCCAGGTCTTTTTTATATCTCCTCTAGTGTCTGTGAATCTACTGGAGTAGTATAGTTGTTTGGCTTTTTTTATTACTTTGGTGAGAACTGATGAATAGTGTTTAAGAATATCTTTGTGTATTAAGCCCTGTCTATATTGCTTTTCATATTGGTGTTTCTTGTTAATGGATTTCAGAATGGTGCTGGTTAGCCATGGGCAACCAAGCCGTTTGTTTGTGATCTGTTTCGTTTTTATAGGACAATGTTTGTTGTATAGTCTAAGTAATTTGTTAAGAAAAATGTCTGTCCAGTCATCAATACCATTGGCCTTGGAGAATTCTGTAGGCCAGTCAACAATCTCTAGGTCAGTTGTGAACTTCCTTATTGAGGCCTCGTCATGGAGGCTAAATGAGACTTTGTTGTATTCAAGTGGTGGTTTATTAATGTTTGTCAGGAGGAAGGTAGGGTAGTGGTCTGTAGTGCTATCTGTGATTACCCCTGATTTAAGGGGGGCTAGTATATTGGTCCATATGTAGTCTATTATGGTTGCACTTGCCTCAGTGAGCCTGGTTGGTTTAGTTATTGTTGGTATGAGAAGTGTGTTGTTCATATTGCTGATGAAATCAGTTACAGGCTGATCATCTAGTAAGCCAAGGTTGATGTTGAAGTCTCCAGCTAAGAAAAGGTGGTGCTTATTCATTTGTCTGTTTGTTATTAGTGAATTTAATTTCTCACTGAAATTTGGGATGTTTGTGTGAGGTATCCGGTAAATGGCACCGATTGTTATAGGTGTCTTAAGGTTTTTTACAGTAAAATTAGCAAAAATGTATTCCCCATATTCATCACTAAAGCAAGTGGTGCTAATACAAGATAATTGGTTAGAGTAATAGATTGCAATACCACCCCCAACTTGGTTTGGTCTGCAGTTGTGAATTGCTGTGTATCCTGATAGAGGGCACAGAGGCTCCCGTAGAGGAACGACGTGAATAGTTGAGGAGTCTTTCATGAGGGGTTGCATTAGTAGCTGTGCACAGCAATGATCTAATAGAGTGAAGAGCATCAGGTAGGACAGTTTGCCAGTGTTCAACAGGTAGATTGCGCGACTTCAATGTCATTGTAACTGCCTTCCATATAGTACCATTGAACCGCTCCACTTGACCATTGCCTTGAGGGTTGTAGCTTGTTGTTCTGCTGCAGGCAATACCTTTGCTAGCCAAAAACTCCTGAAGTTCTTATTTTCATAAGGGAGGATCCCTGCCCTGAATGGATAAAAGCGGCAAAAAACCAAAAATAGAGAAAACTGTGAAAACAACTAATAACAGTTTTTTTTGAAGCAGTCATATTTGAAACAGGGGAACAAAAAGGGGAAAAACCTTGAATATTCATCTACTAGGGTTAAAAGGGAAATTTTAATTCTGTTTTTAGGGTTTGGGTAGGGGGCCCTTTTGAAATCTAATTCATTCTCGAAAGGCGGGGTGGATTTTGGGTTAAGTCTTCTTTGGCTGATAAAAATTTTGGCTTTCCTCTGCATGCTCTGATCCCTTGTCCACACTTTTTCCCACTGAGTAGGGATGTTTTTTGATTTGACAAAATGGTACAGGTGTGAAAACTCCTGGAAACACAAAGCCTTTATGGGCGCTGAGAGGATTGAAAATTTTTTTGCATGTGCTCCAAGTGGGACCTAGAGAATGCATCAGGTGAGATGTTCTTTGCCCCGGTGGGGTACAAAAATACAAAGTCATAAACATATTTTTCCATCCCCCCCAGCTTTAATATCTTTCATTCTTTACCTACTTTTTTTTTCTTGTGGGAACATAATACATCACGGACCTTTGGGCCCAGTCCTTATGGTAAAATTGCTACCATTAAATAATGCCCCCCAGGGGGCGAACTGTTTAAAAGGGGGGCCCTGGGTTTCCCTTTTTCTACAGCAGGGGTAAACACTTCTTGATCCTTGAAAAGTTTCAAAAAGGAAGGCTACTGGTCCCCCTTTCCTGGATAAGACTGCAGCAATGGCAATGTAAAATTTGCATCTGTTTCCACTTCGAATGGTAGGGACTCATCAAGGGCTTAACTACTGATTTTTCAATGTTGTTTTGGGGATTTGGGGAAAGGGGCCTTTTTTGTTTTCCTTTTGTCACGGAAATGTGGGGGTGCACTCAAGGGGGCGACTTTACTTGAATAGTTGTAATCCATTGTGAGTAAAAAGCAAAGAGACCAAGAGCTTTTCCCGGATTTAAATTTTTTGCCCTTGGGGTTTGGGAAAATTTCCCCTTTTGAGGTCGAGTCTTTTCGGGGTTTCGGGGAAATATTGCCCTCCTTTCACTACATAACCAAGGGATCCCAACCCTTTTAGTTAAAAAAGTGCCCCTTTTCCTCATTGAAACTGATATTTTTCTTTTTGGTGGCTTCCAAAAATTAAATCAATTTTTTGCATAAATTTCCCCCCTGGGCCTTGCCAAAAATTGGAACATTTTTCTAAATACGCATAAGTTCCCATGATTTTGCTCTTCCTGAATGGGGTGGTTCCTTTAATTCGTTGGAAGCAGGCAAACCCCATTGGTGACTCCAAAAGGGACTTTTGGAAAAATTGATCAGGCCATACTACCCCTTAAAAATGCTGTTTTGGGTTTATCTTCATTCCTTATGGGGGATTTGATGATGGGCACTCCGTAGATCATTTGGGCTAAACACATAGTACTGAGAAATTTTTGTTCACTGTTTTTCATAAAATTCGGGGTAGAGGGTACCCATCAAGAAGTGTAAAATTTTTTGATTGTTCAGGTAATCGATAGCCAGTTTTCCGTTTCCTAAAATCACCTTAAAAAACCTGTGCACGCCCAAGGGGGAATTACTGGGGTTCTTTTAATACCACCCTTTTCAGCACCCTCTTGATTTTTTTTTCTAAATTGAACATCCGTTTCCTCTAAAAATACCCGGGCTTTCTTAGCTGATATAGGATGGCAATCCGGGGTTTAAATTTGCAAAAAAGCTTTGGTGGGCCCACAGACAACAAGGGGGAGGCAGTTCACCTCCATATGAAAAGGGGCCCACAATCATGCAGTTTCTGAAATTTCCGCCCAAGGATAACATGAGACCCAAAAGATGTGGCAAAATTTACCTAAATTACATCTTGATAACCCTTTTTTCCTTTAAACAAAACCCTAAGGTTTTTTTAGAGAGAGAGGTTGATGCCATGGAAACAGTCCCGATGAGTGATGTCAGTAAAGGGGGTGGCTTTTAAAACAAAAGGCCCCAAGGGTTTGATAAAAAATTCTGAGCTGCCACTATCATAAGCCCATCTACTTCTGCCGTTGTAAAATACTTTCAAAAAACGGGGCCTTTGACAGTAAATTTTGGAGTACCCGGCAAAAGTCCTGTTGTTTGGGGTTCCATAAATCACGGGGGAATGTGGGGAAGGCACTAGTCTTGTTGATGAAATTGGGCACGAAAAACTTTACCCAAAGTGACATTTCTTGGGGCATTTATGGAAACTTTGGGGCCTTAAAAAGCAGAAAACTTTGGACGGGGATGTTTTAAAAAAACCACAAAAAAACACCCCGAAACCTGCGGGCTGCTGTCATGGGGGCCCGGTTCACATGCTTCATTGAAAGAGTCTTGGTCGGGAAATTGCAGCACTTCCCCACTCGAAGAAGCCGAGTGGTACTGAAATACTTCAGAATTCTTATGGGCTGAATCTAGAGCTCTTGCCTGGTCAAAGGCAGTGGCAAAGTCGAGATTTTTATTCTCCAATAAACCTGCCTTTTTTAAATTGGTGATTGCAGGCCATTGATAAAAAGCACCCCGGGATGAACTCTTCACAAAAATTTGAGCAGCTTCACTGTTGGGGAAGTGCAGCCCTTAAACCAAAAAATTTTCCCTTGTTTTAAAGGGTATTCCTCTAAGGATTCATCAATCTGCTGGGGCGAGTTCCCAAGGCAATAGCATGCAAAGATTTTTTTGTGGGTTTTTTAATTTACTGAGACTTGGGGGTTTTTGGGATAGCATCTTCATGGTATTCACTCAAAATACCCCTCATATATTTTAAGGTGACAAAAAATTGTTGAGCGACTTATTTTATCTAGATTTTTTTTGGAAAGGGTTTCCCCAAGAAGTTTTCGAAAGTTTTTAAACCAGTGTTTTCCCAAATTTTTTGAGCAGCGGGAGTCGCAGTCTGCCTCTCGGTTTTTCCAGAAAACGCTCCATGTTGTGATGTATCTAGCGCAGGATCACCACCAGGTAGCCAGGATTCTATGTTCAATAAATTGTTGTAAATAGAAACCCGGCCCCTTATCTCTGGCCCTTTTTTGAACATAGAATCTTCAAGTACTTCTGCAACAAAAAAAATATAATGACTAGTTACATTTAATAACGGGCTTCTACAGGGATGGCCCCCTTCAAGGGAAGGTTCCTTAAAGTGGGGGGGGGCCCTCTTGATTTAGGGAATTGGATCGGGTGCCCCCATTTCCCCCCAAATTAACCTGAATGCCTTCCACCCCCCCCCCCAACCTGTATAAATCCCCCGGGGTTTTTTAGCCCCCCCCCCCTTTGGATTGAAATTTAAAAAACCCAGGGATGGTGATGTCTTTGATATGTCAAAAAGAAATGTTATAACACAGGCCACATTTTTAAACCCTCCCCATGTAATCTGCATCCAAATAGGGATATAAGAGAAGGGAAAATCACACCCCATGTGTTGGCGCCCAGGGCCCAAAAACCCCCAAGCTTTTTTTGTTTTTAAAGGGGGGCCCCTGAGAGGGGGTGCAGTATATTGCTCCCTGCTTCCCCACAGGAGCAGTACCCAAAACTAACCCCTTGCCCTTCCCCTTTTTTAAACCATCCACTGCCCCGCTGTTCCCCATAACCTATTACCTTTCCCATCCCCTTTTGCCACCTGAACCCCCTCATTTCCCTTTTCCTGCCCTGCGCGCTGTATACCCCCTTATGGTTTAGCGCTTTTTTTTTGATTATTATAATAATAATTGGGGCTGAAGCCCTTGATTCCAGGAAAAGGGGTATTGGCGGGAAGCCACGGGTGTGGTGAACGTTTCTTCAAAAAAGGGATTCCCAGGGTTCAAAAGTGCCCTAAATTTTCTTAAATTTTTAATTATCATAACCCAAAAAGAACGCTAAGCCACAAGGGCAAATACAGCGCTTGCAGGGGGCAGGAAGGAAGGGGAGGGCACAGGTGGCAAAAGGGAGGGGGAAATGAGTAATAGGTTCAAATAACAGGGGGAGCAGTGGATGGTGAAAGGGAAAAGACCCAAAAAGGCCTAAACTAAAAGGGCTGAGGGGATGCATAAGGTATCATAAATAGATTTGTGGAGTAAATCAGTCGTTTAAAAGAAGTCAATGAAAAGAGTCGGGGTTTAAAAGGGGAGGGTCCACCAGCAAAAAGGGGAAAGAAAGGGGAGAGTAGTAGAACGAAGATGGTTTGGAGGTAAATTCTGGTGTCGTTGATAAGAGGGCATTTTCTAAAAAAAATTTTTGGGCTAATCGATACTGGAACTTAAACCTGCTCAAAAAGGAGGGGTTTACGGGGTTGCCCTCCATGAAAAACCCCCGTTGGTAAGACGAGTGGGGGCCAATCGAAGAGGGGAGAGAGTGGTCTCCCAACCACGGCACAAAGAAAAGGGAAAAAAGGCCAGTAATCTATCCCTCGGTTTAATAAAAATGAATTTTGTTCCCAACCCAAGGTTGACCAAGTTTTTTGCCAACGGGTGAAGGGGGGTACTTTTGGCAGAAAAATAGCCCAAAGAAATGGAACACCTCTATAGGAAATTGGTTTTAGGCCCAGTACGCGGGACCGCCGCGGGTGTCTCCCTTTTCATTGCCCTGTACGTCGAAAATGACCAGGGCCCCAAACCCAAAAAATAATATCTTTAGGGCCTTCGTACAGATACTGCGTAGCCAAAGTTGGATAAGGAAAATAGGGGGTGAGATGTATCAAAATTTTCTTTATCCTGTAGCCCCCAAAGGGGATTTTTGAGACTACCCAAAGGGAATGACCAGGCTTAGATCGATATGAATAATTTGCGGGAAGAATGGCATACAGTTCAGCAGTAAAAAATGCTAGCCAAAGATAAAAATCCCCCTGCACGACGATGTCCAAAACGCTGCTGCAATCCACGCCTTTCTAAAAGACCTAGAGCCCATCTGTGTACACAGCGGGGGCCCATGAAAGGGGAGTGGAAGTGATCAAGAAAAAGGGGGGGGAGGGGGAAAGGGCCCCCGTGGGGCAGTTGAGCTTTCGAGAAGGGAGTGAGAAAAAACCAGACCCAAAACACTGGAATTTCCCCAGGGGGGTGGGGAAAAAAAGTGAGTTTGCTAAAATAAAACTATAAAGGGTGGAAAATGAAGGGAAGACAAGAGTGAATGGGGCAAAGAGAAAAGGGGGGAGCAAAGGGGGCGGGGCAAACAAATAAAGAAGGTCTCCCAAAATACCCGGTGCCCTTTTCTATAAATGGAAGGATTGGGAAGATCGGAGAGCTTTCATATTTAGCGGGGAAAAGGGCATCATGGTGATAAACCCAAGGAGGGAAAAATTTCGCTTCTGCTTTAGAGGCTCTTCAACAGGGGAATAGGGGGAAAAGCCCAAAGGCAAAAAACTTAATCCTTGGTGTTGGAGGGTTTTAAAGGGTAAGGGGTTTAGCGGGGAGAGGCCGGGAATAAATCTGGTCACCAAATCGAGTTTCGATAAACAGGGACTAAATGTAGGCGAACCCAAGTGTTTGGGGTTGATCGGGCCCCCCAGGAAAGATGAGCAAGGGTTTTTAAAAGGTTTTGGGGGGTTTTTTAAAAGGGTTTTTGGGGGAAAAAAAAAACCCCAAAAAAAAAAAAAACCAATTTGGGGGGCCAGGAAAAAAAAAGGGTTGGGGAAAGGGCCAAAAAATTTTTTTTTGGGGGTTTTTTAAAATTAAAATTTTTGGGGGGGGGGTGGAAAACCCCCCCAAAAAGGGGGGGGAAATGCAATAAAAAAAGGGGGGGCCCCCGAAAAAATTTAAAAAAATTTTTTAAAAAAAAAACCCTAAAAAAAGGGGGGAAAATTTTTTTTGAACACATCCCGGGGCCCCCTTTTGGGGAAACCGGGGGGAAAAAAAAAAAAAACCAAAAATTTTTTTTTAAAAAAAATTTTTAAAAAAGGGGGGTTTGGGGCCCAAAAAAAGGGGGGGGTTTTCCCAAAATTTTCCTTTTTTTTTGGGGAAAAAAAAAAAGGGAAAAAAAGGGGAAAAAAAAATTTCAATTTTTTGTTAAACCCCCAAAAAAGGGGCCAAAAACGGGGGGGTTTTTTTTTCCCCAAAAATTTTTTTTTAAAACCCCCCCAAAAATTTAAAAAGGGGAAAAACCCCAAAGG
The DNA here is from genome assembly GCF_026875155.1 of Cherax quadricarinatus. Taxonomy (NCBI): domain Eukaryota; kingdom Metazoa; phylum Arthropoda; class Malacostraca; order Decapoda; family Parastacidae; genus Cherax; species Cherax quadricarinatus. Next base: position 21,608,180 of record NC_069473.1, on the reverse strand, counting down.
GGAAAAAATTTTTTTTCCCTTGGGGGGGCCCCAAAAAAGGGGGGAAAAAAAGGGTTTCCCCAAAAAATTTTGGGGAAAAAAAAGGGGGAAAAAAAAAAAAAAAACCCCCCCCAAAAAGGGGGCCCCGGGGGGTTTTTTTTGGAAAAGGGGGCCCCTTTTTAAATTTTTTAAAAAAAATTTTTTTAAAAAAAAAAAGGGGGGGGGGGGGGTTTCCAAAAAAAAAAGGGCCCCCCTTTTAAATTTTGGCCCAATTAATTTAAATTTTTTAATTTTTTAAAAAACCCCCCCCCCTTTTTTTTTTGGGGGGGGGGGGGGGGGGGGGGGGGGGGGGGGGGGGGGGGGGGGGCCCCCGGGGGGGGGGGGGGAAAGGGGGGGTTGGGGTTTTTTTTTTCCCCCAACCCCAAAAAAAAAAAAAACAAATTGTTTTTAAAAGGGGGGGAAAGGGGGCCCAAAAATTTTTCCCCCTTTTTCCCAAAAAGGGGGGGGTTTTTTTTTTCCCCTTTCCCCCCCCTTCACCCCGGGAACCCCCCTTTTAAAAAAACCCCCCAGGTTTTTTTCCCCCGGGGGGTTTCCCGGGGGAAAAAAGGCCCCAAAAACCCCCCAAAAAGAAAGGGGGGGGGTGGGGGAAAAAAATTTTTTTAAAAATTTTTTCCCCCCGGGGGAAAAAAAAAGGGGGGGGGGGGGGGGCCCCAAAAAAAAAAATTTTTTTTCCCCCAACCCTTCCAGGAAGGGGGGGAAAAAGGGGGGAAAAAAGGGGGGAAAAAGAAAAAAAATTTGGGGGGAAAAAAAAAAAGGGGGGGGGGGAAAAAAAAGAAACCCAACCCAAAAAAAAAAAACCCAAAAAAAAAGGGGGGGGCCCTTTTTTAAAAAAAAAAAAGGGGGGGGGGGAAAAACCCCCGGAAGGGAAAAAAGGGGAAAAAACCCCCCAAGGGAAAAGGGGAAAAAAAATTTAAAAAAAGGGGGTTTTAAAAAAAAAGGGGGGGGGGGAAAAAATTTAAAAAATTTTTTTGGGGGGGGGGAAAAAAAAAATTTTTTCCCCCTTTTAAAAAAAAAGGGGGAAAAAAAACCGGGGGGAAAAAGGCCGGGAATTTTTCCTTTAAAAAGGGGGACCCCCGGGGGGGGGAAAAAAAAAAAATTCCCCGGGAAGGGGAAAACCCGGGGAAAAGGGGGGGGGGAAAAAAAAAAGGGGAAAAAGGGAAACCACCCCCTTTAAAAAAAACCCCCCCCCCAAAATTTGGGGGGCCAAAGGGGAAAAAAAACCAAAAGGGGGGGGGGGGGAAAAAAGGGGGGAAAAAAGGGTTGGGTTAAAGAAGGTTTAAAAGGGGGGAAAATTTTTGGGGGGGTTTTAAATTAAAAAAGGGGGGAAAAACCCGGGGAAAAAGGGGGGGGGTTTTTTTGGGAAAAGGGGGGTTTTTTTTTGGGGGGGAAATTTTTTTAAAAATTTGGGGAGGAAAAAGGGGGGGGGAAAAAAGGGGAAAAAAAAACCCCCCAAAGGGGGGGAAATTTTAAGGGGGGGGGGGGGGGGGGGGAAGGGGAAAACCCCGGGGGGGGGGAGAAAGGGGGGGGGGGGGGGAAAAAAAAAGGGGGGGGGAAAAAAAAGGGGGGAAAAAAAAAGGGGGTTTTTTTTAAAAAAAAAAAGGGGGGGGGGGGGGAAAAAAGGGGGAGGGGGGGGGAAAAAGGGGGGGGGGGAAAAGGGGGGGGAAAAAAGGGGGGGTTTGGGGAAAAAAAAATTTTTGGGCCCGGGGAAAGGGGGGGGGAAAAAAAGAAGGGGGGGAAAAGGGGGCCCCAAAAAAGGGGGGGGGGGAAAAAAAAAGGGGGGGGGGGGGGAAAAAGGGGGGGAAAGGGGGGGGTTTTTTTTTTTTGGGAAAAGGGGAAAAAAAATTTTTCCCCCCGGGGGGGGGAAAAGGGAAAATTAAAAACCCCCGGGGGGGGGTTTAAAATTTTTTCCCCCAAAAGGGGGGGGGGGGGGTTTTTTTTCCCCCAAAAAAAAATTTTTTTGGGGTTGGGGGGAATTTTTTTAAAAAAAAAGGGGACAAACCCCTTTTTTAAATTTCGGGTTTTGGGTTAATTTCCCCCGGGGGGAAAAAAAAACGGGGGGTTTGGGGGGGGAAAAATTTTTTTTTTCCCCCCGGGAAAGGGGAAAATTTTTTGGGGGGGGAAAACCCAAAAAGGGGAAAAATTTTTTTTTAAAAAAAGGAAAAGGGGGAAAATTTTGGGGGGAAAAAAACAAAAGGGGAAAATTTTTTTAAAAAATTTTAAAAAAAAAAGAGGGGTTTTTAAAAAAAGGGAAAGGGGGCCCCAAAAAAAATTTTTAAAAAAATTTCCCCGGGGGGTTTTTAAGGGGGGGGGGAAAAAAAAAAAAGGGAAAAAATTTGGGGTTTTTTGGAAAAGGGGGGGGGAGGGTTGGGGGGGGTTTTTTTTTTGGAAAGGGGGGCAAAAAAAAATTTTTTTGGGGGGGAAAACCAAAAGGGGGGGAAAAAGGGGGGGAAAAAAAACCCCGGGGGGAACCGGAAAGGGAAAAAAAAAAGGGGGGGGGGGGAAAAAAAAAGGGGGGGGCCCAAAACCGGGGGGAAAAAAAGGGGAAAGGGGGGGGGGGTTTGGGGGGGGAAAAAATTTTTTTTTTGGGGGGGGGGGAAAAAAAAAAAAAAAAAAAAAAAATTTTTTTGGGGGGGGAAAAAAAAAAAAAGGGGGAAAAAAAAAAAAAAAATTTAAAAAAAAGGGGGGGAAATTTGGGGAAAAGGAAAAACCCCAAAACCCCCCCCCCCCCCAAAAAGCCCGGGGAAAACCCCCTTCCCCCTTTGGGGGGGGGTTTTTTTTTTTTTTTTAAAAAAAAAACCCCCGGAACCCCCCTAAACCGAAAAACCCCAAAAAAAGGGGGCCCAAAACCCCCCCCCCCCAAAACCCCCAAAAAGGGGAAAAAACCCCCCCCAAACCCCCAAGCCCGGGAAAGGGAGGGGCCCGGGTTTTTCCCCCCCCCCAAACCCGGAAAAAAAAACCCTTAAAGGGGGGCCCGGGGGGGGGAAAAAAGGAAAAAAAAAGGGGGAGGAAAAAGGGGGGGGGGGGGGGGGAAAAAAGGGGGGGGGAAAAAGGGGGGGGGTTTTTTGGGGGGGAAAAAAAGGGGGAAAAAAAAAGGGGGGGGGGTTTTTTTAAAAACCCCCCCCCCCCCTTTAAAGGTTTACAGACAAAGAGGTACAGGGGCATCAGGAGTGTCTGAAGAGTGGTCTAAACACAAGGCAGGGTCAGAATGGGATGCGGTATAAAGAGGGGCCCGGGGGTAGTGGGTTCATGGATTGGGTTCTCCATGGTTAGGTTACTCCTTTGCTTTTTGTTTTTAAGAAAAAAAAAAGAAAGAAAAGAAAATAAAAATAAAAAAAATAAAAAAAGGAGGGAGCGGGGAGGAATAGTTCCCAGGAGGAATGAAAGGGCCGGAAATCTCCCTCCGCGCCCAAGAGGACCTCAGCACCGCTAGTAGCGCAGATGCAGCATGGAACCCGTTTTGCCATTCCTACTTTCATGCCAGTAAACCAGCAATCCGGGATAGCAACCTCACATCTGCCCAGCTACCTCGGTGGACAAAAGAGAGGGCGGCCAGATATCTGCCACAAAGCATACCTCCTTCGGCCACCACCCCTGGAATCCGAAAGGTGGCTTCCAGAGATACACCCGTTGCCCGAAAGACACCCAAAGCTACTCTGGGATATGGAGAGGGATCGGGACATCCCCAGGCGATCCAGATTCCACGGCAAACTATGCCACCGCCAAGAACCTCAATGGAATGGGATGGACCCCGGTGTCCTTTCCCCTACCTAGGAACTAGCGCACCTGTGTGAGAAATCCCAAAGGTCAAAAGGGAGGGGTGGGGAGGAGGAGGAGGAGGAATGGAAAAAGGGGAGGATGGGATAGGGGAGGGGAGAATGGGGGGTAATTAGGTTCGGTCTGAGGAAGAAGACCGACAGGTCTAATTCCTCAGACCAAGAGCCTCTTCACCACACCAAGGAGCCCCCCTTGAAGAGGTCAATTCTTCGAGAAATCTCTTGCAATAATGTTCAGGGGACCAGATCCCGTGAATAGATTACATATTCAGGATATAGAACTTGAGTGGACAGGCGGACCTATACTTGGGAATCTACATTGATGAAAAGCTGACCTTTCAGAAACAGGTCGAGTAATGTCAGATCCCATGCTCTACGCCATGACGAGGCACCGTGCAGGGGCGAGCAAAGAAGTACTTCGCTTGTACTATATACAAGCTGTGCGCTCACTCACTGACTACGGTGCACCGGTGTTAACTCATCTCTTCCCATAGAGCAGGTAAAGGGTGGAGGTCGTACAAAACCAGGCGATAAGAACTATGCTTGGGGCCCCCATCTGGACCAGCACAATATGTCTCAGATTTGAGGCCCGGCTTCCTTCCCTGCCTGAGAGTAAGATATATAAACGCCTGCAAAGTAGCCACGATTCTGCACCGGCAGCAAGATACCCCACTGAGAAGACGGATATTGATAACCATGACACAAGATCCAACACACTTCACGGACTACTACTGGATTCGTTCGTTTTGTGCTGCTGCCTACACAACTATTACTTGAGAAGAGTTGTGACCTTCCTGTTGCTGGGTATCGTCCACCACCACCCTGGCGCCCAGATCCGGCCAATGTTTGAGTCATGCAGCAACTTACCTCTAAGCATCTCCGCAGTCAAGACACCCTCAGCCATCATGGCACTGGTAGAGGAACACACACATGCAGTTATTTCATAGATGGTTCTGTCGACCCTGACAGGAAGAGAGCAGCAGCTGGACTGTACCACAATGGTCACACACAAGGCTGGCGACTCCCTGACAATTTCATGATCCTTCATGCTGAGCTGGTGGCGATTCAGCAGGCATTGTCACATGCCCTATGACATCGACTCCGACCTGTCATACATGTTGACTACACCTCTGCAGTCAATGCACTCTCCCATCCCCAACCATAGGACAATGTTCACCTCATCACGTAGATTCTGAGCATAATGACAGCCTTAGAAGTTCAGGGTAACAGATCGACATTGAACTGGATCCCCAGCCATGCTGGCATCCGGTAGAGGATGCAGCCAAAGATAATCTACATGTTGGGATTAATGTCCCCATCAGCCTACGCCAGAGGAATGAAACTTATGGGGGAGGTCCTAGGTGATACCCCATCCCAACAATGACTCAGGGAGAACCCCATCCATCAGCTTTCGCACAGCCAAGATGATGGTAGACAAGGCAGAGATGTGCCAGTGCCCCCCAACACTATCTCCTGGAGTGTCAAGCTAGCAGGCAACTAGCACTGATGTCCCCTACCGAAGAAGACCCATAGAGGACTGCGGCTACACTAGTGTACCATGGAGTCAACAAACCAGACGAGCTGTTGCCTGTGATAGCGACGTCATCTCCTCGCTAGTGTCCACAGTTAGGAGTACATGCTGTGTTGTCGGTTATGAGACGCACCAAATGAACTGACCAAAACAATGCTTCAGCAGCATAAGTTGCAGAACCCTTTCTCCTCCTTGGGGAGCCAGAGACGGGTCATCGCAAGATTAAGACCCATGCCAGGACTCCGGTCTTGGTGATTATATATACATGCTTTTGCTCCAGACCCCTCAAGGGAGGTTCCTTGATGCTGGTGAGGGGCTCTTGATCTAGGGAATTGGATCTGTGCTCCAGTTCCCTGAATTGAGCCTGAATGCCTCCCATCCCCCCACATGCACTGTATAATCCTATGGGTTTAGTGCTCCCCCATAATTATAATTATGCTCCAGAACCTCTAAGACTATGGTGCTCTTCACACCAACTCCTAGGCTGAGGGACTAATTACCTCATCTGTATATAGTTCTTGTGTCTTCAAATTATGTCCTAGAATTTGTATTGATAAAGCCACTGGATGGCGAACATCTACAATAAAGATATCCAATTGTTGCACATGAGTCTTAATTTAATACATACATATATACTGTCGGAAGGAAAGTAAATATAAGTGTCCACAGTGTCGCTTCTCTCTTCAGATTGTTTCAGACTATGGAACAAAACGCTGTATAGCCCTTGTGGCTTAGCGCTTCTTTTTTGATTATAATAATAATATGGAACAAAACTCTTCTCCAGGCTGATGGACTGATTACATCATCTTCACATCTCTACCTCTTCAAGGGGGGCTCCTTGGCGTGGTGAAGAGGCTCTTGGTCTGAGGAATTAGACCTGTCGTTCTCCTTCCTCAGACCAAACCTAATTACCCCCCAATCCCCCTTCCCATCCTCCCCTTTTCCCTTTCCTCCTCCCTCTTTTTAGCCTTTGGGATTTTTCCCACAGGCACACTAGTTCCCAGGTAGGGGAAAGGGTACCAGGGTCCATCCCATTCCGTTGAGGTTCTTGGTGGTGGCGTAGTTTGCCGTGGAATCTGGATCGCCTGGGGATGTCCCAATCCCTCTCTGGTATCCCGGAGAGTGGCTTTGGGTGTCTTTCGGGCGATGGGTGTATCTCTGGAAGCCACCTTTCGGATTGGATTCCGGGGGTGGTGGCTGAAGGAGGTATGCTTTGTGGTGGATATCCGGCCGCCCTCTCTTTTGTCAGCAGATGTGAGGTTGCTATCCCGGATTGCTAGTTTACTGGCATGATGGGTAGGGTATGGCACGGGTTCCATGCTGCATCTACGCTACTTGCGGTGCTGAGATCCTCTTGGGTGCGGAGGGAGATTTCTGGCCCTTTCATTCCTCCTAGGAACTATCCCTCCCCAGTCCCCCCTTTTTTTATTTTTTTTTATTTTTATTTTCTTTTCTTAAAAACAAAAAGTAACCTAACCATGGCAGCCCTAGTCTATGAACCTGATTCCCCCGGGCCCCTTCTTGATACCACACCCCGTTCTGACCACTCCTCGTGCCTCTGTACCTCTTGCTGGTGCTGTTTCCTCACCCGCTTCAGGTACTGAGGTCTCGACCGACTCCTTTGATTTATCTGACCTCGGCTCTCATTTGACTATGCTTCCGGCCTCTCCCTCTACGGTGCAGCAATTTTCGAATCGCCGGCCCATTTAGTGTCAGACCAATTCTAGTCCCACACCTAAACGCCAATGACAGTTACCTGCTGATGATACTTCTCCACCTTCTCGTTCTTCTCAGAAAAGATCAACACGTCCTGCACTCCCTTTCCACGCTCAGTTTCAGACTGCACAATGGACTAAATTCTTCACTTTACCACCGACTTCCTCTACCGCCTACCTTTCCGACCACAGTATTGGCAAGGCACTCCTACACCATGTTGGTAAAGATATTTCTTTTTATGCTCTTAAGAGTGGTACGCACATCATCAATGTACAGAATGCTACCCAAGCTCATGATCTTTCTCTTCTTTCCCATATAGATACTGTTCCTGTCACTATTGAAAAACATCATTCCCTCAATTCTTGTAGTGGTACCGTCATTCTGCCCCATACCATAGTTCAACAAAATTTCCAGACATGTGGCAATGACATTCTTGAACAGCTGGAACTCCAAGATCTCCCAATCCTCAAGGTAGACACTTATGTTCTTCCTGTCCGCGGGCAGAGACGATACCCTAGCAATGTGGCTCGTTTAACTTTTGACAGCCGTGAACTCCCATCCTCAGTTTATGTGGCAGGACATGGGTTACAAGTTCGAAAGGTGATCCCTACACCGCAGCAGTGTAGAAATTGCTGGCGATTTGGCCATCCAGCTAAATATTGCAGATCCATAGCTGAATGCCCAGTTTGTGGTGCCGATGACCATTCTAATACATCTTGCAATCGACCTCCCTCTTGCCTTAATTGTCACGAGGCTCACCCTTCGTACTCTCGCCATTGCCAAGTCTACTTAAATGAGCGGGAAATCCGTTACCTCAAAGAGGCAGGTCTCCCTTATGCCACGGCAGTTTCTCATCTCCGCCTCCAAGGGAGACTACCTCGTGTTTCTTATTCCCATGTTTCAAAATGTCCCCCCACTTCTTGGGTCCCATCTTCTGCAGCCTCCTCTGTGGTTACCTCTCCCATAGTCACTCCTGTATCTAATTCTTTTGCTGTCCTAGGCTCAGACATCCCTACTTCAACGCCTCAGTCTGTTCACTCTTCTTCTTGTTCTCCCTCACAAGCCTCAGTATCGACGAGACCTCGTACGACACCTCCTCCCAATCGTCCCTCTACTTCTCAGAAGTCAAAAAAAGGTCCTTTAACCCCTCCTTCCGCCTCCTCATTTTACCTTCCCTGTCTGTACCGGGTTCTTCCCCTCTCGCTGGCTCTGTTACAAGTGTAGAGGTTCACCCTCCTCCTCATACTATACCTACCTCCCCTGTTCCCTCCCAGGTTTCTGCCTCTTCTGCCCCCTTCCACGCTTCTTCTCCAGTTCCCTCCACCTTGGTACAGTCCATTACTTTTCCAATCTTTACTCATCCTCCTCCTACCATCTCCAATATTGTCTCCCATACGACGTCTCTGAATTCCGAAACACTTGAAGCAATCTCTGAATATATTGGAGAGACCAAACCATCAGTGGACACTGATCCACCCTCTGTTCCTTCTCTCTCCTCTATCTATGCAACTCCTTTCTTCACAGCGCACCGTTCCTTCGCTGCTTGAACGTTTTCCACTGCCTCCACATGTGGACTTTTCTAACCCCTCTAGTCCGTAGGAACCCTTACCTGCGGATTTCAAGTATCTTTATCATGGCCTATTTACAGTGAAATATACAAGGCCTCAGGGGTAAATTGGGGTGAGCTTCAGATGTTACTCTCCCAGTTTTCCCCTGTTGGTGTTTGCTTACAGGAACCAAAATTACACTCTGCTGTTATCTCTCCCATCTCAGGCTATAATTTATTGTATTCTTCAGATCCTTTTCCTGATGGGACCTTTAATGAAAGTGCCCTTCTTCTATGCAATGATATTCTGTACCATCAGCTATTTGTTCGTACTTCGCTGCATTACACAGCAGCCCGTATCCACTTGCATAGGTGGTAAACGCTCTGTTCTTTATATATCTTTCCTTGGGCATTATCTATTCCGGATATTGCCTTTCTTGTTTTGTCATTACCGCCACCGATTCTGTTACTTGGTGATTTTAATGCCCATCATTTCCTCTGGGGAAAGTCTCACTGTCATTCCTGTGGCATTCAGTTAGAGGCTTTTCTTGCCACCCACCCCCTCCTTAAATGACAGCGATCATTTCCCAATCATTCTTACTTCCCCTTCATATTCACCACCTCTTCGTAACCCACGCTGGCAATTTGATACCTTTACTCACACCTAAATGTTTTTAGAGAGGTTCCTTCTTTGTCCTCCATTGATTAGCTTTTACACCTCTTCTCGTCCTCCATTTCTAATTGTATACCCCAAATTTCGGGTAGGCATTCTCAGAAATGTGTGCCTTGGTGGTCTCTTGCAGTACCTTTGAAACGCGCTGCATGGGGCAGGTACCAGTACAATAGAACCACGGAGACTTCTTGATTTTAAGCAGAAGCGTGCGATCACTTGCCATGTCATCCGTGACGCTAAATGCACTTGCTGGCGAGATTATGTCTCCACCATCACCTCTGCTTCCTCTATGAGTGCAGTCTGGAAAAAAGTACGAAAACTGAGTGGTAAATATTCTCCTGACCCGGCTCCTGTCCTGCGGGTTGCCGGTGTTGATATAGCAAACCCACTAGATGTTGCCAATGAAATTGGCAATCATCTGGTCCGTATTTCTCAGGGACTCCATCTATGCCCCTCATTTCTTTCCTCAAAGTCTGCCAGAGAGTTAGCACCCTTGGACTTTTCTTCTCTCAGAGAAGAACAGTATAATGTGCCTTTTACACTTCAAGAACTGGAGGCAACACCACGACATTCACATTCATATGCTACAACATTTATATCAGTCAGCCCTTGTAGTCCTATTACACCTTTACAATCATATTTGGTCACAAGTTCTTCCACAGCTGTGGAAATGTGCCATTGTTCTCCCTTTCCGCAAACCAGGCACTACGGGACATGAAGCATCCCACTATCGTCCCATTGCTCTTACCAGTGCAGTTTGCAAAGTGATGGAACGCCTGGTAAATAGACGTTTAGTGTGGTATTTAGAGACACACAACAGTCTCTCCACTCATCAATATGGCTTTCATAAGGGACGTTCTACCATAGACCCCTTACTACGCATGTTCGTAATGCCTTTGCAAATAACCACTCAGTTATTGCCATATTTTGACCTTGAGAAGGCATATGACACAACTTGGAGGTACAATATTTTAGCCCAAGCCATTCCTTAGGCCTTCGAGGCAATCATCCTTCCTTAAGAACTTTTTAACTGACAGGCATTTCCGTGTTCGGGTTAATGATGTGCTCTCCCCAGACTTTATCCAAGCTGAAGGTGTCCCCCAGGGATGTGTTCTGAGCACAGCACTTTTTCTCCTTTCTATTAATGATTTGGCCTCTAGTTTTCCATCACATATTTGGTCATCACTCTATGTTGATGACTTCGCTATTGCTTGTGCAGGCGCTGACTGTCACCTCATTACATGTTTCCAATTGGGCCACCGCACATGGGTTTAAATTTTCCAGCACTAAAACCCACCAAATTACTTTCACTAGACACTCTGTCATCTCCGATCATCCTTTGTACCTCTATGGCTCCCGTAGCAGCGCTGTATAGCCCTTGTGGCTTACCGCTTCTTTTTGATTATAATAATAATAATATGGCTCCCGTATCCCTGAACGTGATACAGTCAAGTTTCTGGGCCTCCTCTTTGATCGTAGGTTATCCTGGAACCTCACATTACCTCTCTGAAGGCAACTTGTCACAGCCGGCTGAACCTTCTTAAAACCCTTGCTCATCTTTCATGGGGAGCTGATCGTCGAACCCTCCTTCGCCTACATTCCACCCTCATTTTATCGAAACTTGATTATGGTGACCAGATCTATTCAGCGGCATATCCTGCTACTCTCTCTAGCCTTAACCCCATTCATCACCAAGGATTACGTTTATGCCTTGGTGCTTTTCGCTCTTCCCCTGTCGAGAGCCTCTATGCAGAAGCGAACGTTCCATCCTTATCCGATCGCCGTGATGCCCATTACCTTCGCTACTATGTACGCTCTCATGATCTCCGCAATCCTTCCATTTATAGAATGGTCACTGATATTAGTAGACATTATTTTTTCTCCGTCCCTTCTCTCTTCGCCTTCATTCGCTCTTGTCTTCTTTTCAATTACCACCTTTCTATGTTCATGTAGCATCTCACTTTTCCCTACCCCCCTGGGAAGTTCCAGCTGTTCGAATTTATTCTTTCTCTCTCCCTTGCTCGAAAGCCCAACTGTCTACGATCGCTTCCCGCTCTATTTTTCTTGACCACTTCCACTCTCATTCTCATGCCATTGCTGTGTACACAGATGGCTCTAAGTCTTCTGATGGCGTAGATTCGCAGCATTGTTTCCCGCAGATGTCGAGGCATTTCATCTTCGGCTAGTTTTTTTACTGCTAATTGTACGCCATCCTTGCGCATTATCCGTTTTGCTCTTGCCTGTGTTATATTTGTGTTTTGTCCAGATCCCTTGGTTTTTTTTTACAGGCTATACAGAAATTTGATACACCCCCCCTTGTCCTCCGTACCCAACTTGGATACCCCGCATCTTCCCAACATAAAAAATTTTGTTTTTTGTTGGGCCCTGATCATGTTGACTACGGGGCAAGAACAGTCAGAATGTGCACAGTCAGCATACATGCCTACATTTTCATATAGAGGTTTTCCTTTCGGTTTTTTGCTGCATATTTCCCCCTTCACACCCGTGGCAACAACGTTGGTCATACTCGGCAACAAACTTTAATCTTTTAAAAGCGAGTATAGGTTACTGGCCGTCTTACACCATGTTGAGGTGGGAGACTACTCTCCCCGTCTTCGCAGGGCCATATCATCTTACCATGGGAGGCGCCCTGCCCCCTTCTGGGAGAATTCCCAAAGCTCCATTACAGTCAGCCCATTTTGTTGGACTGCTACTTTATAAAGGCAGCAGAATTTCCTCCGTCGTCGTTTCGCTGCTGTTTGCTCTCTCTTTCCCTCCTTCCGTGATGGCCCCACCTTTCATCCGGACTCTCTCATGATTTCACAAATTCGTACCTTCAGCCCTTTCTACTTCAATCTCTTGCTACCCTTATATTCCTGCCCCGTGTTTTCTGTAACCTATGATCACCCTTCCCCCAATACCCTCGTTTCCCTTTCCCCTCCCCTGCCCCTGTTAGCCTTGTGGCTTGCGCTTCTTTTGTTTATAATAAAATTCAATCTCAATGCCCTGCTTTCTGTAGTTTGGCCCCTCAAGGGTGTTTCCCTTGATGCGGGGTGGGTGCTCTTACTAGGGAATTGGACGTGCTCCATTACGAATCCCTTCCCACCCCCCCCCCACATGCACTTATAATCCTCGGGGTTTAGCATCCCCTCTGTTAAAGTTCAAAATAAAGTTGTCTAACTGTTCCCTTGTGTTTTACGTCCCAAAAATGCAAAGTTCTAAAGTCGGGGCACTTAAACACATTCGTTTAAGTCTAAGTCTTTTGCATTTTTTAAAAGTCCCCTGGAAGACAATTGTGGGGGCCCCGGGGGGATTTGTGGGTTATATGCTTAATCCTTAGAGGGTACGAGGAAATTGTAGTGCAAGGGGAAAAATTACTGGCGTCCCCATTCAGAGTAGGTATTTAAAATTCAATTGATTCGGGAAAATTTTAAAATGTTCTTTAAAATGTTTAAAAATTTTCTATTTGTGGCAGATTTTAGACGTAAATTTTAAAAAGAATCAAAGAATTTCAAATAAAAAAAAAAAAATCTTGCATTGAGAAATTTCCCCCACACCAAAAAAACTGAATGAGTACTACCGGCCCATAAGATCCACCAGCTTTTAAGAAATAAAGTCTTTATTAGGGGTTAACACCTTTTTTTGATTGTGATGATTAAAGGAGAATAAAAATTCCCAAAAATTTTTGGGTAAAATCTGCACTTCATGTTGTTTTCACTCCACCAGTCGTTAGGCAGCTCTTTTTGAAAGTTAAAGAATTCGAATTGGGAAGGGGTTTTAAATAACTTTGGTCATGGCACCGCACATTGTTCCTGAATCTGGTCCACGTTACCACACAAAAGTTCAAATTGTAAACCCAAAACAATGAGGGGGAGGGGGGGGGGGTTACAAGTTAGGTGAAAAAAATTGAAAATTAAAAAAAAATTAACCATTTAAAGGCCCCCTTTGGGGGATCCCAAATGCAACAAAACTGATAATGCATTTAAATATTAGTATTGAAGATTTGAAGGAAATTAAATAAAGATCAAAAATCAAATGGAAACTAATACCCAAAATTTAAATATAAATTTAATTAAAACAAAAGCGCTAAACCCCGGGGTCATACGCGCGAAAGGCAGAGAGTGTAAGGTCGGGAAGAGTGCAAAAAGGAAGTAAAATAAAAGTTCATGAAAAATCTATTGAATAAAAAAAGAGGGTGTTTTCAAAGGTGGGGCCATAAGCAAAGAGGGATGATAAAGAAAGGAATTTTGGGGCAATAAAAGTAAATTCGCATGCTCGCGATAAATGGAAGTCCAACAGAATATGGCAAACTGAAATTAAAACCCCTGACAATTCAAAGAGTAAAACGGGGTGCCTCCCCATAAGATCCCCTATTGGCTTAATAAATGTGCGCCCGATAAAACGGAAAAGCAGTCTCCCAACCACAACATCGAGATGGAAGCCCCGGGATCTAAATTTGTTTTTAATTAATTTAATTTGTTATGAATCAATTTCAGAAAAAAACTTGTTCAATAGTTGCGAAGGTGGTGAGTTTACAGAAAAATAATGAGCAGGGAATACTTCTTACCCCTGGCCGCTCCCCCAAGGCAGGGTGGCCTGAAAAAGAAAAACTTCACCATCATTCAACCACACTTTTTTCCGAAGGGGCTTTACACTACTTTTTTTAAACTGAAAAATTAACACCCCCCCTTCAGAGTGCGGGCCTGTATTTCCCCATCTCCAGGACTCAAGTCCCGCCTGGGGGTTTCCCCAACCCCCTTCTAAATTTTCCCCTGCTCACACTCCAACAGCCGTCAAGTAAAAAAAAAACCATTCACTCCTACAAACACCTCGTGCACGCCTCGGGAAGCCCAACCCCCTCGCCACAAAACCTCCTTACCCCCCCCCTCCAACCCTTTCCTTGCCGACCCTACCCCACCTTCCTTCCACTTTCAGGGGGATCACTCTTGAAGTTTCTGTTTACCCATTCTCTTCATGCCGAACCACCTCAAAAACCCTTTCCTCAGCCCCCGGCAACGTTTTTGGGAAACCCCCCACCCCCTCCTAAATTCCAATACGAATTTCTGCATTATATTATACCAACATTTCCCTCAGACTGACATCTCCCCCGCTTCCAGCCTTCTCCCCCGCTGCAACATTCATCACCCCTGCTTCACACCCCTTTAAAATTGTTAGTAAAACTAACTCTCATTCTTCCCCCCTTTGCCTCCCAAAGGGCAAAATTCTTTTTCCACAGACCCCCCCCCCCCCAAGTGCAACCCCACCCTTTTTCCCCCATCAATTTATGATTTCCCCCCCTCCTTCATAGACCCCTCCCTTGACACGTCCACTCCCAATATCTAATCATTCACCTCCTCCCTATTTCCTCAATCTGATATCCAATCTTTCATCACCAATATTTTTGTTTCCTCATAACCTTCTCTTTTCCCGTATCACTTTTAATTTTTTCTTTGACACCCTCCAAATTATCCACCAATCTCTGCAATTCTCTTTGAATCTCCCCAAAAGGGACAGTGTTTAGCAAAGAGCAACTGTGACAATCCCACTTATGTGTATTCTTTTCTTTTAAATCCCCGGGGCCTCTTGTCAAGCCCTCGATTTACTTCTTTCAACCCCCTCTATAAATATTAAAAACCACGGGTGACATCACACATCCTTGTCTAAGGCCTACTTTTATGGGAAAAATTTCCCTCTTTCCCATTACCTAACTTTTAGCCTCACTATCCCCTAAAAATCTTCATGCTTTCGAAAACCCACCCCTACCCATACACCGCAACATCTGCCCCAAATTTCCCCCCCCATCCCCCTGTCATACGCCTTTCCCAAAACCAAAATGCCACAAAGACTCTTTAGCCTTAGCTTAATAGTTACTTATAGTTTCATGTAAAACCCGGTCCAACCCCCCTACCTTTTCCAAAGCCCCTTTTATTGTATCCCCATTCTCAGTCTTACTTTTAATTTTTCAATAATAAACCCACCCGTATACCAACAGACTATCCCCCTTAATTTTTGCACTCCTTTTGTCCCCTTTGCCTTTTACAAAGGGGAAATTTTCTGCCCCTTTCCCAAACCCCCGGTACTTCCCCCT
Source organism: Cherax quadricarinatus (assembly GCF_026875155.1). Classification (NCBI taxonomy): domain Eukaryota; kingdom Metazoa; phylum Arthropoda; class Malacostraca; order Decapoda; family Parastacidae; genus Cherax; species Cherax quadricarinatus. Next base: position 21,592,814 of record NC_069473.1, on the reverse strand, counting down.
TCCCTAAATTTTTTTAAAAAATTGCCCAACCCCTCCCAAAATATTCCCCCCCTGCTTTTAAAATTTCTAACTTTTTCCCCCAATCCCGGCGCCTTACCCCTTTTCATTTTTCCCACTGCCTCATGAACTTCCCCCACCTCCAACTGGCTTTCCTACTCCTACAAAATGTTTTTTCCTCCTTGCCTATACACGAAATGAGCTTCCCCATCTTCAAAATTTAACAATTCCTCAAAATATTCCCCCCCATTTCCCAATACTTAAAAACTCCTTTTTACTCTCCTCCCTATTTTTAACGAAAATCCATTTGTTCTTAGGCCTTAACTTGTTTAAATTACTTTTAAAAATTTTTTTTTATTTTCAAAAAATTTGTTTTATAAAAATCTCACCCTCTCTCATTTGCTCTTTTTTAATTGCTTCACCCCTCTCTTTAAACCCCTCTCTTTTTTTCCCTATACTCTTCCCTCCCTTTCATCACTTTTATTTTAAAAAAATTTATTGCTAACTTTTTTTCCCTTACTACTCTCTTTCATCTATTCCACCAATCGCTCCTCTCCCCCCCGACCCCCTTTCCCGTAACCCCAAACTTTGCTGAAAAAATCTAACACTACATTTTTAAACCCACCCCCTACCTCTTTGACCCCCTTGCCCATGCTCTCATTAGCCCCTTATCCTCCAATAGCTGTTTATACTTTCCCCAACTGTCCCCTTTTTTGTTTTTAAACCTACCTCTTCTTCCCTGATGTTCTTTCCCTTGTATCCCACTACTTTTCTTCGGTGCTACAAAATGAAGTGATCTGATATATCTGTGGGCCCCCCTATAAACATGTACATCCTAAGTCCTCAACAGTCTTTTTCACCAATAATAATCCAACAAACTACTGCATTTCGCCCCACATCATATCTTTTATATTATTATCCTTTTTTCTTAAAATTGTATTCCTTAATAAAACCCTTTCTATAAAAGTTTAATCAAAGGGGGCCCCCTTTTTATTTACACCCGGCACCCAACTTACCTACCCCCCTTCTAAAAATTTTTTCCCCACTTTTTCATTTAGGTCCCCCACCACAATTGCTTTCCTTGGTTTAAAGGTCCTATACTTCACTTAAATCTCCAAAAAACTTCCTCTCCTCTGCATTTCTCTCTTCCCGGTGTTTCACGCTTATTTGACCCACTTCTCGCTCCAACCTTTTTTTAACCACATAATTCTTGCATTTACACATTCAACCCTTTTTCCTTCCCCTAAACTGATCATTCAACATTATGTACCCCTTCTTTGCTCTAACTCTCTCATTACTCCGATTTAAACCATTTATTTCCCCCCACCGAAACTCCCCTACCCCTTCAGCTTTGTTTCACTTAGGGGCTGGACATCCAACTTCTTTTCATTCATAACATCAGCAATCATCTGTTTCTTGTCATCTGCACTACATCCACGCACATTCAAGCATCGCAGTTTTATAAAGTTTTTCTTCTTTTTTTAGTAAATGTCTACAGGAGAAGGGGTTACTAGCCCATTGCTCCCGGCATTTTAGTCGCCTCATACGACACGCATGGCTTATGGAGGAAAGATTCTTTTCCACTGCCCCATGGACAATAGAAGAAATAAAGAAGAACAAGAGCTATGTAGAAAAAGGAGAAAAAACCTAGATGTATGTATATATATATGCATGTGCATGTCTGTGAAGTGTGACCAAAGTGTAAGTTGGAGTAGCAAGATATCCCTGTTATCTAGCATGTTTATGAGACAGAAAAAGACACCAGCAATCCTACCATCATGCAAAACAGTTACAGGTTTCTGTTTCACAGTCATCTGGCAGGACGGTAGTACTTCCCTGGGTGGTTGCTGTCTACCAACCTACTACCTATATAAAACTGGAAGGTCGCGTACCACTAACCACACACAAGAGTCCACCTGCTTGTTGCCCTGAACATCTATATGACCAGGGACCTTGAAGACAATTTCTTTGTTTTTGCTAGAAATGCAACCAAAGTTATATATAAAGAACCAAGGAGTGACGTGAATTAAAATATTTAATAGCCTTCAAAGCACTAAAGGAGTCTGAAACTACCATGAATGTTGAGGTAGGTCTGGATGCAATATATATAATTACTATGTCAACTGCATGTAGTTCAGCTGTGAAAATGCTAGCCGAGTCTAACAGATTGACCTTGCACAATACTGTTCGGGAACACTGCTGGAAACTGATACTGTCTGAGGATTTAGAACCATCAGTGTAAACTGCAAAAGCATATGAATGAGACCAGAAATGGTTAAGAATAAGGGAGCGACAAGCCATTTTAAGTACTTGAGTTTTTGTGCATGGCAGTGGGGAAAAACAGACCCAAACTGTCGGGACTTCCCATGGGGGAAAAGTTGCATGCTAGATGAACATATAAAGGGGGGCAACTGAAGAGAAGCCAAGAGTGAGTGAATATCAAGAGAAAAGGGATGGAGCAAACAGTGGCAGCGATCAAATAATGAACCTCTACTAACATCTGTTACCATCCTGTATGTAGAAGGATCGTGAAGGCCAGGAATGCGGACAAAATAGAGGCAATGGGCATCCTGCTGTTCATTCAAAGATAGGACATCGCCCCTGCATATGGGCTCTTAATGGGAGGAATGAAAAACACTTGAGACAACAATAACCCCTGATGATGAATGGAAAAAGTTTGGGATTTTGGGGGAGGGCTGCAAATATCCCTGGTCACCATAATCTAGTTTCAAAAAAAATTGGCTGAATGAATTTGAAGGAGAGTTTCACACACAGTTTTGGGTTTTTTCCCCTCGCATGGCATGGGGAAAGTTTTTTTTCATACTGCCCCTTTGCCACACAGACCCGTTCCCTCTATCTGGGCCCAAAATTTATCATTTGTAGTCTATCTGATGAACTGAGCCATGACAGAACTACATCAGGATAGGGGGACCCCTGACCCCAATACAGCTCACATTACAGACAGTGACGGGTTAAATTCAACCCCAGTAAATGTGCAAGGTCATGAAAAGGAGGGGGGGCAAGCTAACAGAAAAGTGGGTTAGACGGGGGGGAACAGATTCAGACCTCACTGGGAAAGCAAGATTTAGGAATAGATAGTGCCTGGTCACTCCCAAGGCTTGCATCAGCTAAATAACCTCTTTAAGTCAATGCAGTCAGGAAAATCTAAAGTAGCCTTCAGACTCCAGTAATGATTTAAACCCCCTTTTTTACAATGCAAAACAAGTCATTTTGAGTATTCGCACCAGATCGACCCACCAAAAAAAAGCTTTAAAAAAAAAAGTGCAGTAATGGAATAGTGTGTTTTGGGGCACGGGTTTTGAGGGGGCTAACAGAATTGAAACCCAACGACATGAAAACAAGGAAACCCGGGGGGATGAAACAAAAATATGCAGGGGGAAATGTGGGAAAGGACAAAACTTTTGAGAGGGGAGAAAAAAATCAGGACACTCAAAGTTAAGAACCCGTAGTCACAGGATGTAAATTATTTTCCTTCGGGGTCAGTGGAAAAAATCTCTAGGGCAGGGACAGAGTCAAGACTATCCCCTTTAAATTTCCCCCCAAAAAACCACACAATTAAGAAAATCTGGGATTAACATAAGGTATGTTTCAATGGGAGAGGATTATTATTTTATATAATCAAAAAGAAGCGCTAACCACAAGAACTATCAGCTCAATGGAAGGAATAAATGGGATTAGGGGCAGGGGTTTCAATAGATTTTAAGCTAAAGGAGGATAGCAATAATGTTGAAGGGTAAGTAGGGGAGGAAAAAAAAGGCTAAAATTTATTAAATTCAAGGGGGTTTGTGGAGTAAAATAAAGCTGGATGTGAAAAAAATGGTTTAATAAGCGTGTATGCACCCTTTAAAAGGGAAGTGTAGAGGAATAAGAATTGGGGAAATGTTTGATTAAAGCAGGAGAGTTTTGAATCAAGTGTGAGAGTAATGGTGGTTGGGGATTTCAATGCTAAATGGGTAAAAAAGTTATAGAGGGGGTAGTAGGTAAATTTGGGTTCCAGGGGTAAAGAAATGGGGAGCCTTAATTGAGCATTGTAGAAAGAGATTTTGGTAATAAATAAAACATTTTTTTAAAAAAAAAGGATAAATAAATTACAAGGGATGATGTAGCACTAAAAAAGTATTTATTGATTTTGAAATTGGTGGGTAAAAGGGTTGATGGGTGGCCCAGGATGTAAGTTTTTAAGGGGCAACTTATAATCGGATCATTATTAAGTTTTTAGCTACAGTTAAATAAGAGTAATGGGAAAAGAGGAAAAGGGGCAACAACAAGTAAGGGGAGGGAAAGTGATAAACAAGGAGGAGGGAATTGGGTGAGATATAACGCTATTTGGGAGAAAGGGGGATCAAAGTGAGTAGTGGGGGAGGTGAAGAGGTTGGAATTTGTTTTAAAAATGCAGTATTAGAATGTGGGGCAGAAGTTTGTGGTTATAGGAGGGTGGGGGCAGGAGGAAAGAGGAGTGATTGGTGGAATGATGAAGTTAAGGGAGTGATAAAAGAGAAAAAGGTATCTTATGAGAGGTTTTTACAAAGCAGAAGTGTTATAAGAAGAGCAGAGTATATGGAGAGTAAAAGAAAGGTAAAGAGAGTGGTGAGAGAGTGCAAAAGGAGAGCAGATGATAGAGTGGGAGAGGCACTGTCAAGAAATTTTAATGAAAATAGGAAAAAATTTTGGAGTGAGTTAAACAAGTTAAGAAAGCCTAGGGAAAGTATGGATTTGTCAGTTAAAAATAGAGTAGGGGAGTTAGTAGATGGGGAGATGGAGGCATTAGGTAGATGGCGAGAATATTTTGAGGAACTTTTAAATGTTAAGGAAGAAAGAGGCAGTAATTTCATGCACTGGTCAGGGAGGTATACCATCTTTTAGGAGTGAAGAAGAGCAGAATGCAAGTGTGGGGGAGGTACGTGAGGCATTACGTAGAATGAAAGGGGGTAAAGCAGCTGGAACTGATGGGATCATGACAGAAATGTTAAAAGCAAGGGGGGGATATAGTGTTGGAGTGGTTGGTACTTTTGTTTAATAAATGTATGAAAGAGGGGAAGGTACCTAGGGATTGGCGGAGAGCATGTATAGTCCCTTTATATAAAGGGAAAGGGGACAAAAGAGACTGTAAAAATTATAGAGGAATAAGTTTACTGAGTATACCAGGAAAGGTGTACAGTAGGGTTATAATTGAAAGAATTAAAGGTAAGACAGAATGTAGGATTGCGGATGAGCAAGGAGGTTTCAGAGTGGGTAGGGGATGTGTAGATCAAGTGTTTACATTGAAGCATATATGTGAACAGTATTTAGATAAAGGTAGGGAAGTTTTTATTGCATTTATGGATTTAGAAAAGGCATATGATAGAGTGGATAGAGGAGCAATGTGGCAGATGTTGCAAGTTTATGGAATAGGTGGTAAGTTACTAAATGCTGTAAAGAGCTTTTATGAGGATAGTGAGGTTCAGGTTAGGGTGTGTAGAAGAGATGGAGAATACTTCCCGGTAAAAGTAGGTCTTAGACAGGGATGTGTAATGTCACCATGGTTGTTTAATATATTTATAGATGGGGTTGTAAAGGAAGTAAATGCAAGGGTGTTCGGGAGAGGGGTGGGATTAAATTTTGGGGAATCAAATTCAAAATGGGAATTGACACAGTTACTTTTTGCTGATGATACTGTGCTTATGGGAGATTCTAAAGAAAAATTGCAAAGGTTAGTGGATGAGTTTGGGAATGTGTGTAAAGGTAGAAAGTTGAAAGTGAACATAGAAAAGAGTAAGGTGATGAGGGTATCAAATGATTTAGATAAAGAAAAATTGGATATCAAATTGGGGAGGAGGAGTATGGAAGAAGTGAATGTTTTCAGATACTTGGGAGTTGACGTGTCGGCGGATGGATTTATGAAGGATGAGGTTAATCATAGAATTGATGAGGGAAAAAAAGGTGAGTGGTGCGTTGAGGTATATGTGGAGTCAAAAAACGTTATCTATGGAGGCAAAGAAGGGAATGTATGAAAGTATATTAGTACCAACACTCTTATATGGGTGTGAAGCTTGGGTGGTAAATGCAGCAGCGAGGAGACTGTTGGAGGCAGTGGAGATGTCCTGTCTAAGGGCAATGTGTGGTGTAAATATTATGCAGAAAATTCGGAGTGTGGAAATTAGGAAAAGGTGTGGAGTTAATAAAAGTATTAGTCAGAGGGCAGAAGAGGGGTTGTTGAGGTGGTCTGGTCATTTAGAGAGAATGGATCAAAGTAGAATGACATGGAAAGCATATAAATCTATAGTGGAAGGAAGGCGGGGTAGGGGTCGTCCTCGAAAAGGTTGGAGAGAGGGGTTAAAGGAGGTTTTGTGGGCAAGGGGCTTGGACTTTCAGCAAGCGTGTGTGAGCGTGTTAGATAGGAGTGAATGGAGACGAATGGTTCTTGGGACCTGACTATCTGTTGGAGTGTGAGCAGGGTAATATTTAGTGAAGGGATTCAGGGAAACCGGTTATTTTCATATAGTCAGACTTGAGTCCTGGAAATGGGAAGTACAGTGGACCCCTGGTAAACGAACTTTTTTCATTCAATGGTCCAAGTCGGACCGAAACGTCGTCGTAAGCTTCTGTCTTTTATGTGCGGGTTATTTGTGTATCGTTCCAGTCACGGTATTGTGCCTTTTTGTTATTTATTTATTCCAGTAGTATGTTCAGGTGCCAGTACTGACCGAATTTTTTCCCATAAGGAATATTGTGAAGTAGATTAGTCCATTTCAGACCCCCAAACATACACGTACAAACGCACTTACATAAATACACTTACATAATTGGTAGCATTTGGAGGTGATCGTTAAGCGGGGGTCCACTGTATAATGCCTCCCCTTTTAAAAGGGAGGGGTTTGGGGAAAATTGGCAATTTGGGGGGGATATGTTGTGTATTTTTATATGTGTTTTGCTTTTTAAATTTTTTATTATAATAAAAAAGAAGCTCTAACCCAAAAGGGGCTATTACAGGCTGGGGGTTGGGGAAGGGGAAGCGGGGGTTTTGGTTTCCCAGAAGGGAGGGGGGGGATAAATCAGTAGGTTACAAAAACAGCAGAGCAGGTAAGAAAGGGGGGTGGGGGGTAGCAAGAGTTTTGAAGTAAAAAAGGGCTAAAGGGTATCGGGAATTTTTGTAAAAGAAAGTCAGTTGTTTCAAAAGTCAATGAGAGAGTCGGGAGAAAAGGTGGGCCATCAGCGAAAAGGGAAGGTAAAGAGAGAGCAGCAGGGGCAAAGACACACGGAGGTAAATTCGCGTGCTCGTTGAAAAAGGGGGGCAGCCCAACAAAATTGGTGACTGATAAGGGAAAATTTGGGCAATTCTCACAAAGGGAAGCAGGGCGCCTCTCCATGAGATATCCATGAGTAAACGAGTAGGGGCCAATCCCAAAGAGGGAAGATAGTCTCCCAACCTCGACCCCTGGTGATAAAAAGGGACGGCCAGAAACCTATCCCCGGTTTAAAATAGATTGAAGTTTGTTGCCCCTTAGTAAACCCAAAATTTGTTCCCAATGGGTGTGAATTTGGGGAAGATTTTCCCAGCAAAATAGCCCCGTAAAGGGAATACCCTACATAAAAATGGTAGGTCATGTACTGCGGACTGTGCAGCGTGTCGGGACTTTTCATTGCCCTGAAAGGGCAAAAATGACCAGGGACCCAACAAAAAACAATAAACTTTTGCCCTTTGGGAAAGAGCGGCGTATCCAAAGTTGGATACGGAGGACTTGGGGGGAGGGGGGTATTTAAATTTCGTTTTAGCCTTTTTAAAGACTAAGGGAGTTGGCCCCAACCACAAATGATGAACCCCGGGGATAGATGCAATACGGGGAAATGCTGTAAAGGGTGGGGATACAATTCAGCAGGAAAAAAAACTTTTTCCCAAGATAGTAAATGCCCTTGTACAAAGCTGTCCCGGGAAAAACTGCTGCGAAAATTTCCCACGCCGTTTAGAAGACTTAAACCCCCCCGGGGTACCAAAAAAAAAAAGGCATGAGAATGAGAGTGAAAGTGGTCAAGAAAAAAGAAAGGGGGAAAAACGGGGGCTAGACAGTTGGGCTTTTCGGGGGCAAGGGAAAGAGAAAAAAACCGGGCTCGAACAGCTGGGGGAAATTCCCGGGGGGTAAGGGGAAAATTTAGATGCTAAATGTACAAAAGAAGGTGGGAATTGAAAAAGGGAAGACAAGAGGGGAAAGAAGGGGAAGAGAGAAGGGGGGATAAACAGGGGCGGGGGAACCCAAAAAAAGAATGTCTACTAATTTTCAGGGAACCCTTCTATAAAGGAAAGGGTTGCGGAGATCTGGGAACGTAATAGTAGCGAAAGGGAAGGCCCTCACGGCGATCAGATAAAGGAAAGGAACGTTCGCCTTCTTTCATAGCTTCTCGACAGGGGAAAAAAAACGGGAAAAAAAACCCCAAAGGATAAACGTAAAAACCCTTGGGTGATGAATGGGGGTTTAAATAAAAGAGAGTAGCAGGGGAAAGCCGCTTTAAAAGATCGGTCACCATAATTTTAATTTTTTGATAAGATAAGGGTGGAAATTTTAGGCGGAAGGAGGAAGGGGGGGGGGTGTTAGCTCCCCATGAAAGATGAGCAAGGGTTTTTTTTAGGAGGTTCAGCCGGCTGTGGGCAAGTTGCCTTTAGAGAGGTAATGTGAGGTTTCCCGGATAAAAATACGATCAAAGAGGGGCCCAGAAAATTGGGCTGTATCACGTTCAGGGATAAAAGGGGCCATAGAGGTCAAAAGGGGTGATCGGGGATGACCCAAAGGGTTTGTGGAAAATAATTTGGTGGGTTTTAGTCTGGAAAATTTTTAAACCCCCCGTGTGGTGGCCCAATTGGGAAAAACGGTCCCAAATGCATGCTGGACCCAAAAAAGTAAAAAGGGGACAGTCAGCGCCTGCACAGGGGAAAAGCGAAGTCAAAACAACATAGAGTGAGGGCCCCAAAAAAAACTTTATTTGGGAAAACCGAGGCCCCAAAACAAAATAGCAAGGGGAAAAAGTGTTTTGCTCAGAAAAAATCCCTGGGGGACACCTTCATTGGAAAAGGGCCCCCGGGGAGAGCACATTAAAAAACCCCAACACGGAAAAGCTGTCAGTTAAAAAGTTCTTAAGGAAGGATGGTAGATTGCCTCGAAGGCCTAAGGAGTGGGCTTGGGCTAAAATATTATACCTCCAAGTTGTGTCATATGCCTTCTCAAAGTCAAAAAATATGGCAATAACCGACTGGTTATTCGCAAAGGCATTACGAACATACGTATCCAAGCGTAGTAAGGGGTCTATGGTAGAACGTCCCTTACGAAAGCCATATTGACGAGTGGAGAGACTGTTGTCTCTCTCTAAATACCACACTAAACGTCTATTTACTAGGCGTTCCATCACTTTGCAAACTGCACTGGTAAGAGCAATGGGACGATAGTGGGAGGTTTCATGTCCCGTAGTGCCTGGTTTGCGAAAAGGGAGAACAATGGCGGATTTCCACAGCTGTGGAAGAACTCCTTGTGACCAAATAAGATTGTAAAGGCGTAATAGGACTGCAAGGGCTGACTGATGTAAATGTTGTAGCATACGAATATGAATGTCGTCGGGCCCAGCTGCCAATGATCGGCAAGCTGAGTGTGTTGCCTCCAGTTCTTGAAGTGTAAAAGGCACATTATACTGTTCTTCTCTGAGAGAAGAAAAGTCCAAGGGTGCTAACTCTCTGGCAGACTTTGAGGAAAGAAATGAGGGGCATAGATGGAGTCCCTGAGAAATACGGACCAGATGATTGCCAATTTCATTGGCAACATCTAGTGGGTTTGCTATAGCAACACCGGCAACCCGCAGAACAGGAGCTGGGTCAGGAGAATATTTACCACTCAGCTTTCGTACTTTTTTCCAGACTGCACTTGTAGAGGAAGCAGAGGTGATGGTGGAGACAATCTCGCCAGCAAGTGCATTTAGCGTCACGGATGACACGGCGAGCGATCGCACGCTTCTGCTTAAATTCAAGAAGTCTCTCTGTGGTTCTATTGTACCGGTACCTGCCCCATGCAGCGCATTTCAAACGTACTGCACGAGCACAAGCAGGAGACCACCAAGGCACGCATTTCTGAGAATGCCTGCCCGACGTTTGGGGTATAGAATGAGAAGCTGCGGTTAAAACGGAGGACGAGAAGAGGTGTAAAAGCTCATCGATGGAGGACGAAGAAGGAACCTCTCTAAAAACAGTTAGGTGTGAGTAAAGGTTCCAATTTGCCTGATCAAATTGCCAGCGTGGGATGCGAAGAGGTGGTGAATATGAAGGGGAAGTAAGAATGATTGGGAAATGATCGCTGTCATGTAAGTCCGGAAGAACAGACCAAGTGAAGTCTAATGCGGCGAAGGAAGAGCAGACTGAGAGATCGATGCAAGAGAGAGTGTGAGTCCGAGGATCAAAATGGGTGCGAGTACCTGTATTTAAAACATGGAGGGGGTGGGTGGCAAGAAAAGCCTCTAACTGAATGCCACGGGAATCACAGTGAGACCCCCCCCAGAGGAAATGGTGGGCATTAAAATCACCAAGTAACAGAATCGGTGGTGGTAATGACGAAACAAGAAAGGCAATATCCGGAATAGATAATGCCCGAGAAGGAGAGAGATATAAAGAACAGAGCGTATACCACCTATGCAAGTGGATACGGGCTGCTGTGTAATGCAGCGAAGTACGAACAAATAGCTGATGGTACGGAATATCAGTGCGTAGAAGAAGGGCACTTTCATTAAAGGTCCCATCAGAAAAGGATCTGAAGAATACAATAAATTATAGCCTGAGATGGGAGAGATAACAGCAGAGTGTAATTTTGGTTCCTGTAAGCAAACACCAACAGGGGAAAACTGGGAGTAACATCTGAAGCTCACCCCGATTACCCGAGGCCGCGTATATTCCACTGTAAATAGGCCATGATTGGCAATGATAAAGATACCTGAAATCCGCAGGTAAGGGTTCCTACGGACTAGAGGGGTTAGAAAAGTCCACATGTGGAGGCAGTGGAAAACGTTCAAGCAGCGAAGGAACGGTGCGCTGTGAAGAAAGGAGTTGCGCAGATGGAGTAGAGGAGAGAGAAGGAGCGGAGGGTGGATCAGTGTCCATTGATGGTTTGGTCTCTGCAATATATTCAGAGATTGCTTCAAGCGTTTCAGAATTCAGAGACGTCGTATAGGAGACAATATTGGAAATGGTAGGGGGAGGATGAGTAAAGATTGGAACTGTAATGGACTGTACCAAGATAGTGGGGGAGTGAAAGGGTGGAGGGAACTGGAGAAGCGTGGAAGGGGACAGAAGAGGCAGAAACCTGGGAGGTGGCAGAAGAGGAAGAAACTTGGGAGGGAACAGGGGAGGAAGGTACAGTACGAGGAGGAGGGTGAACCTCTACACTTGTAACAGAGCCAGTGAGAGGGGGAGAACCAGGTACAGAGACAGGGAAGGGTAAATGAGGAGGTGGAAGATGGGTAGGAGGTGTTAACGGACCTTTTTTTGACTTTTGAGAAGTAGAGGGACGATTGGGAGGAGGTGTCATACGAGATCTCGTTGCTACTGAGGCTTGTGAGAGAGAACACTAAGAAGCAAGATCAGACTGAGACGTTGAAGTAGGGACGTCTGAGCCGAGGACAGCAAAAGAATTAGCTACAGGAGTGACTATGGGAGAGGTAACCACAGAGGTGGGTGCAGAAGATGGGATACCAGAAGTGGGGGGACGTTTTGAAACACGGGAATAAGAAACATGAGGTAGTCTCCCTTGGAGGCGGAGATGAGAAACTGCCATGGCATAAGGGAGACCTTCTGCCTCTTTGAGGTAACGGATTTCCCGCTCGTTTAAGTAAACTTGACAACGGCGAGAATACGAAGGGTGAGCCTCATGACAATTAAGGCAAGAGGGAGGTCGATTGCAAGACGTATTAGAATGGTCATCGGCACCACAGACTGGGCATTCGGCGATAGATCTGCAATATTTCGCTGGATGGCCAAATCGCCAGCAATTTCTACACTGTTGCGGTGTAGGGATCACCTTTCGAACTTGTAACCGATGTCCTGCTACATAAACTGAGGATGGGAGTTCATGGCTGTCAAAAGTTAAACGAGCCACATTGCTAGGGTATCGTCTCCGCCCGCGGGCAGGAAGAACGTAAGTGTCTACCTTGAGGATTGGGAGATCTTGGAGTTCCAGCTGTTCAAGAATGTCAGTGCCACATGTCTGGAAATTTTGTTGAACTATGGTATGGGGCAGAATGATGGTACCACTACAAGAATTGAGGGAATGATGCTTTTCAATAGTTACAGGAACAGTATCGATATGGGAAAGATGATAAAGCTCATGAGCCTGGGTAGTATTCTGTACGGTGACGATGCGCGTACCGCTCTTACAAGCATGAAAAGAAATATCTTTACCAACATGGCGTAGGAGTGCCTTGCCAATACTGTGGTCAGAAAGATAGGCAGAAGAGGAAGTCAGTCGTAAAGTGAAGAATTTAGTCCATTGTGCAGTCTGAAACAGAGCGTGGAAAGGTAGTGAAGGACGTGTCGATCTTTTCTGAGAAGAACGAGAAGGTGGAGAAGTATCATCAGCAGGTAATTGTCGTTGTCGTTTAGGCGTGGGACCAAAGTTGGTCCGACGTGGAACGGGCCGGCGATTCGAAAATTGCCGCACCATAGAGGGAGAGGCCGGAAGCATAGTCAGAGGAGAGCGAAGGTCAGATAAATCGAAGGAGTCAGTCGAGGCCTCAGTACCTGAAGCGGGTGAGGAAACAGCACCGGCAAGAGGTACAGAGGCATGAGGAGTGTCCAAAGAGTGGTCCAAAGACGAGGCGGGGTCAGAACGGGGTGCGGTATCAAGAAGGGGCCCGGGGTAGCAGGTTCATGGACTAGGGCTGCCATGGTTAGGTTACTTCTTTCTTTTTGTTTTTAAGAAAAAAAAAAGAAAAGAAAAGAAAAGAAAAATAAAAAAAAAAATAAAAAAAGGGGGGACCGGGGAGGGATAGTTCCTAGGAGGAATGAAAGGGCCAGAAATCTCCCTCCGCGCCCAAGAGGACCTCAGCACCGCAAGTAGCGCAGATGCAGCATGGAACCCGTGCCATACCCTACCCATCATGCCAGTAAACCGGGATAGCAACCTCACATCTGCTGAGCTACCTCGGTGGACAAAAGAGAGGGCGGCCGGAAATCCGCCACAAAGCACACCTCCTTCAGCCACCACCCCCGGAATCCGAAAGGTGGCTTCCAGAGATACACCCGTCGCCCGAGAGACACCCAAAGCCACCCTCCGGGATACCGGAGAGGGATCAGGACATCCCCAGGCAATCCAGATTCCACGGCAAACTACGCCACCGCCAAGAACCTCAACGGAATGGGATGGACCCCGGTACCCTTTCCCCTACCTAGGAATTAGCGTGCCTGTGGGGAAAAAAAAAAAAAGGGCAAAAGGGAGGGGTGGGGAGGAGGAGGAGGAAAGGAAAAAAGGGAGGATGGGATAGGGAATGGGGGATTGGGGGGTAATTAGGTTCGGTCTGAGGAAGTAGACCAACAGGTCTAATTCCTCAGACCAAGAGCCTCTTCACCACGCCAAGGAGCCCCCCTTGAAGAGGTGTATGCTTCTAAACTGTTGTATTCTGAGCACCTCTGCAAAAACAGTGATAATGTGTGAGTGTGGTGAAAGTGTTGAATGATGATGATGAAAGTATTTTCTTTTTTGGGGATTTTCTTTCTTTCTTTTTTTGGGTCACCCTGCCTTGGTGGGAGACGGCTGACGGCACTAAGCATCTGTTTACTGCATGTTACAATGAGACTGACCCATAACACATGTGAAATTAGATTTTCATGCCTTATTTTAAACAAAATAGGGTGGAAAAGAAAACCAAGAAAACTTTTTTAGTTTCTTCCAGTAAATGAATTAGAAAAATCAAGATACTGTTCTTTGTATGCCACTTACTAGTTATTAATGAAATGTGGCAAGTAAATGGGACAGCACAGGAACCATCAATATACCACTTAAATGATTTCACTGCAGGTTTTAGTCATTCATTAAATTAGTTCAATGCTTTCAAATTACTAAAAATGCACATACAGATTTCCAACACATGCTTCTGATCCAGAAAGACATCAGAAGTTAAAATATTTACAAAGTAATTGGGAGGGTCTAAAGGACATTCTAAGTACCAAACAAAGAAATGGTCCCTGTACAAGATGAGATCTATATTGATGAGCATAAATTTCAAATTCAAATTTGGTAAAATAGCAATCCTTAACTAAAAAAATATGTAAGTTGTCCCTTGTTAAACAGAATTTTACAAGTACTTTAAATGCATCTCAAGGGCATGTAAATATTTTTACTATACAAACATATTACATGTCTGAATGTCTCAATATTCAGCATTTCAATTAACATTTTCATATTGAAAAGAAAATAAAAGTAGCTTACACTGCCACTGAACATTTCTGATCATGAAAATATTAGAAGCATGAAATTAAGATACACAGCAGTCAGGAAAATGACTTATTGTAATAACAGTAACAAGGTAACACAAATCACTGAGGTATAGTACAACAAGCTCGCAATGTTCTAGCTGGAGCAAGTAGTTGGTTGCCAGTGGTGCTGCTTCCATGTAACACTTCTACCATTGTTTGTAAGTAACATCTCTACCTGATGGAAATGAGGCCAGATTGCAAGAGCTTTTGGATTTTCGAAGCAATATCAGGATTCTTCAGATGGCTGTAAGTGTGATAAACATAGTATTAGAAACCTATTTAAATATCTGATGTAGTGTTTTCTCTGTAAGCAACCATCTTTGCTGAAATGATTACATATCGATTTTTTAAATATACTTTCTCAAAACTTAAAATACTCAAGGAGCATTAACTACAGAAGATTTTCAGGTACATTACAGTTACACTATTAGGAAGGGTTACCTATCACAATGAGATGACAATACAGGAACAAAGGGATTATATTGAAAAAGCACACACACTAACAAATAATGAAGTCAATGGATAGCCCTATTAAGAAATAATGTAAATGGTCAAGAAAATGGGGTAGTCTACAAGTGGCACTGCAGTGAAAGTGTTACTGAAGTAACAAGTCAAAGGCAGAGTGGAACCACCCCTTCTTTCACTGCCCAGACCTTTGTATGGCTATGTCCACATAAAAACACACACACTCGCTCCCTTCTAAAATGGGCGAGTATCTTTTTCTAAAGGTAATGACACCAAAACAACGAAATTTAATGGAAAACTTATAGAACGGTGAGAGTGCAAAGTTAGTGGTCTGGGTGAAATTTACACTTCAGTGAATTCGCAGAGTCCTATTTTAAGTCAGTTCCGTTGCTCAATTCAACCAAATTTTTAGCTATTTCACTAGTATTCCTTTTGTCTCTCTACTGAACACAAGAAGCTGCCCATTTAACTATTAGAACTACATACCCTAAAAACTGCAAAGCCAGTAATTTGGAAAATTTTTCAAAAAACTTAAATTAAAAATAGGGTCCAAAATAAACAATGTAGACTCTCCAAGCACCAAAATATTTCCTCTGTTCATTAATCATGTCTCCAGGCTTCTATATTACACCTGTCTTTTATCTTTAATTCACAATCACACAAAAAAATTGAAGATTTACCCTATTTCTTGCATAATAAAATATAACCAGGAATGATTGGTTACACAGGTCTGTATGATTTTTTTTTTTTTTGACTATGATATCTTTTTTGGTATATATATGTATACACCTACCATCCGACTTACGACCTGCTCGATTTACGACCACTCGACTTACGACCGTGTTTTTTATGCCAAATTTCTGGGAAATAAACAACTATTTGTGTTGTACACAGTGTTTATCCTAAACCTTACAGTATAAAATACAGTACTAACAGCATAAAAAGTAAAGTAAAACATGAAATACCAAAATAAAACAATAAAATAAAGTCATTACAAAAATGTTTTGTTGATATTCAGTAGTAAAGTTCGACTTACGGCCATTTCGACTTACGACCGGTTTCTCAGAACCGAACTCGGTCGTAAGTCGGATGGTAGGAGTATTTTTTTTTTTTAACAAGTTGGCCGTCGCCCACTGAGGCAGGGTGACACAAAAAAGAAAGAAAATCCCCAAAAAGAAAATGCTTTCATCATCATTCAACACTTTCACCTCACTCACACATAATCACTATTTTTGCAGAGATGCTCAGAACACAACAGCTTAGAAGCATATACCTATAAAGATACACAACATATCCTTCCAAACTGCCAATATCCCAAACCCCTCCTTTAGAGTGCAGGCATTGTACTTCCCATTTCAAGGACTGAAGTCCGGCTATATAAAAATAACTGGTTTCCCAGAATCCCTTCACTAAATATTACCCTGCTCACACTCCAACAGATCGTCAGGTCCCAAATACCATTCGTCTCCATTCACTCCTATCTAACACGCTCACACACGCTTGCTGGAAGTCCAGGCCCCTCGCCCACAAAACCTCCTTTACCCCCTCCCTCCAACCTTTACGAGGACGACCCCTACCCCGCCTTCCTTCCCCTACAGATTTATACGCTCTCCATGTCATTCTACTTTGATCCATTCTCTCTAAATGACCAAACCACCTCAACAACCCCTCCACACCTTCTCCTAATTTCCACACTCCAAATTTTCTGCATATATTTAGACAGGACATCTCCACTGTTTCCAACCGCCTCCTCGCTGCTGCATTCACAATCCAAGCTTCACACCCATATAAGAGTGTTTGTACTACTATACTTTCACACATTCCCTTCTTTGCCTCCATAGATAACATTTTTTTTGTCTCCAAATATACCTTAATGCACCACTCACCTTTTTTCCCTCATCAATTCTACGATTAACCTCATCCTTCATAAATCCATCCGCTGACACGTCAACAAAGGTAATGAAAACAAAAGTATGAAATTTTATGGAAAACTTATGAAATTACACTCTCACAAAGTTAGGGGTCTCGGCGTTATTCATGCATTGGCGATTTCACTCACATTGCACCCTAATTTTGACCAGTTCTATTCTTCCAGATGACCAAACTCATAGCTATTTCAGTAGTATTCCTTCTATTCTATCAACTGCGTACAAGAAACTGCCCATTTACCTATTTCAACTACCCAATAAAGTGATAAGAAATCTCTGATTTGGCCAACTTCACACAAAATTAAAAAATTTACAATTAAAAATAGGGTCCAGAATAAACAATGTAGAGATTCCTAGCACTAAAAAAGCACATTTTATCTGTTCCTTAATTGTGTTTCCAGGCCCCTCTTATATTATGCCTGGTTTCCATTTTGAATTTTCATTCAAACAAAAAAAGAAGATTTACTGTTATGCAGACTACTTCATTATTGTATTTATATAAGTGCATTCCTAAATGTTATTAGAGCGGCAAGCTGGATGCAAAATGGACAAGCGACATCATTTACATACTCTGGAATATCAGCAAAAATCGAACATTTCCGCTACTTTGAGTTCAATTTCAAGTTACTTTCAGTCCTAAAACTAATCAAAAGCCTCTCTATTTCTGTAACATATCTTCCAAGAAACCAAGAATACAACCATAAAAAACATACAAAAATACATTGCAAAGTTGCCGTTTTAAACCAAAAACACTGCTGCAGGTTTTTTCCTCATTATGTACTGCATGCTGCAGGATTTTTTTTTTATTTGGTGCACATTTACTGCATACACCCATTCTCTCATTAGATATCTAGGCCCAAATTTACCACTCACAGCTTATCAGAGTTGAGCTGAGCTCATGTTGTCGTGCTACAGGACCAACACTGGCTTCAAAGCTGTTATATAACAGAACAGACACAGGATACGACTTAGCTGATTTATGTTTTCATTGGAGTTCCTGTATGGAGTATACTTCTAAATTATTAGCTCATTTCACTACTTTACTATTATGACAGTGAAGTAGTGTTTCCCAAATATGGCAAGTGATGGGTGTGCAACCTGTTTCTAGAGCCTTTCCAGCTTCCCTTTGATTTAGCTTATTTGAAGTTTATCATACTACGTATTTATATTGTGGGCAGGAACCCAAAAATGCACTCAAATGGTGGTGGCTTAACTTCCAAATACTGAGCTTTTATGTTCTTTAGAGTTGGAAAACTGGAACTAAATGACACTGCCAACAATATCAAGACACTTTGCTGAACAAGCTGACTTCTTGAAGAATTTAACAGATCAAAACACTGTCCTAATAAAATCTTGTTCTGTCTCTCTTTCCTCAGATGGAAAGTCAATTTAAGGCTGAAAAATTTAAGAACATTAATGGGGTCCTCACACTCATACTATTTGTTAATGACCTTTACCCATTTCAGTCTTCCTGTGATTGCCAAGGTCATCGAGTTTAAGGTCTTGTGCTCCAATATTTAAATAACTGTTTTATCGAGAATGATTAAAATTTTTGTTCTAAAACCTTTCCCCTTTAGTATAAAATATGTACAAAATAAAGCACTTACTCCTGAAGAGCTCGGGGATCTGTCTGCATCTGTTCCAAAATCATGCGCATAGCTGGATCCTTGAGAATTTGCTGCACTTCTGGGTCAGACATGGCTCTTTTTCGCACCTAAATTAATGTTAATGATAATGAGCATTTGTCCAATACTTAAACAAAATAAAATTTTATGCTTTATCCAACTAAACAATAGATTTATTGGCTTTACAGGGGTTACAAGAAGTTGATTCACTAATAAATGTATCTTAAATAGCTGCTAACTGCCAGTATACAATTTATACAGAACTGTTTTCTCAACTTTACTATTAATAAAACAATGAATTTTTTGAAGATGAGGCCTGAACTATAACTGGCAAAATACACAATGAATTACCTCAGTTATATATTATGCAATACAAATGTTCCATACTGTGGCAACTTACTTCTTCTGGGTCACTGTTGAGAGCCATCATACCTTCACGGAAGCCGTCCAGAGCATCCTGACAGCTGGGATCAATATCAAGAGCTTTTTGATAAGCATCTTGAGCCTTGGCATACTGTTTTAAACCTTGATGGATTTTTCCCTTGCGAACATAACCTTTAACTGAAAAAGTAAATTTTTCTTATAGTGGTTCGTGTATGAACCTATGATAGACCAAAAACCTGACACTTACAGGAACCTTATGCTGACATTTCAATCTGTTCTTAATCACTGTCAAGTCACAACTGGGGCAAGAGAAAAGTATAATACCACCTGAAAGCCTAAAAATTAGACACATGCAACATCTGGGTATCTTTATTGTAGACGTTTCGCCATCTAATGGCTTTATCAATACAAATTCAAGGACATGATTGGAAGACAGAAGAACTATATACAAAAGATGAGGTAATCAGTCCTTCAGCCTTGGAATTGGCGTGAAGAGCACCATAGTCGTGAAGACTCTGTAGCTACAGAATCTTAATGACTATGGCGCTTTTCACACCAATTCCAAGGCTAAGGGACTGATTACCTCCTATTTTGTTTATAGTTCTTCTTGTATTGATAAAGCCACTGGATGGCAAAACATCTACAACAAAGATACCCAGATGTTGCATATGTGTCTAATTTTCATCTTGCCGGTATTGTATACCCTTCATGTATACCTGAAAGCAATACAGTAGAGGGCACTAATTTCATGGTGGCAGTGGCTGCTGCCACAACAGCTAATCTCCTTCCCCTCCCATCCCTTTTTTAAACACATCAGACATTTCTCACCAAGGCAGGGTGGCCTGAAAAAGAAAAACTTTCATCATTCACTCCATCACCGTCTTGCCAGAGGTGCACTTACATTACAGTTATAAAACTGCAACATTAACACCCCTCCTTCAGAGTGCAGACACTGTACTTCCCACCTCGAGGACTAAAGCCTGGCTGCCAGTTTCCCTGAATCCCTTCATAAATGTTACCTTGCTCACACTCCAATAGCACATTAAGTCCTAAAAATCATTTGTCTCCACTGACCCCTATCCAACACACTCATGTATGCTTCTTGCATCCCCTAAAGTGTTGTTTTCAGGCATTCTTGACTTTTCTCACTCCCAGTTGCAAGCTGACAATGCTACAGAAAATACCAAAACTTCATCATGAGGTGGCTCTTCTCAGGATGGATTTTTGGTGTACTGTTCCAGTCACAGTTTTGTGACTTTCTTTATGAACCAACACTGAACAAATAACAGCCCTGCATGTATTAAAAAGAGCAATAACAGATCATCAAGACTTATTAATTACTTATTTGTGGCTATGGGAATAATGCTACTCATGTAATGTTTTAATTTCTATCAAAATTATTTTAAGAACATAAGAAGGAAGGAACACTGCAGCAGGCCTACTGTCCCATACAAGGCAGGTCAAATTCTCCTACTGGCTTAAGCCAATGCCCTAACCTAGTTAGGTCAGGTTACATTCACTTAAGGAAGGAGCATGGCATCTGACCAAGTAACACAAGCTAGTCAGGTCCAACTCGCACCCACTCACATATTTATCTAACCTATTTTTAAAACTACACATCTCAGCTTCTATGATGGCACTCAGGAGCTTGTTCCACTTGTCCACAACTATTACCAAACCAGTGCTTTTCTATATCCTTCCTGAATCTGAATTTTTCCAACTTAAAGCCATTGCCACGAATCCTGTCTAGGCTAGATATTTTTAGCACGCTATTTACATCCCCTTTATTTATTCCAGTTTTCCATTTATACACCTTGATCATATCCCCCCTAATTCTATGCCTTTCTAGAGAGTGCAGATTCAGGGCCCCCAGTCTATCCTCATAGGGAAGATTTCTGATACACGAGATCAACTTTGTTATCCTTCTTTGTACATTTTCCAGTGCATTTATATCCATTCTATAATACGGTAACCAGAACTGAGCAGCATAATCTAAATGAGGCCTAACCAAAGATATATAGAGTTGAAGAACAACCTGAGGACTTCTATTATTTATACTTCTTGATATGAAGCCAAGGATTCTGTTAGCTTTACTGCGAACACTTATGCACGGTTGTCTTGGTTTCAGATTACTGCTAACCAGAACTCTTAAACCCTTCTTGTAACCAGTAATAATAATATCTAAATTATTTAGTTTATATATGGCATGGTTATTTTCCTGTCCAATATTTAGAACTTTGCATTTGTCTATATTAAACTGCATCTGCCACTTTTCCGACTACTGCATCAGTCTATTCAAATCATCCTGGAGTGCTCTAATGTCCTCATTAGAATGAATTGGACGGCCTATTTTGGTGTCATCAGCAAATCTGCTTATTATTTTTTTTTTATTATCACACTGGCCGATTCCCACCAAGGCAGGGTGGCCCGAAAAAGAAAAACTTTCACCATCATTCACTCCATCACTGTCTTGCCAGAAGGGTGCTTTACACTACAGTTTTTAAACTGCAACATTAACACCCCTCCTTCAGAGTGCAGGCACTGTACTTCCCATCTCCAGGACTCAAGTCCGGCCTGCCGGTTTCCCTGAATCCCTTCATAAATGTTACTTTGCTCACACTCCAACAGCACGTCAAGTATTAAAAACCATTTGTCTCCATTCACTCCTATCAAACACGCTCACGCATGCCTGCTGGAAGTCCAAGCCCCTCGCACCACAAAACCTCCTTTACCCCTCCCTCCAAACCCTTCCTAGGCCGACCCCTACCCCGCCTTCCTTCCACTACAGACTGATACACTCTTGAAGTCATTCTGTTTCGCTCCATTCTCTCTACATGTCCGAACCACCTCAACAACCCTTCCTCAGCCCTCTGGACAACAGTTTTGGTAATCCCGCACCTCCTCCTAACTTCCAAACTACGAATTCTCTGCATTATATTCACACCACACATTGCCCTCAGACATGACATCTCCACTGCACTCCAGCCTTCTCCTCGCTGCAACATTCTCACCCACCCCTTCACACCCATATAAGAGCGTTGGTAAAAAAACTATACTCTCATACATTCCCCTCTTTGCCTCCAAGGACAAAGTTCTTTGTCTCCACAGACTCCTAAGTGCACCACTCACTCTTTTTCCCTCATCAATTCTATGATTCACCTCATCTTTCATGACCCATCCGCTGACACGTCCACTCCCAAATATCTGAATACGTTCACCTCCTCCATACTCTC
Organism: Cherax quadricarinatus; assembly: GCF_026875155.1. Classification (NCBI taxonomy): domain Eukaryota; kingdom Metazoa; phylum Arthropoda; class Malacostraca; order Decapoda; family Parastacidae; genus Cherax; species Cherax quadricarinatus. The sequence goes on along the minus strand of NC_069473.1, from coordinate 21,570,688 downwards.
TCCCTCCAATCTGATATTCAATCTTTCATCACCTAATCTTTTTGTTATCCTCATAACCTTACTCTTTCCTGTATTCACTTTAATTTTCTTCTTTTTGCACACCCTACCAAATTCATCCACCAATCTCTGCAACTTCTCTTCAGAATCTCCCAAGAGCACAGTGTCATCAGCAAAGAGCAGCTGTGACAACTCCCACTTTGTGTGTGATTCTTTATCTTTTAACTCCACGCCTCTTGACAAGACCCTCGCATTTACTTCTCTTACAACCCCATCTATAAATATATAAACAACCACGGTGACATCACACATCCTTGTCTAAGGCCTACTTTTACTGGGAAAAAATTTCCCTCTTTCCTACATACTCTAACTTGAGCCTCACTATCCTCGTAAAAACTCTTCACTGCTTTCAGTAACCTACCTCCTACACCATACACTTGCAACATCTGCCACATTGCCCCCCTATCCACCCTGTCATACGCCTTTTCCAAATCCATAAATGCCACAAAGACCTCTTTAGCCTTATCTAAATACTGTTCACTTATATGTTTCACTGTAAACACCTGGTCCACACACCCCCTACCTTTCCTAAAGCCTCCTTGTTCATCTGCTATCCTATTCTCCGTCTTACTCTTAATTCTTTCAATTATAACTCTACCATACACTTTACCAGGTACACTCAAGAGACTTATCCCCCTATAATTTTTGCACTCTCTTTTATCCCCTTTGCCTTTATACAAAGGAACTATGCATGCTCTCTGCCAATCCCTAGGTACCTTACCCTCTTCCATACATTTATTAAATAATTGCACCAACCACTCCAAAACTATATCCCCACCTTCTTTTAACATTTCTATCTTTATCCCATCAATCCCGGCTGCCTTACCCCCTTTCATTTTACCTACTGCCTCACGAACTTCCCCCACACTCACAACTGGCTCTTCCTCACTCCTACAAGATGTTATTCCTCCTTGCCCTATACACGAAATCACAGCTTCCCTATCTTCATCAACATTTAACAATTCCTCAAAATATTCCTTCCATCTTCCCAATACCTCTAACTCTCCATTTAATAACTCTCCTCTCCTATTTTTAACTGACAAATCCATTTGTTCTCTAGGCTTTCTTAACTTGTTAATCTCACTCCAAAACTTTTTCTTATTTTCAACAAAATTTGTTGATAACATCTCACCCACTCTCTCATTTGCTCTCGTTTTACATTGCTTCACCACTCTCTTAACTTCTCTCTTTTTCTCCATATACTCTTCCCTTCTTGCATCACTTCTACTTTGTAAAAACTTCTCATATGCTAACTTTTTCTCCCTTACTACTCTCTTTACATCATCATTCCACCAATCGCTCCTCTTCCCTCCTGCACCCACTTTCCTGTAACCACAAACTTCTGCTGAACACTCTAACACTACATTTTTAAACCTACCCCATACCTCTTCGACCCCATTGCCTATGCTCTCATTAGCCCATCTATCCTCCAATAGCTGTTTATATCTTACCCTAACTGCCTCCTCTTTTAGTTTATAAACCTTCACCTCTCTCTTCCCTGATGCTTCTATTCTCCTTGTATCCCATCTACCTTTTACTCTCAGTGTAGCTACAACTAGAAAGTGATCTGATATATCTGTGGCCCCTCTATAAACATGTACATCCTGAAGTCTACTCAACAGTCTTTTATCTACCAATACATAATCCAACAAACTACTGTCATTTCGCCCTACATCATATCGTGTATACTTATTTATCCTCTTTTTCTTAAAATATGTATTACCTATAACTAAACCCCTTTCTATACAAAGTTCAATCAAAGGGCTCCCATTATCATTTACACCTGGCACCCCAAACTTACCTACCACACCCTCTCTAAAAGTTTCTCCTACTTTAGCATTCAAGTCCCCTACCACAATTACTCTCTCACTTGGTTCAAAGGCTCCTATACATTCACTTAACATCTCCCAAAATCTCTCTCTCTCCTCTGCATTCCTCTCTTCTCCAGGTGCATACACGCTTATTATGACCCACTTCTCGCATCCAACCTTTACTTTAATCCACATAATTCTTGAATTTACACATTCATATTCTCTTTTCTCCTTCCATAACTGATCATTTAACATTACTGCTACCCTTCCTTTCCTCTAACTCTCTCAGATACTCCAGATTTAATCCCATTTATTTCCCCCCACTGAAACTCTCCTACCCCCTTCAGCTTTGTTTCGCTTAGGGCCTGGACATCCAACTTCTTTTCATTCATAACATCAGCAATCATCTGTTTCTTGTCATCCGCACTACATCCACGCACATTTAAGCAACCCAGTTTTATAAAGTTTTTCTTCTTCTCTTTTTTAGTAATTGTATACAGGAGAAGGGGTTACTAGCCCATTGCTCCCGGCATTTTAGTCGCCTCATACGACACGCATGGCTTACGGAGGAAAGATTCTTTTCCACTTCCCCATGGACAATAGAAGAAATAAAAAAGAACAAGAGCTATTTAGAAAAAGGAGAAAAACCTAGATGTATGTATATATATATATGCATGTGCGTGTCTGTGAAGTGTGACCAAAGTGTAAGTAGGAGTAGCAAGATATCCCTGTTATCTTAGCGTGTTTATGAGACAGAAAAAGAAACCAGCAATCCTACCATCATGCAAAACAGTTACAGGTTTTTGTTTCCCCAGTCATCTGGCAGGACGGTAGTACTTCCCTGGGTGGTTGCTGTCTACCAACCTACTACCTGCTTATGTTGCTGTTTATTCCCTCATCCATGTCGTTTATGTAAATTGTGAACAAAGGGCCCAACACTAACCCCTGTGGAACACTGCATGTGATGTGCTCCCATTCTGATTTCTCCCCATTTATGCAAACTTTCTGGTGCCTATTTGTCAACCATGCCTCTACCCAGGAAAAAATTTCTCCTATTCCGTGTGCCTTAAGTTTCTTCAATAACCTTTGATGTGAAAAACTATTGAAAACCTTACTTAAGTCCATATACACAATATCATATTCAATACTATGATCTACTTCCTCAAATACCTTAGTGAAAAAAGTTAGTAAATTCTTAAGACAGGAACGCCCTTTTGTAAAACTGCCGAGATTCATTAATCAGTCTATGGCTTTCAGGATGGCTAAAAATTGCCTCGGCAATTATTGATTCCATAAACTTTCCCACTGTACAGGCAAGGCTTATTGGTCTATAGTTCAATTTTAAGGACCTATCACCTGCCTTGTAAATAGGTACAGTATTACATTTGCCACTATCTACTTGTCTGGCACTATGCCAGTTAGTAGTGATATATTGAAAAGATTAGCCAAAGATATGCTAAGTTCCTCTTTACATTCCTCTAAAACCCTTGCAAACAGTTCATCAGGGCCTGGGAATTTGTTAGGTTTTAATATCTCTTTGTCTGAGGACCATGTCACTAGTTACCCCAATCGTGCATAGTTTATTATTGTCTTATTCTACATAATTTATTATTTCTGGAATTTTGCTAGTACAGTGGACCCCCGGTTCACGTTATTAATCCGTTCCCGAGAGCTCATCGTAAAGCAAAATTATCGGAAAGCAAATCAATTTTCCCCATAAGAAATAATGGAAATCAAATTAATCCGTGCAAGACACCCAAAAGTATGAAAAAAAAACTTTTACCACATGAAATATTAAGTTTAATGCAATAGAATAATTACAATAACAATAATTGACACTTACCTTTAATGTAAGTCTTGCTTGGCAATTTCTTCCACAATTAAACACTTGTTCAGGTTTCAATCCTTCAGCCTCTATGTACTCCTTGAATTCATGCACATATTTTTCAGCTGCTTTTTGGTCTGAACTGGCAGCCTCACCATGCCTAATCACACTATGTATGCCACTACGAATCTTAAATCTTTCAAACCAACCTTTGCTGTCCTTAAATTCACTCACATCACCACTAGTTGCAGGCATTTTTCTAATTAAATCCTCATGCAACAGCCTAGCCTTTTCACAAATGATCGCTTGAGAGATGCTATCTCCTGCTATCTATTTTTCATTTATCCACACCAATAACAGTCTCTCAACATTTTCTAACACTTGCGATCACTGTTTTGTAATCATAGTTGCACCTTTTGCAAGAACAGCTTCCTTGATTGCCGTTTTCCTGCTCACTATAGTAGAGATGGTTGATTGGGATTTACTATACAACTTGGCCAGGTCCGACACACGCACTCCACTTTCATACTTTGCAATTATCTCTTTCTTTATTTCAATAGTCATTAGCACCCTTGGTCTCGATGGGTTGGCACTAGAAGCTTTCTTTGGGCCCATGGTGACTTATTTTGCAGAAACAAGCACCAAAAACAGTGATAATATGGAATGTACCAAATGTATCCTTAGATGCGCGCACACTGGGTGGCTTGTAAACACTGGCACACACGGGGCAGTTCAGGCCACACGTGGACACGTCTCGTACGAATCGTATCGCGTACCGGGTTTTGTAACAGGAACCAAGGCAAATTTTTTGCAATATAATGCTTCGGATACCGGATTTATTGGATACCAATGACTTCGCGAACCGGGGGTCCACTGTATCTTCCTAAGTAAAAACAGAGAAAGTAAGTGTTGAAAAGTTCACATATTTCCTTATCACTGTCAGTGATCTCACCTAAGTTAGTCTTAAGTGGGCCTATCTTGTCCCTAATCTTACTTCTGTATACCTGAAAGAACCCTTTTGGGTTAGTCTTTGAATCCCTTGCGACCTTAGCCTCATAATCCCTTTTCACTTTTCTTATTCCTTTTTTCTCTCTCTTTAATTTAATATACTGATTTCTTAACTGCCCATCCCCTCTTTTGATACACCTACATATGCCTCCCTTTTGATCAATGAGATGATTTAATCTGTTGTTTATCCATTTGGGATCATTCTTGTTAGATCTAATTTCCCTACTCGGAACAAAAGTTGTCTGGGCAGCTATAACTATGCTATGAAATATGTCATTGGCAACCAACACCACCCCCTTGGGCCCAGTCAGGTCAACCCAATTTAGGCCACCCAGGTAATTTCTCAGTTCCATGAAGTCAGCCAAAGGGAAGTCTGGGACAGAGACTTGATTGCAGTAATCTGGGTAATTCCACGATATATTGAAACTAAGTGATTTTTGATCGCTTTCTCCAAGCTCATCATTAACCTCAAGATTATTAATTAGTGATTCTTTGTTGGCAAGAACCAAGTCAAGCAGGTTGTTTCCTCTAGTTGGTTCTGTCACAAACTGTTCTAAAAAGCAATCCTGAATAGTATGAAGAAAGTCACTAGACTCAAGATTTCCTGTCACATTGTACCAATCAATTTGTCTGAAGTTAAAATCTCCCATTAACACAACATTTTCATATCTAGATGCTTTATGAATTTCATCCCAAAGCAGCTTATTGCACTCCCTATCAATGTTTGGGGGCCTATAAATCACACCAAAAATTAATTTTTTCATGACCCTCGAGAAACTGTAGCCAAACAGATTCTGTGTTCGATGTTTCTAAACTTATATCTTGTCTAACAAGATTTAAATTATCTCTGACATACAGCACCACTCCTCCACCCTTCCTGTTGACCCCATCGGTGTGGAATAGTTTATAACCCTATATGTTGCATTCAGAAGGCATTTCTCTATCTTTCAAGCTGAACCAGGTCTCCGTTATAACAATAATATCTACATTACCTGCACTTGCAAGTAATCTTAGCTCATCTATCTTATTTCTTAGATGCCTACTATTTGTATAGTAAATGTTAAGGGAGCTAGTTACTTGTTGCCCTCTACTATCTCTCTCTGTTGAACAATTGCTTTGCCTTTACTAGCAACTTTATTTTGATTTTTTTTTTTCAACAAACCGTTCGTATCCTACCGAGGCAGGGTGGCCCAAAAAGCAAAACGAAAGTTTCTCTTTTTAAATTTAGTAATTTATACAGGAGAAGGGGTTACCAGCCCCTTGCTCCCGGCATTTTAGTTGCCTCTTACGACCCGCATGGCTTTCGGAGGAAGAATTCTGTTCCACTTCCCCATGGAGACAAGAGGAAATAAACAAGAACTAGAAAGAAAATAGAAAACCCAGAAGGGTATGTATATATATGCTTGTACATGTATGTGTAGTGTGACCTAAGTGTAAGTAGAAGTACCAAGATGTACCTGAAATCTTGCATGTTTATGAGACAGAAAAAAGACACCAGCAATCCTACCATCATGTAAAACAATTACAGGCTTTCGTTTTACACTCACTTGGCAGGGCGGTAGTACCTCTCTGGGCGGTTGCTGTCTACCAACCTACTAACCAAGGTTTATTTTGAATACTGTCTTTTAAACATATCCTTGGGGTATCCTGGTAAGCAAGTCTTTAGTTCTTGTACACAATACCTGAATGGCAAAGGCAGTTCTAGTGAGAATAAGAGCCAATATAAGAACATAAGAACGAAGGAACACTGCAGAAGGCCTACTGGCCCATGCGAGGCAGGTCCAAGTCTCCTACCGGCTTAAGCCAATGCACCCAACCTAGTCAGGTCAGGTCACATTGACTTAAGGGAGGAACACGGCAACCGACCTGGTAGCACAAGCTATCAGGTCCAACTCACACCCACCCACATCCACTCATGTATTTATCCAACCTATTTTTAAAGCTACACAACGTTCTGGCCTCTATAACTGTACTCGGGAGTTTGTTCCACTCATCCACAACTCTATTACCAAACCAGTACTTTCCTATATCCTTCCTGAATCTGAATTTTTCCAACTTAAAACCATTGCTGCGAGTCCTGTCTAGGCTAGATATTTTCAGCACACTATTTACATCCCCTTTATTTATTCCTGTCTTCCATTTATACACCTCAATCATATCCCCCCTAATTCTATGTCTTTCTAGAGAGTGCAGATTCAGGGCCCTTAGTCTATCCTCGTAGGGAAGGTTTCTGATACATGGGATCAACTTTGTCATCCTCCTTTGTACATTTTCCAGAGAATTTATATCCATCCTGTAATACGGTGACCAAAACTGTGCAGCATAATCTAAATGAGGCCTAACCAAGGATGTATAGAGTTGAAGAACAACCTGAGGACTCCTATTATTTATGCTTCTTGATATGAAGCCAAGGATTCTATTAGCTTTATTGCGAACACTTATGCACTGTTGTCTTGGTTTCAGATTACTGCTAACCAGAACTCCTAAATCTTTTTCGCAATCCGTAATATTAAGATCTACATTATTTAGTTTATATGTGGCATGGTTATTGTCCTGTCCAACATTTAGAACTTTGCATTTGTCTATATTAAACTGCATCTGCCACTTCTCTGACCACTGCATCAGTCTATTCAAATCTTCCTGGAGTGCTCGAATGTCCTCGTCAGAATGAATTCGACGGCCTATTTTGGTGTCATCGGCAAACTTGCCGATGTCGCTCTTTATGCCCTCATCTATGTCGTTTATGTAGATTGTGAACAGCAGGGGGCCCAACACTGACCCCTGTGGAACACCGCTCGTGACGCTTCCCCACTCTGATTTCTCCCCATTTATGCAAACTCTCTGCTGCCTATTTGTCAACCATGCCTCTATCCAGGAAAAAATTTCTCCTCCTATTCCATGTGCCTTAATTTTCCTCAATAGTCTCTGATGTGGGACCCTGTCAAAAGCCTTACTGAAGTCCATATACACAATATCATATTCATTACCATGATCTACCTCCTCAAATACCTTAGTGAAAAAAGTTAATAAATTCGTAAGGCAGGAACGCCCCTTTGTAAAACCATGCTGAGATTCGTTGATTAATTTATGCTTTTCAAGGTGGCTACGAACTGCCTTGGCAATTATTGATTCCATAAATTTTCCCACTATGGAGGTTAGGCTTATTGGTCTATAGTTCGAAGCTAAGGACCTGTCACCTGTTTTGAAAATAGGTATCACATTTGCCATTTTCCACTTATCTGGCACCATGCCAGTTTGTAGTGATATGTTGAAAAGATTAGCCAAAGATGTGCTGAGCTCCTCTTTACATTCCTTTAGAACCCTTGCATACAGTTCATCAGGGCCTGGGGATTTGTTAGGTTTTAATTTATCTATTTGCCTAAGGACCATGTCACTTGTGACCCTAATCGTGCACAGTTTATTATCGTCCTGTTCTACATAATTTATCATTACTGGAATATCGCTGGTATCCTCATGTGTAAAAACTGAGAGGAAGTATGTGTTAAAAATTCTACACATTTCCTTATCACTGTCAGTGAGCTGAGACGAGGAACTTTTGAGTGGGCCTATCTTGTCCCTGATCTTACTTCTGTATACCTGAAAGAATCCTTTTGGGTTAGTCTTCGATTCTCTTGCAACTTTAACCTCATAATCTCTTTTTGCTTTTCTAATTCCCTTTTTTATTTCTCTCTTTAACTGAATATATCAATTTCTTAATTGCCCCTCTCCTCTTTTGATTTGCCTATATATACCTCTCTTTTGACCAATCAGATATTTTAATCTATTGTTCATCCATTTAGGACCATTTTTGTTTGATCTGATTTCTCTATTTGGAACATAATTTGACTGAGCAGCTAGAACTATGCCCTGGAAAGCATCATATCGGCAACCATCACCACCTACCTGACCCTTAGTCAGGTCATTCCAGTTCAGCCCACCTAAGTAATTTTTCAGTCCTATGAAATCAGCCAAGCGAAAGTCAGGGACGGAGACTTGATTGCCATTATTAGGGGAATTCCATGATATATTAAAACTGAGTGATTTGTGATCACTTTCCCCAAGCTCATCATTAACCTCAAGATTATTAATTAGTGTTTCCCTACTGGCAAAAACCAAGTCAAGGAGGTTATTTCCTCTAGTTGGCTCTGTCACAAACTGTTTTAAAAAACAATCCTGGATCGTATCAAGAAAGTCACCTGACTCTAAATTTCCTGTCAAATTGCTCCAGTCAATCTGTCTATAGTTGAAATCTCCCATTAGCACAACATTTTCGTATGTAGATGCCTTACGAATTTCGTCCCATAGAAGTTTACTGCACTCCCTTTCAAGATTTGGGGCCCTGTAAATCACACCCAAAATTAGTTTTTCTTGACCCTCGAGAAGCTGTAACCAAACAGATTCAGTGGCTGACGCTTCTACTTCTATATCTTGTCTAACACAACAATTTAAATTGTCTCTGACATACATCGCTACTCCACCACCCTTCCTGCTGACCCTGTCAGTGTGGAATAATTTATAGCCTTGTATGTGACATTCAGAGGGCATCTCTCTATCTTTCAGATTGAGCCAGGTCTCTGTTATAGCAATAATATCTATGTTTCCTGCACTTGCAATTAATCTTAGCTCATCTATCTTATTTCTTACACTCCTGCTATTAGTATAGTAAACCTTAAGGGAGCTAGTCCCTTGCTGTCCTCTGCTGTCCCCCTTTGTTTGCTGACCTGATCTATTGTCTTTATTTATAACTTCATGCTGAATGCCTTTATACATTTACTGATTCCAACCCTAGTGTTGCAACCTGCTTGTTTCCCACACACACCCATACCTCTATCTTCTATCAGTTTAAAATCATAGGCATTTCACCAATGCCTTCTCAATTGAGTTTGCAAGTGCTACCACCCCAGCCCCAGAGAGATGTACCCCATCCCTTGCATACATATCATGTTTGCCATAAAAGTTGTTCCAGTTGTCAATGAATGGGATTGCAAGTTCCTTGCAGTAAACTGTCTAGCCAGCAATTTACACCAATTGCCCTAGACAACCATTCATTTCCTACTCCCCTTCTAGGCAAGATGCTACATATGATTGGGACCCCTCCCTTAGACTTAATGAAATCTATAGCTGACCTGTACTTACCTAGCAGCTCTTCTCTCCTACCCTTCCCAATATCATTTCCACCAGCACTGAGACAAATAATGGGCTTGTTCCCATTACCTGACATGATATTATCCAGCCTGTTAACTATGTCCCCAACACCAGCTCCAGGGAAGCACACTATCTCTCATCTTCTTATTCCTATTACAAAAAAGCACGGTCAATATATCTTACCTGAGAGTCACCAACCACAAGAATACGCTTACCTCTGTTAGCAGGGGCAGTAGTACCCTTACCTTCACTGGCCACTGAAGTACATTCATCCTGAAGAACAGAGAAGCAATTTCCTACCTTCAGATCTTCACTCTTAACTTTCCTTATTCTGATTCTCCACTCGCCACTTGTAGCAGGTGCTGGACTGCACCTCACTGCTGGTAGCCGTTGCTACCTCCCCACCTACAGCCTCCTCACAGAGACAGACAGACTGCACCTCACTGCTAGAAGCCTCATTCCCCACAATTCCAGCCACCTCACACTCTCTCCCAGACCCATTGAGGTGGACCTTCAGCCTCCTAATCTCCTCCTGGAGAAGCAAGACCTCCTCCTTCAACTCTCCAACCTCAATTTTTAAAACACTGCAGAAGCAAGCCATGCTTTGTAACCGTCCACGCTAATCCCCAAAGCAGCTCAGGGTCTGTGACCTCACGTAACGACTGACCACTGACCACATATGGATGAATGTATCAAAGAACATTAGAAAAAAATTCTTGAAAATCTACAGGAAGTCAACAAGTGACCACCTAAGGTCACTTAAGTACGGTGATGAAATTAAGTACTGGAGAATGCAGCCTGAGAGTTCTGCCTGGAAGTTAACAATATGGAGGAAAAAAAAAAAAAAACATACAGTACACTCATTACTCAAAATATTTTTGAAGTTTGAGACACTTGTGTAACACATGGGAATCTTTATTGAAGAAACGTTTTGCCACACAGTGGCTTCATCAGTCCAATACAGAGCAGAAAAGTGTAAGGAGAGAAGGAGTTTGAAGTAATCTCCCTGAGCCTGGAATTGATGTGTTCAGTCCATCACTCTTGTAGAAAGTACAGCATAGGGCCAGAGAAGTGGCTTACATACTGTAGTCAGGTGAGTCGAAACAGGAGGAGTCGGGATCATAGTGGAACCATCCACTAGTGTGTGTCAATCTTCAACTTGTCAGTTTTCAAAACCATTCATCACATCTGTCAGACACTGCAACATCATGGGATCTTGATACAAGAAATTCTTCAACACTTGTACAACTTTTGGACGAAGATCTACTTACATTAGTGGAGGGTTCCACTGTGATCCCGCCTCCTCCTGCTTCAACTCACCTGACTACAGTAAAGCAGGGCCCTCCTGAACAGATATAGTGAACTTATGTTTGCAAATAACAATACAGTGGCAGACTCTGGTACAAATAGTGCAAGGACACCAAAGCCTATATTACACCAGAAAACAGACATAAGCAGAACCATAAAATAGTATCCATGGGTAAAGAAAGAGGCAGAAAGCAATAATATGCAGAAAAAGTAAATTAAAAGAAAAATATTGCAGTAACTAAGAAATAGTTGGAACCCAAATTTCCCTACTGCCATACACAGAAAAAGAAAATGCAATCCCAGGTGAAAAAGCTGAAGGATTTCTGAAAATGACACTAATACTGTATATGAAGAACCCATGATGATTCAGGGTTCCCTGCACCCTAGACAATAAATTAATATTAAAAAACTGTTAGTACTAACACTATTAAACAAATAGTTACCAAAGTCTGGCTGCAGTCTGATGCACTCATCGCAGTCCTTAAGTCCCAGGTTAAACTCTGCCAGTTTGGTGTAACAAGCAGCTCTGTTGCTGTATAGTTTAGCATCTTCTGGATTACGCCGAATGGCCTCAGAATAATGTTTAATTGCTGAAGGGTAGTCACCCTTCCTGAAGCACTCGTTCCCTTTTGTCTTTTCCTCTTCTGCCTTTGCAGGATCAATGTAAGCCAACCGCTCTTGCTCTTTTATTACCTTTTCTAACTGAAATTGAGACATCAACATGCAAGGCAAATTTCATTATGAAAATTCATTAATAATTGGTTAACTAACACCGATTCAATTTTTAACACATCGGTTATTTCCTACTGAGGCAGGATGACCCGAAAGAAGAAACTAATTCACCTAGTATATTATTTGTGTGTGTTACATATAAATTTTCATCAATACTACATAAAAATTTACTTTTTATAAATGAATTCAGGCAACCTTTGAGTGCATAAACACCAAACACCGTTTTAATCCAAGTGTGTGTTTCATTTTTACTTATCAAATACAGAAAAATCTCATATTGCACATCCAGGGATCAAACTTTAATAAATCACAATTGAATCATACCCAAGTCCATGCTGAGTGGAAAAGTGACCAATCTATCATGACGGAGCTTAGAAAATAATACAAACATCTTGTATGTATTGTATGCAAACATCTTGTACTGTGTATTTACCTTCTGCACCTATGGCAAGGCCACTGCTATAAGTGTAAAACTATTCAAGTTTTGGAAAATAAAAGTTATGCTTAAAGACAGTACATGTGTGATGCAGATGGCCTGTGCCTTTATAAGAACATAAGAAAGAAGGAACACTGCAGCAAGCCTACTGGCCCATGCGAGGCAGGTTCAAGTCTCCTACCGGCTTAAGCCAATGCCCCAACCTAGTCAGGTCAGGTCACATTCACCAAAGGAAGGAGCACGACATCTGACCTAGTAGCACAAGCTAGTCAGGTCAAGCTCACACCCACTTATGTATTTATGTAACCTTTTTTTAAACTACACAATGTTTTAGCCTCTATAACTGTACTCTGGAGTTTGTTCCACTCATCGATAACTATTGCCAAACCAGTGCTTCCCTATATCCTTCCTGAATCTGAATTTTTCCAGCTTAAAGCCATTGCTGAGAGTCCTGTCTAGGCTAGATATTTTTAGCATGCTATTTACATCCCCTTTATTTATTCCTGTCTTCCATTTATACACCACAATCATATCCCCCCCTAATTCTACGCCTTTCTAGAGTGCAAATCCAGGGCCTGAGAGTGCAATTCATTCAATAAGGATAAGAGCTTGTGCAGTTAGTAAACCAGCTCATGTCCTCCTGAAAACTAAAGAGATCACTACAGATGGAAAAGTAACAATGTGGAGATTAAACGGAAAATAAGAAAAGATGCGTTATTGCCCAGATAAGGGAGAAACAATATCATACAGTAAAACAATAGGAAGGAAAACCCTCAAGTGTTTGTTTAGTTCTGGAGGATTTAATTACTTTAATTTAAAGGCCTGGCACAACACTGGCTTGCATGTCAGATTTACAGTGGACCCCTGACCAACGGCAGCATCAGCAAACGCCAAATTCATCTAACTGTGCTCTTTGGCGTAAAAATATTGGCTCTACCAACGGCGAAAAACTCATCTAATGGCTTTCGTCCTGAACGTGCCCATGCGGCCTGAGCGGGCCCAGCCACTCCAAGACTCAGTGTGCAATGTTTACAAGCCGTTTCGGTCGATTCCACGAGTACCTGCGATATATTTTGTATTATTCAGTTTTTTTTAGTGCTTGTAACAGCTAAATAAGCCACCATGGGCCCCAAGAAAGTTTCTAGTGCTAACCCTATGGTAAAAAGGGCAAGAAATACTATTGTGCCATGGTCAGCTGCTGCTGCACCACGGTGTGGAGAGACTGTTGTTGGTGTGGCTGATCGAGAATACCGAGAAACAATTAACCCCAGAGGGTTAGCTACCCAGGATAAGTCAAGAAAGTCAGTGCGTCATCGAGGACTAACTTATTTCTATTGGGGTCCTTAATGTTGTCCCCCAGGATGCGACCCACACAAGTCGACTAACACCCAGGTGAACAGGAAAAAATGCCTGGAACTAGTGCTCATATTGGTGAATTTAAGGCCAGCAAAGGTTGGGGTTGAGAGATTTAAGAATCGTAATGGCATACACGGTGATAAGGCATGGCGAAGCTGAAAAATTCCAACCCCAACAAGTGTTTAATTGTGACGAAACAGGCCTGTTCTGGAAGAAAATGCCAAACAGGACCTACATTACTCATTACTCAGGAGGAAAAGGCACTCCCAGGACACAAGCCTATGAAAGACAGGGTAACTCTCATGTTTTGTTGTAATGCTAGTGGGGATTGCAAAGTGAAGCCTTTACTCATGTATCACTGAAAATCCCAGTGTGTTCAAGAAAAACAGTGTCTCATCACTTAACAATACTCTTCAATAAAGGTAAGTGTCATTTTAGAATTTATTTATGTATGTATTGGGCATGTCTCATTGTTTTCTGTTTAGGGAAATGTATATTTCATGTAGAAAAAAATCATTTTTTTATGGGGAAAATTAATTCGACTACTGGCTAATTCAACCAAAGGCTAGCTCTCTGGAACGGATTAAAGCCGTTGGTCGAGGGTCCACGATCATCTGATTAGGAAAAAAAAAAAAAAAAAAAAAAGTGCTGGCTGTTTCTGGGCTGCAAAGACTTACCAGGCTCATCCTGGTGTCCCTGCCCCAATATGCAACACATGACCTTGAACCTAGAGTACGGTACTGTATTTTCTCTCTCTCTAATGGACTGATAAATCCCTGGCAACCAAAATGTCCTAATAGAGCTTGTGGGTCCTGCATTCTGGTATTTAACCCTGTCACTTTGTGACCTAAAACAGTCCTGTCAATGATGCAATTTAAAATTTTTTTCTTCTAAAATTGTAAAGAAACTTTCCTCGAGGAATTTAGACAATACAAAATTTAACACAAAAATTCTGGAATTATGCAGTCACAAAGGTGGAGGTTAGAGAGAACTTTAAGTAATTGTGATTTCACCTATTTTGAGGCCTATTTTAGGCAAATTCCATTGCTCAGTCCATTCCAATTCCTGGCAATTTCACTAGTATGCCTTCTGTTCTATAAATAGAGCACAAGAAATTGCTCATTTGCCTATCAGAACTACCTTATAATTTTTTTTTTAAAGAATTCAACAAATTCCAATATAAAAACAGTCCAAGATAAAACACTGTAGGCAATCTAGCTACTAAAACCTTTCCTTTTTATTATTTTTATTAACACACTGGCCGATTCCCACCAAGGCAGGGTGGCCTGAAAAAGAAAAACTTTCACCATCATTCACTCCATCACTGTCTTGCCAGAAGGGTGCTTTACACTACAGTTTCCTCTGTTCATTAATCACATTCCCAGGCCCATCCTATATCACAGTTGCCATCCATTTTGAATACATCACAAAAATATTGAAGTTTTACTTATTTCTCAGCTAATAACATGACTGGTCATAGTTTAGGTCCTCACAATAATTGAAGCAGACCTCTTAGAAAGACATAAAACAGACAAGGGGTGAAAGGCCCTACCTTTTCTCAGAGATAAGATCAAAAGTCTATATTTCTGCTATTTAAAGACTTATTTCAGGCAACTTCCAATCTGAAATCAACTAAAATCACCTCCATTTCACCAAACTATCAACAGACACCAAGAAACAGCCAAAAAATTAATAATGTAAACCATTCTAGAAAACACCTCAAATTTGTTACTTTAACCTAAACATTAGATTTCAGATTTGATTTATGCATGCACTCCACACTCATTGTACAGAACCATTCCCTCATGTCTAGGCCAAATTTTACCACTCACAGCATATCTGAGGGCACTATGATTAATAGGGAGTTCTAAGCAAGTGGCATACCCTTATGTGAGAATGAAAGGTTTATCATTTACGGCTTACTTCTACTTACTTTCACCCTCTTTTCCTTAATACTTTTTAACCTGCTTCTTCATAAATTCCTCCACTGATCTTACCTCATCAATTCAATGTGCTCGACAACCACAATGATACATGGATATCCCAGTGAGAGATACAAGTTTACTGAAAAATATTAATTTTCAACACACACTTGCACCTCACCTTCATAAAATTACATATGCAACACTTGCCACGTCACTCCCTAATCCACTGTATATGGATTTTCCAAACCATTAAAAGCAACAGTGTAAATATTTCTTACCTTACTCAAAAGCTCTTTAGTTTCAGGTGTGCGGTGCTCTGATAAAGACTTTTCATAATAGGTCCTTGCCTTGCCATAGTCCTGTGAATGTATACAAAAATAACTCTTAAAAAATTGATATATTACTTTAAATTCATAAGGTTGTATAATTTACAAAAAACTAGAGCTGTTTGACCCAACATGGTTAGTAACATGATTTTGGTACTGGAAAGTCATGCCTGTCACAACTGCTAAACCACTATTACTGAACTACAGAGGCATTTGGAGAAAACCAAAGCGTAGATGTGAAGTACATAGATTTCTGCAAAGGTATTTGCCAGATGATATCATACGGTGCTTGCACACAAAATGAGAGCCACAGGCATAATGGGGAAGGTAGGTAGATCGATTTTTAAGTTTCTAACACTGAACAAAGTAGCAGTAAATAACAAAATCTAGCATTAGCAAGGTAAATAGTTTAGTATTCTTATGCTACTGTTCTGGCTCCTCTGCTGTTTCTTATCCTCATAGAAGGCAGACAAAAGCCCCCATTACAGTTTTGTATCATTTACAGATGACACTAAAATAAGAAAGAAAGTCACTTCAATAAAAGACACTGAAAAATTGCAGGAAGATATGAGCAGGGGTTTCTAGAAGGCAGTGAAGAACATGACATTGAATAATAAGTTCCAGCTGCTTAGATATGGAAAGAACGAAAAAATCAACAGGAAAACTGTACACAAAACTCAAGAGGATCATCAAATAGAACAAAAGGAACACACAAGACCAGGGAATAATTATGTCGGCTGACCTTTTTTTTTTTCAAGAACACTGACAAATGTCACAACAACCAGGAAGTTAATGGGGTGGATAATGAGAACTTTCAGAACAAGGGAAATAGTGCCAATGATAACACTTTTTAAATCACTTGTGCTCTCTCATTTAGAATATTGATAGGCGTTGATCCAATTCACAGCAGGAGAGAGATCAGAGCTACAACTAATACAGAGTTCCTTTACCCTCAGCATAGCCAAAGACACATTCAAATATGTACTCACTGGAATGGAGAAGAGATACATAATACAGTGGAACCTGTGTTAGAATGTACCGGACCTCAAACAAACCTCAAAAAAAAAAAAAACTACTGACCAGGTCTTTGAACATTTTTCTGGAGTCAGAACGTGCTGCCTTGTTTAAAATTCAGTTGTAAAAAAAACTTTACATGAAAGCCCTGTTTCAAAAGTGCTTTGAAGTGACCTCTGACCTAACTATCAGATTTTAGGAAGAGGCAATTCAACATCCTCCAGTGTGTGAGGCTGATAATTAAAGCTTGGGAAACACTATTTTGGACATTGAACTTTTCGCAGTTCAAACACCATCTAGGACCCAATTAAGTTCGAACACCAAGGCTCCACTGCACATACCTGAAAAGCTGCTGAGGGTCTTTGTTCCATATCCCCACACTGCCATAACATACATGAGTAAGAGATAGGGGAGAAAGTGCAAAATAAACCCAGTGAAAAGGAGGGGTCCAGTGGGCACAATAAGGACATTGCATCAACATCCCTTGTTCCAGACTATTCAACACCTTACCAGAAGATATCAAACTGATGGAACAAGTGCATAAGTCTTCAAGAGAAAACTGGATAAATATCTTCCCAGATGCCAGATCAACAAAGCTGTGGTGGACATATGGGTCAGCAGGTTACCAGCAGCAACAGCATGATTAATCAGCCATGCACCAGACAAGTCTGCAGGCTTCAGTAGAAAAATTCTGGAAACTCAAAGGTATGCATGCACAAATGAGCAAGGGAATGAATGCACAAGTGAATGAGGAAATGGATGCACAAATAAATGAGAGAATGCATGCATAACTGAATGAATGAATGCAAATGAATATACACTAATTAATTTTTATAAAGGTCCACAAAAATCAGTTACATCACAAAAATACATACATTACTGATGTTCAATATTACTGACAATATAAACTGGCCTTACAACAGATCTGGTAAGATTAAACTACATTTATCATGTTAATTTTATCAATTTTAGTAGTGTTAAGACAGTACGTGAAATATTTGTTCCAAAATTCACTTTATTAAAAAAGAAAAAAAAAAAAAAGATGAA